>JAVIWC010007073.1:0-706362 GCA_031894815.1 Creontiades dilutus | reverse complement strand
GGTTGATGGCAAATGGTTTAAGTACCTAAGCCAAAATAAAGGGGGAAAAAAGGGGGATTCATGAACTAAAAAAAGCATTGAGTTGAGGGCCACCCTCAGCAATATCCTTAGTGATGTGGGAGGTCACTTAAGTGCATCAGCTCTTATCTGTAAGTATATACTTATGTATTTTATTTGGTTTAATCATTCGCTCATTAGTTAAGTTTTTTCCCGATTTGATTACTACGAGGAGAGTCAGAATGAATGAGATAAAGTTAGTGCATGTCAATTTCACTAAAAAAAGGATCTACTATGTGCCAGCCTTTCTCCATATCAAGGCGATACCATATGCTAACCTTGGACTGACTCTGGATGCCAAACTCAGGTGGAAGTCCCACGTCAAGAAAAAAAGCTGAACTTGAGATCAAATTCAGGAAAATGTACTTGCCTGATGGGCCGACGGTCAAAACTATCAGTCCACAATAAGTTGATACTGTACAAGCAAGTCCTAAATGATGTCTGGACTTACGGTGCGCAACTGTGGGGGTGCACGGCCCAGACCAACCGTGACATTATTCAGCGCCTTCAGAATAATGTCCTACGAAGTTGAGTGGATGCATACACATATTTTAGAAATGACAGACTTCACTGCAAACTGCGGATTAAATCTGTCAATGAGGTCATTCGAAGCCACGCATCACCTTTTGAGGCTACAAGATCATGTAAATGAAGATGTCGTCCAGCTTCTCAACACAGAGGATCTGCTTAGAAGACTGAAGATAACCAAGCCACACAATTTAATTCACTTAGTGAGAGCATCATAAAGTGCAAATATCAGGACAATAAGGATTAAGTGATGTATCTTAGATTTTTTAACGTACTCCAACTTGTGATAGATATGGTTAGTTGGCCCCTTCCCGATTTTAGAATCTGTCGCCTTGGGAGATGAATCGGACGCCTGCAAGCGTCTGGGTATCCTCTGAGCGTGGCGGAGCATAATAATGCATCCACCTTCTCGGAAGGGGCAACTATATATTAGAATAATGTTGCTTTCAAGTTTGTAACTTGGTGCAATAAAACAAAATTGAAAAAAAAACTTGGGTGCATCAGCTCTTAACTGTATGCATCTACTTTTTGCATTTTATTTGGTTTAATCATTCGCTTATTCGGACGATTAACGAAGAACGACGGCAAAGAAGACAGCAAACGACTGTTCCACAGAAGATTCTCACACACTCAGGGACATCTTCTACCTTCATCCTTTATATATCCTCTATATCCTAAAGGAGACATAACCAATTCAAGAGATCTGCCGAGGTTATCGCCACTGCTAAAGTGCTTGTCGGTCAAGGATTCTACGCGATCTCTGCATAACAAGTACGTACGTGGTTGTTTACAAGACAAGTTAATATGTATTTATGAATATACAGTAGGTATAACCATACTTTTGTACAGTCAGGACCAGATTTTGCAACGTTTGTATATTCTGGATTTTCCATATGTCGTAAAATGTAAACCGTTAACGGGAATGCGGACAGAAGGGTTTTGGACCTTTGGAAAGCACGGACGATTACATCAGCTGTCTTGCTGTCTGTACTTCTGTACCGTACAGACGAGACGGAGGTTAGATTTATGTTGATAGTAACACATATTGTTCAATTTATTTGGGTGATTGAAAATGCTATTGAAAAAAATTATGAAATAATAATTAACTAGTAAAATTGTAATGTGCATCAGATAGCTTGAAAACACGTTTTTAGCTTGTATTTTTCAAAAATTAACCCCTCCCCCTAACCCCCCGGGACTAGCACCCCCAAAAATGTTGACCTAAATCAGCCCATGATCAGTGCATCCGGGTAACAAGCTAAATTTCCATTTTTTGTCCAATTTTATCAACTTTTCCGAACGTACTCCGCCATTGATTTCATGAGTAAAAAATGAATCGTTTTTAAGAGCTTTAGTTTTCAAGATTACCAAGGAAATTGTAAACGTATTTTCAACCGATTTTCCGATCGATTTCGAACTGTAATTAGATATTATTTTAAATCTATTCCCTGTGTACCACTAGATTTTTCTTCCGAGTTTATCTACTACAGGAAACTTTGTTATCTCTTGGAGGTGTCACATTTTAGTCGCACCAATCAAAATTTCTACTCGCATTTCAATTTAATTAAACAATGTTGAACAATTTTCGTTTGGTATCTGTGTGTTTGTCCAAAAGGGACCAAATAGTAATTTTTTGGCAAAAGACCAGAGAACTGATATTTTTGTGAGAAATGATAACCCTGATCTCGAATTTGCCCAAAAAGAAGGCATTTAGTGATATTTTGGTGAGTAAACCGTCCAAACAATGAAGTTGATGCTCGTTATCTTCGCAAAGTTCTATGTCAAATTTGAAAGTGCTCAGTTCGGCAGTTTAGCCGGCTATTGGGAACACACATACATACAAAGATACATACATAGATAGATTCGTACGAACAAACTTCGAGTTCGACTTATAGGATATTGCCAACAAGCAGACGATGTGTTTACACCTCCCTTGTGTTCGAGGTGTCCGTTGTATGAAAGGGGGACACAGGGTGCGACTTTGCAAGTTTTAGAAGCCTAAATTCTCTAATGGGAGCAATATTAGGCCATTGTAGCTGTCTATGTTGAAGACATCCTAGTAGAAAAGAGCAACCAGGAGAGACAGATAGGATCATGGATCGAGAGAGAGAGAGAAGAAATCTATCTCTCAGAGAGAGAGAGAGAGAGAGAGAGAGAGAGAGAGAGAGAGAGAGAGAGAGAGAGAGAGAGAGAGAGAGAGAGAGAGAGAGAGAGAGAGAGAGAGAGAGAGAGAGAGAGAGAGAGAGAGAGAGAGAGAGAGAGAGAGAGAGAGAGAGAGAGAGAGAGAGAGAGAGAGAGAGAGAGAGAGAGAGAGAGAGAGAGAGAGAGAGAGAGAGAGAGAGAGAGAGAGAGAGAGAGAGAGAGAGAGAGAGAGAGAGAGAGAGAGAGAGAGGTTTATTGACATTCAAAATGAAATAAAATTACACTTGTTATTTAAAATGGAAGTAAAAATAACTGAATATAATAATATTGTGTATCTGGCGTCAATGTCCCCACAGCGCTAGACCGAGGTCTGTGTTGCTGTGGGGGAGTGTTGCTAGCTCACAATATTGAAACACATGGTTTCAATACCTAGTGTATGTATGTTAAGTCATTAATATAAATAAATACTACTTTAATAAATATTAATCAGTCACTAAACAAAAATAAATATTGACTGGAATACTTCGACTGAGACACCTGTTCCTATAACATTTTGACATTTTTAGACATAATTGCTTACCAATATCTTTTCAATTAGTTTCGGCCCTTTTTTTTTATCAGGAATTCAAATATTTTCTTTTTTTAAGTCGCCCTAGTGAAACGTTGTGGATGCTTTAAGTCACGATCCAAGCTTCTATGCATAATACCCATTACATAGGTGGGACTACGAGTTGTCAGTTGTAACCGAGGGCGGGGGTTAACCACATTTCTCTCCATTTGGAACCTCGTGAGGTGACTATGTATAGGAGCTGAAATTGTTACTCCAGGGTGCTTGTGCAGGTATAAAAGGAGGTTCTTACAGAACAGTTGTTTTACGGTGAAAGTTTTTGTTTTTTGGTGTAACTCATTTGAAGGGAATCTGCGGGGCAAATTGAAGCGGATTTTCAACACAGCTTTTTGTACAATTGTGACTTTGGAGATTGAGTTATTTAGAGCAGCTCCCCATGTATGGATACCGTACTGGAGCACAAATTGGAACATAGCGTCGTAGATCAATTTCAATTTTGCCTCGGCAGGATTCGTCCAATAGTAATTACATTGTGTTAAAACAGTTTCTGACTGGGTTAAAAAAACATAAACATCATTCAAATAATTAAAACTGTAACTTTGTTATTTCTTCATTATACTCCAACGTTTAGACTCTGTTATTAGTAGGTTTCGTCCCACGAATTAATTCTGAGGATGACTAAGTCACCCGTTTACTTGTTCCGTTCAAGGTCCACTGGGCCCTACAAACGGCTACAAACGATGCGGAGATAACGTGGGGGCGATGGTAATGAGGCTCTCGTGGGATAAGGAGGAGCGAAACATCGCTCATTCTCAATCGGCCCGAGAGCAAACTGGTCGTCATCCCGTCAGCGCTGAGAACTCGCATTTTTCAAACGGTTAACCGAGTCCCTTCGTTCGTGCCCATCGGAATGTCCTTGAGAGGCTGGTGAACCGAAATATTTCACTGGAAATGAACTGGAATGTTTTGTTCTCCAAATGAAAGAGTTCTAGTCATACGACAAGACCATTTGACCGAATTTGCGTTATCTTTAGCCTCACTATAGGGGAATGGAATCGATGTTGGTGTGATAATGTTTGAGGAATATCCGCTCACTCATCTTCAATGTTGTGGATAGTCAGAAATACTTAAGTTGTTCATCGGAGCCTCGGATTATTACATCTCAACGTCTGCATGGGACCGTATGTCCAGCAGAGCTAATTATATCTAGTGATTCTAAAGCCAGTACTGCATGCCTTAATAATCCGTCTACAAAGTATTATCAACTAATACCTACTACATAACTCACCATGAAGGATCTCTCAGGTTCTGGAACATTGTTCTTACAATATGAGTAATCACTGTAATCAGTGTAATCGGTATTATCGGTTCCTACTCAACTTACATTGAATAAATTCGGAAAGGATACCTTCCGGATGTTGTATGGTGCTGATACAACCGATTAGAACATGTATGATGGAACACTGGGATGTATCATTAGGTCTTGCGCGAACAAGTGATGCAGGTTACTCGTTATCAAACTCAAAAATAACGATCCAAATGATACAAAAACCGTTAAATTAACAAACAAATTTATTATATGCAGGGTGTCCAGCGTAGGGTAACTATACCAGTAGTGGGACATGGCCCGGTAGTGGGGCACATCAGTAATTTTCCTCAAATAATAAGAGCCCTTGTTCACTGACAAACGATTGATCTATATCCTTACTTTCAGCCACACTTCTTTTTCCTATTGACAGGTTCGCCAAACCTCTCAGTTTGATATTTATCTCGTGAAAAATCAAAGAAAGTAGGGGCACTCAAGAACATGGCTGTCTGCTGACTTTTGGGTAAGGATTCCCTATACAGATTTTAAGGCACTGTTCAATATATTTTCGTGTTTCTTATTGATTGAATGTTGTCCTGACGAAAGTAGCACTTTTTCTGATAGAAAAAGTAATAATAACGATAGATTTTACTTTATTACTACATTTATTACGATCCGAAATACTTCTCACTCGTGTTCTACAACTAATTTCCAACAAAAAGTGCGTCTTAGAGTTTTTTTTAGAGGCTTCGTTTCCGAGTTAATTCACTTTTAAGATTTTTTTCGTGTCTTCGACCTTACGTCAGTAAAAACAGCCGTCACTCCGGTATTTTCGAAGTATATGCGAGTCTACGGATACCGTTGGAAAGAGCATTGAATTTCCCATCGTCTCAGTCTTCAACAGTAGCGAACCGGCTCAATCCTGTTTCCCGTCCCGCTGCAGCTCGCGTTTCAATTAGACCGGAAATTCAATCATTAGATTTGAATGGCAGCTGGGGCCCCGCGACCGTATTTATAGTATTTTCCTCCGGCTCTCATTCGCCGTACGAGCCTCGTCAATTGGAGATCGCCTGAGGCGAGTTAATTCATGAAACCATTCAAAGCGATGACACAACCGTGAATACTCTTTGTGGCTATTCTTCACATTTTTTTTTTTTTTTTATTTCCGTCGTGAATTGAAACAAACGGGAGTTGTAACCGGTACTAATACAATGAGATAAGAACTCTTGACCGACTGATTTCTTTGCGAGGGGTCGAATTTAGCGAACCAAATCGCTTTTGTATCGGAGAAAGAATACGTTATCTCATCACGAACTGCAACTAATGGCAAAATAGACGAATAACCGGATTAACCCAAATCGAATGAGCTCATTAATAAATCTAACGCGGTAGTAAACGATTATTTTAGCAAATTTGTTCAAAAAAACTACTCCTAACATTGTTAAAAATGATTTACGTTGAAATCCGATTTGAGGCAATCTGAAACGGTTTTTGAAATGACATTCGATTCACAACTGGTTTTTCCCGTTAAGATGTAACTTTTTCAATTGTTTTAAGTTGTAACAATATCATTACACACAAAGTTCTTGAATTTCAAGACAATTTAATATGAGTATAATACAGTAAGTTTGGAAAATTATGTCAATCTGAAATGGTGTTTGGCTGGTACTTTTTAATAAGACTTTCAATGGTCTTCAACCGGTTTGTTGAATCAACTCTCAAGGAAAAGCCATTTGAATGCTTGATATTGATAGTTTATCTGAACTGATAACAAATTTGATAGAACAATGAAGCTCAGCTGTTTTTCTCGACGTTTCCCAAGCTTTTAGTAAAGTTTGGCACAAAGGACTCTTAGCAAAGATCGATAGGGATCTCCCGCAGCAGCATTATTTACTGATTGAGTCGTACTTCTCAGAAAGGCACTTCAGAGTGAAACATGAAGAGGAATACTCCGGGCTCCAGGGCAGTGAACTTGGGCCAGTCCTGTACTTGCTGTTCACAAGGGACCTTCCAAAACCAGCAACCGCTGTCACAGCTACGTTTGCAGATGACAGCAATCCTATCAACAGGAAATACCATAGAGGAAGCAATTGCGAAGCTGCAGGACTCAGTGAACACAATTCTTCAGTGGACTAAAAGGTGGCGAATAAAGCTGAATGAAACCAAGTCTACACATATAAACTTTACCTACCGAAAAGTGAACCCTACCCCAATTGAAATTGACTCTCACATAATACCGTACTGTAATACAGCCAAATATCTGGGTATGCCACTAGATGCTGAACTCAAATGGAAAGAGCACGTGAAGAAGAAGGCAAAAATCAACCTGAAAATCAAGAAAATGTTTCAGCTTCTGGGAAGGAATTCACAGCTCCCAGTCCACAATAAAGTACTGCTACATTATGAGTTGCTGTATATGAGCGAGTGATTAAACCAATATGGGTCTACGGCTGTCCCTTATGGGGCTGTACCAAAACGAGCAGCGTCAAAATCATCTAAACAGTCCAGAACAAAATTCTGAGAAGCAAAGTAAATGCCTCGCATCGCGATCTGAAGGTTGAGATGGTCGACGAGGTTATAAGAAAAAGACCTGTGGATCACGAAAATCGGCTCCACAATCACATCAACGTCGAAACATATAACTGAACTGAAATAGTGATTGCTAATGGGAACCACATCTTGAAAATCAGAACCAGAGAAGATCTTGCCCTGAATCGGACTCAAATAAAAACTCCGGAGATTCATAGACCCATAAAAACGTGTCATTAATACGCTAACAATGGGGAGGAATGCGATTCAATTTTTTATTTACCAGACATCTGTGCAGCCATGAAAATACTTTTGTAGCGAAGAACAATATAAAAACCGAGTTACTATTTCAACTCACAGAAGCTACATAGATTTGAATTTGAGATTCGCACAAGTACAGCCCTACTAACGAAATTTTTACATCAGTGTTGAAACTCGTATGGAGTTATCAGTTGAGGAGCTTACTTTCAAACAGGCACATATCCATTCCGACAAAATGTTCAGGAAGTGAAAAAAACGATTTGCAGATTAGTGGTGATGTTTTTCTGCAGTTCCTCATCGGATTAATGTGTGAGAAGGCACAGATAAAGATGCCTCAGAATATGAATCAATTTTCTCCAAAACACGAGGCTGTACATCCATTTTCACTTTGGAAATGTGCCCTTTTGATCAAAACTCATGGATTTGTGCTTTTTTGAAAAAGAAAGAATTCATTCTCCATTCTGTAGGTTTTATTGAAAACTTTACCTGACTCCATATTTCCATTTGTCATGCCTGCCATCTATCGAGTCTCGTGTAAATATTCAACCTCAAGACGAAGGCGCAATGCTTCTTTTTGGATATGTGCCTTTTTGAAAACCCACGACTTATCGCCTGACGAAATTCGGAGGATATGTGTCATTTCGATTGCAAGGCACTGAAAAAAAATGTAGGGGACGGATTTGTTACCTTTTGATGAAAACACATAACTTTAGCCCCGGAATTTTCTGTTTTGTTCGGAAATGATAGGGGGATCTGATTAAACTCATATTCAGAGATAGAAAATTGAGAAAAAACGTTTTGTTCCAGATTTGGATGTGTGCCTTTTTGAAAGTAAGCTCCTCAGTTGTCATTAGACGAATAGATTTTCACTAGGAAAATGTGAAAATTGGTATTTAAGTGGTTCTCCTGATAGTTAACCGTTCTCACAAAAATTTCGATGTTGTAGCCAAGTTCTCGCCCTTTGTGAGAGCAAAAAGATTGCGAGCCGGGTGAGTTCACTCGTTCAGTTGCACTGTGCTCTTCTAAGAAGCGACGAGCAGAAAATAGTATCCATATTTCAAACTTTTGGTTATTCCAACTCTTCAACGTTTCAGCCCTTCCCTTTACGACTGATCAAAATTAATACAGAGCACTCAATTCCAACTGGATCACATATGTGGATGTGTGGACCTGATTTCTAAAAACTTTGGTAGCTGTCAATAATTAATATTTAAGGCTTCAGGTTACTAATAAAGAATACTGTAAAATCAATCATAATATTTAAATGACAGGTACGTTGTTTGAAATTCAAAATGAATAAGCTGACGTTGGATTATGGAAGTGGGAAAACTAAACAGAAATAACTGATTGAAAGAGAGTACTATTATTTAATCCCAGGATAATCGATGGGCTGTAGATGTACAACTTTATGAAGGTGTATAACTTATTGAGACTTATTTCTGCACTCAAGGTCATTTATGTATTCCACAAGTCATATTTTGAACAGATTGTTCATCTGTAAGATGTGGTTCTACCTATTAAAGGTTGAAGAGATAACTCTTTACTTTCGTGGAAATATAGACATCGTTCTATCTTACTCCATTTTTATTGTTATTGAAATGGGTTTCCACAACTTCGTCGCAAGTGACTTAGTCCGTATCCGCAGGAGTGTTGCCTAATACAAAAATAACAAACCTTAATATTTTGCATCGTTTTTAATGAATTTTACTGAGAGTTGTAGTGTGCAAAATTACTGCAGCAAGTTACTAAAGTAAATAACGCTCCTTCCTAAGATAATCGAATCGAGTCCATAATTAGATGTCTTTAGTAGTAAGAGATCTGAATATAAACGCAAAGCTATAGTTAGGCACGGGAAATGATCTTGGTTGCTGTAAACGCGTTAGGATCCACTCAAACCAGATAATGAGCTGGCGGAGCAGAAAATTGTAGGTTGTTCTTGGGATAATAACATGGACGGGAAAAGTGACTTGAAACCTGTTGTTATCGGTGATGATGCCTGGTTATTGGAAGTTACACCTTTCCTGAATCACGATTATTATTCGCTACCGAAGGTGAGTACGCATAGGAAAACATATAAGAAGATGAGAAACATAAGCATGAAACTTTTAAAACGGGGAAATGGATGGAATAGTTCAAATTAAAGGTTGGTGGAATAGTAATGATTAATATATCTATTTTTCTTCGTGAAAGTCAATGTTTTCAAGGTTTGTAACACTAATAGTGGGATTGAACAAGACAAGAATCATGAGAATCAGGTGAGAATTATGGCCTAAGCAGCTTCAAACTTATTTGATGGCACACAAAATCAATCAATAATTGAGTTTTTTCTTCAATATTTCCATTTTTCTTCGTGAAAGTAAACGTTTTCAAGGTTTGTAACATTCCTAGATTTCAAGTGTGATTGAACAAAACAAGAATCGTGAGAATCTGTTGAAAATTGTTGCCTGAACAGCTTCAAACTCATTTGATAGCACACAAAATAATTCAGTTGTTTTGTTGTTTCCCCAAAAATCTCCATTTTTCTTCGTGAAAGTCAACGTTTTCCATATTTGTAAGAATACTAGACTTCAAGTCTGATCGAACATGATAAGAATAATGAGAATTGTAGCCAGAGCAGCTTCAAACTGATTTGTTGGCAAACGAAATCAATCAAATCAAAGGGTTAAAACGTTTAATTGATTTCGAGGCTAAGCCAGATATGGCCCACCGAGCATTTTCACCTTTGAACCTGGGGGAGTAAAACACACCGTTTTGGAAAAATGTTTTCGATTTTGAACGAATGAAATGAATAGAAGAATTTGACTCGAATATAAGACTAAAACAACACAATTGCAACACCACCAACGGCCCAGCACGAAAGTTACCCTTGCGGAAAGAACCCACACTGCTGATTTACAGGAATAATATTTAACTTTTTCAGCTAAAATGAATAAGAATCAGTAAATGAGGCCAAAAGGGAATGAAAGAGGAAGAAAAAGGATACTGTAAAAATATGTTGATGTAAGAGGAATGACGTCATGATGATTGACGAAGGTAGGTAAATTTACCTACCTTTGCATTTATGCAAAGGTACCCACGGTGCGGCTGAACAGCTTACATACCTATAAAGTTTGTAAAGCCAACCAGTTACGGCTGGTTTTGGAGACGTGACTGGTTTTTAATCGGTGTGGGGAACGTATTATGACAGCCGCTGACAGTCAAACTGTCACTTCCTGCTCCGAACGAATCAATCGTACTAATAGAACGACTGCGAGACCGCATTAGCACACGCGGCGTCATCTCAAGTGGAAAAGGGGGAACTAGGGGTCCAGGCCCGCACCATACAGGGGTCAGAATGGATATCAGTATGCTTCTTATGCCCAACAACCAGTGTCGGAGGCTTCGAGGTTTTGGAGGTACCCTAATAAAGAGGATATTCGTGTTTCCTCCCATTGTTTGTTCCTCTCCTAATATGATTTTGGTTTATTATTTTTAATAACAAACCTCTTGTTGGTTTGTGTTTCAAGATGAGTTTGAAACTAACTAAAAAAGTGAAATCTGTCTGTTCTATCTCCGCCATACGTTCTTTTGAGCTTTTCAACCTGAATGTTGGTCCAAATTGTATGAAACTTGTGAAAAATCACATGTGACGTGATACATGTATGTATGAGCGATCTAGTTGGGATCGAACTATGTGCATGACTTCGATCAATCTTAAAAGGTAAAATAATTGTACACTTTTTTTTTAATTGACCTTTTTTTTCTCCTGTATTGTGAGGCGAAGCAGTTGAATAGTTGGTGGAAAACGTGATTATTCACGTCAAATTTCAAATTTGTAAACCATGGACAAAGTACATTTTGACTGATAAAAATGGATAGAGTACTTTTCGCTGAGAAAACATGTAGTCACGTAGTTGGAACAGATAACATTTATTCACAAATTGTGATTAGACTTTTAACTTTGAAAAGGTTTTTGCGATGGGACCCCCCGCCGAACGAATTAAACTCGAGTTTTAACGATTTAAACTAAGACTGGAAGTAAATTATTATCCTTCTCATACTGGCATATCTACTGATTTCGTTCTTCTCACCTGGTTTAATCTACACAATGATTCTAATCTTGTATTTCAGATGACTATGATGGATACTTTACTTGTGAATACTGTAAATACATGAACATTTTATTCCTTGCTAATACTTTTTATAACTGTAAAACTCAACAACAATAATAACTTTCTGTCAATAAAAAGATTTTAAGATACATTAGTCTGGCCCATTTTGCCGGTTGGGGTGGGAGGGGGGGTGTGACTCAGCTAGGCTACGAAGAGGGGGGGGGGGGTGTAGCATAACAACACAATATACGAAAATAAATAATAATATCATCATTAAGTACGTTAATAACAATAAACTTGGCGGAAAAAAGTGATTTCTGCTAATTTTTGTCCATCTTTGAGCCCCTATATCTCGATGATCGTTTTGTCAAAAACTAGGTGTGAGTAGATAATTTTGTAGAAAATATTGTCTACTTTATTTTATAATAGAGTGGTCTTCTTGCTAGGATGCAGAGTTTTCCAGTTATAGCGGAATAACTGAAAAACGTCCAAAAAAATCGCGGTTTTTCGGCCCCCCTGAAGTTAGCACAAGGTTAACTTGTCCGCAAAATGAGGTGTAGCACCCCTGGGGGGGTAAAAACAACTTAGCACATTTGCGGAAAGTTGGGAATTTTATGCAAGCCCAAACCACCAGATGACTGGACTAATATGCTAAAGCATTATTTCTCTATAAAAACAATATTGATATTTGTAAATTAGCTACAGTTTTAGAAAGATTATAAGTTATTTCATTTTCCGTGAGATTCACTTGGTTCACATTTGGTGGTTCATAGATCACTATCTACCTCCACGAGAGAGTTCACTACAACTAGCGATTCGTAACTAGGTCCAAGGGTTTGGTCCTCTTCAGTTGTCGTCCAGGTCGTTTTCCAGGAGGGAAATGGCTGAATGGTGATTGTGGAGCCGACTTTCGTGATTCCGTGATTTTGTGAAAAACAAATCTTGAAATAAAATAACTTGAAAGGGGAAGCAATATGCTAATATCGTTTTCTTATAGAATAAGCTTTAAGAATTTGTTCAGACTCAACTATTTACAGCCTATATGCAAATAGTGGCTACTGGTGATTACAATACTGCATTACGACTTGATAGAGTTATCTTCTACATAATGGAACACCGAAAACATCTCTTAGAATACCGTTCAGGTGAGTCATTGCCCGTAGGGGAAGGTGACTGTAGGTGCTTCTCGCTATATAAAACATCCACAGCCTCATTCCGTAGTCAGGTCTGTTCCCTTCTAAATGGCAATGTACCCGGACGAATGAAGCTCTCGAAATATTCTCCTACTTGTCATTCTGCTGCTCGCCTCCCCATAATTTAACACTAAGCTACCGCAAACAAGATCGTTAAACGCGATAATAATTGTTAAAAGCTGTGAGATTATAATAATGGAACGTATATGAAGAAGAAGAATGAAGGGGGTCAAGTTTTTTGGATTTCATAGTTTCTTAAAAACCTGTAGAATTCAGTTTTCATTTTCTTCATATCACTTTTTGAAGAAATTAAAAATTTCAAGCACAATGTTGTTCTTTTTTACAGCTGATAATCGATTAACTTTTCCTAACTGACGTTCTGCTAAGAAAATCTCTGGCTTCAGCAAAAAACCACGAGTCAAAATTTTCGCTTTTTTTGCGGTCATTGGAAAATCTGGTTATAGCCCAAAAAATTCAAAAAAAAAAAAAAAAAAAAAAAGTAGTTAAGTCGACACAAAAATCGCCAAAGAAAGTGACACAAAAATGCTAAAAATGTGTCAAATGCTACACTTTCTACCTCAGCAATGTCTTCCGACTCCAGAATTAAAAATCTCAGTGGCATTAGCTGGACAAAACACAACCGGGTTCGCCTGGAATGGGTGCCAGGGCATAAAGGAATGCCTGGTAATGAGAAGGCTGACGAGCTTGCAAGAAAGAGCTCCCGAACCCCATTTGTAGGCCCTGAGCCGGCAGTTGGTAAACCAAAAACCGCCTTTAGAGGGACCATCAACATGAGGGTCAACCAACAAA
Source organism: Creontiades dilutus (assembly GCA_031894815.1). NCBI lineage: Eukaryota > Metazoa > Arthropoda > Insecta > Hemiptera > Miridae > Creontiades > Creontiades dilutus. The sequence continues at coordinate 692,877 of JAVIWC010007073.1, read as the reverse complement.
CCACAAGTAGATGGCTCAAAATCGAAGGACACGTCCACAGTAAACTCATGGTGGTGGAACCCAACACCAAAATCACTGAGTGGCTACTAGGCAAAAACCGTAGGGAACTAAAAACAATGGTCGGCCTCATAACCGGCTTTGTACCCCTAAGGTTCCACCTACACCGCATTGGGGTCACACAAAGTACAACCCTGTGCAGGCTATGTGAGGAGACCCAGCACTCGCATCTCGCAGATATGAACTCTTTGGGGCACAAACCCCAATGAGGTCCATTCAGAGCGAACAACTAATCAAGGGTCTCAAACCCCTCGCCAAGGAGCTGAATCTCCTTGATTAGAAGCAAAACTCCCAGGAAAGTACCATAACCCAACAGGCTTACGTGCTGGGGCTCCCAAACCCCCACCCTGAGAGTTTTAGTTATCATCTACATCTACATCTAGCTGGACAAACCTGCAATGCATGTCGACTGCCCCTTTGAAGGCGTTGAAGCATGCCAAAACACGTAACGCAGCATTTCATTTCATTAAATTAACGTAACAAGCTTATTACATCAAATACATCATTTACATGTTAGCTTGCATCATTCGAGATCACCCAGAACGTTTTCAAACAACTACGCATTCATGTTCCCCAGACGAGGAACCTACGTGCCGCACCCAACTTGTTTTCCCGTTGCTACCCAGTTTATTGAAAATCAGCTGATCTGTCTACGAAAACACGAGGGTGCTCCTCCGTCCCGTAGATCGTTTACCGGTTGAACTCCACTGCAGACGGATGCAAATTGAAAGCCATTCAAGCGAGTGGGTCATGGCCGGCGTGGTGGGGCACGGCCTACGCTGCACACCGCTCCGTGAAATAACGCGTTACCTTCTCCTTCCTACGCCCCCACCCACAAATCTGCACGTTCCGTCCCTACATACTCGTAGATAATAACTAAATTGAAAATGTGTTTCTCCTAATTAATGAGAACATTGGTGATCTTGTTACATAAATTTACATTCCCTTCCCGCATCTTTATTAAATATCACTATTTGTTAATAATTTTCAATAATGTGCCCACGTTATTGACCAAGAAAAAGAATGTTTCGCCCTCAAAATTTGCTGTTTTACGAAAGGGAAATACCATCCTTACTCTATCCAACAAACTACCTTGGGATGACGCATGATGCCAAATTGAAATGGAAAGAGCATGTCAAGAAAAAGCGAAAGGAGCTTGATATTAGTTATCGAAAAATGTACTGGCTTATGAGCAGACACTCTCAGCTGTCAACGTCAAATAAGCTTAATAAACGTAAGTTGCACAAGCAGGTCCTAAAACCTGTGTGGACCTATGGTGTGCAATTGTGGGGCTGCATTGCTAATAGCAACATCTAGATTGTACAAACATTCCAGAACCAAATATTGAGGGACATCGTCGATGCGCCTTGGTACATTCGGAACGACAACCTTCATAATGATTTGTAGATCGAGAGCGTCGCTGCCATAATAAGAAAATTCGCCGTTAAACACTCTTAACGGCCACGGGGCCACGTCAACGCAGAGGCCGTCCATCTCCTTGACGTTGACAACCTTTTTCGAAAGGCTAAAGAGAAAAAAGCCGTTCGAACTGACGCATGACGTATGAAGTAACTTATCGCGAGTGAAGCGCGAACTAACAATAATTAGAACTAAACAAACACCTGTTATGTACAAGAGGACTGCATATTAAATTATGATACTAGAAATAAGTTACCAATAAGTTATTAAAACTGACTTGATTGTAATTAAAATTTAAAAAAAAAAAAATCCGTCCGCCCACCGTTTGGAGCTTTTCTTTGAAACTACTGAACAAAAATTGATGAAACTTTTCATTAATGTGGTTAAAAAATCACATTTGGGGTCTAGTTGGGATACTGTCTCGGTATCGATCTCAGTCAACCCTAAAGGGTGAAATCAAAGGGCCAAAATTTCAAAAATCTAATTATCGAAAACTTTCGAAATGCCATCATTGTTATTGATAGATGTGCCTTCAAAGAATCAAATGACTTTACTACATTTGTAAAAATCTAAATCTGTTAAAACTTACTAAAAGTATTTAAAACTTACTGTTCCTTGTAGCTTCGGGCTAATTGGGCTTATTATTATCATTCTTTATCATCATCATCAATTACACAGCCCCACAAAAAACTGCCTGTAGGTACCCCTCAATCGAGGGGGTGATTACCTTATTTGACTTGGCTCTCAACCCCCTAATAGGGGGTGATTAAGGGAAGAAGGGCTGCCTGTTAGCACCCCTTAACCCCTCAATCACCCCCTCCCCCTAGGGGTTGAAATTTGAGATCTCACGCCAAGTCGGGAGGGGTATGGATTTATACGTTTTTGGGGTCCCTGAGATCGAATTTGAACTTTTAAGTACCTGTAGGCACGCCTAACCCCTCAATCACCCCCGATTTCGAATATCACAGAGAATTCACAAGAAAATATAATCAAATCCGTAGGAATTAAAAGTCATTAGAGGAGAATTTTTTTCGGATTCGAAACCTATTCCTGTCGGTTTTGCGTCCAAAATTACAGGAAAAAAAACACTAACTTGAAAAACAACATTTTTGACCATTTTTATTAGTGAAACTTTTTTGTTGTTCCTTTTGAGACACTCCTTAGGATTGAAGCATACATTTCGTTCATTTGCCAAAAAATACCAAATTCCTGAAGAAATTTTTGGCATTACCGGCAACAAAATCTAAAGTTGTTCAAGGTTAAAATAATAAATAACACAGCCCCACAAAAAAAAAAAAAAAAAAAAAAAAATCAAAGTAGACTAGGTTTGGGTATTCCTATGTATATTTTCGATTCTGAATTTGAATCTAAAGTTGAAAAACTTTGACCCCCAAAATTTTGAGCTATGGCCAAAAAACTACCCTCAAATTGGTGCCAGAGCCTTCTTTATGAGTTATGAGATTGGGATGAACTACGGCATCTTTTTAAATGAATTTCTACATGTTTTTTACTTCAGACAACGAGAGAACTTGGGGATAACTACCTCCGGTTCAATCAAGCCACCCTCTCCTAGGGGTTGAAATTTGAGTTCTCACGCCAAGTCGAGTGGGGTATGGATTTCTATGTTTTTGGGGTCCCTAAGATCGAATTTGAACTTCCAAGAGCCTGTTGGCACCCCTTAACCCCTCAATCACCCCCAATTTCAAATATCACAAGAAAAGAAAAAAAAATCCGAAAGAATTGAAAGTCATTGGAGGAGACGCCAACAAAGTTTGAAAGCCTTTTCAAAAATCAAATTCAATTTCAGCGAACCTGGGAACACAGAAATCCTTACCTTATTCGACTTGGCGCGAAAAATCAAATTTCAACCCCTAAGAGGGGGTGATTAAGGGAAGAAGAGGTGCCTACGGACTCTTGGAAGTTCAAATTCGATCTCAGGAACCTCAAAAACATAGAAATCCATACCCCTCTCGACTTGGCGTGAGAACTCATATTTCAACCCCTGGGAGGGGAAGGGGGTGATTGAGGGTGTCTGTAGGCACCCCTTAACCCCCTCAATCACCCCCTCTTCCTCCTAGGGGTTGAAATTTGAGTTCCTGATATCGAATTTTAACTTCCACGGGCAAGTTTGGTGTTATTTCCTAGTAATTTTGGACGCAAAACCGACAGGAATAGGTCCTCACTCACAGCAAATAATCGAAATTTCTGAACCTAAAAGTTAACCCACAAAGCTGTCAATGACTAGAGCAATCACGTATTAATCGAATAATAATAAAACCATTTGTTAGAATCGGTAGCGTTTCTTTCAAGATATTATGATGTATTCAGTCTGAGATAGGTATCATTCATTTTCAACATCATGGCGCTAGTGTTCTACTCGAAACGAGTTCCCCGTTCCAAGAAATCCAATCAAGGGATACATTTGATTCAAGGCCATGAGAAAAAGCCCTAGAATTTCGGCTTGTTAGCCTCGACTTGTACGAGCGTTGCGTAACGTTTATTGGCCGACTACAAACCGTCTCGTAAGTGATTCATTCATTCACTCCTCCTACTTTGATGATGGATTTGATTAATTCACTAGGAGGGGAGCTGAGCTGAAGGTTCTGCCACGAGGCTTGCGAGAGACGGAATACTGTGAGTTATCTTCATAATAACTGTAATTGTCTCCAATTATTTACTATCTGGTATACTGTAAGATGCCCATATGTGGTCATCACTATTACTGAAGTAGCTTTTATAACTTCAAACACGAAAATAAAAAATGAACTCGAAATTCTACACAAGAATAAAACTAAACAAACCCTTTAATTTGAAGTACTGTTAATTTGGAACAATCATATTACGAAGTCGTTAAGGCCTTGCGGCTTTACACCGAACTTCTATGTTCAGCGTTTACTGGAGTAAGCCTTTAAGCACGAGGATGGTCTATGTATTTTTGGATTCCGCAGACAAGGGGAAAATAGGACGGTAAGATGGTTTTGTTAAACAGGGCTTTTTATAATAACAGTACCTATTACACAACAATACCGGTGGAAAATTAATGAAATGTAGCCAATTATCTTTTACCTAATACAGTGTAATATACAAATATTCACCGTGAAGAGTATAAACGTCACGTCCTTCATATAACTCATACAGATGGGAATGGTTGGCAGATTGCCAAACACCTTTGTGTGTGTATGGGTTGGCATAAACAATATCCAGCCTTTTATGTTGGAAAAGCAGAGGACGGCGCTGAATCTAAGGGTAAATAACCACAGATCATCAGTGGTCAGAAAAAACGAAGATCTGCCCATAAGCGGGGCCATGCACCGTAGCGTGACGCTTCATTCGATGACTGTTTCGGCTTGAAAATACTGAAAAGAATGAGACCCAAAAAGAATGCAAATATTTTGAAAGCGTATGATCCTCCAGGTTTGAACATCAGGCGTTAGCTGGGCAACAATGCTTCTCCATGGCATACTTCTTTTGGCACATCATTGTCACAATTTCAAAAAACCTTAAAAAATTACTTAACAAAGCCTCGAATTAGAATACATTCTATTTCATTTTGCGGTTTCCTAATGCCAATTCTGAGCCCACAAAACCCCATGACTGTAAGTTCCACTTGTTAGCCTAGACCTCTCCTCCTTCATTCCCGACTTAGTCTGTATACTTTGTTTATTCCACCTTCTAGTATTTCACACAGTAACTAGAGAAAGTGTATCATGGAAATAGTGTAAACGTGTATCCTGATTGAATGAGTCTGACCGTTTACTTATAAATTGAGGTGATAACGATTTCTAATATGCAAGGCATTTTAAGAACTTAGCAAATGCTCCTCCATTGGTCCGTTCGACACTTCCAGAGTATCTGTGGGTTTGGCTTATAGAACTAGCTCAAGCCGCTTTGGACACTTGTTGCTCTTTCTAACCACCACTTGTTGGCTCCACGTGTAGCAACAGGTCTCATGAAATCCATTTACTCGTCACTTCGCTGAATATTTCATAGTCATTTTACCGGCGCTCAAGCCAACTTTTTTCAACCAACTTTTTCAGTACTTTAGAACCAGCACATAATGCAGAATCAGCTGGATAACTGTGAACCAATCTATTTTCTCATTGGAACTTTTCTCATCTTTTTCTCATTGGGGACGATTACTTCCTTGATGATTCCTTCCACGGCTAAACCCCACATTGAAAGTGACCTATTTAGCTATTAAACCACTTCGTTTTCCCCACCAACTTGATCTTCATCACTGAGTTCTGTCTTACGTTATCCTTCTGCTGTGTTCCATTGTGCAGAAGTCCTGCCCAGCTTAGCTGAGATGAGTTTGAAAGGGCTTGTGGCTTCATGGCGAGAATGATCAATTCCTGCAACAGGCAGGTATTCCCGATTCTATGCCTTCTAGTTTTTCGTCCAATTTCCTTAGTTCATACCATTCATTGATTCTGCAGATTCCCCAGTAAGAGGACAGGTACAACTTCCAAAATTGATAAGAGGGAGGCTATGGGTTGTGGGTAAAGTAAAAACGCTGTTCTTCTAACACACGGGTTCAATATTTTTTTAATAATGCGTGATTGCTGGTATGATTGTTAAGTTGGGGGAGCTAGGCGGTCACTTTCAGGTTCAGAAATTACGAACATTCGCTGTGGGTGACTTTTTACAGACTTGGAACCTATTTCAGTCGATTTTTGGTTCGGAATCACTAAGAAATGACTCCCCACATGCCTATGTCAGTGAAACCTTTGAAAAATCGCATTTTTAGAACATAGTGAAGTCTGTGCGAAAAAGGTGGTTTGAATTTATTGTCCGACTGCCATTGGCGTCATCGAAGGAGGATCATACAAACAAAGAGGTTGGTTTCTAATGTGTTCAAAACGGAGGACTTCATAAAGCAACGTACGGCAGTTGTGATGTTCATATGAGCTTGGAAAAAACGAAAAACAAATCATTTCCACCATTCGATAGTATGAAGTATAGATTCAGCATGCTCAAAGACAAGAACCCTAAATTTTCGTTTTTGCCCCGGAAAACAGGGAAGAAAGTAAAGAGAGATCTCACAAGAAAGGAGTGACGAGGATTTGAGTTCGAGCCAGAAGAGCGAACATCGACGCTAATGTATCCCAAAGTTTGCCCTTGTGGATCGCAACAAATCCTGTAATTGTACGTTCGTCCTAAATGCATATTAAATTTCACAGGATTTTGGATCGCAACAAATCCGACCATGTAATTGGACGTTCGTCTTAAATGCATATTAAATTTCACAGGCGATTTTCTCGAAATCCACATTTTGACGTTCCTCTGGCACGGACCACTTCGTCTGTTAAAAGGACCACAAAATGCAGAATGTCCTAATCGACCACAATTATCATGGAGCCAAGAACATAAGGCAACGTAAGAAAATGATCGTTGCTGGGAAGGTCTCGCCAAGTCTTAACTATCACCGAACATTCTTTACATTAAAAAAACCAAATATCTCAAGATACGTCACCATTGAGACCGTCTGTTCATCGTCAACTACTCAATTATTTATGAGCGAATCCGCTTTCTATTAAAAATAGCCGCTAACTACCTCATTTTACGGTCTTTTTACGATTCATTCATCATGATGAACTACGATTTTCCGCTCATTCCGCAAATCCCTCAATAAGAAGAAGAAGAAATACGTTTATTAAGAAGAATGTACAATACAACTGGTTTTTGACATAATAAACAATTACCAGCTTGGTTTATTCGACCTACTGAAAACTCGAAAAATACGAGACTAAAAAATTTGAGAACGACAAAATTAATTTTCTGTTCATTTATGTTTTGAGATAGATAGTTCGTTTACATAATTTTACATGTTACATTCTTAAATTGAATAATAACCTATGGCCGACCTGGATAGTGTGACACTGTGGCCCAGCCCGGAGTTGGTTCTTACTTCTAATTTTTATAAAATAGCTATCAATCCATATTAACACCACATTAATTATTAAAATTTAGATTCCACTTCCATGGAATGATGTACTTAGTAGATAATTTATATTGCTGTTAATGTACTCGTAATAAAATCATCGATCTTCGTTTATTAAGTAAAGCTAGTTTACGAGTTTCTTTTGGTTTATTATTCAATAATAAACCATTGTAATTGTTCTTGAAAAAAAATTCTAACCCCCCTTGAAAATTTCATGGTTTACGTTTCGAAGGGTGTAGAATCCAAATCTGCAATAAAAATTTTTACGTCCGTCCGCCGTACGCACGATTTCTCCCAAACGGATGGAGCAAAAAATCTGAAATTTTCAGGAAAAATCAATATTGGTCCGACAACGCCTTAATTCTTTAGCCAGCACTCTCACTTCATTTAAAGTGCCCTTTATCCCTAAAAACCTCAAAAAAAGTTAAGGCGGCCTAAATTTGGACTTTTTTTGAAGAACTTTCCATGAGGAATCGAATGAGCCCTTCCCCAAGTCCGTAGCTCAAACCAATCCCGATGTATGGCCCGATTTACGGTGCCAAAATTTGCATCCACATTCACTACATCACTAGGTTACTGCGGTCAAAACAAAAACAACAGCATTTTTTTATCGCAGTAACCTAGTGATGTAGTGAATGTGGTTGCTGGAGTGGAATCCTAAAAGGGTTTATAGCCGATAAACTGGTTGAAGCATTCTAATATGCATTGAAATGCATACGAAATTCAAAATTTTCAAATATAATATTTTTCCATTGTAATCGCTCTTGAAAAAACGCTGCAAATTCTTTCACTGGTGTTTATTATTCAATTGGCTTGCGTTCATGATTTGAATTTCTACTAACCTTTGGAGTGTGCGTGTTTCACAGGTGATAGAGCGATTATTGAATTTCAGGAGGCACACAAATATGATCAACTGATCAATCCAAATAGGTATTTTGGTTGAGAACCGATTTAAGTGCTCTATGCATATCTCCTGAAATTCAATAATCGCTCTATCACCTGTGAAACACGCACACTCCAAAGCTTAGTAGAAATTCAAATCGTGAATGCAAGCCAAATGAATGAAATTGAATAAACCCCAGTGAGAGAATTTGCAGCGTTTTTGAATAGCTACGCACTATTTATCTTCGTTAGATTTCTAATTTTTTTCAAAATCTTTATTTACTATTTGAATGCTTTTGTATTTAGTCATAATTTGAGCATGATCTTGATCGCCGCTGTCTTACATCAGAAAAATATATGATTTTGTGTTTACGACATTGTTTTAAGCAAATTCTATGTGTGCAATCGATGGACAGCTTTGGGCTTATTGAACAATGTCCTTAATGGTTAAATCTTAAAAATTCCATCAATTAGGCACTTGAATGTGCTTCAATATATTACAACGGCATACTGTAAAATTGACTCTAACAGCTCCTGATAAATATTGATCTTCAGTTCTTCAAATAGAAATTTGATTCTACACGGTGTACACAAACTTTGAATGTGGTGTGTCCATTTCATTTGAGGATCAAATTTCGATAAATAATGTATACTTTTTTTGATTTTCCAACAGTCACACGGTAAGTCATTGCAGATGCGTACTATCAAAGCGTCACTCGATGTTGATTGTGGTTCTGCTTTTCTTGCTATATCCATGAAAACCGATTTCGTAGCATTTATGGTGAAAAGACCGATGTGAAGAGAATAAGATAGATAAAAAAAACATAAGATAAAATCGATAGAGAGCAAGTAGTTATCTACCTGTTGAATTTATGAACTAAAATTTGTGTTTAGAAAGAAACACCCAACGAACTGCACCAACGACCAGGACCATTTAAAACCTCTAAAGTAACTACTCATTGATTATATGAGTTGTTGACCAAGTTTCAATATTTTAAAGAGCAGTATCGTTTTATAGTTTAAAACAAAGTCCAGAACTCTTTTAGTACTGTTAGGAAATGGATTGTTCCTCTCATGACTCGAAATACGTGTTTAAAAACTGATATTTCATTTTCCCTGTAACCTTGAGCTAGTGGCCCATTGAGATTATTGACACAGTTGTACCGACCGGTTCTGAGCGGATCAACCTACAGCAGATCCTTATACTTACATCTCAGACCATTTTGTGAACAGTAGTTTCATTGGTTCATTATTTTCAAAAATCGACCCAAAACAAAAGTATTCAACCCCCCTCCTCCTCTTCTCATTGTTATTTTACTCTTCAAGGGGCTTAGAATCAAAAAATTGAATTTAAAAAAAGTGCGTACGTCTACCGCCAACATCATTTCTCCGAAACGACTGGACGAATGTAAATGAATCTCGTGTCAAAAATCACATAGGAGGCCTTGTTACGACTGAGTTGTAAGCAAAACTTTCTATCACTCCTAAAAGTTGAAATAAAAATGCAGAAATGTTTTTATTTATTTATTTATTTTTTTTAATAAGGATATCGGTAACTTTTGAAAAAACACTAATATTTTCATGTTCGTCATTGATGGCTATCCCCTCCCACGTTTATCGATCCACTTTCCACAAGGGACTGTGTCGGAAAAAAGTTCGTAAATGTTCGGACGAATGCGAATGAGAACGAGCTTGAACATAGTTAAAATGGCTTAGTAAATTTCAAAGATCGAATCATCTAATACAACTGCTCTGTCATCATATTTCAAAAGTTCTTCGAAATCCGGTTTTTCATCACTTATAACTAAAATACAAGAGGAGAATAGTTGGGTTTTTTATTTGATCTGATAAATTTTAGCTGTTCTATTTGTGGATTTCTACGTAGAACTGAATGTAAAGTATATTACACCATTGTAGGTATTATATCAGCTTTTTTGTCGAACAAAAGGACTAGTAAAAGTTGGTGTTCATAGAAGTAGTTTTTGGTACACCTTGAAGTCAATTGCAACGTGTGGTGGCACAGTGGTTAGCTGAAGGATCCTTGTGGACAGACTGTCATCAAACCAAAATTGACAGCAAGGCCAGAAACGCAAAAACCAAGTAGATGTTTTGACTTTAGAGAATACAATTTTTTGAGCTATTCTTGCTACCTATATCAAAAAGTATCCCTCCCACGATTAATATGCATGCAAAACAATAATAAATCAATGAAAAAACTTTAAAAATTAAATGATTAAAAAATGTATAAATAACACTAAAATTTTTAAAAATTGAAAAAAAAAAAAAATGGAAATAGGATCGCGAAGGATGCCAAATTTAAGGTGCGTCGATCTTATCGAATTTAGTTCCACGCCAGTCTGTGCTTCGGCCGTTGATCTGGAGTACCTCCTAGCTCTGCTAGATTACTCCGGTTGACGGATGTATTGTTTCAATACTCACAAGAACTGGTTAATGAGTGGCCAACATAACTAGGTTATTGGATGCGATGTTGACCTTCAACGAAATTAACAACGTGTCAAGAGATGACCGAGTGCCTTGCATAGTTGACAGAAGGGAAGGACCGAAAGCGGCAGGAAGCGGAAGACGGCGCGAAGAGCAACCCCTCCTTCATGACCGAAGTGTCGTGCACATTTTGCATACCCACCCCCTGACATCTCCGAGGACGCGTCTCCCGTTTTTTCGCCAAGCGGTAAACCAGTGCAACAGACAATGGCAAAACGAGGGTTTATCATTCGAATTAAAAAGAAAAAAACGTTCTTCCCTTAAAACTGAATTCATTGCAAGATACACCCTCACGAAAACCTTGATTAAAAAAAATTATATCAAAAACGCTGCAAATTGTTTTACTAAGGTTCATTGTTTTTTACCCCCCCCCCCCCTTTTGCTGAGTGCGTCAAAAAGAGAAAATGAAAAAAAAATTTGATTTATAAAATAGAAAATTACAATGCATATCTCCTGACATTTTCACCATTAAAAACGCTGCAAATTGCTTCACTGGTGTTTATAATTGGCTTGCGTTCATGATTTGAATTTCATACTAAGCTTTGGAGTGTCACACAAATGATTATTGAATTTCAACACAAAAACAATAATAGGATTAATGCAAAGAGCACGTAAATCGGGTCTCAACCAAAATACCTATTTGGATCGATCAGTTGATCATATTTGTGTTGCTCCTGAAATTCAATAATCGCTCTATCACCTGTGAAACACGCACACTCCAAAGCTTAGTAGAAATTAAAATCATGAACGCAAGCCAATTGAATAATAAACCCCAGTGAAAGAATTTGCAGCGTTTTCCTGAAAATTATCAGAATGCTTCAACCCGTGTATCGGCTACGAAGCCTTTTAGGAGTTCACTCCATTATCCACATTACTCTACATCACTACGTCACTAGGTTACTGATATCAACACAAAAACAATAATAAACCAAAATAACGCGAATGTTGGCACCATGAATCGGGCCATAGATAATGGTTTGACCTACGGACCTGGGAGGGGCTCATTCGATTCCTCGTGGAAAGTTCTTCAAAAAGAGTCAAAATTTAGTCCGCCTTGACTTTTTTTGAGGTTTTTAGAGATTTTACAAAACTTTGACAAACCTTAAAGGGCACTTTAAATTAAGTGAGAGAGCTGGCTCAAGAATTGGGGAGTCGTCGGACCAACATAGATTTTTCTTAAAAATTTCATCTTTTTTGCTCCAGCCGTTTGGGAGAAATCGTGCGTACGGCGTAAAAGTAAACACACAAGTTGTACACTGAAAAAATCTTACGTACAAAACACGATCAACGAGGATATACATATAATTGCATTGCACTTCACTTTTATAAAAATCTAATTTATTATAACTTGTGTGTCGTGTAGGCTGACGTAACTCTATTTTGGAAGGTAGGTCGGTGCCTTCGCAGTACGTATTGGCTGTTAACTACTCACAAACAACTGAAGCGTACTTTTTAAATTTTATTTCATCAATTTTATCTGCTTGGAAGATCCTAAAAAATATGCACTGGAAAATATGCCTTGAAAATCCTGTGAAGTGTGGCAACTCGAAGAGGCCACACATTTCAAATATTGGCAGCTTACCATGACCCTGCCTAATGAGAGCCGAAAACCCCAATAACGTTACGGGTGTGAATGTTACCCCTTTCTCTTTTCTTGAAACTGTCGTTGTATATCGAGCCTTTCGGATTACAGTTATCCCGGGGATGATGCAGGGTAGTATCCTCACCTTTGGAAGGGGTAACTACACAGGTAACAACCTGAGAAACCTGCCACCGGCTAGAAATAGATTTCACAACTCATTTCCGACAAAAAGTGCTTCCTAGAAATTTTGTTTGGGGACATCGTTTTTGAGACTCAATTTTAAGATTTGTTCTCGTGTTTTCGATCTTAATTCACTAAAACGGTAGTAACTCCCTTATATACTTGAGAAAATTCAATTTTGATTATACCGTTGGAAAGAGCATTAAATTTGCTATCTCTCTAGTGTATCAAAACAATATTGTAAGTTGGTTCAATTGATGAAAATGATGATTCTTGATTCTTCCATCACCTCACATGGTAGCAGAGCGTGGTTACGATCCACGGACCTCTGGGTTATGGGCCCAGCACACTTCCACTGCGCACTCTGCTGTGAGGTGACGAATAGGTATAATTGCCCCTTCCATTGAGCTGAATGCGGAATAATGCTCCGCCACACTCAGAGTAACTCTACACAATTGGCACTCGATTCAGGTGTTACACGGAGGTCAGTGTTCTGTTTAGTTTGGACGTCTTGATACTACGCTTAAATCTCAAGAATAAGGAGGAACAAACATAATAAATTAATAGTTTAGTAACAAACACATCAGTTGTACAAATAGATGGAAACCAGTGATAAAACTATCGCGTTTAACATCTAATACGCCTCTATGTTAACATCTAATACGTCGCGACCTCCGTTTAATACCAAATGCAAAATGGAAATTGAGCTATTGCGCTTGCGATTATAGTGTGTACCCCCCGTCGAGTCTCAAGAGTATGACCCAGAAGCTTGAAGGCGTCTGATTCATCGCCCAAGGCGACGGATTCAAGAATCGTTAAGGACCAACTAACCATATCCATAACAGAATGACCAATTTTTTCATACTCTGTAGGCAAACTAAATTCTACTCTTCGAATTTAGCCTGTAGTCCTTAAATAAGCGCCAGAATCTCTGCCTTTCAACGGTGTACTCAAAATTTGCTCGTACAGTAGAATTTAGTGGAGAAAATTTTGTTTGAATGCGGGAAAACGTGGCTTTTTACATGAAAGTCGACGTCTTTAACGAGCTAAGAGGCTCTTTCTGCCAGAAATGAGTTGTGGAATCTATTTCTAGCCGATGGCAGGTTCCTTAGATTAGTACCCTATATAAGTAGTTGATTTCCTCACCGCTTTGACAAATTCTGCACTCATTCTGAACGAATCCACCTTAAGAAAGAACGAATCGTGGGTCGTATCTCAAAATGAGCGACTTGTCCCATCAATGAAAGATACACTCCGTACAGCAGTCGTCAATGGTTTGTTGTGTTCGGACTGCGAACGATCAGAGTTGGCGGAGCGGGGGGTTTCAGACGAGACGTAATCCTCCCCAGCTGGGTGGGTATCTATGTGCCAAGGACGATGCGACTCTCAATTGATCTATTCATATGGCCAACTTCCTGCCCTCCACGCTCGTCTCCGCCTTCCCCGCGCTCGTTCCGTCGAGTATCCGCGGAATCACCGGACTCACGCTGTCGTCACTGGACGTTCACAGGTGAAAGTTCAGACAGAGCAACCGGCCACTTAAAGAGGGCATAGTAGGCCCAAAAAGATCCAATACAGTATCACGACCGCAGAGCGAATGTTAGTTATTGTTTTCAATATAAGTTAGTTCTTTTGGTTTATTATTCAATAATAAACCATTGTAATCGCTCTTGAAAAAAAAAAAAATTCCCCCCCCCCCCCCCCAGAAAATTTCATGGTTTACGTTTCAAAGGATGTAGAATCCGAATCTGCAATAAACAATTTTTCCGTCCGTCCTCCGTACGCCGTACGCACGATTTCTCCCAAACGGATGAAGCAAAAAAGATGAAATTTTCAGGAAAAATCCGTCTTGGCCCGACGACGCCCCAATTCTTGAGCCAGCTCTCTCACTTAATTTAAAGTGCCCTTTAAGGGTTGTAAAGTTTTATAAAATCCCTAAAAACCTCAAAAAAAGTCAAGGCGGCCCAAATTTGTACTCTTTTTGAAGAACACTCAACGATAAATCGAATGAGCCCTTCCCCAGGTCCGTAGGTCAAACCATTCCCGATCTATGGTGCCAACATTTGAGTTATTTTGGTTTATTATTGTTTTTGTTTTGATATCAGTAACCTAGTGATGTAGTGTGTGGATACTGAAGTGAACTCCTAAAAGGCTTTGTAGCCGATACACGGGTTGAAGCATTCTGATAACCATAACAAACGCTGCAAATTCTTCCACTGGGGTTTATTATTCAATAGGCTTGCGTTCATGATTTGAATTTCTACTAAGCTTTGGAGTGTGCGTGTTTCACAGGTGATAGAGCGATTATTGAATTTCAGGAGATATGCATAGAGCACGTAAATCTGTTCTCAACCAAAGCACCTATTTGGATTGTTCAGTTGATCATGTTCGTGTGCCTCCTGAAATTCAACAATCGCTCGATCACCTGTGGAACACGCACACTCCGAAGCTTAATAGAAATTCAAATCATGAACGCATGCCAATTGAATAAAAATCCCCAGTGAAAGAATTTGCAGCGTTTTTTCCAGAAATTCAAGGTTTTAACTCATCCTCCAGTAAAGATCACTGTATGCGCATGCCTCTGTATTTTTTCGTCATTTGAGCAGAAGTATTTTCAACTCTCGGCAGCCTTAGACTGTATGATTTTGATTGCCGCTGTCTCACATCAGCAAAATATATATATATAATATTATTTGTACGAATTAGTTTGAGCATATTAAATGTCTGCAATAGATGGAGAGCTAACTAACTACTTTCTATTTGATATTTTTTTAGGATTAATCTAAACTCTATAGGTTATCCACCGGGAAGCGGGATGATTGTTTCTCGAAGGCTGGCTTTTTTTTATATTCATTTATTCATTTTTCACCGACGTTTCGGAGTGGTAGTACACTCCATCATCAGGGAATAGTTTCTTTTGGACATTCATCAACGTCATTATTTTTAGCAGCTATCTACTCACTTCAATCACATTGGTCACACATGAATCCTGTCTATTTATCCAGCATTTCATAACCCTACCTGATTAACTACAGTGATCAACAATACATATTAGTAATACAACATTTGATAAAAACTCTGTACTAATAACAATAACAATAATACTCAAACATTTACATAAAACTTTGTGACTAGAATTTTTAGAATTTATTGATCGCAATCAAGTAGGAGTTTAATTCATTTCAGGTACATTTAATTTATCTTTAATAATAAACCCAAAAATTCCAGCCTTCTTGAAACAATCACCCCGCTTCCTGGGGGAAAACCAACTAATTAATTTAACTAAGTTAATTTGTGGACTAAAATTTGTATTATGCCCCAAGTCTACGAAACTCAAGTACCTACGGCCAATCTGGACCATTTAAATTCTCTCTCATTGAATAATTGATTTGTTGACTAAGTTTCAATATTTTCAAGATCACTTCCTATATATTTAATGATTGTTCTTGATTATTTAGTTTTTCTGGGATGGAAAGGTCGAGGTAGATGGCAGCAATTTAACAATAAACTTTAACCGCTGATTTTTCTTAATTCCAAATGACAGATGCGAAACGACCAATGACAGGTGTCAAAACACAGGCTACAGATCACTCACAATCGTGTTGATGTTTTATTTGCCAATGCCGGTCATATGTAAGTAAACAAGTATAATGATAATGTCACGCTCATATCTCAGCTTTTCGTAGAGCTTAAGTCAGATGGGAGATACGCCCTTGTGTAGTGAATTGAGAGCGTTCCAACGAGTGGTAAACGATTTTTATACGTTGGACAATAACTAAAATATAGCTTCCGAGCTACGCATTGCCTTTAAGCGGAAATCATTGTAAAATAAAGCGAAACCATTGCATTTTTGTAGAAGAAATTTTTGTACTCGTGTTCCCTAGTGGATTTGACTTGAATAAGTCAAACTCGTCTAGGAGTACTTAAAACTGGTTTCAAGTGTCTAATTTTCAAAATTTTCCGGGGAAAGGCCACCAGGAACATCATGATACGGCCCTTGGGGCAAAGAAGAAGATGAAAGACATTAAAAACGTTTGGAATGGGAAGGTGATATTTATGGTTGATATAGTAGCAAAAAGTTTGGTTATAAAACAGCTACGGAGTGGTAATTGGTTTCGAATTAGTTGCTTCAAAAAGGTTGTACAGAAATGGATCTTGAGTTGCTTTCGTTTGAATTACTTTGTTGAAGTGCCCTCTCAACGTAGTAAGTAAATAACAACAATTTGGAATACAAACATTTCTCAACACTCAGTAGGCGGTTTCAGGTCGGCTGTTATCGCTGTGGTAGCGTCTCTTCATTTGACCTATATAGCCGGAATTGATTGGCAAATAATTGATTACATAAACGCGGAATGGTCTTCCACACACGAGTTTCGGTTTCCCCCGCGAAACGTTGATTTCTAGAAAGGAGATGATAAGATTGTTTCATTTCGTCTAATGGTACCTTTTTTTTAAGAAGATTGAATCATTTAAACCAGTCTCAGCCAACAAAGGTTGGTTTTCATTGCACTTCCAATTATTATTCCTCAACATCATTTCTGTATTCGATAATCCTGGTATGTGGATCACCGGACTAGCACAACTGGACTGCACATCCAGAGCTGACGCTGGAAGTTCAACAAGACAGAAATAAAATGCCGGCAACATGCAAAAGCAGGCTTCCGATTGTTCTTGCCAACTGAGTTGAAGCTTGGGAGATCGCGTTATAGACAGTATAATCGCATAGCATTACCCGACGTACTTGGGTTTTCGACAGCCGCGTAGAACTGAAGTAATGATTTCATCAATAACTGGTACATTTCTACATTAAATGACCATAATGCTGCCCGTACAGGCGCAGGAAAAATTCGAGAGCCCTAGGCTTCCAAATAATAACTACGAATTTGAAAGCGCTCACACGGGTGCCTTATATTGGAATAAATATATTCCAAGAGTGTGCCGATAAAGAAAACAGACAGAGAATAATGTTATATAAATGGAATGTACTTGTAACCATAGGGCAAGCCGTGTGCGGTCAGGGGGAGTGGACCGAGCTATTAATACGATCTATAAAAGCCTTTATACTTAGGTAGGTACTTAAAAGTTATATTCTGTTAAAGTGTAATTTATGAAGATGATAGGCTATGTCCAAGTTGAAGGACATTCTAGTCAAGATATTTTAGACAATTGCCTAAACCTTCGAATATTAACCACGAGAAAATTATCTTCTTATGATCTTTCCGAGCGAAATTCGAAGGCGTCCTCAATGTTTCGGGCAGGTGGCGAATTTAATACGGCATGAAAATAAAGTAAAATTATGTCTTGACTCCACAGTTGCGTTTTCGGAGCAGATACTACGCCCTGAGAAGTGAGTCGGAGAGAATAGGTTGTTGTTTTGAAGAAGTCGAAGAAGTTGGGATGTTTATGGAAGAAGGTGAGAGATGATTTTGGATACGGATGATGAACGGAGAATACTTTCACATGGTTAAATAGATCTACTGTTGGAATCCTACGTGGTTTCTTAGCTATTATTTTAAGAATGGATTTCTGCAAGATATTTAGAGGATTAAAAGTCGGCATAGCGGCTCCCCCCCCCCCCATTCAATAATACCGAACGTATCATCAGCAAATAGATACGAGGTACCATGTAGGCTCAAATTACCCAGTTGATTGATAAAATTCAGGAAAAAAATTAATGCTAGCGTACCACCTTGAATCAGACCATATTCTATTGAACATTCTGTACTGTAAATTCTATTGTCACTAAGTGCTTCCGCTCTATACAACCCATTCGATCACTTGAATACCATAAGAAGGGAGTAATTTCAGCAGAAGATCCCGTTCTCTGTATTAAAACAATATACATCATATAGCCATATAGTCATATCCTGAAATTCAATAATCGCTTCATCACCTGAGGAGGGGTTTATAAAAACTTAACATCTCCCCTCCTGATCAAAAAAGATTTTTTTTGCTGTTTTGGACTTGGGTTCTAGGTCTACACAAGTGGTGAGAACTGCTCCTTTCAAAAGTGTACGTTTCCTCTCGAAATAGAACAGCGAAAACGTGTGTTTTCGTCAAAACTTAACGTCTCCACACTCCAAAATTCATCTGCAAAAGCACGTTTGTCAACACCAAAACTTAACATCCCCCCATATTTTTTAAACGGCCAAGTAGGCGAGTTTTTTCGGAACTCAACATCTCCAAAACAGGTAACTTATGTCTCCCATTTTCGAGTTTATTTCTTAGTTTTCCTGTAGTTGGCATCACATCCTTGGACGATGTGGAAAATAAGGATTGAAGACTAAGAGGATCGAAGCAATTTGACAGCCTCCATGATTTTCATTCTTCAACTCAATTTTTACAACTTACTTTCATTAAAAAATTAAATATAAATCAAAAGTAATACAACACAAAACATTTAATAATTAATTTTCGGCTCCCTCTCTTATTTTTGTTGAGGTTTTAGATATGAGTGTGATTTAACAAAAAATTAGATTAGTTAGTTAAAAAATTGGATTTAGTGCCCAAACAGATGGAACGGTTTAGTACTGGAACGGCTAATTGGAATCGTTCCACCGGTGGAGCGTAGTTGTTCCGAAGCCGTTCCGATTTTTCCGTGGTACATCATACCGCTAAGGTGAACTAAAGGCAGAGGTGGTCATAATTATTGGCATTTAGCCTAAGGGGAAATGCAAGTGAATGGGGATGACTGGGCAGTTAGTAATAACAGGGCCAGTGGTTGTAACCACGCTCTGCTACCATGCGAGGTGAGGTGAAAGGTATAGTTGCCCCTTCCGTTGAGTCGGATGCAGTTTAATGTTCTGCCAAGCTCAAAAGATGACTCAGCCGCTTGAAGGCGTCTGATTCATCTCCCAAGGCGAAGGATTCTAAAATCGGGAAGGGCAAACTAACCATATTGGGCAAACTAACCATATCCATCACAAGTTTATGAAGTGTATGTTCATTCGTATATTTCATTGTTATTTCGGCCGTATAAACTTGTCTTTGAAGCCAATAAATGATTTTTTTCAACTACTTTATTTTTGTTAATTTTAATAGCGTTTTTTAATTTTTCACGACGTGGGGAAAATTTGTTATAATCCGCGTAATTCGCAGGGGTTTTCAAAGTTACAAAGTAACACGGTGAGAAGAGGTAGAGTCATCCGTGTGACAATCATTTGTTTACGGTCAGGCAGGCGGAAAAAGTTTCACAGCACCGTCGAATTATTACCGAAAACACGACAGGATAAAATCATGAGGGGTTTCATACGGGCGTCGTTAACGATGGAAATTTCGTATTTGTGGTGGGTGACCGTTTATTGGCTGGTGCCCTCCGAACAGGACCTGAGTACAATAGAGGACATCCGTGCTCAATATCATATCAACAATGTGGCCACTCCCAAACAACTAAACGACACGGGTCGACGATTATTCAATTAACAGCGGCCCGCGTAACCTGCGGAGCCGTTAATGAAAATGCGAATACCTTTCTTAATTAGTAGCGTAATTCAATCCTCCCTGCTAGATGAATACAACTGGGGCTCGGATATTTGCGTGCCCACATAAAACTAGATGGCGATTACCATCACCTACCAAGTACGGGAATCAGATTTCCGAGTTTCTGAATATAAACCGTGTCTCGCAACAAACTTCATGGACTCATCAACTTTTAGAGCTAGTTTCCAACAAAAAATGTCTCCTAGACTCTCCTAATTAGAAGCTTCATTTCTGAGTATTTCACATTAAAGATTTTTTTTCGCATTTCCGATCTTAAATCACTAAATTGCCCATTTCTAAAAACCAGTATTGAGGGCCGTTGGAAAACCCCGTTTTATGTCTCATCCAGAACGTTCCAACATTCCTAAACAATTATGGACCTATAGAGCACGTCTGTGGGGTTGCACTGCTTACAGTAACCGTTTATTTAAACCTTTCAAAATGGTGTGCTCAGGAGCATAGTTAATGCACCCTGGTACATCCAGAATGATAGACTTCACCACGATCTTAAAGTGGAAACAATCGATCAGTCCATCGCTTGTAATCGGATTGCGATCGCTGACCAAGAGCGACTAACAGGTCATGTCAACATTAAAGCTGTCCATTTGCTTGATGTAAGTGACCTGCTTGGAAGATTGAAGACAAGAAAACCACACGAACTAGCACAGTGAATGTGAAATAATGAAATAAGTAATTCGTAGTTTGTCTAACTGGTCAAAACATGTTCTCTATCATTGTTTTGTAATATGTATGCAGTAATAAAGATAAAAATCAAATTGCTAATAAGATGTAAACAATTGGTGCAATGCTAATAAATTATGTTTAAAAAAAATCCTAAACAAAACCTTTTTTTGCAATTAACTCGGAGGTCTCATTCTCCCCAGTTTCCTTTGTTTTGAGCAGTGGAAAAATCTTGGATGTGTCACCATTTAAATCCTCGTAGTACGCAGAACTTGTCTCTTAGCGAAGAAAAAAACCCTCCCCCGAACACATTCTCAAAACCCTCAATTCCGTCTAAAAAACACGTTTTCCGAAGGGGAAACGGAATTTTATCCAACACCAGGATGATTAATTACAAATTTAAGGATACCGTTGGAAGCTGAGCTTTCTGGGTAACTTTTCAAGTAACGGTACAAAATTTTCAAACAAGAAAATAGGGTTTTACAAATGATTGAAAAAACCAGTCACTTCCCGAATTTGGCACATTTTTCACTTTGTGCTAATTTTTTACCCATTAAACTTATACAAAAAAATGTATTTGGCATCAGGAAGATAGATCTTTTAATGGTCTTTTCAACAATACTCTCAGATTTGAAATTCGTTAGAAATCGGGGATGCTATGGCTGTTTTTGTTACGGAAGGTCGAAAACACGAAAAAAAATCTTGAACTGTGAATAACTCGGAAACGAAGCCTCTGCAAAAATATTTCTAATATGGACTTTTTGTCACAAAGTATCTGTACAATCCACCCATAGTCGAATGACTACCCTTAAATGACACCTTTTTACAGTTAAATATATATGTTATATTGGTGCATATTTGGTTGGAATTCTTATTGCATATTTATTGATTATCAATAAATATCCCAACTCGTACACAGTTCTAGTGGTCAGTCATCCAATTCTAAAGGGTGAAATAAAAGGACTGAAATATACAAAAATCAGAATATCAAAGCCCTAACGTTTTTGTGTTCGTTATTGATAGATAACCAAATGAGATCACTCTGACCACTTGAGGTTCACCCGTTCGCTCGCCTTCTGACAGAAAAAACTACAGAAACACGAATGTGAATAAGAACGTGTATGAACATAGCGAAATTGACCTAGTATCCTGTGAGGAGGGAATCAACTGATATAATTGCAATGGAGTTTCATTTTCAACAGTTTTGGAAGACATATGGTTTATTGAATTGATTTTGCGCATTGGTTCATCTCTTTTATAATAAACGAAGTCCATGAATTTAAGGTCTAATAAAATACAGAATCTCCAATGATGCATTACAGAGCGTGATCATAACGACATAGACATAAGCACCCACGAATGAAACAATTGAACAATAATGAGATTTAATAAAACTACGCTTCGCTAGTCCGCCAAATGGTTGAAGACAGTTATAATAAACTCGATTTCATGGTCAGCGAATTCCATTTCAATTATATCAGCTGATTCAATCGTCCCAGTTAACAATGACAAGTTTTACTCTGTCCTCAGGTTTCACATTCAAATTTGTGTTTTCTTTATTTAGGTTTATTCTTTTCCATAATAAACCTTTATAATCGACTAAGAAAACTCGGCGCTCGGCGCCTTGCCAGGGGGCAAGCCCCCTGGACCCCCGGTTACCTCTGTTTATATGCTTCGGACGAAATTCATGAAACACACAAACCTCACAATGACACAAGCAAACACGTGTTATTGGAAAAAATTGTCAACCTGTGTATTAGAATTATCAGTGTATTATTTTAACATTTGAACCGTTCGATTCTGCCTTCCACTGATTGATCAAAATAGGTGATTAGTCCTATGAAAACTTATAAATTTCTCCCATTCTAATTTTGGACATAATGATCATGTTGGAAATCCCTCAATTGATTTCTAATGTATTGATATTTATTTGGTGAAAAATCCGTTCTTTCGCACATGGACTTCACTGCGAATTTAGTTGGTCGTACTATCTCACGCTTAGATGCTTTGCACACAAAAACGTTATTTTTTAGGGTTTTACTGACATTCTCTAGTGGGATGTCGTTTGCTATAAAGAAAGCGGAATCGCCTGGGATAGATTTCAAATCCGTAGAAATCCACCCAAACCAAATAACAACAATAATTGTTATTATAGAAATTATTTCTATATCTAAGTGATCCCACAAAACTCACAATGATACAAGCAACCACGGATTATCGAAATAAATAAATTCATGTATTATAATTGGCGGCGTTCAAAATTTGAACCGTTCGATTCTGCCTTCCACTGATTGATCAAAATAGGTGATTAGTCCTATGAAAACTCATCAATTTCTCACATTCTGATTTTGGACAAAATGCTCTTGTTGGGAATCCCTCAATTGATATATAATGTATTGATATTTATTTGGTGAAAAATCTGTTCTTTCGCGCATGGACTTCATTGCGAATTTAGTTGGTCGTACTATCAAGCCAGCCCGATCGCCTCACACGATTAGATGCTATGGGCCCAAAAACGTTGTTATTGAGGGTTTCACTGACATTGGCGAGAGATGTCGTATTTTAGGAAACTGTAAAGCAAAATCCCCTGGGATGGATTTCAAATCCATAAAAATGCACCCAAAGCAAATAATAGCAATTTCCGTACCTAAAAGTGACCCTACAAACCTCACAATGACACAAGCAAACACGTATTATTGGAAAAAATTATCAACCTGTGTATTAGAATTATCAGTTTTCAACATTTGAACCGTTTGATTCTGCCTTTCACTGATTGATCAAAAGTGATAGGTGATTGATCTTCCACTGATTGATCAAAATAGGTGATTAGTCCTATGAAAACTTATAAATTTCTCCCATTCTAATTTTGGACATAATGCTCATGTTGGAAATCCCTCAATTGATTTCTAATGTATTGATATTTATTTGGTGAGAAATCAGTTCTCTCGCGAATGGACTTCATTGCGAATTTAGTTGGTCGTACTATCCTCAAACGATTAGATGCTATGGGCCGAAAAACGTTGTTTTCGAGGGTTTCACTGACATTGGCGAGAGATGTCGTATTTTAGGAAACTTGAAAGCAAAATCCCCTGGGATGGATTTCAAATCCATAAAAATTCCCCCAAAGCAAATAACAGCAGTGTCTATACCTAAAACTGGCCCCACAAACCTCACAATTACACAAGCAAACACGTGTTATTGGAAAACATTATCAATCTGTGTATTAGAATTATCAGTTTTTAACATTTGAACCGTTCGATTCTGCCTTTCACTGATTGAACAAAAGTGATAGGTGATTAGTCCTATCTAAACCCAGATTCCATACGTAGCTTTCGACTCGATTTTCACAAACTTTGGGACGGTAGGGCAGAAGGAATTTCGTGTATTTTTTCTTATTTGGTTTTCAAAATCTTCATATTTGGCAACGTAAACCAACAACTTTTGAATACAAAGTTTCTTGTTTGCAAAAATCCAACTATGGTTTGTTGAACAGAACACAGCGTCTTACCTTTTCCAGCTCATTTGGAGACCAGGGGGTTTCGCCGCTTTTGGGAGCGTATGACGACTTGTCGACGACGGACGTCTTGTTGGGGAGGTCGAAGGTAGCGAGCTCCGAGTCCTCTTCCGACGCCATCCTCCGCTCGGCTGAAGAGTTTTTCAAAGCGGCGATTGCGGACTGAAGCGGCAGTTTGACTCGAAGGGAGTTCGAACGGAATCGAGAGAGAAAAACCAACGATCAACAAAAATGATAATTAAAACGAAACGAAAGCCGCGAGACCTGCAGAGAGGAGACTGAGAGTCAGAAAGCTGATTCGGATCTGTCGGGAAGCGTTGAACCGCTCAATTGGTTACCGCCGCTCCAACCACTGCCGCTGGACTGCCACCTCCGCAATCCCCCAGCCGTCTCTCTCAACAGGCGTTCTCCTCCTTCCTTCTCACTCCCTCGCTCTCTCCGCAGCTTCATTTCCTCTCTTTCTAGCCACCTGATGAGCGCCTTATTTTTCCGCGCCGACGTTTCCATGGTGACGCGAGTAATGGGAGAATCTCATTCGACGATATACCTGCCTACATGATTCCTTGAACATATCGATGCTCGGCCCGGAACATCTGCGCGATGCTGAACACAACTTCTGGTTTGTTCATTTCCAAACCTTCCTACTCGATCAAAAAACAGAAAACAAAGTTTAACCCCCTTCCACGTTAGTTCCACCCAATTTAATTCCAGCAATTGATACAATGGCATACAGACGTTCGTCAATAACACAGCCCTAAAAAAAAAATCAAGATCCGTAAAGTAGACTAGAGGTCAGTATGTATTTTTCGATGCTGAATTCGGATAAAAGGTCCGAAAAATTCCCGGACCCCAAACTTTTGAGCTATGGCCGAAAAATAGGGGTTGACTAATATTATAATTCGATATCAGGAACTTAAATTTCAACCCCTAGGAGGAAGAGGGGGTGATTGAGGTGGTTAAGGGGTACCTACAGACACCCTCAATCACCCCCTTCCCCTCCCAGGGGTTGAAATATGAGTTCTCACGAGAAAAGTATGGATTTCTATGTTTTTGCGGTTAATGAGATCGAATTGGAACTTCCAAGAGTCCTTAGGCACCTCTTCTTCCCTTAATCACCCCCTCTTAGGGGTTGAAATCTGATTTTTCTCGCCAAGTCGAATAAGGTAAGGATTTCTGTGTTCCCAGGTTCGCTGAAATTGAATATGATTTTTGGAAAGGCTTTCAAACTTTGTTGGGGTCTCCTCCAATGACTTTTAATTCTTTCGGATTTAATTCTCTTTTCCTGTGATATCTCTGCGATATTCGAAATCAGATGTGATTGAGGGGTTAAGGGGTGCCTACAGTCACTTGGAAGTTCAAATTCGATCTCAGGGACCCCAAAAACGTAGAATTCCACACCCCTCTCGACTTGGCGTGAGAAATCAAATTTCAACCCCTAAGAGGGGGAGGGGGTGATTGAGGGGTTAAGGGGTGCCTACAGGCAGCTCTTCTTCCCTTAATCACCTCCTATTAGGGGTTGAAATTTGATTTTTCGCGCCAAGTCGAATAAGGTAAGGATTTCTGTGTTCCCAGGTTCGCTGAAATTTTAAACATGATTTTCGATGGTCAAAAAAGTTGTTTTTCAAGTTTAGTGTTACTTTCAAACTTTGTTGGGGTCCTCCTTCGGATTTAATGACTTGATATCTCTGTGATATTCGAAATTCTTTTAAGGGGTGCGGATTTAATTTTCAACCCCTCTTTTCCTGTGATATCTCTGTGATATTCGAAATCAGATAAAAGCGACTTTTCAAAAGAATTTGAGAACTCAATGACACCTCAACGCCTAAAAAAAAAAAATTACCCTATTGGGTTTTTTCACACTTTTTCTAAATTTAGCACACTGGATGGCAGTGGATCGGACTGAAATGGTCTCATTCGACTCAGGGGGGAAATGGTCCAAAGGTCACGCACCACCGGAACCATGGCGATGGGTGACAACCAATCTTCGTGGGAAAAAATTAATCAAAATTGTTGTAAAAATACCTTGTTCATTATTGCTAAAATGTTCCACAATAATTGTAATAATAAATAATTATTATTCAAGGCTAGCTGACCTGTGCCCACTTCGTAGACACTACTGTGCCCACATTTTTAGAACTACCGACTATGATTTATTGCCTGATTGCCGACGGTTACCTACCTACTCAATTACATTTTCAATACATTTTCATGTATGCATTATCAAGCCAATTGGGCTATGCTACCGGATTTCAAATGAGTGACTAAATTATGATTGTGTAATTAAGAAATTAGATTAAAAATTTCAATCATAATTAAATGATTATAGATGCACCAACATCTGATGGAAAGGGGTAGTTTTTTGTTTGATTCAGATAGAAATTAATTCCTTGAATCGAATAACATCACTCGGATTAATGTAGGATCATCCGTCCGCTCGTCACTTGAAAAATCGGTTAGGTGGTCGGCCTAAAGAGCTCGTTTAATGGGAGGTCCGAGTTAGACCGAGTGGCTGCCGGCATCCCAAGTATTTCCATCTTAAATGCAAACACAAGATATCGACGGGCGATGTGCGACTTTAGACAATGTGGGGCTTTTCCATTCCACCCTATCAAAATTGAAAGCTCTAGTCTCTTTTTCTCAAACCACAATGACCGTCGCCTAATTGAATGTTTCCACATCCCAACTGGTTGACCTCCGCATTATTTTAATTTATTGAACAGCTATTTTTCTATTCCAAATATACTTGCATACGTCATGCAGTAACTTAAATTGGACTATGCGTTGAATAAATTAATGCTTACAGATCAAGGTGTGAAATGATTTTAAAAAAAAATTATTATTTACGTCTACCATACCTGAATTTTATGCGTGGTAGTTGCTTTTCATTTGGGAGTCTTATCTGTTATGTGAAGGACTTTTTTTTCTCAAAACTCATCATTTATACTCAACAGAAGTAACTTCTTGCAGATGACAAAATCAATCATATTTGAATGTTCAAAATTCCATTTGAAAGCTGCAAATATCATATTTGTTACGGTAAATAATAATCACTATAAATTCGTCTGTAGTGATGGTGCAACTGCCATGGTGATGTAGGAAATAGATAATCGCTAAAAGTATAGATTTTATTTGAAGACCTGAGGGGCTTTTTTACGAGCCCCTTCTGCGTAAGAGTCAAAAATCTTAAGAAAAATGAGAAAATCTTGTCTGAATTCTGCGGAATTCTCGTAGGCAGTGAAAGATATCGACATGGACGTAGAAAAAACGTGTTGCCCGGTTGAGGAACGAGAGACGCTCGAATGATGAAGTCCGACGTACTCGTTATCACAAGCGACGGGACCGCCCGAATCGCCCCAACCCGGATGCGCCTGCGACCCGAACACGCGGGACGAGCAAAACCAAGTCGCCTCTTTCTTATAGTCGAAACGGGATTTCGAAAACGGCATTGACATGTTCCAATAACAAGAAATGAAGTCCCACGTTTGAACCCAACAGTGTCGAAGAACAGAAGATGGTGTAGGATCCATCTTGTTGCCGATCAAGCGGAACGTGCCAAAACCCACGTTCAGACATACAGTTTGCACTGACATGATCCTCATCCAAAGAGAAGCCAATGTTTTTGTCGTGTAAAGTGGTGCGAATTTGACTTTTTTACCATCTAATGCCCTTCTCAGTATAATCAAACCGTAATCGTGGATTATAATTTTCTCGATTCCCCAAGCGGAACACTTCTTGTGATGAATGTAGACTTTGGCGATTGATGCCGGTGCCTGTTCGTTGGTGATGGCTCCAATATAAATGGCGTATAAGCGTTCCCAAGTGTTGATTACCGTGGGTTGATGATATCCTTCTCGTTGAGACTCGAAGACTGCTACGCAGTGACAGTTGGTCTGAACCACTGTAGGTGTCAGCAATGAACCACTGCACATGTGTGATACATGTGACCTAGGGCAAACGCCTTCCTGATCTGCCTTAACATCCGAAAATTGAGGGTATTTACAGTAATGAGCGTAATGAATTGAAGCGACGTATCTTGGCGAAGCGTAATCAGAATTCTCACCAACTTGTAGCCCGTACACTATCCTTTTCACCCGATTCGTTGATGATCTGACGGTGTCAAGTGTTAGCACAACTAGAAAGAGCTGCAAATGCCAACTGCAAAACATTATACCTACTCATAGAGTATTCAGCAGATATTAAAACACAGTTTAAATCCCTTTCGTCAACTCACATGACCGATGAACCGGCATGTATAAATGTTTACCGCACGACAATGACCGTGCATACATCCATCGTAGACAGCCCAAAACTTTGCGAGTTACATTTGATCAAAAGCAAAAGTGTTGTTTATAACCTTTCTCTACTACGGTCCGTCGGATCCGACCCAAGTGAAATTTGTTTTTCCTGTCAAGATCAACATAGAGTGTGCTTGAAGCTGTCGTTCAAGGGCACCTCCTGCCCAGTTGATGGGAAGCTGTTGGCTTGTTCACACCGATGAGGTACGTACCATTCTTCGCCTATTACCTCTTTGGTCGGATTCGACCCAACCATAGTAGATTCGAATGTCCTGTACAAATGGAATGTCAACAACGAGTCATATCCAAACACGATTCTCAAAAATTTAGCCTATGCATTGGCTAAGCCGTGGGTGGAGAAAAGATTCGTTAACGAACGTCTTCCGTGGAATCTAAGAGGGATGATAGGTGAACAGCTGGGCAAGAGGCTTGAGAGACCTGCAGCATCCAGCGATGGTACGAAATTTTTGGAGACGATGCTACTTTTGCATCAGCGACAGAAAAGGGAACTCACATTGTACTTACTGTGATAGATCAATGTGTGGGGAACATAAAGTTTTGATTTGCCCTGAGTGTTCCTCGACCAAAGATGAAGAAAGTTTGTGGTACTTTACAAAATCTGTGATTATTTTCTCGTCAATTTGTGAAGTTTGTGGTTGATTATATTCTTGTCAACTGATTATACCTGATCCTTGATTAGATGAGGCACTTCTGTAAAATCCTATTTCTGTTTCGATTGATTTTCACTGATTTTTTTTTTTACCTAAACTGCAGTTTAAAGTTTCATTTACCTTAATTTACTTTAAATTGATTTTTATCTCTTCATCGGCCATTTGTCCGAACTCTTGTAACGAACATTTGAGCACAGTTCTCTACAAATAAAGGTTTTGATTGATTGATTGATTGATATATTCTTGTCAACTCGCTTCATTTTAAATTTTCAATTTTTATAGATTTTAAATTATGTTTGTTTTCTTAACAGAACTTTTGAGTCTGAAACTATGAATGAATTAGCAGAACTGAGTTTAACGCAAGAGCTTATAAGCTGTGAAATACGCATAATAATACATTTTATTGAAAAACTTTTTTGTATTTTTCTATCTTCTTCATTTGGAGAGTCATTAATATACATTTTCTACAGGTTTCAAGCGTTATTTTGGGAACAGCGATTGGTGAAAAGGAGGTTGGTCGGACCCAATAGTAGTGCATGTGTGACCTTAAACCACCGTAGTAGAGAAGGGTTAAGAATGGAAAGGAATACAAAATGCGCCTTTGGTAAATGCTTACCTACTCATAACTGCTACAATCTCTTGTATAAGAAACTTTTAAAATTGTTCGCGTTCACTTTTGT
This sequence comes from Creontiades dilutus, assembly GCA_031894815.1. Taxonomy (NCBI): domain Eukaryota; kingdom Metazoa; phylum Arthropoda; class Insecta; order Hemiptera; family Miridae; genus Creontiades; species Creontiades dilutus. The sequence goes on along the minus strand of JAVIWC010007073.1, from coordinate 662,994 downwards.
ACATGATGACTTCATCACTCTTCAACATTTTATATTTGCACAATTTCACTTCTTTAACATCGCGTGATGTGCATAATCGCAGCATTGTTGGAAGCTTGGAACTATCCAGTTACGAATAATATCGACAGGTCGTCATAACAATTAAAAAGTTGAAATGGTGGTGTGGTTATGAGTTACTGGATATGCTTGCAGGTATCGGAAATTAGCAAACTCTCCTTGGGCGTACTGAAATGTGGATGTATTGTCCATATTGCACTATAATTATGAGTGTGAAATTTGATTGTACTCGATGCATTGCTAATACGATTTCCTACTACTCTTATAACGAGTGTTGGGTTAGTTGGGATTTGTGAAAAGTATAAATTGATATGCCAAAAGCTCGAAGTGGTTTGCCAGGAGTAGAAATTGAGTCGCCGAAAGTTTAAATTGAGATGCCAAAAATATTAAAATTGATTTGTGCCAAAGGTTCAAATTAATTTGCCAAAATTTTCAATTTGATAATATGCCAAAAATTCAAATTGATTTTGCCAAACTAATCTGATTTTCTTTTTTTTTTCCTAACTATATATGTATATGTATGTAAGTAAGTACGTAGTGTGTGTGATTTTATTCTTCCGGTAGCCAAATTGCTGCTCCGTCCTCCAGTCCTAGTCCTCGCACGTGTTTCCTCGGGCCCCACAGCCTCATGGAAACTGCTCATAACTATTCGGACATGATTATTGTACTGCCTTCTCCGATATACGGATCTTTCAAAGAGTCCACTGTTCTTGAGAATTGCTTTTTAGAAAGAAACTCTCATTGTAAACGTTACAATTGACCTACAGTCTGCCAGTTTATTTCCAGATCGCTAAATACACCTTAATTATTCAAGTAAGTGCATTATGTGAGATACACACAGGCCTTTATTATTATCTCGTTGCTATACAGGATGTTTCACTTCGTGACGGTCACAGGCTAGGAGAAGATTTTACGGAAAATTTCTGATCGAAAATGCCTCTTAGCAATTTTTTTTACACCCTTGGAAATGCGTATTTTTTCAATTTTAAGATTTTTATCGTTTTTTCATCCTTACCCCATTAAAACGGCCATATCTCCCACATTTTGTGTGCGATTTCAAATCTGAACCCACTATTGGAAAGAACGTTAAATTTCCTGTCGCCCTAGTGGGGAACCAAATTTTTTGAGCTGGCGAAACGGGTGAAAAAATCAGCTTGAAAAGGACACGTTGTCAAATCGTGGAGATCTCGACTTTCTTCAAACGCCAATGAGTCCCTGTAATAAGGCATGTGAATTTTAGCCTGTAGTGCTAAAAGATGCGCCAAAATCTAGGCTTTCCAGCGATATAACCAGATTTGAAATTCCGTGTAGTTTTCTGGGAGAAAATTGCTTTTCAAGCAAGAAAAACGTGGTTTTTGACTGGATACTCCGGTTTTTCATCATGCGTTGATTCGTCTGGTAAAAAGTATTAAATCATTAATGAAGCATTGTAATAAATTGTACATTTTTACTGTAAATACTGTTCAAAATGCCCACCATTCAATCTATGACCCCCTTCTATCAATGAGCGACGCAGATTTGTACACAAAGGAGTCAGAGTCCTCCGGGGTGTTCCAAAAAAAACCTCTGTACTTACCTTTTTTTTCCAAATACAGATGAACCAAAACCCGCATTGTGATTAACAGACAGATACACGACACAGCATTCACGTAAACATCATACTTTAGGTACCTGAGGAAATAGCCTTTTATTGGGAACCCGCCTGTTAGAGAATCGCCGTTGATATTCCCTCACAGCTTCACGGGCATTTACATTTGTGTACCCATACACAAGCATTCCACGTTGGTGAATGTCACAGGCATTGTACTGATGCGAACAACGAAAAGCAACTAATTATCACAGAGGTTTTTTGGAACAGCCCGGCGGACTCTAACTCCTTCGTGTACAAATCTGCGTCGCTCATTGATGGAAGGATTAGAGGTCACAGTAATTTGATTTTTGAGCCTCATCCATTCTGAACAAGCATCAGTTGCAGGTACTACCAAATTTAACAAGGGAGAAAAATTGAAGGTTCAAGAACAGAAGAAAGGTTTAACTCTTCCTTTTTGGATGTCTTCACAACGCGTGGGTTCGTGGAGGTAGCCAGCTCTGACACGAAACTCGTGGACACTTATGATGCAAAATTTGGCGTTAGCTTGTTTTGTTTCAAAACAAATCCCGGACTAAACCAGTTTTGGAAAAAAAACGCATACTTTGACCATCATTTTCAAGAGGATCTAAGCAGTTTAGAAGGAAAATTACCTCGCCATTCGATTCCTCGCACTGAAATCCTTTGGTAATGGTTGTTACCCCAAATTTTATGGAAAATGGACTTAACCAGTTATGCAACTCAGCTGCTCACTTGGAAAATTAATTTTGATGTAGTTATTTTCTCGAAGATAATGTTTGAAACGGCTTGAAACTATCAACATTTGGATTGCAAGAGGATTCGAACGTTGTTGCACCGATATAACGAACAGTTGCTCAAAACTGTGTTGACATTCCGTTGGGATTCCATCATCCGATTCAGCACCAAGAAAGGTAGAAAGTTCCTTTTCCAGGGAGATTGCGATGGGAGGGATCGCAACAGGCTTCATTGTGCACTGCAACCGCTCTTCGCAACTTCTTTTTTTTCGCACCGAGTTCGATTTTTTTTTTTTTTTTTTTTTAACAAGAATTAACGCATGATGAAAACCCGGAGTATCCAGTCAAAACCACGTTTTTCTTACTTGAAAAGCAATTTTCTCCCAGAAAACTACACGGAATTTCAAATCTGGTTATATCGCTGGAAAGTCTAGATTTTGGCGCATCTTTTAGCACTACAGGCTAAAATTCACATGCCTCATTGGCGTTTGAAGAAAGTTGAGATCTCCACGATTTGACAACGAGTCCTTTTCAAGCTGATTTTTTCATCCGTTTCGCAACCTCAAAAAAGTTGGTTCCCCATTAGGACGATAGAAAATTCAACGTTCTTTCAATAGTGGGTTCAGATTTGAAATCGCACGCAAAATGTGGGAGATATGACTTTTTTACTGTGGTAAGGTAGAAAAAACGAGGAAAATCTTAAAATTGAAAAGAAAACCATTTCCAAGGGTGTACAAAAAATTGCTAAGAGGCATTTCCAATCAGAAATTTTCCGTAAAATCTTCTCCTGGCCTGTCACAAAATGAAACACCTTGTAATTACTAAGTGCCAACAATTGACAAACAACTAAATTTTTAAACACTTTATTTCTTCACGATTATCTATTTAACAAAGGCATTGAAGTTGAACATCAGCACAGATTCATAAAAATCTGCAGTAAGGTAAGTTTAAATCGTTTTACATCGTTTACATCATATCGTGGGGTTCCGAGTAAAAGTGACCAAGTAACATTTGCAAAATTTTACAGGGGAGCGATCTGAAGTTTCACCTATTTTCTTCTTACGAACACTGGTTGTGTGATGTCTCATCCGACTATGTTTCGATTTTTCTCTATCCTGTAGGTAGTTAGCTAGTGCCCGCCTATGATATCGTGCTTCAAAATTCACTTCAGATTAAATAAGAGCTGTTTATTCGGAAAACTCTATTTGATCATTTTTACCCGCCTGGAGTTTCAAGCTTTACTCATTTGGTCAATTCTATTCTTCGAAAATCAGTCGCATAGTTACATGAAATTGAGGGATTGAATAGTTTTTTCGTTAATTTATCGTGTTACCAAGCATCTAATAACAATGATATACCTATTTCTGTTAGAAAAGGTTATCCATTACCTATCACTGTAATTGGTCATTTTCACCAGCCCACTATGCAATCTTACAAATCTTACACAGTGAAAGTGATCAAATGGCAATTGATAACATTTACATGCACCAGCGAGAGTACATTTGTAATCCATCTCGTGTTTTGTGGTTGAGTTCAAATGCCATTTGGTCACATAAAACTCTTTGGGTCAGGCAGGTAAAATTTATTTTCAAGTATTTCTTGCACATCAGTTTGAAGATAAGGTTCTTAGCAACAACACACAGTAGACAACGTTCCTTAGTACCGGAATGACAAAAAAAAAACTCATTTTGAAAAAAATGTTACTTGGTCACTTTTACCCGGAACCCCACGATATGTTTCAATCGAAGGTAGCAATCATCCTCACACATTTCACGGCGTGTACATCCAAGTAGGCAGGTACATAACTAGTATTCTGTTGAACGTTAGGTCCGATCTGAACGTTTAGTTGCCTGCATAATTCTATGAGCCGCACCTTCCTGCTCATAATAGCTGCCTTAATAATCAGGTTCGACCCTCGTTTCATAGCCCGTCACAAGTCCGCTCCGCTCACCTACGCTCGCTTTATTTCGATCCACCTCCCGAGACTGACCTGCAATTACGGTATGATTTGCATCGCAGATTTTTTTCCTTTTGATTGTTTCATTTTCGTTCTTGAAGCCCCATCGCACAGTGCCGATTTTTTATCATTTTTGATTGTTTTATTTCAACTAGTATCAATGATCAATGGCGATACTTACCTCGTATAATATTTAACAGCCTGAGATTCCGAATATATAGGTAAGGTGTTCAAAATAAAAATGCTGGAATTCGTCGAATCGATTCTACACTTCATTCGGAACAAACAATACTTCATAGCAATTTCGTGTGAACCACTATTTTTGGTTTATTATTCAATAATAAACCATTGTAATCGCTCTTGAAAAAAAAAATGTCTAACCCCCCCCCCCCCCCCCCACCTGAAAATTTCATGGTTTACGTATCAAAGGGTGTAGAATCCAAATGTGCAATAAACAATTTTCCGTCCGTCCGCCGTTAGCCGCACGCACGATTTCTCCCAAACGGCTGGAGCAAAAGCTGTCAAAGTTTTGTAAAATCCCTAAAAACCTAAAAAAAAAGTCAAGGCGGACTAAATTTTTCTGAAGAACTTTCCATGAGGAATCGAATGAGCCCTTCCCCAGGTCCGTAGCTCAAACCATTCCCGATGTATGGCCCGATTTATGGTGCCAACATTTGCGTTATTTTGGTTTATTATTGTGTTTGTTTTGATTGCAGTAACCTAGTGATGTAGTGAACCTGGATACTGGAGTGAACTCCTAAAAGGGTTTATAGCCAATACACGGGTTGAAGCATTCTGATAACCATAAAAAACGCTGCAAATTCTTTCACTGGGGTTTATTATTCAATTGGCTTGCGTTCATGATTTGAATTTCTACTAAGCTTTGGAGTGTGCGATTATTGAATTTCAGGAGATAGGCAAAGAGCACGTAAATCTGTTCTCAATCAAAATACCTATTTGGATTGATCAGTTGATCATATTCGTGTGCCTCCTGAAATTCATTAATCGCTCTATCACTTTCATTATTTCATTGTTATTTCACACTCTTTGTGAAGAGTGAGCAAAAAAAATTGGGAATCCAAAGCCCTCTTGAAGAGCGCAGTTGGCATTTAACTTTACCTCCAGTTTTCACGGTTTCGTATGGTTTATAGATATGGCGGTTTTGCATAGTAGGGTAGTAAAGGGCACCCTCAATTCACCCTGAAAATCGTCAGTTCCAAGGACAGAATTCCACCCAGAGAATGGTAATCTTGTGAAACTGCTTCAGGTAGCTTCTGGGAGGAACCCTAGGTCACTGAGACCACTGTGATCTATTGTGACACTTTCCCAGTCTCACTTCCGAATCTTTTAATGGCCTCTTCATTCACAAAGTGAAGGAGGTTTTCAGGTGTTTTCTTGGCAATATCGGCAGGTGTTAGGGCACCCTTTCCGAAATGTCAGAATCTTATCGATGCAACAGCAGGACAGTCGCAGAGTACGTGTTCAGCTGTCTCCGCTTCTTCGCAACATAGCCGGCATTCTATTGTCCTGGCCTTACCCATTTTGTTAAGGTGGTACCTTATAGGACAGTAGCCAGTGAGGAGTCCCAAAAGTTTGCGGAGCTCTGTACACCTCAGTGACAATAAGGAGTGTGCGCGTTTCTTTGAGATTGTAAGAAACCGCTTGGCTTGTCTCTGCTTAGGAGTATCTTGCCAGTATATTGTTCGAGTGTTGTCCTCCCATTTCTGGACCTGTTGAGTTATATAACTCTTGGTAACCCCTAGTTGCGGTTCAGGTTCAATTGGGCTGGATTCTGATCCCTTTCTAGCTAGTCGATCAGCTTCTTCGTTGCCTTCCATTCTTTCATGACCTGGTACCCAAAGCAACGTTAATTTGTTGCCGTGGGCTGCAGCCTTGAGTGAGGTGAGGCAACTCCAGGACAGCTTTGATGTTATTGAGAAGGCAGAAATGGCCTTTAATGCTGCCCGGCTGTCTGATAATATGTAAATTCTTGCACCTTTGAGTCGTTTTCTGGCAATCTCTTGTGCACACAATTCAATTGCATGGGTTTCTGCCTGATAAATGGTGGCTACATTGCCCAGAGTTTGGGAAAGGGCAAAATTTGGGCCCCTGATCCCCAACACCACTGCACCATTTCACAGTGTACCGCACTAGTGAACCTGGCTCAAAATGAGGAAGACCTCTCTTCCAGAATTCAGGATCATTGATGATCACCCTAAAGGGTAGGTCAAAGTTTATTTTTTTAACATAATATCGGGAATTGACATAGTTACTGGCTCTGTTTCAATCTTGTCCAGCATTCCCAAGTGACTATCTTTACATTAGGGTCTGCTGAAACCAACCACATGCAGCATTCTGATTGCCTAGCTTCTGATTGGTCAGGTTGGACGAGCTTCCCCACATCCAACCCCTGAGCTCAGAGAGTTATATTTCATGTATTTACTCAACTAGCATAATCCAGTCTTCTCTCACTAGCCAACTTACGACTCAAATGAGGGTGGAGGGATTCTGAAGAGCAATTTTTCTGGTTTATAAGCTAGGGGTGCATTCAGCTCCTATCAGTAGCCACTCTTAGTGTGTAATCATTTCTTAGTTCAATCACTATAAGGTCGAGTTTCAGCCTCTATTGCTTTCATTTTATTCCATAACAAAGACTGAGAAGTGATGAGTTCATGATGAAACAGTTTAACCCTTTTTGGACCGAGGTGTCACTAATGACACCTTATGTTTTTTATTTTTCACGGAGACGGAGTTAGGGTATAAGCTGTCCTAGTGTTTTCAGCCAGAAAAGTGAACCTGAGGCTTAATTTGGTAAGCTTACCCCAGCAGACAAACTGAAACCTTTAGAAACCTCCTTAGAGTTGTTTTTTCTAAGCTGCCTCGAGGATTTTGTGCATGTTGGAGTACCTCATGAAACCAGTAAGTTCCGATTCAGTTCTCACCGTAATTTATTGAGTTTTGGTAGAAATTTTTAGTGGATAGTGATCATCCACTCTTCCTCTACAAATGAAACTCATTTTCTCCAAGAGATATTCATAATAAATATTATAAAACATTGAGTTTAGAAAGGTGTCAGTAGTGACACCGTGGGACAGCCTTGTCCTTACCTCTTGAAAGGTGTCAGTACTGACACCTTGGGATCACCTAGTCTTTTACTAAAGTGTCACCTGCTGACACCGTGGGAAAGAGTGGTCCTGATGTTTTTCCTATGACATTTGGTTGCTGTAATGGCAAATTTCCTTTCTTTTTACAGAAATGCAATTTTTTTAAACCCGGGGTCCGCGAATACTCTTCTGGTTCCAAAAACAGGGACTGAGTCAGGAGAAGAGTCAGATGACGAAATTGACGACGACAAAAATAAAGTAGAGGAGACAGTTGACGCGATCTATTCGCGAATCTCCTAGTCCTTCATTTTTGCTACTTGGAGCATACCTATTACCATCTTATTTGAGTGTGTTATTTAGGTATCTTGTATTGAGTTGAATTAAAGCTATTCTGGAAGGGAGAGACTGATTTGACTCCGGTACAAGTAATATAAATAGATAATTTATTCCACAATACTATAAAACAAATCAACAACGCGTTCAACAGCAGAAACTTAACGTAAGCGTAGAAAAATATACTCGTACCTATACCTCATACTGGTAACTGGTGTTTTAATGGTAACTAGTTAAAAATCAATTGAATTCTCTATTCGAAAATATTTGAAAGGAAAACCAACTAGTGTTCAAAAGATTTGAGCGCAGAAGCACAATAGTTACGTATGTACAACAAAACGTTGTGTCCTTAACTATACAAAAGTGATTCGCTTCATTGTAAATTCTAAGAAACTGGAGTTTGTTGAAGAGCCAAAAAACTGAACTCATAAGAAATATATATAACGTGGAATGATAACCAATCAACAAACATAGATGATTACCAAAAGGAACTAAATACACAGGTAGGAAAAGTATGATACAGGTTCCACACAATTAAATTTCGAAGAAATCAGACAAAAAAAGGATTTAAAAAAACAATTGACTAGAATACAAACTGCTTGATACAATGCAGTAGAACGAAATTGTACATAAAATGCGTGACTCCAGAGTTCATACCTGTGCAATATTCAATTGGTACCAATACACAACGCTCATTCTTCACTTGGAATTTTAGAGTAACAGATAATACCAAAACGGTGTGCAGTGCTGTACAGTTCTATTGTTCAACAAAATATAATGATATTTCCTCATCAAAGATGATCAATATTTATGATGAATTGATATGAAATAAATATAAAGGATTTTAAAAGTTTCACTCCCAGTTGGTGAACGGAAGGAGCTTGTTAAAAAAATCGGTGTCAGTTCGGTATACGTTCTATCGTCCCGTTTCTGGTTTGGTATACGTTCTACCGGTCCGTTTCTGGTTTGGTATGCGTTCTATCGTCCCGTTTCTGGTTTGGTATGCGTTCTTTCATCCCGTTTCTGGTTTGGTATGCGTTCTATCGGTTCTGTGTGCGTTCTATCGTCCCAACTCGTCGAATTCACTACGAATGACATAAATACAATAAATACACCAAAAAAGGGGTTTTACCTTATGCATAGAAGTTCTTGATGTCTTCCAACAGGGCTAAGCAAAGTTCAGGGCTGTCTGCACGATACACTCTCCAGCAGTAGTGATCGAGGTGTGACTGCAAGTGGTGCTGATGAACGCCCCTCATTTTTTTCAGCAATTTAACCTTTGCGTCCAACCACGATCTCTCTATGCTCTGCGTGTGAGCTCTATTTTGGATTCACGTATGATTGTTGTTGGTTCACTGTTTTGTGCACAAAACCGCGACTTGTAAGGCACCAATATGCAGCCCATTCGTCTGAATGTATGTGTGATCTGGCAGCACATTCTTGCTCAATTATTGGAAGAAGAGTGGTCTTGTCAAGACAGGCAACATAAAATATCTGCAGTCATTTCCTTGCTTTAATCCAAATACCCAGGGGCAATCTACCCGTGCATCATGGTTTCGGTTGTTAACTACATCTGCATCAGAATCCTCCAATGATGGTGGAGCGTCTCCAGCTAATAAACGACCCCAGTTGTACTTTCTTCGTCAATCTGAATCGGCTTGTCTGAGGTTCCCAACATTTTTCCTTTTTTACCCAAAACGGCAGTGCAAACTTCCCAGCAGAACCGATCGCAGATAGGCAAACAAAGGATAGAGCCCAACAGGACCCTCACATCGCAGGCGGGTCATAGAACCCACACCGAACTGGCACCAAAAAATCTTAGTTCTAAGAGGTAGTTAAAGGAAAAAGACTCAGGTAAGATAAATCTTTGAGATAGTGGGGTGGATACTTATTAAGTACATGGCATTAAGAGAAAAGTTTGATCAAAAGAACTTTGAATGAAAATTATAGACATACACCTTACTTAGGTACATCATGTCTAAAGCTGAATGCAATAGCTAAAGTTTAGGATGCCAAGAAGACATATCACTGACCCAGGTACTGATTTTAGAGCCCATTTCTGACACAAGTGTAAGCTCTGAGATCCCCAAGCCATATGAAAACAGGGTGGGAGAGCATCCAAGCCTGTGATGAGGGCCCTGCATCTAGGTTGGCAGCCCTGTTCCCCCTGTTGGGAGGGACTGGGAGAAACAGAGGGAGGACAGGCTGGAGTGCAGGTTGGGGGGCAGCTTAGGCCCTTCCGATCCTTCCCTCAAAGCTAGTAGCATTTCTGCCATAGTGAGAGACCTTTTTACCAAAGAACTGAAGTAGTGCCCCTCTTTGACAAAGTGCAGTGGTTGAAAGTTGAGAACTGTGGTGCGATAAGTGCGGATAAGTAGTGCAATTCTTTGCGTTCTGAGTGTAAAATTTCCCCAAGACAGCAAATCTTCTCAATCCCCCCTTATATATAATGGCCACGTTTCCTGCTAAAGAACTCCTTTAACTCCCACCCATTATGGTAACTTGAAAGCATTTGTATTGTTTGATGCCCTGCTGCGATTCTGAACTGTATTTAGCGTTCATTTAGTCATAACAAGTCCAGCCAGCACCATTAAACCCCTTCATGGTGTGAATCTAAGTTCAACTTGAGTTCCCACTCAAGATCTCACTGTTGCACTGTGTTGCCTCACAGCCATGAACGGCTAATTCTAATTCCCTTCAGGAGGAATTTGAATGAGCATGGTCACTTGACCCAGGGAAGTTTGAACCCTGAGAGTCCTGTTTGTACTATTTGCACTCCCAAGCATGGGAAGAACCTTGTCTAGAGGCTGATGTGCACTAGCGTGCTAAGGTTAGACATAAGAATTGAATACCCTAGTCATGAGAATTGTTCATTTTTCTTTGTAATTGCTGTGAATTGTAGAGGTGCTTGAGTTGTTTATTACACTGTTTCACACACAGAGTTCTTGGCATCCTCTTGCAAACAACACAAACTCCTCTCCAGCTATTTACAGTCAGACATAGTTGGCCCCTTCAGGTTGTGCTACCACCACTTCTCTTTTCAGCTCAACACATATCAAGTACAAGCAGGTGAACTCCCAGATTTGAGACGCCTCGAAGATCCCAGGAAAGGGCTAACACAAGTTGTCCAACAACTCTTTGTTATCTCTTGAAGTTTTCGGGTTACAGCAATAATCAGATTTTTTTTGTGTTTTCGATTTTACCTCAGCAAAATTATCATAACTTCATAGAAGGAGTAACCTTAAATTTGATTGAATCGTTATTTTCCATTTCCCTGATGAAAATCCAAAGTTTTTCGAATGGCCAAAACGAATGAAAAATGAACTTGAAGAGGGGAAAATTGTCAAATCTTGAAAATCTATTTTTTCCAACATTTGAGGTCCCTGTGATCCAGAGTGTGAAGTTTTTCTTGCGCTTTTTGTGCCTGTAAAGTGTATTTAAGCTTAACAGTTGAGCCAAAATGTCTGCCTTACAGAAATTGATGTTTACATGAGGGAAAACGTGAGGTATACGGTGAAATCCACAGTTCTCACCCAATATCAACTTGCTGACAAAGTAAAAGTTTGGATCGAATTATATGAATCTATCCTCACAATAGCGATTGATGGCCTCCTCACTCAACATATAAGGGGTTTTCAGGGCCACTGCCCTCGTCAGAAGTTCCGAGCCAACGTGTTTTATTAATTGATAAGTTTACCTCTGCAAATAGGCTCTAGAATCGGTCAATTAGATGTACAAATGACGTGCTACAAATATTTGGCAATGTCGATACGTCGATACAACAAAATAATCTATCGATTTCCCAACGGCGAATGAAAGTGCTGAGAGCGCTTGCTCCTACGGCAAGAGGCGACTGGTAAATATTATACGTTCTACGAAGTTATGAATTTTGAAGCTTATGGTCACCCATGTACTTTTTCTGAAGCCCTTTCAATTGATCCCAAAACACGAAGCAAAGAACAGTGTGAGGTCCGATTCTCACGTAGCAGGGAAAGATACCTTTGGAGAATCCAACGAGTCTGAAAAATTTAAACGCAGAAATACAAACAAAATTGTGTATGATGAAGTTGTAGAATTTCATTGCACAATCATAACCGTTCTTAGACCGAAAAATGAAACAATAAAATTAGAATCAATTTCACAGGCTATTCTAAACCTTTATCGAACTTGACGCATAGATCAACTCTATTTATGTGGAAACACACGACATTTTTATGTTGATAGTCAACTTGAGATCCATGTAGATTCGAGTTAGTCTGAAAGTTGTGACAATCTAAATGTTTATGAGAATGATGCACTTACAAATGAAATAGGTATTTCTTTAACCTTCCATCTGTACCGTGGGGTTGGATACCGCACCACTAACTTCAAACATCATAAACACTTTATACGAAAGAGAAATGAACCGGGCCACGGGTTCATTCTACGAGGAAGCTCACGTGAGTGTCATTTGTTAGTTTTGATAAATCTGTTGTGCTTCACTGACCTGTGAGTGGGTAGACCTACGCAGTGTCCGCAGTCACACAGTCTCCCGTATGAGGAAATTTAAAATCAAGGAATTTATAGCATTAGAAAACTGAATTAAACCTTTAGCAAACTGAATTAAACTTTTAGCAAACTGAATTAACCTTTTCGCAATTAGAATTAACAGTTTTGGAATTAGAATTAAACTTTTCCTCCATATCTGTAATTGCGAAAAGGTTAATTCTAATTGCGAAAGGTTTAATTTCAATTCCGAAAACGTTAATTCAGTTTGCTAAAAGTTTAATTTAGTTTGCTAAAGGTTTAATTCAGTTTGCTAATTCTATATGTGAATTGAAAGAAAAACTGTTTTTCTGTGGAAAAAGTGACAGATGGAGGAGGAGGGGGAAACATACCTACAACTACAACAGCTTGGGAATGTTTTCGTAACAACTTTTGGAAGATTAATAAAGTCCTTGACAGGAGGAAAAGATTTGATTTCAAAACTTACCATATCCTCATTGTTTGGTTTTGTTAGAATTTGCTAACAAAAATGGGTTTTAAGAAGGAAATAATTAAATAATTAATCGCGCACACGTTTTCACTTTTTGACTATATGTTTAACGTCAAGTATAACCCACCATTGGAGGTTTCATATCTCAGGGATAAAATAACATGGAATCATGGAGTCACAACAGGTTTCAAAAAGTACTAAACGCCAGGTTTGACTCCAAAAAGTACATATTCAACTATACTCAAAATCTTGAATATCAAAGCTCTACCTAAATTAATTGACGTCTCGAAATAACTTGCTTCTTTTTGCGAAATTTCAATATTAAATGTAGAATAAATTTAAAAAAAAGTTTTTTGACATGGCGCAAGTTTTCAGCTTGTAATGGTTTCCCGCGAATTTCTCGCTTATGACCAAAACAGATATAGTACCTTTTGGAAAAGAGCTCCTCAGTCGTGAAATTGCTTTGTCTACTTAATTTTGTACAACTTATGTATTTAATTCCATTATTGTTGCCAATATTTGCATTTGAATTGAATCTTACCCTTCGGTTTTCCACATCTTCCTAACGCAGTCCATGTAACTTGAATAAAGTACGCCCTTGCCATGTTCGTTGACGGCTATTGGGAGGAAACAAATTGATAACAAGCTCGATAATGTTCAACTTCATCAATTTATTATATACTCCACGAAAATAATTAAATGCGTTATAATTACGTTGGTTGTACAGCCGAGTCGAAATCAAATCCAGCGGGCCCATGGTTAGTGCCACAGCTATTCCACCGACCATACTGGCGACGAATGTGTTAAGCAGGCCAGGAGGTATTACATAGAACTGAAAATGATGAGGTTTAGCGATTATTCAAGAATCCCAAGTATGTGGTGAAATATCAGAAGTACGTTCATTTTTTGTATAAAATAGAGAGTTAACAAGAACAATATTTTATTCAGGGCTTTGTTGAGCTCAAAGACGTTGAAGGATATGATTAAGAAACCTTTGGACTCCAGGTATAGCTTCAGAGGAGGTTATAACGAGAATTGGCGAGGAGATACTACCCATATACACCACAGAGATTACTCTAATGTGGTATGAAATTTACAGTAAATAAACAAGTACACAGTTTGATGACCACTCCTTGCGATCAATCGCCTTACTCCCCCATCTTCTCACACCAATGGCCCTGAGATCCTCCTCTACATCATCAACCCAGCGTAGTCGATGTCTTCCTTTTAATCTTCTTCCCCCTACGTGCCATTTGAGAGGGTTTTCGGATGTCTCCCCACTGGCATCCACTATAAATTGCCTACCCATCTAAGTCAACTGCGTTTGATGACTGCCACAATATCCAGCTGATCATACAAAGCTCTCAGCTCGGCATTATACCGAATTTGCCATTCACATATCGTGCCATACATTTTACGAAGTACTTTCCTTTCCCAACAATTCAAGAGGCGTTCATTGGATTTCGTGAGGACACATGACTCACTTGCGTAAGTCACCACTGGTCTAACAACGGTTTTGTAGACAGTTAGCTTTGCTTTTTAAGAGAGCTGGCGGACATTTAGAGCTTTCTGGATAAACCAAAAGCATCTGATTCCTGCTAATCTCGTTTTGATATCAGTGGTGACGTCATTATCCTAAGTTACAATGGCTCCTAGGTACTTGAACTAATTGCTAGAAAGGAAGCTGTGTTCTAGGATGTTAAGAGATCTTTCTGGCAGAGCTGAATTTCTGGATGTTTTCATATAGACAGTCTTTTCCTCATTGATACTCAGTCCACACTCCACTGCTGCTCTCTCAAATTCTTGAAATGCCCCAGAGAGTGCGGGTACCGCTCTTCCTATAAACCTACAGTTGATTATTAATTTCGACCATGAGTTCTCCGATCCTGATTATTCTCAGACCTTGTTTTTAATGTTTCAGATAATCTTCTAGGGATCTGACGGTTGTTTTTTGTATTCAATGTACATTTTATTATTATTATCAATATTTTTGTGTGTATTAATTATATTGCTCCTTTGGTAATCTCGTGAAAATCCCCTTTCGTTAGTAGACTTTTCGGACATTAGAACAAGTAAAGTAATATTCATTGTTATTACACTGAGATTTTTTCCAGAATGGTCCAAGATTATCAAAAACAATTCTGATACACAGTTTTTGTTTACCGCGTTACATCCCATAGATTGATTACAGGGCCACTAGCGAAACTAAAATTTCTGTAGTGTGACTTGTACAGTAATAACCAACTATCAGCATGTAGTGGGGCCAAAGGAGGGGATTTTCCCCCCTCTAACAATGTATTATAAAACAGGCCAAGAGCCCCCGAATGAACGCAGTTCAATCAGACGATTTAAATAACACAAGATCACAAAAACACAAAACTAAAATTTCTTTAGTGTGACTTGTACAGTAATAACCAACTATCTGCATGAAGTGGGGTTCTATTCTTGCTAAGTTAAGAACCTCTCCCAGCGACCACCACAAAGCACATGTAAAAAACTCAAGATTTATGTAATTTTGGTTTAACATCGTAAGAGCTCCCTCCCCCTCTCACAGCCTTTTCGTCAAATGAAACCTAAACTAGAGATATGCACCTAAAGAGTAGTGACTGAACTTGTTCAATTTGAAATTCTTAAGAAAATGTCTAGTTTTCTTGGTCAAGTTTTTATATATGTAGTAAAAACAAACCTTATTGTCAGCAAGATAGTCTTTGACGACGTAGAATGAAGTCAACTGTGTGGAAGATCCAACTACCATGCGAGGTATAGATCCGCTTGCTCCTCGCCACAAACCTCGAAAACCTCCTTCACTGTAGGCAGCAGTGAGGGCTGACATTGTACCTTCTATTTTATGCTGATAACCTACAGCTATGGAATCGCCAGCTTTGGATTGGAGTCTAGTTTTCACCTATTTCAAAAACAAAAGTAGATATTTACAGTTTTGATTTTAAAGCATAACAACAACCTGCACACAACAAGCATTTCACACCCTATAGCTGGTGACCTTTGTTAATTTTCAAAATTAATTAAGTACCATACTTTGCCATACAACAAATTGCCATTAAAGTAAATAAATTGGTATTAAATCAATAAGTGAATATAGTGAACTAACTCCATTTCAATGACTATAGTAATGATATTCCCTAGTTACTCAAACTAGCAAACTACAAGTATTGAATTTCATTCCTAAACATTTCCTGTCTTGATTGAATGAAGCTCACGTTTGAGTTCAATCATTTCAGTAAATAAATCTGATACACAATTGAAATCCATAATAATGATTCAGTGATGTCCAGTAGTTCATAACCCAAACAACTTCCAAGTTAATAAGTATAATATAATGATAAATCGAGATTGAACAATCCCGAAACAGTACTACTGGCCTATACAAATGTGAGTGTTTGAACAATGTGCATCAACCCCTTAAAAAAATAAGTTAGCAACAGGATCCGAACCTGGGACCTTTCTCTCTCTCCTGAGACACTATACCGATGAGCCATGATGCTCAGAATAGAGTTTAGAGTACCTACTTACATTCATTTTTATGAATGTCTGGGAGGAGCATAGTAGGTACAGGTGTGTCCTTTTCTTTCAAAACGAAAATTTAAATGCTGAGGGCAGTTTTCATTTTCTACCTCAAAGCAATACGAAAGAACTACAGGAATTTTATATTACTTATACTTATTATATACAAATGATATACCTTGCATAAACCTATAGCCGCATTATGATACAATTCTGGCCACGGTTGAAGAATTTACAGATGCTATTGGAGAGTAAATCAGAAACAAAACTAAGTCTACTCATTTTTTGTATCTGAATGAGGATAACAGTCCCATTTTCAACTAAAAGTGAAATGACATTGATAATTTAAGTGGAAAGAAATTAAGTACCATACTATAGATCAGGTATCCAATTGAATTAAAGTTTGCAAATAAATTGGTTCTTCGAGATTATGGCGTAAGCTAAATTTTTCAAACATTTCAAGGATTTATTACTATTGATCCGGGGGTCACAAACCTATAGGGGACCATCTACACCCCAACCCGCACAATCCCTGAAAATTTCATCAAAATCGGACTACGTTCGTGTAGTTTTGCCTGAACAAGGATTTACAGACTGAAGACAGACATGGAAGCAAAATGATCAAAAGGTAAAAATGCGTGTGTAATTTTTGATTTTGGAGACAAAAAAATTTTCACATTCCGAAAGTGAAAACAATGCTTCTGCTACCTAGGTAGACTCGGAAGCAATAAGTTTAAAAAGTAAAATAATAATAATAATTTGTTGTTGAAACCTCTTTAAGATGTCACAATTGTAATAAATTCATGCGTTAAAAATTCATGTTAGAAGGACATGATAGAATGGCCGAATCCGATGGCCCTAAATTCCTTTGACAAACTTGAAAAACTTGATAATATTTTTCTTTTTTTCGATGGGTTTATACAGGGAAACACCAAAGGAACCCCCACATAAATTTTTAAACTGCTGAGAAAGAGTGTGACTACTAGCGCTAGACGTGCGAAAAGACTTACGAGATAGAGAGGGGATCCAACGACGGATCCAATCACACCCATAACAGCGCCGATGACGGTAGATCGCCACACTGAGATTTCGCCGTTCTTGTTGACATTAAGTGCCCGGTCTTCTGCCAGTTGATATCCTCCAAGACGTACACCGTTCAGAACAACCTGGTGGAAAAGTTTTAAACTCTTGTGAGGAGTACAAAAATCAATTCGAACTGTGAATTAGCAAGCAAAGGTTTATTATTCCCGTACTCCTCTCTGAGAGAACCATTGAATTCCCCAATTTGGCTTTGACACTACGACATTCTTTCTTCTCTCATTCTTCTACGACATTCTCAAAAAAAAAAAAAAAAAATGGTGCTCTGCAGAAGGGCTTTATCTGAACCCCGAGAAAACCATTGTGGTTCCCTTTACCAACAAAAGGAAACTCACACTTACACCCCTACAACTTCGAGGACAGAGGATTCCTCTCTCAAACGAAAGTAAAGTATCTATGAATGGGATCCGTGATGAATTTAAAGGCCCCAATTTCAAACTGGCCAAGCCTCTAGGTTACTGCAACCATATATCAAGCGTAAACCCATGCTTAGAAATATGTGCACAAGACATTGCCATAGAAACGACTCAAATTGCAACGATATATACATATACTATCTGACAAAGCAGCACTAAAGGCTATTTCTGCCTTCTTTTTCGTTGGGTTTAGCCTAAACACCAAGGCTGCGGCCCCAACAAACTGATGCTAAATGGGTGCTGAGAATAGAGGGACTACGAGCGCTGATCACCTTGCTAAAAAGATCTTCCACGAGAACTAGAAGAGTTGTACAACTCAACAGGTTCCAAATCAAAACACCACAGAATATTGGCACAACGATTACGGTAGATCGCCTCTCTATTTCAAGGAAACACGTTCTATCATTGACAAAGACCTTCGTAAACTAGTGGGTCTTCTGATTGGCCACTGCCTCCTAAGGTACCACCTTAACAAAATGGGTAAGGCCAGGACAATAGAATGCCGGCTCTGCTGCGAAGAGTAAAAACCAAAACATACTCAATTCCTGAACTGTTTATCAACTAGATTCCGGCATTTATTATAACACCCTCTGTATTCCTCTCTACAGAGAACGAAGAGGTCATTAATAAGGTGAATTCAGAGTCACAATTCCTAGGCTTGACACTACTTATTCTTATTATTGAATATGCCATCTATTAGATTTCACTCGCCTCCACAATCTGTGGAACACCACAAATCAATATGTGCGTTACCATCAAGAAGTTTTCCTCGTAACGAACGTGTTGAATAATTCTCGTTCTTGCTATCCTAGAGTTCTGGAGAAATATAATTTTGTTCAAAGTTGAACTTATAACAATCTTTCCAATATTCTCACCACAGTGATAACTCTAAATTCAATACCATCAATATCTGGTGAAGATTGAGGGTGTTTCTAAAGCCCTTCCACCACCATACTTACAGTTGGAGTAAGAACCATACAGCAAGAATGTTCACATTTGCGAAAACGCAGAGACCAAACGGAGAACCAACTGAATGATTAGGACAAAAATAAATGCTTATCCAATCCCAGCTAATTGAGTAGAAATGGGAGTGTGAAGAATTCACTCATGTACATAGTAGAATTATTCCCTAATGAAGAGGGGCCAAGCAGACCAGGTAGCGTCGCCCCTTCCACCCTCCTCAAGGGAGCAGGGTAGAAGGGGTTCACTAACCATATAAAAACCCAGCCTGCAGGCCGGAAGGATATAGTTTAGTCGGTGGAAGCCCTGGCAGCTTTAACTGGAATCCCTGCGTTTTGATTTCTACTCCCTAACTTCACCTTTGAGTATATACTCAGTCGGTCCGTTAGGTTCACCTATGCACCTTCATTCCGTTGCGGTGCCGTGGTCTTGCAAGACTGGTATCACCTCAACCTCTTACACCTCTCCTACATAGCTTCAAATTGGTGCTGCAGCCTCGAGAGGCTGGGAACACCAATCTTGTTCGCTATCTCCTCTCGCTTTCCTCTCCAGCTACCAAGCTTGGTGCTTCGGCCGTCCGCAGCCAGTATTGCCTAACACCACAAGAAAATAAGGTGCTTCGGTTGCTCCATGACCGGTATCGCCGAGTTTGTGAGCAACAACCTCACACCACACGCTAAATCAGTTCATTTAGCAGAAAGAAACGTAAGCTAGTATCTCCCTTCTGGAGAAAAAGTTGTGATAGTAGGGGAATTTTCCCTCAGACAAATTCCCTACAGGGAGGATAACGGCATATTTGTTATTCATTTTCAAATCAAACCAGACGAAATTCAAAGAATACAGAGAAAAACCGTAGTATTCCAAGCTAATTAGTTTTCTCTTGACGAATTGGAATGCAAATTATTGGATGAATTAGTTCCGAAGACATACCTGGTGCCACAAAGCAGGAGCCAGACCTTTTTGAATTGCCAGGACACCTTCCGTTTTCGCAATGACGTAAAAGGCGTGGAAGAAATTCCTGTAGTGAACCACGTGATGACCTAGAACAAATATAACAATTGGAGGATTAAATAATTAAGAGTTTTAAAGAATGATAGTTTAAATTTGATTCCTCGTCAGGAGCGTTATGAATAAAATGACCCGACGATTGGTAATCATACGCCCGTTATTAATTCTGCCATTTATACGTTCATAGATCAAGTCCATCGAATCACTAACATAAATGAGAGGGCCCTAGAAGGTAAAAAAATATGTGCCAGAATCTTCTTGGATGTGGCTCAAGCCTTTGACAAGGTTTGGCACGAGGGACTGGAGTACAAACTGCACAGGGATCTCCCAAGACAGTACTACTTACTACTGAAGTCCTACCTTGAAAATAGACATTTCAGGGTGAAGCAAGATGACCAATACTCCGGCTTGAATTGCTAGATGAAATGTATTTGAATTTTCAGTAGCAATTAATAAATCACGAAAAAAAAAAAAAAAAAATTTTCAATTTGTGTATACGTTCGGTGCTACGTTATGGACTGAACTCCTGTATCGAGTCTAATGGTACTTGGAGCTGCTAACCGGTTGGAGAACCTAAAAGTGAACCCCTCAAACCTCACAATGACACAAGCAATCACCCGTTTTTAAAAACAGTAAACCCATGTGTTTGAATTGGCAGCGTTTTTGTCTCGTGTTTGGGGTACACAAAAAGGTACACAGCCTGGCATCATTCATTAACCTCACATTTTCCTATTGTAGACGTAAAATGAAGAGCAGGAATGGTAAATTCAACCGATGATTGTGGTAAATGAGCGAGTAGCAACAGGTATTGTCATGTGAAGTGTTGTTGTTGTGGCTGCAGGCTTGGAGTCATGGTGCTTCCGGGATTAAATGAGTGAGAGTTAACATTGATGACTCCATGCACAGTCCACATGTCAACGGATATTGAATCCCTAAGACAGAAAAAGTACCTACAGCATTCAATGCGAGATTCTGCACAGAACACATGCTCTTAGCTACGTAAATGTGCTTCACCTCTTTTGGAAAGCTCGCCTTGGAGCTGCATCCTGGTCTTCACGACTTCCATGGGGTTGGTGAAACATCCAGCAGCTACGGCTGACGCAGCGCCAATCGCGAACTCCATTGCAGCTCTGACCGTCGACGGAATGGATTTTCAATTAAACTCTTAATCTGGAACAGATACAAATTGATGTTATTGGTGTATAGACTCGTATATGGTTAAGATATTACTTCAGTACTACAAGTTTTTATGGATACAGAGATAAGGGTGTTCCCAATGACTAACATGAGGCCATGGTTTGGGAATGCTAACGATTGGGTACACAGATCATTTTATAGGGTTTTGCCCTATGCATGCCCATCTGTATAGAATAAATGTGGTCCAATCGATCCATTGTAGATTTTGTGGATACGAATTTGAAACCAATGAGCATATTATCCTGGAATGTGACCACCACTCATCTGCCAGGAACGAATTTCTTCGAGAAGCATCAAAAAGACTTGAAAACCCTTTCAACCTCGACACTATCTTGGCAACATCTAACATCGAAGTGTACAAGCTATTATTTGAGTTTCTAAAAACTATTAATGTTAATTTGTGATACAAGGTTGTAATATTCTTTTTTTTTTTTTTCATTTTATTTTGTGCTCTGTATATTATGATTTATAAGTTATTATTGTCTATACTTGTAGCGGCTGTATTTTTAAAGAAGCCAATAAAGAAAAAAAGAAGAGAGATAAGGGTGATTCCACGAAAAGTCGCCATTTTCCCTTCTAAAATAAGGAAAATATTGAACAGTTATCTGGGTTTTACAAATTCTTATCATGGTGGAATGTCAAGTATGTTGTCTTAACTATGCACATAGTTCACGCAGTGGTTTAGGAGGAAATCTCAATCGAAATGTAAAAGTTTTCAGACGAATGACTAGTCATACAGGTGCATGATGAGGTGTATAGAAAATAATTAAAAGAAAACCATAATAAAGGTTTTAATTTTTAAGGAAAATATTAAGCCTTATAGGGTAGATTGAAATTGTGTCAAGGACTCTGGATCAATAGGGCCTTGGTATGCAACATGCAACAACTATGAGTCTGAATTGATATAATTTCTTCAAGATTGCTTTTCTGTTCATAACTGATGGGAAAAGAGATAGGATAATAGCTAAATCCCGAATATTATACTAAATCCTGAATTTATCAACTACATTGATGACTTCACATCCCAAGCTCTCCGTTC
This sequence comes from Creontiades dilutus, assembly GCA_031894815.1. Lineage (NCBI taxonomy): Eukaryota > Metazoa > Arthropoda > Insecta > Hemiptera > Miridae > Creontiades > Creontiades dilutus. The sequence continues at coordinate 640,985 of JAVIWC010007073.1, read as the reverse complement.
ACACATCAGCTTGAATGTAGGTATTGCTTTAATAGTACTGCTAGCAGCTGAGCTACTCTACCGAACAATTTTTCAACTAATCAGCTTTTTGGACAATGGTGACACATGATTTCCAGTGATAACAGCTATCTAACCCCAAACTATTTGATAAACACATTAATAAAACCATATCAAAATCAAACAAGTTTGTTGCATTCTAACTAGCGCACGTAAGAAACTACTTTCAATTTGCATGTGTATGCAAAATGCATATACATGAAAAGGAAAAATTATGAAGCCCAGTTGAAAACATAATGATAGCGTATCAGGATCGGAATATTTCTTTGTGGAGACAACACACAGACTGTTTTACAACAAAACGGGGGTTCGTCTTATGGTTAAGCATTTCTCATCATGAGGGTTGCTCGTACTCATATTTGCTACATTATACAGCTACGATAAATCCCAACGATCAGAACAGCTGATAAAGTGTTAATATTAACATTGAAATCCCACTGTGTTGAGAGTAAGTACTGTCATCCAATTAATAGTAACTTGGTAATTTAGTTTTTGCTTCCGAGTCTACTAAAGTAGCGGAAGCATTGTTTTCACTTTCGGAACGTGAAAAATTTTTTTCTCCAAAATCAAAAATTCCACTCGCATTTTGCGTTTTAGACCTTTCTGAACAATTTTGGTTCCGTGTCTGTCTGTGTGTCTGTCTGTCTGTCAGCAAATCCTTGTTACGGGCAAAACTACACGAAGTTATTGTCCGATTTTGATGAAATTTTCAGGGATTGTGCGGGTTGGGGTGTAGATGGTCCCCTATAGGTTTCATGACCCCCGGATCAATAGTAGCCTCTGCGCATGCGCAAACGTGAAATCCTTGTTACGCTCATAACTCCGGGAGTTCTTGACCAATTTCGATGAAATTTTCAGGGATTGTTTGGTTTGATGTGTAGATGGTCCCCTATGAGTTTCATGATCTCCGGATTAATAGTAGCCTCTGCGCATGCGCAAACGTGAAATCCTTGTTACGCGCATAACTCCGAGAGTTCTTGACCAATTTTGATGACATTTTCAGGGATTGTTCGGGTTGGGGTGTAGATGGTCCCCTATAGGTTGTAATACTGAAAGGAATTGTTAAATCAATTCTACCTTTACTTGATTACGATTTCTTGATATTATTCCCTTTTTTCACCTTATTAATTATTAAGGTTATTTTATATATAGATATATAAGGTTCAAGAAATAATTATACTCAAGGTTTTGGAAATAGATATAGTTATTTATTCAACAAACGTATTTATTGCTCCAAGAATTACTACGGGGCTCCTATTAACCACGATGTGGAAACGATTTACGTATTCCTTTAATATTTTTTATTTTTTATGAAATAGCACCGCAGGTGGTATTGGGGAAGGATTTCAGTTAATAGGATGGGTATGGATATTAATATGAATTTGAATTGAGTATAATGATAACTTGGAAAACAGTACCTTGTCGTGGCGGCTTTCTGGATCAGAGTGGTCTCGGAAGGCCTCACGGCAGTTTTCCCGGTTCGTTATCTTCCCCCCGCCCCCCGTCTCTACCCGCTTCGCTCGTCTCGCAAGTCATTCCGTTGATAGCCGATAGATGGTGTCGGCTATCACAAGGTTTCATGACCCCCGAATCAATAGCAGTCTCTGCGCATGCGCAAACGTGAAATCCTTGTTACGCGCATAACTCCGGGAGTTCTTGACCAATTTCAATGAAATTTTCAGGGATTGTGCAGGGGTCCCCTATAGGTTTCATGACCCCCGGATCAATGGTAGGCTCTGCGCATGCGCAAACGTGAAATCTTTGTTACGCGCATAACTCCGGGAGTTCTTGACCAATTTCGATGAAATTTTCAGGGATTGTGCGGGTTAGGGTATAGATGGTCCCCTATAGGTTTCATGACCCCCGGATCAATAGTAGCCTCTGCGCATGCGCAAACGAGAAATCTTTGTTACGCGCATAACTCCGGGAGTTCTTGCCCAATTTCGATGAAATTTTCAGGGATTGTTCGGTTTGTTGTGTAGATGGTCAGCTATGAGTTTCATGACCCCCGGATCAATAGTAGCCTCTGCGCATGCGCAAACGTGAAATCTTTGTTACGCGCATAACTGCGGGAGTTCTCGACCAATTTCGATGAAATTTTCAGGAATTGTGCGGGTTGGGGTATAGATGGTCCCCTATAGGTTTCATGACCCCCGGATCAATAGTAGCCCCTGCGCATGCGCAAACGTGAAATCTTTGTTAAGCGCATAACTCCGGGAGTTCTTGACCAATTTCGATGAAATTTTCAGGGATTGTGCGGGTTAGGGTATAGATGGTCCCCTATGAGTTTCATGACCCCCGGATCAATAGCAGCCTCTGCGCATGCGCAAACGTGAAATCCTTGCCACAAGCATAACACCGGGAGTTTTTGACCGATTTCGATGAAATTTTCAGGGATTGTTCGGACTTATTAGGTATACTTTATAGTTTGTTCAATAGTTGAACATGTCTACCTTTATTTTCTCAAGTTACGCTCCTGCATAACAATAAATTTACCCTAATTCAACATTTACTTCGCCTAACTGAACGAAGTTCTTTAGTCAATAATAATTTTCAATGATCTATACAGTCATGTTATGGATACGAGGAAGCTATGTGCCACACCCACTTGGCAGAGGTTTTTCTAGTTGTTAAAGAAGTTATTCATTGTTGAGATAACCTCCTGGGGGTTTTCTCCTGACTCCATTATTGCTGACAGTTAGTGAAGTAGCAAGAGCTTCTCGTACCCTTTTCCTGGAGTACCTAAAATGCACAGTAGCAGTTGAGGAGTAGGTACCGGCCGAGCTTTTTTCCCTTAATGAAGATTCCTCCTATAAGGCATGAGATGTTCATCCTCGGCTTGGGCAGACTTCTGCAGCTATTTCCAATACCTCTGAAGGAATGTGGACTGGTCCAAGGGTTTTCCTGTTTTTCAGAGCTCTAACAGCTTTCTTTAGTTGTTCTTCAGAGAACAAGAGGGAATCAGTGACTTCCTCTGGCGCTTAATTGGTGCTCCTGGAAGGGTCCGTTGGGAGAAGTTGATTAACAATAAGGTTCATTCTATATGGCACCCCGTGGAGGTAAGCAAAATGGGCATCTACTTTCTGTGTTTGCAAATCCTTAAATTTCATGAGACATAGCTTATGTCTCAATACCTCAAAAACTATTAGAGATTAACGGAGATAAAATAATAGGAAAAAACCGAGGAAAACTAAGGAAAGAACGGAATCAAATTGAGAGAGAAATGTATAATCAGTAATCAGTTAACAATAGATTAGGTGAAACAGATCGCGGTTCACAAACCGCCGACGCCTGCGGCGAACAGCTTAGGCAACCCGCACAAGTAGTGGCACAAGTTTGTTCGCACTATTCAACAGAGATTGTATCTCCCCAAGTCACTGGATTACTTGAGCAATAAGAAATAAAAAAATTATTACCTATTGAAGCCATGAAACTGTTGAGGGTTTATAACTTTAAACATTAACTTCGCTCATAAAATTACAAAACCTTATTAATTCATATTTTCTCACTCCCTAGATTTTAATTTCAAATTTTTAGAAATATCTTCGAAAGTATTCGAGTTTGTACACGCCTGCTTCACAGGATTACCAAAGACATAATAAAGAATACGTAAGAGACCTCGAAAAATGAGGTTTTCGGTAGAAGTTGAGAATAAGTAACACCTCTTATCAGACCGTCGCCATACTGAAAAACCAAATGTCTCTTATCGATATAGGTCCACGCTTTTGATGTGTGTTCGAATGTGTTCTAGTTTGTTGGTCTGGATGATCGCTACGCTCGCATCCCACAAACAAACAAAATATCCTATATCAATCCTTTCAGTAAAGTATAGATCAGTAGGGAAAATAGATCAGAATGTGTTAACACTGTGCACTACGCCACAAATATATCACTGGTATCGATATATTAATATCATATATATCGATGAACGATGGTGTTACCTATTCTATGGTTCAGCCAAGGTTGGTACAAATTTCTGCATTCGTTGGTACAAGGTTCTACAAATTTAAAAGAAAAATGTTTCGTCGAAATTATGATAACATTTTGAAATCACCCAGTTGCGTAACTCCTGCAACATCCAAGTAAACTGTTCTGCTTGGCTCCCTAAATCAAGCTAAGTAGGTATATACCTTTCCAAATGATAAAACTAAATTAAAACGCACAGGCCCGAGTTATTAATTGGGTGAGTACTTACCTATGGAAATATACGGTGGCAATAAAATTGCAAATAGAGTATTGGTTAAGAGACCTTGCCAAACTGAAAACTGCCTGGAGTAGGAGACGCACTACGAAAGGAATCTTCGCGCGAGAAGTAGAAATTAATTTTAACTAAATCCATTTCTTGTCACGAGGTAATGTCTCGTTACTAATGCCATTAAGTACACCAACCTTGTCAGTGAAACAATGGATTTGTAGAGTAAAAAAAGGAAATAGAAACTGCAAACATATAAATCAGAAGCGTTATCACAAGGTTACCGATAAGTCATGATAAGGAAGATAGTTGGTTGGTTGGAGAAATTACTTTTGCCAAGATGGTGTTTAGGAGGCAAGGTTTGAAACCTTCTTCGTTCATAGTACAATTTGTTCGAACCTTATTTTATTTTATTTTTTTTAAATGTTAATGAACTTTCAGCTTAGCTATCAATCGGCCAAAGCATCGGAAACCCCTTTCAGGAACCACGGCCATCACAATTTAAGTGGGTGAAAACTGGAAAGAACGATCTGGAAGGTGTCTTTCTTGCTATAGAGGTGTGTAAACCCAGGTCACTTGAGGGAGTGGACCTGCAGGTCACACAGTCCAAAGACAAGGTCAGTGGGAGAAGTTCACCTGTTCACTATGTGATTGAATGGGGTACCTGCAGGTTACTTTGTGAATGAATGGGACCTGCAGTTCGTCGTCTCCATTCTGAGACATTCGTAGCATGACCATCAACTTCTCATCTGTCGGACTTTGGTAAATGACAGTCATCTACTGTTTTCTTTTCCTACTCCCCAGTCATTTCTCGATTCCTCATGCACATTTTCATATAAATACTCCCTTATTAAACATAATCGACTCTGTGACGAGTATAGCATCGACCACTATAGTTAAGTATTGAGTAAATTTGAATGGTATTGACTCTGCAATGAGGGGAGTCCTTCATTGATTAGAAGGAAACCCGAGCCAATGGCAGATGGGTGAACTGCAGGTCACTTTGTGAAGAACGGTTTAGCAGACCTGCAGGTCTCTGAGTAGTTCGAACCTCGGCCGCAGGAGCCAAGCTGTCGAGAACGTTTGCAACCTGCAGGTCTCGAACTTCTCTTGCCACGAGAAGTTTGCGACCGTCCCAGTAGTTTGAACTTCGGCTACAGGGAGCCATGCTGACGCGAACGTCATTTGGGACAAGTTCACTTGAAAGGGAAGTTCTTTGAGACAAGGTCACTCACTCACTACCCATGTCTATCTTCCTATTAGAAACGTCAATACTTAGTTAGACTTGGTCTTCCTTTTTTTAATTTTTGAAGATTTTCTCAAGTATAAGGCAGGCAATTTCTTCTAATGAGTTTAATTTCAGAAGGAGTTCGGATTACACCACAGGCACCAGATTTTTGAAAAAAATCCCCCGCTCCCTGGTTCATATTAGTTCTGAAACAATAATTTTTTCTAAGAAACGGTTGTTTATATTTTTATCAAGATGTCCTATGAAGAATCCCAAGAAGTCCAACAATACCTCTTTCACGAATCACGAGCTTTCAGGTTTTTTAAATCGATTTATTAATGCGGTGATAGAAAATACGTTTTCGTTCAAGATTGATTCGATATCTTAGTGATGAAATCAAATTTGAGCTGAACGGAGATTCATTTGTATGGGATCTAGCGGTTGTGTAATCTGGACAATCCTCAATGGTTGGAAGACTTTGGACGGCTTCAAGCCTAAATGACGTCTCCTTTGAGGACGTTGAACATTTTTTATTGTCGAGAGTATAACTTTTGTTGGTAACCAATCTTGCTTCCATTTAATGAGGAAGCTGCAGCCAATTCTTTATACTTAAAAGTCCCTTGAATAACTTTCGTATCATGGCTCATCCACTAGTTTTTTTTTCTTGTTAAGATAGGCACTCGGAATAAAATTATATCACTTCCCTACCTGAGCGGCATCGTCCTACGTGAGCAGGTGTCAAGCGATTTCAGCGTTACTGGCGATACCGGCGATTTACGCGAGTGCAAACGTTTACAGCGGGAATCGCCTCAAGCGTTCTACAGGGTGTACAGTGTATGATCCGAAAATCTTCGCACACTTAGTCTACAACTAGTTTCCAACAAAAGTGCCTCCTAGAGATGTTTTTCTAGAGGCTTCGTTTTTGAGTTATTCCACTTTTAAGATTTTTTTCGTGTTTTCAAACTTACGTCACTAAAACAGCCGTAACTCCGGCGTTTTGAAAGTATTTGCAAATCTAAGTATGCCGTTGGAAAGAGCATAAAATTATCTATCGTCTCAGTCTTTAATAATAATTTTTTAAAAGGAACTAAAGGGTTAAAATGAGCCTGAAAAGTAAATTTTGTCAAATTTTGAAAAAAAATTCTTTTTTTAATGGCTCATTAGTCCCCTCTAATTTCAATGATACGTTTGAGCCTGTAAGCTTAACAAATACGCAAAAGTCTCAGCTTTCCAGTGGTACATTTAATTTTTAGGTTTTAGAGGAAACTTTTTTGAGGAAATTGAGATTTTATGCAAAAAAACGTGTATTTTCAAGCACATTTGAGGATTTTTTTTGAAGGGAATAAAACCTACATAATTAAAACTTTTTTCTTTTTCTGGGTGTAGAATTTATCATGTCAACGGCACTACCTAAGAATTTTAAGTTTGAGTGAGGGCATCCGTGGAATGAATTGATGTAAATCAACTGTTGAATGTCTCCCGTTCTTGCTGATATCGTGAGGTTTGATCCCGTTGTTCGTTATGATTTCTCTCGTCTTCTCGTTGATAGAAACATCGTCACGAGCAATATGTTGAGTATGATAATGTGATTAACGGTCAAAGGTAGATCCACGCACCCGTTCGATCACATCAAATGTGCTTGAAAATACACGTTTTTTTGCATAAAATCTCAATTTCCTCAAAAAAGTTCCCTCTAAAACCTAAAAATTAAATATGCCATTGGAAAGCTGAGAATTTTGCGCATTTTTTAAGCTTACAGGCTCAAACGTATCATCAAAATTAAGGGGGACTAATGAGCCATTAAAAAAAGAAGTTTTTTTCAAAATTTGACAAAATTTACTTTTCAGGCTCATTTTTACCCTTTAGTTCCTTTTAAAAAATTATTATTAAAGACTGAGACGATAGATAATTTTATGCTCTTTCCAACGGCATACTTAGATTTGCAAATACTTTGAAAACGCCGGAGTTACGGCTGTTTTAGTGACGTAAGTTGGAAAACACGAAAAAAATCTTAAAAGTGAAATAACTCAAAAACGAAGCCCCTAAAAAGAATATCTATGAGACACTTTTTGTAGGAAACTAGTTGTAGAATACGTGTGCGAAGATTTTCGGATCATACGCTGTACACTCTGTATATGTGGCAGCGATGCCGCGAATGAACGAAAGCGCGTTTTAGTTGAATTAGTTTTGTCGTACCTACCGTGTCAATCAATACGGTGAGTATTTTTCCTGAATTAATTATAGAGAGACGAGTTTTGTTGGCCTCAAATAATCCAGCTCTGTTCGATTAAATTTTCAAACATTATTATAACTACCTACTCCAAAAAACGTTTACAACCATCTCATAAATTTATCAATCAAGGACCTAATTCGGGGAATTCATTACTCTTCATCCTATTTTTGAAGTGAGGATTTTTTTTTTTTTTTTTTTTTGACCAGTTGTTTTTGAAGTATTACGGGAAAAGTGATTCTTTATTTTATAAAATACACGTCACACATATTTTCACAATCATCTGTTGTTGATGTCACCTAGAAACAGTAGGTAGGTAATTATCTAACACTACATCCCCCCCCCCCTCCATACTACTCATTGTTGTCAATATCTATAATCGAAACATCGAAACAATTAGGAGGATTTGCTTTTTCTAGGTTGAGTTTCTTCATTTGTTGTTCGTTGTTTGTCTCTCTTGGGTACATTTAAAGTACTGTGTTCCTGTTCTTTAAATGCACCCCCCTTTTTAAGAATAAGATGCCATCTATTTCTGCGCAGGAGAGAGCCATTATCGGTTTTCACCTTGTAGGAACGAGGTTCCTTTGCTTTTGGTTTATTATTCAATAATAAACCATTGTAATCGATCTTGAAAAAAAAAAAAAAAAAAAAATTCTGACCCCCCTGAAAATTTTATGGTTTACGTTTCAAAGGGTGTAGAACCCAAATCTGCAATAAAACGCTGCAAATTCTTTCACTGGGGTTTATTATTCAATTAGCTTGCGTTCATGATTTGAATTTCTACTAAGCTTTGGAGTGTGCGTGTTTCACAAGTGATACAGCGATTATTGAATTTCAGGAGGCACACAAATATGATCAACTGAACAATCCAAATAGGTATTTTGGTCGAGAACAGATTTACGTGCTCTATGCATATCTCCTGAAATTCAATAATCGCTATATCACCTGTGAAACACGCAACTCCAAAGATATAGTATAAATTCAAATCATGAACTAAGCCAATTGAATAATCCCCATGAAAGAATTTGCAGCGTTTTTTTTTTAATTTTTTATTTATTTTTGTTTTTAATGGTTATCAGAATGCTTCAACCCGTGTATCGGCTACAAAGCCTTTTAGGAGTTCACTCCAGTATCCACATTACTACGTACATCACTACGTCATAGGTTACTGATACAACACAAAAACAATAATAAACCAAAATAACGCGAATGTTGGCACCATAAATCGGGCCATAGATCGAGAATGGTTTGACCTACGGACCTGGGGAACACTCATTCGATTCCTCAAGTGTTCTTCAAAAAGGTACAAATTTAGGCCGCCTCTATTTTTTTTCATACAGGTAATTCAGGGATTTTACAAATCTTTGAACAACCCTTAAAGGGCACTTTAAATTAATGAAGAGAGCTGGCTCAAGAATTGGGGCGTGGCCGGACCAACATGGATATTTCCTGAAAATTTCAGCTTTTTTGCTTCAGCCGTTTGGGAGAAATCGTGCGTAAGGCGTACGGACGGAAAAATTGTTTATTGCAGATTTGTATTCTACGCCCTTTGAAACGTAAACCATGAAATTTGCATTTTTTTTTTTTTTTTTTTTTTTTTTCAAGAGCGATTACAATGGTTTATTATTGAATAATCAACCAAAATTTTCCCGTCCGTCCGCCGCACGCCGTGCTATCACCTGTGAAACACGCACACTTTAGTAGAAATTCAAATCTTGAACGCAAGCCTATTGAATAGAGAGGTTTTAATAGAACTAATTTAATAGAACTAAACCCCAGTGGAACAATTTGCAGTGTTTTCTTTAACGGTTCCGTTTCGTCTAAAAAAGTTTGTTTGGTTCAGAAAACCAAGGCTTTTTTTAAGCTCGTTGATGAAGCAGTAACCTTGGGAGAGAAAATTGTCAACGATCATTCTGAGCGGGGACCTCTCACACAGCTCAATGGAAAATGCAACCATTCCATGAAATTGAATGTTTAAACTTGACGTAATATTCTCACCCAACTTTCCAAATGATTATTGATATTCAATTTGTGTGCAATATTTTCTGGGCGTTCAAAGTCGTTAGAATTAATGTTGAGTACTCGGACCATTTCAAAGATTTGTTTCAGTTTTTTCTTCCACATAGGTTGGTTTGGGGGCGGTCAAAATCGTGGATTTGTACGGATTAGGACACGAGAAAAATGTTTAAAGACTGGACAGTTCTACACAATGATTTGAAATTGTAAACCATGAAACCATAGATTTTTTTTAGATCAAATTACTGAATAATAACCAAAATTAGTACCTACTTCAATCAAGTTATTCTATCCTCATTCATGTTTTCGAACCCTCATTTTAATAATCCAATGTTTATATCATTTCACCAACTAAATAATGCAGATTTAAATGATTCGAGTATGCAGAGTAATGTTGAATTTCAGGTAGGTGGTGAGGGGAAGAAGTAAATACCACTTAGTCGTTTCTACATTTTATTCTGAACCAAGTAGGTTTTTTTCGCCAATTTTCAATCATTAGGGAAACCGTATCAGTGTGTCTTACTACTGTTTGAGTCATTTCCAATATTCTTCTTGGAAAGGCAATGTTGTTCATTTCACCTGACACATACTGATCTAGAAGAAGATCAGCAGAAAACTGAGTAGTACTACCGACAGCATCCTACCATAAACAAGCATCTACCTACAATATGAATATCTTCCTTACTGCTGCCCTACAAATTGGGCAAATTATGAATCATTATATATTAACAGGTTAAATCTGGAGGTGAGTGGAGAGATAGAAGAAAATCAAATTTGGAACAAACCACACTACTTAGCAAGGCGTCATTATGCTAAACTAAGATGGCTGGTTCCATGTGCACCCTGAGAAAATTTCATTTTTGATCTAATGAAAAACTGACGATTTACAACTTTTCCCTTCAAACTCTGATGTAATAATTTATTTTCTGTGAAAATATTGTATGTGAAAATTGCCATCGTTGTAATACAAAAAGGATCATACCTATAATCAGTGGCAAGCCATGACATTTTTGCTAGGTTGTCACCAGTGGCGGCTACAAACCCAGCATTAGGTTGAAAATCACTTGCTATGGTAACCCTGTCGTTGTGACTTTGAACCGAAATTCCACAGACGTCACTGAAAAGTCACGAGAGCTCCCGATGGTTGCCGGACTTGCTTGAAGTTGCGTGTTTGAGCACGAGCTTTAAAGCGATTTGATTGGTGAAACTGGTAAATAAAACTTTAAAAGAATATTTTTTGAAAATACAGAATTGAAGAGTAAAAGTTCCGGTTTCTTTTAAATGGTTTGTTCTGGCACTTTTTAATATGGATTGTGAAGTTAGAAGAAGAATACTTGTAATATGTCGTGCCTACTTAAGTAAGTAATATGTTGAATTGTATGCGGATACCCAAGCATCGTACTTAAGTATGAAGATTATCGTTTTCCTTTTCTTATATTCGTTGTATTATGCCTATTTGTTCACTCCATTGTTTTTTATTTTATTATTTCTATCTTTTCTGCTCTTGGCAGGATTCGTCACCCTAGCACGGGCTTGCCCATTAGGGGACTAATTCGTACCCTTTACCTTGGAGTTTAAAAAAAAATGTTTTTGTTTAATAACGAATAAACTCATTTCATTTCATTGGTAGATGTTTTGGAGGGAGTCAGAGGAGGGGGCCCTCTGCTATAGGTGCGGGGCTTGTATGAGATACGCAGAATGACAGCGCTTCCACACAAGCGCTAATGTCGCCGATGAGGCGGTTATTGCGCCAACTGCGAGCATAAACATTTCTTTTGTATAAAGAGGAAATTTTATATAAAAACTACTTTAAATTTATTAAATCGTGTGGTCATCGCCGAATCCAGAGACGACCACTGTCTTTGCCACTGCCTATAATGAATTTCTGTAATGGATGATTCATGTTGGTCCAAGTGATATTTGCCTTAATTGGTAATTGTGTGATTCCTGGTTTTCCAGGATTTCAAGAGGGCATTGAGTGGATATGATTGTCATTGTGAATCGTAAATTTTATGTTGATCCAACACCAATTAAGCGTAAGTAGCTTGAAACTATCGCTGTTGAAGTAGTTCATTCGTTGAGCCTTTTTGGTTTCGCCTTAGTGAAGTGCAAGATCTATTGGGTCAAGAATGATAATTATCACTTAAGAAAAGAATAAGTTGTTTTCCGCTGAATTATTACACTATACAATAAAACCATTACAAACTTGTCGTAGTGCCACTCACAATCTCATCTGAGTGGATTGATCACACATGGCCATCCTATCATCTACACTTGTTATGTTAATTTCACCTTTTATTTTCTACGCTTCTGAGTCATTTTAGAAGGTTCGTGATGCTTTTCAGGCATCTTGGAAGGTGAACTGACGGACATTTTCAAATTCGATTATCGGATTCTACACGTCTTTAGACTTGGAACAACAAATTCTGAAAGGCGTCGAATTGGTTTTTTCTTTGATCGATTACACATTTTAATATGAAAAAATTGCCAAACCTGTTCTTAGCAAACTCAATCAGTAAACTTAGGTATCCACGTCATTTTTTAACACCACCTTCTGATGAATGCTGAAATCAGTTGTACTTTAAACTGAAGTGTGAGACCTTTCATAGGTAAGTATATTGTTCTAATTTTCTGCCTATCTACTAACTAAGGAGACGAAAAGAAGGTCAAGAAACTGGAGAGCAACAACGTGGAGCGCTTTTTCAAGTGTTCTTGGATGATGGGAGAGTAATAGGTGCCCTCTTGAGCTCCAGAGAGCTCAGTTTATCTTACGTCTACGATATTATCGTATTTGAATTCTCCCACCATGCCTGTCAAACTATTATATAAATACTTATTCAGTGCTATAAATGACGTCAAACGATGCTGGTACATAGTAGCCTGGACTTTCGCAGGGACAGCTTGGATGCGCATTTCTACAGCCGACGAAGAGGACTGTTCAATACGGCAAGTAAGTTAATCAAGATATCTCTTTTTTTTAAATGTAAGAGGGAAGTTTTTCGATTCATTAAGTTCCATAATAGGTTACATTCAACAACAAGCTGTTCAATAACAGTTCACAACGGTCTTTTATATTACCTACTATTCCCATGTGACTGCGGACACACGTTTCTTGGAACACTTGAGCGACCCAACATCCACTTAACTCTACAACCACTTCACAGTTTTCAATCGCCAATGGTTCCCTTTTGGTTTATTATTCAATAATAAAACATTGTAATCGCTCTTGAAAAAAAATTCTAACCCCCCTGAAAATTTCTTGGTTTACGTTTCAAAGGGTGTAGAATCCAAATCTGCAATAAATTTTTTTCCGTCCGTCCGCCGTCCGCCGTACGCACGATTTCTCCCAAACGGCTGAAGCAAAAAATCTGAAATTTTCAGGAAAAATCAATATTGGTCCGACAAAGCCCCAATTCTTTAGCCAGCACTCTTACTTAATTTAAAGTGCCCTTTAAGGGTTGTCGAAGTTTAGTAAAATCCCTAAAAACCTCAAAAAAAGTCAAGGCGGCCTAACTTTGAACTCTTTTTGAAGAACTTTTCACGAGGAATTGAATGAGCCCTTCCTCAGGTCTGTAGGTCAAACCATTCCCGATGTATGGCCCGATTTATGGTGCCAACATTAGCGTTATTTTGGTTTATTATTGTTTTTGTTTTGATTGCAGTAACCTAGTGATGTAGTGAACGTGGATTTGAATTTATACCAAGCTTTGGAGTGTACGTGTTTCACAGGTGATAGAGCGATTATTGAATTTCAGGAGGCACACAAATATGATCAACTGACCAATCCAAATAGGTATTTTGGTTCAGAATAGATTTACGTGCTCTATGCATACTTCCTGAAATTCAATAATCGCTCTATCACCTGTGAAACACGCACACTCCAAAGCTTAGTGTAAATTCAAATCATGAACGCAAGCCAATTGAATAATAAACCCCAGTGAAAGAATTTGCAGCGTTTCAGGCATATCAGAATGCTTCAACCCGTGTATCGGCTACAAAGCCTTTTAGGAGTTCACTCCAGTATCCACATTACTACATAACTACATCACTACGTCACTAGGTTACTGACATCAAAACAAAAACAATAATAAACCAAAATTACGCGGATATTGGCACCATAAATCGGGCCATACATCGGGAATGGTTTGACCTACAGACCTGGGGAGGGGCTCATTCGATTCGTCGTGGAGGGTTCTTCAAAAAGAGTACAAATTTAGGCCGCCATGACTTTTTTTTTTAGGTTTTTAGGGATTTTACAAAACTTTGACAACAATTAAAGGGCACTTTAAATTAAGTGAGAGAGCTGGCTCAAGAATTGGGGGGTCGCCGGACCAACGTGGATTTTTCCTGAAAATTTCAGCTTTTTTACTTCAGCCGTTTGGGAGAAATCGTGCGTACGGCGTACGGACGGAAAATTTTTTATTGCAATATTGAATAATAAACCTTTTCGTTGTTTCAAGAACTGGATTGTACTCCTGAATCATTTAAATGATAAAACCTTAGTAATTTCAGTATTCTGATTTTTTAAAATTTCAGCTTTTTGATTTTTTTCCTTTAGGATTGAATAAGACCTAGGCCGAGGATTGAGTCCCAACTTACACCCCAACTGCGATTTTTGACTGATGTTTCATTAACTTTGGTTCTGTAGTACAAAACCTCCGGACGGCAGATGGACGGATTTTTGAAAATTCGATTTTCGGATTCCACACATCTTGAAACATAAAACAACAATGAGTTGTTAACATTTGTTTTCTGATGCTGGTGACTTAATTATCAAAACTATAAGTGCTACGTATATCAATTGTTTATAATTTTTTATCACTTGGCTCAATGAATCTTGCATAGATACATATATTTTAGAAATTTTACTGGACCCAACTATTAGAAAAACAACTTACTGACAACAATTGTCTTTATTACACACGCTTTATTATTATTTTATTCTTATTTTTTATGTTTTTTTTTTTTTTTCAGACCACCACGAGGCGAAGCTTGGCTTTCCGAATCCGGCAACTTGAAGTCAAATCATAAAGCATGTAAGCTCACGTTGTAAAAACGTATTTTTTTAGCATAAGTACAAACAAATGAAGTACAACGGGCTGGATTAATATGGCTGAACACAGGGAAATTGATTTTAACATAATATAGGAGGGAAAAGCAACTTACATGTTCTAGCCATTTATTTAAACAGTCTTTCCTTGGCAATGCTCCATTGACGTCCCCGATGGATTTTCCCCATCAAAACCATGCATGTGTCATTTGTGATGGATGTAGTTAGTTCTCCATTCTCGATTCTTGAAACTGCTCCTAAGCATAAACCTATAGCTTAAGGGTTAACCTCTGGGTGCGGAAGCCACAATCGCCTCAGCCATTGGAAGCAGCAACCACTCATTCTATATTCCACCCCTCATCTTTACACATTAATCGTCTAATCTGTAATGGATAGTTGAGTTTAAATGTCTTCTACAATACGCTTTCCCAAATCTTAACTGAAGTCAACTGAAATATTGACAAAATCGAGAACCCAATTAGGTACTGTCTATACAGGGTGTCTTCAGTAACTATGGGCCAAACTCAACGAGTAGATTTTACAGGTCATTTTCAACGAAAATTTTTGTTGTCCGAATTCAAAATTTCAACTCTCATTTTGCGTGTCATAGCCTGCTCAACAAATTTGGTTCCTTGTCTGTTGGTCTGTCTGTCCGCATTTCCTTGTTGCAGCTATAACTTCCACAATTTCCAATGAATTTAGCTGTTATTTTGAGTGATTATGCGAATAAAGTCTCTTGAGGTCCCATAGAATTTCATCTCAATATAATCAGCGGTATGCTCTGCGCATGTTCTAATGTGAAATTCTTGAAAAAGGTATAACTTTCACAATTTTGATTCAATTTAGCTCATATGATAAAGGATGTAACGAGGAAGCTTCTGTGCCATCTCCTTGGCAGTGTATTTGGCCTGTTCTTACCTGTTAAAAAAATGAAGGAATTTCCAATTCGAATTTTATTAAAATCTAATTTTTTCTGAAATCATCTCTGTTATAACGGAGGTCAATCGTCGGTCACTCTTCGGGAAAAACTTGGCCAGAATTTCAGCGTTCAAACGGTATAAGAAAAACATTTTCACAGCGTAATTTGGTTGAGAAAATCACGTTTAAGACATAAAAACGCTGAAATTCTTTCAAATTATTCAATTGGCTTGCGTTCATAACTTTCTACAATTTTGAGTGTGTGTGTTTCACAGGTGATAGACCGATTATTGAATTTCAGGAGATATGCATAGAGCACGTAAATCTGTTCTCTACCAAAATACCTATTTGGATTGTTCAGTTGATCATATTTGTGTGCCTCCTGAGATTCAATAATCACTTATCACCTGTGAAATAACTCCGAAAATTAGTAAAATTCAAATCATGAACAAGCCAATTGAATAATAAAAGTGAACGTATTTGCAGCGTTTTTTCTTCTGAAATCATCTTTGTTTATCACGGAGGTCAATCGTCGGGCACTCTTCGGGAAAAACTTGCCCAGAATTTCAGCTTTCAAACGGTATAAAAAAAAAAAAACATTTTCACAGTGTAATTTGGTTGGGAAAATCACGTTTGAGACCTAAAAAACGTTGGTTCTTAAGTTAAAATCAGCGTTTTTCATCAAAAGCCGACTTGCACCATAACAATTAGAAGTCGAGAGGACGAAAAAAAATCTTGAAAGGGAAAAAAAGAAGGATTTTTAGTTGGTAAGAAAAAATCTCTAGGAGGCATTTTTTGTTGAAAATGACCTGTAGAAAAAACTCCTAGATAATTACAGATCTAGGACACCCCATATACTTGCACATAGTACGGACCTACAGCCATTAATTCCATTTTAAGATTTTATATAATGCCTTTCTGTTTTGTTTTGTAGTTGGAAAAATCTCAGTGAAAAGAAAATGTTTATTTAGAAACTACAAAAAATATCCTTAAACTTTTCAGGGCCAAAACTAGGAAATCGGGCAACACGGAAGAGTTGCAGGATGACGCACACTTCAAAGTTGAACAACCAACTTCGTGAGTACCTTATTATATATTTCTAAACGAATATTTTTCTTTCACGATCATGACAATGTGCAAGCCTTGTAAGTTATTCACGAGACACTACCATTATTGATGAAGTAGTCGTAGTTAGAAGACGAAAAAGTCACGTTGGGTGTGACACATAGCTTCCTCGTATCAGAAACATCGATGAATTGAAATACTTTGCATAACCTTACGAGATTCCACATTGGAGAGTATGGTTGGCAGTAAATTAAGATGGAGCAAAGACATAAAACGCGTGAGGCTACGGTTAGTATGGATGCGAGTTCTGACGAAAAAGTGTTCTGACGCGATCTGACGCGATCTGGAATTCGTCCGAACAAATAAACGCCTGTTTACCAATGAGAATGTTTACAATGGCTGCGACAAGCACGTCGGTTCACGCACGACTTCGTCAGAATCGGTCGAGCGTTTAAAGTCGTTTCATTTGATCGTGCGTTCTGACTGAAAATTCCAGTGTTTTGCGCTACTATCACCATGGATATTGAAAAATTGATTGATGTAGTGTTTGATATTAGGGTTTTGTGGGACATGAAAGACAAGAACTATCACAATAGAGATGTTTCACGACAAATGTGGGAGAAAGTAGCTCAAGAAATTTGGAAATAGCATTTCAAACTCTCCCTTTTCGTCTCTTGCAGAAAATAGGTTGTTTACATGTTCTGTTTTCACAACACTTATCAACAGTAACTTTATCAAAGGACTTTCAGAAAAATAAAGCTCGTCAAATTCGTCCATTCTGCTGGAGAAATTGAAACGTACTGACCGTCAGAACGCGCATAGTGAAACCACCTTCTTCTGACGAAATCGTCACAACGAAATTTCGTCAGAACTCGCATCCATAGTAACCGTAGCCTAAGGGGAAATCAAATCACAATTTTCCCATCAACATTTCGACTTTCAGCAAAATTGCTTTTCTCCAAATTTTGGGCTAGGACGAGAAGAGATGACACAGAGAGGATTTCAGGTTTGTAAATTTTTGTACAATGAAATTCTTCGACAGACTTACTCGCACATCCTCTGAAAATTTCATAAAAATCAGATGAAAATCAGAGGTAGGAATTTTACATCGATTTGCGGTATAATAGACGAAGACAGATATGAAATGAAAGTTGTTCAGAATTACCTCTCAAAAGTAAAACCAATGAGAAATTCATTTTCTAAAGTCATAGTTGAGGGTTCATACCTTTGTATTTCTGACTAGTTTAAAGGCTCTGCTACGCAGGTTAAAAAGAAAAAGGTGAATAACACAATGAGGGAGTATAAAAACAATACGCAAAGTCAAAAAATCGTATATTCCAAGTCCCCGAGGAGGGAAGCACGTCGGTTGCTCTGGGAGACGCTCCGCCCCGCTGGGGCCCTCTCCCCTTCACTGGCTTCAACCTTGTTTTCTAAACACGGTTTTTAGAGGTTTTGCTGACCTAGGAAGGGGGGAATCTACTGGAATAAAGATCAGATTCGTAAAAATTTATCCTTAGCGAATAATCACATTTTCTAAACCTAAAAATCACACCCAAAACCTATGCCGAACAATCTGATGCAATCCCTACATCCTTAATACAGAAATAGGGTAATGCACGTAATAATTTTGGAGTTTTTATCGTCGTGTATGATAGGAGTTTGACATTTCCAGTAAAGTCAGTCACAACTTGACCATCAACACACTTTTTCTCCATTTCGAAGGTGAAATTCATTTATTATGTACTGTTTTAGGTATCTGGAAACCGTGGCGCACTTATTGAAAGCGTGTTTGGGATCAGGGATTCTCGCTATGCCACATGCATTTGGTAAAGCTGGCTGGCTGGTGGGAGTCATCGGTACTCTGTCGACTGGGTTCCTGTGTACTTACGCTATTCATATGCTGGTAGGTATAATTTTTTCATTCGTGCGACGCACCTAATTTCCAAGGGTTATAGAATTTCGTAACATCTTCAATTTCTATTTACGTTTTGGTTTATTATTCAATAATAAACCATTGTAATCGATCTGGAAAAAAAATTCTAACCCCCCTGAAAATTTCATTTCATTTAATGTGATAGATTGAGTTGTTCTTGAAAAATTTTTCAATTTTTGAGGAATAAAGAACGAAATTGGTTTATTTCGCGTGAGAAAACGTAATTTATGCCGACTTTTAACCCTTGGATTAAGATGATTTTTCACTTGATCACTGAAGAAGGTTTCAATCTCCTATCTTTACATTTTTAAACCAGACCTCGAAAATTAATCCTCGTAAAAATCTGAAATCATGCGCCTAAAATGGAAAAACGGACGCAAAATAAACAAAATAAACGTAAAATTGTAAAAGAAAAAAAAATTGTTTTTGCTTACTCCCAGTTGGACGATTTTAGGAGAGGGGGGGGGGGCATTCTTAGGGGATTAAAAATGTAAAAACAATAAATTTGTTTTTTAACTTAATATCCATCTTTTCAACTTCGCTAATGATTTTCATCGATTTCGTGACCCTTTTGTGAAAATAGTAACAGCTACTACTGTCGTTTTTTATAGCACAAATAATTATGAGATGCACAAAAATTATATTTTACTGCAAATACTTCAAGAGAGTGAACAAATTTATTTTAACATCTAAAAATTATTCTCTTAATTAAACAAATCTTAGAATTTTTTTGATTTATTGTTTTCTAGAGTATTGAGAAAAAATTTTCAAGTTAATTACTTCAATTACTTTGCTTTTCGAAAAACACTGCAAAATTTTGCTCAAAGGTTTTTCATTTCTGTATCGGATTTGCCTCTTTCGTAGATCAGTGGACTTCAAATAATTAGAGTAGTGTAGAATAAATTCTACCATAAGAATTTGACATTTACGTATCCTGACACGTGAATCAAATTTTGAGGGGTGTTTGAAATTTTGTTTCGTTTTCATTATTGAAAATGATAAACCAAAATCGCAGTGAGGGGGGGGGGGGAGGTGTTATAAGATTTTTGGGGTACGTGTTGTCTTGCGATTTACCGTTGGGCATTTGCAGAGTTTTTTCAAAAATACCAATCAGTGAAGGAAAAACTATAAAACTATTAACTTGGTTATTACAATCTGCGCCACTAGGAAATGTTACTAAACTATCGTATCTCGACAGGTTGGATCTGGAGAAGAGTTAGAGAGAAGAAAGACAATCAAATCTGTAACATACCACACGACTTGGCAAGGGGCCATACAGGAGGGACCCGAAAAGCTACGAGGTCTGGCTCCATACGCACCGTAAGAAAAACACCTCCCACAATCAAATACTCGTTGAAGTTATATTTTGAAACAAGAATGCGTCGTAATTAGTAAATAACGATTACAATCGAGTTTAGCTACCATCTGCGGCGCCGACGAGGTCCACTTGACCTGCATTGTTTTTCTGATGTTGAGAGGATACCAAAACAGTTGAATTGAATGTGACATTGACAGTCACCAATTCGTCATCAATTTAAAACTAACTGCGAGTTTCAAGTAGTTCAACATTAGCCTTGTTTCATTATCTTCAAGTTCAAATAGGTAAACAAAAAATTATCGAGATAAGGTTGTGACATACGTACGCAATCATTTTCAGCTACGTCGTAGGACAGGTGGTGATGACTCGCTAATTTATCTTTTCGAATGCCTCAAAGTTGAATCGTATTGAAGACTGATTACGAGGAATCTAATCTAATTTAACTCGATGCCATTACACTCATTGAATCAGAGCAGTTGTTTTTCACCTCCGCTAATGCTCTCACCCGTGGAAGGAAACGATCACGTTCTGTTGCCCCTTACCTTCTGTAGAAGTGATACCTCCTTAAATATACTTTTTCAGCAATTAAAAAGGCTTTGAGGCGTAGTACTTCCTCCATATTCGAGTAGTGCAAGGCATTGATATCGTGTGAACGAGTTCTGCTCGGAGAATTCTATATCTTCATCGGCTTGTAACCTCCCTTTAAGGAAAATGGGACAAATCTCTTTCAGAAATTGCTGGATAGCTAAAGGTTCAAATTGCCGTCATCCGAGTAACGTTGCAGATCGAGTGAAACCTGAAGACCTCTACATGGGGGTTTTCATGTAGGAACCCTAAAGAAGGTAATAGTTTTAAACGATAGTTGCCCACTTTCACACCCATTTGAATGCAAATGTGACCTAGCATATTGACGTTCCATCGTCCTTGGTAGCGTTTTTCCATATCCCGAATGTCTTGGTGAAATCTTTCTCCTTGCTCTTCACTAAAAGCTCCCAGGTTTTCTGGAAATTATTCGACATGGGAGTGTAAGAAATGAACTTTTAGGCTCATGTTGCATCCTTGAGCTTTGTAGGCAGCCAACATGCGATTCACAATTGTTTTGTAGTTAGGGTCTGTCGTATTCCCTAGAAACGTTTGCATTACATACAGCAAGGCATCCTGACTTTTCAGAAAATCAAATAAACGACGTGTTATGACGTGATTTTGGGCATCTTTACGCTTCTCCTTCTTCAAAAATATCCCACTCCCCTTCTTCCCTACCCCTCTCTTTCGTTTCGTATCAATCCTGGAAGTAACATGACTAAATATGAAAGTGAAAAAATTCATACAATTCATAAAATTGACAACTTGGAAGCAACTACCAAATTGAGGTTTAACGCTGAATAACGCCTTATGTGGTACTCCAAAAACCAGTTTTGCAAAAAACTAGACTTGATGGAATTTTTTGATAAATTTTTTCGGTTTTAGCATGCAAAAATCCATGGGAAACAGTAAAAAAATAGTATATAGTTTTTTGGTTGCAGACCTGTGTTATTTCTGTATTAGACAAAATTAGACGTAGTCTGCGGTAAGTTACCCAAACTCGGATCCTTCATAGCTTGTAATTAATTTTAGTTGAAATAAAAAGATCCCCATTCATCAGGACGGTAGATCGATTGGGAACTTAGCCACAACGGTTCATCAGCTGATCACTGTGTCTTCAAACCTTGTAATTGATTTCTAGATGTTCCAAATATATATGGATGACCTTGTCTTTAATATAACTTCGTGAACACCAACCTTACTAGTCTCAGAGTACGAAACAAAAGCTGATATCAAAATGCCTTTAATGGTGCAATATACTGTGCGAG
The DNA here is from genome assembly GCA_031894815.1 of Creontiades dilutus. Lineage (NCBI taxonomy): Eukaryota > Metazoa > Arthropoda > Insecta > Hemiptera > Miridae > Creontiades > Creontiades dilutus. Next base: position 619,128 of record JAVIWC010007073.1, on the reverse strand, counting down.
GTGTAGAAATCAACGAATAGAACAACTGAGGTTTTCTCTCAAACTAACCGTTTATAATGAATCTAAATTGATGTTACTAATATCACAGTACCAGTGGCGAAGCCTGTGGTCATCTCTGGATTCGGCGATGACCAGACGTTTTAATAAATTAGTTAATAGTAATGTTAAATGTACAATTTCCTCTTTATCCCTTTTCGGCCCAAAAAAAAATTTTTCCCAGAATCTTCGAACTTTTTCGTTATTTCTCCGTTGGTATGCTTCTTAATGGGTCATTTAAAGTATTTTTAAAAAATTAGATCCCGAATTTCTTTTAAAATTAGCAACTCAGTAGAAGTGTCTCTCTTGACACCTTGGGACGGCAGTGGTATTCATGAAAATCTTATGGTGTCACTAGTGACACCTTGGGACAGGTGCAGCTTAGTGAGTGGTTTTGGTTACTGCTGGCACAGTGGTAGTAGGGTAACGTTTTGAAAATGATAAGCTTCAAAAAATGATTACATTCATGTACTTATCGTGGGGTTCCGAGTAAAAGTGACCAAGTAACATTTGCAAAATTTTACAGGGGAGCGATCTGAAGTTTCACCTATTTTCTTCTTACGAACACTGGTTGTGTGATGTCTCATCCGACTATGTTTCGATTTTTCTTTATCCTGTAGGTAGTTAGCTAGTGCCCGCCTGATATCGTGCTTCAAAATTCACTTCAGATTAAATAAGAGCTGTTTTCCGGAAAACTCTATTTGATCATTTTTACCTGCCTGGAGTTTCAAGCTTTACTCATTTGGTCAATTCAATTCTTCGAAAATCTGTCGCATAGTTACATGAAATTGAGGGGTTGAATAGTTTTTTCGTTAATTTATCGTGTTGCCAAGCATCTAATAACAATGATATACCTATTTCTGTTAGAAAAGGTTATCCATTACCTATCACTGTAATTGGTCATTTTCACCTGCCCACTATGCAATCCTACAAATCTTACACAGTAAAAGTGATCAAATGGCAATTGATAACATTTACATGCACCAGCGAGAGTACATTTATAATCCATCTCGTGTTTTGTGGTTGAGTTCAAATGCCATTTGGTCACATAAAACTCTTTGGGTCAGGCAGGTAAAATTTATTTTCAAGTATTTCTTGCACATCAGTTTGAAGATAACGTTCTTAGCAACAACACACAGTAGACAACGTTCCTTAGTACAATGACAAAAAAAGCTCATTTTGAAAAAAATGTTACTTGGTCCCTTTTACCCGGAACCCGACGTTATGAAAATGCCTAGAAATTATTTCTTATGTGGTATATAAGTTCAGTGTTCATCTAATATACGATACCTACTAAGAATACAAAATTGTATTGTATGATCGTATCTCAGTATCACAGTCATCAAGTTACCACAAGTCTTAGGCATTTTTTTACAGCCAAGTTTTCTTACTAATTTTAGTCTTAATATTACAGTTCGTTGCAAAAGAACAATCAGTAGTTATTCCGATTATTCCAGTCAAATATTGCTGGTTTTTTACTTTTCACAACCAGGTTTTCTTACAATTCTTATGAGGTAGGTAACCTAAACAGGCAGGTAAGCTATCCAATGAAAATTTCTACCAAAACTTCATAAATTACGGTGAGAACTGAATCGGACCTTACCGGTTTCACGAGGTACTCCAACATGCACAAAATCCTGGAGCCAGCTAAGAAAAACAACTCCAAGGAGGTTTCTAAAGGTTTCAGTTTGTCGTGCTGGGGTACCAAATTAAGCCTCAGGGTTCACTTTTCTGGCTGAAAACACTCGGAAAGCTCATACCCTAACTCCGTCTCCGTGAAAAATAAAAAACAAAAGGTGTGATTAGTGACACCTCGTTCCAAAAAGGGTTATAAAAAAGAAATGTTCATGCTCGCAGTTGGCACAATTACCGCCTCATCGGCGACATTAGCGCATGTGTGGAAGCGCTGTCATTCTGCGTATCTCATACAAGCCCCGCACCTATAGCAGAGGGCCCCCCCTCTTATTCGCTCCAAAACATCGACCAATTAAATCGCCTTAAGGCTCGTGCACGAACACGCAACTTCGAGCGAGTCCGGCAACCTTTGGGAGCTCTCGTGGCTTCCGTGGAATTTTGGTTGGAAGTCACCACGACAGCGTTACCGTAGCAAGCGATTTTCAACCTTAAGGCGGAGTTTGTAGACGTCAGTGGTTTGTGGTGAGTGGTTCAAAAACTGTCACTCAAAGCTGCATTTGCACTGATTTCAATAATAAAAAACGTGAATTTCATACGTCAAAAACACTTTAGATTGTCGTTTTTGACAGGTAATTTTTCAAAATTTCCCGGGGCGGACCCCCGAACCCTCCTATTTTGCTGGGAGAGTACCAGGACTTCTGGTCACTAATCGCCGCCACTGGCGATGAGCTAGCAAAAATGTCACGCCTCGCCACTGCATAGTACCTACATCATTGTTTTCAATTTCCTTTTTTCGTTCTTTCGCTCAAGTACTTTAATAACAAATGATTGCTTACCTATTTCTTCATACATGTCTTTCGGCACATCGTAATCTCTATTGCAGAAATTTAGGTCACATGACTACTAAGTTATTAATTTCAATCCACAAACCAATTTTCTTCTTACATTGGTATTTTCCAGGGCAATTACGAGAACCTTTTTCTTCTGCGGAGGTTTGGGAGCAGGCAGCGTATGTGTGGTATTAGTTTCCACCAACTTAAAATCGGTTAGTCTATGATCACGCCAATATTTTATTTTAGGTGATTTTGCACGATTATTATATTTTGCACTATTCGTCTAATATAAAAAGAATAATATTTATAGGAAAAAGTATCGCCCTTTTAGTTAATTTTGTATTTCACTATATCGCAGCCGTCGTGGTACAATGGAACAACTAAAAAAAGCTGATTTTCAGGAAATCGCGTTCGAAGTTTCGCTCCTTCGCTAATGGCCGTTCATTCTTGGTACGTGGAATTAAGGCAGGACTGCTCTCTCGTGGATTAAGTTCCAGTTACCTTCGTTTTCATATTTGGGGGATGAAGTAAACCTTTCCCGCTGTTCAATACTGGTGCTATTTTAGAAATGACATTTTTTGAGTTGTTCCCTTATTCCACGACGGGTGCGATAAAGTTGTAAATTATTACTTATTGGGGTCGTGCTCAGCATTGGGGGACGTACAGGCTTTGCCTTCAAACCCCCCTTCTCTTCCTCGCTCTTCCTGTAAGTTGGGACAACTTAGTCGAAAGCGGCAGTAAGGAATTGCTGTTTTAAAAACCTAATTGGTTAGTAACGTGTGCATTACAGGGTAGTTCTCATGTCAATATAAAAAAGATATACACCCTCGGTTCTTTTAATACGAAATTGGAATGAGTTTCACAACTAGAGCTAGTTATTAGTTAAACGATAAAAGAATAACGAAAAGAGATGGAAAGATGGGTAGTTTATTTACATCATTTTACAGGTTACATTCTTTTTTTCTATTCTAATTTTTATAAAGGACCTCCATGGAATGGTGTAGTTAGTAAGTAAGTAAGTAAGTAAGTAAGTAAACAAGAAATTTCCCCTTGGATTTTCATCCGACTACCCGGAGGTGTCGCGGACGTCGCCAGCCATCCTCCAGAGAGGATCGGAACTAGGTCTGACGATTTCGCTCGTGGCTTCCCATTGCCTCACGCCCCTGGGTTGGGAGCGTTTTGGATCCACGTGATATCGAGATCAGAGGTGAACTGTCTAACGACAGGACAGGTATACAACACTTGATAGGATTTTGGCCCTAATCATTGGTGCCAGCCGGATTCGAACCGGGGCAATCAGTACTCCCACTGAAAGTAAACAGCTAGAGGACTGACGCCCCAGCTCGCTCGGACAACCTGTCCCCTGATGTACTTAGTAGATAAGCCATTTATATTGCATTTATATTTATATTTCATATTTATAAAAATGTACTTTTTACTCTCGGCAACTTGAGTCAGTATGATTTTGATACTATACGAGGTCTGTCAATTATATTCCCGGAAAAGTGCCTAGACGATCCGGAATGTACATAAATTCTTAAAATTAAGTTATAATCCTTCGCAGTAGTCTCCCTCTAGCTCGATGCACCGGCGCCACCGTTGGATCCACGATTGGAAGCACCCCCTGAAGATAGGTCCCTCAGCACACGTGTCATGACACTTTGCACCTCCTCTACGCCGTCGTGTTGGTTACCCTTGAGGTAGGACTTCAATTGTGGAAAGAGATGAAAGTCGCAGGGGGCCAGGTCCGGCCTGTAGGGGAGGTGCGGAAGCGTTGGAATGCCGTTTTTGGTTTAAAAAAATCGCGAACTGCGAATGAGGAGTGGGTTGGGCTGGTGATGCAGCACCCATCTTTTTCTTCGTGTAGCATCTGTCGAATGGTTTCCTTGTTGATACCCAACTCGTCTTCCAACATTCTGAGGCTTACCCGACGGTCTCCGAGCACACGCACGCGCAGGCGACCGACGTTTTGTGCCGTTCGAGAGGTGAAGGGAGCTCCCTCACGTGGATCGTCCTCCACCGACTCCCTGCCTTCCCTGAACCGCTTAGCCCACTCGTAGACAGCTGTTTTTTTTTTTTTTTTTTTTTTTCAGGCAATCCAAACACGCCGATGATCAAAGTACTGTAAAACACGAACTGAACAACCGATCGAGACGAAACTTGCACAGGCTGACGCAGAAATTAATCCTCTTTCGAATGACACCAACGCGAACGCCGTAGCATAACGAGAGCCGCAGTGTTTGCCACTTTCCGGGAATTAAATTGACAGACTTCGTATACTTTTGTGTTTACGAATTAGTTTTAGCATATTCAATGTGTCTTCACTTTCTAATCACGTGATGTTCCAAAAACTGTCCTAAAAAATCTAACAAAAATGAATCGTAGGCAAAATTATTGACTTTTGATGAATAATTGAAAATTTACTCATGTGGTGATGTACCTCATGTTAGTGTTGTTACATGTTTGTGTAACAAAAATTATGTTTTGTCGGTTTAGATTAATGATTAGGAATTTCAGCATTAATTTACGTGTTTGTGATTTTACAGATTATCGACTATTACCAGGACCCTCACGACCAACTGCATATCAGATGGTACATGCTGGCGTTATATGTTCCGCTACTTCTTATTAACTGGGTCAGGAGTCTCAAATATTTGGCGCCTTTTTCGACCTTCGGTACGATCGCGTCTTTTACCGGCGTTGCCATCGTATTTTTCTACATGTTTCAAGGACTTCCTTCTCTAGATGAACGAGACGCCTTCAGATCTGTGGGTGAGCTCCCTCAGTTCTTCGTCACAGCGATTTTCGCAATCGAATGCATCGGAATGGTAAATAAAAATGTCATCATTGTAAACACGAATGGTTTATAGGTAGGATGGAGAATATTGCAATTGAATAGTGCGGGGGAAGAACCTGGTTTGTCACCTGGGGGTTGACTGAGTCTTGAATTGAAAGTTCAAAACGTCCCGTTCTTCCCCAGTCCACCAAATCTTTCGTCCACATTTTGGTTTATTATTCAATAATAAACCATTGTAATCGCTCTTGAAAAAAAAAAAAAAAAAAAATTTCATGGTACACGTTTCAAAGGGTGTAGAATCCAAATCTGCAATAACAATTTTTCCGTCCGTCCGCCGTACGCCTTACGCACGATTTCTCCCAAACGGCTGGAGCAAAAAATCTAAAATTTTCAGGAAAAATCAATATTGGTCCGACAACTCCCCACTTCTTTAGCCAGCACTCTCACTTAATTTAAAGTGCCCTTTAAGGGTTGTCGAAGTTTTGTAAAATCCCTAAAAACCTCAAAAAAAAGTCAAGGCGGCCTAAATTTGGACTTTTTTGAAGAACTTTCCATGAGGAATCGAATGAGCCCCTTCCCCAGGTCCGTAGCTCAAACCATTCTCGATGTATGGCCCGATTTATGGTGCCAACATTTGCGTTATTTCGGTTTATTATTGTTTTTGTTTTGATTGCAGTAACCTAGTGATGTAGTGAACGTGGATACTGGAGTGAACTCCTAAAAGGGTTTATAGCCGATACACGGGTTGAAGTATTCTGATAACCATTAAAAAAAAAAATTAAAAGAAAAAGCTGCAAATTCTTTCACTGGAGTTTATTATTCAATGATTCATGATTTGAATTTCTACTAAGCTTTGGAGAGTGCGTGTTTCACAGGTGATAGAGCGATTATTGAATTTCAGGAGGCACACAAATATGATCAACTGATCAATCCAAATAGGTGTTTTGGATGAGAACCGATTTAAGTGATTATCTCCTGAAATTCAACAATCGCTCATCACCTGTGAAACACACACACTCCAAAGCTTAGTAGAAATTCAAATCATGAATCACTGAATAATAAACCCCAGTGAAAGAATTTGCAGCGTTTTTCACTTGCAACCCACTTTTTTCCCCCCGTTTGACTACACTATATGAAACTCCGCCATATAAACTACAAAACTTTCCCCATAACTCAGATTTGATAAAAATGTGACATACCAGGTTCTTCCCGCGTACTCTTCAAATTATAGTCAAATACGATAGGCCTTTATACATAATATATCAAATTTTAAAGTACACCATAATGTAATAAATGGAATCAATCGTATCATTGACGGTTAAAACTACGAGGTGATGGTATAGTTGCCCCTTCCATTGAGGTGGATGCGGTAATAATGCTCCGCCAAGCCCAGATTATGACCCAGACACTTGAAAACGTCTGATTCATCTCCCAAGGCGACGGATTCTAAAATCGGGAAGGGCCAACTAACCAAATGGGTTATTCCTAAACTAAGGGCAATTTTGATCAGAAAAAATGTTGTAAACAAAATCTTCAAAATCACTGGAATTTTTTATATGGATTTTAGTCCCTAAAGCAAAAAGCGCAGTGGCAGCGCATAAATACCTTTAAGAAGTCCGAAAATTGAATTTGAAATTCGCGTCCATGACAATGTGAATTAGGGTCCATTACGTCCATTACACTATCGATAATTTTTTTTGTTAAAATAGAATTTTCAACGAACATTTTAAAACTTCCCCCATGTCAGTACGACGATTACTTTGGTCGTTATAGATTTTTGAAGCCGTAGCGATCTAGCATCCCCCAGGATCGTAGCTAGGCTCGCTGCCTTCCTATATTCTTCTTGTTATTCTTTGAATCCTACAGAAGCGCAGACAATTATCTGGTAGATAATTTGGAGGAAGGTGAAAGTGTGACCTGCCTATGCTAAATGTCATATTATTCACACCAAAGATTCAGTCTTAAACATCAACGTTGTATCTCAAAAGCCAGGGCAGACAGGGCTTTACCTAAATTATGCAACTGAGGAACCTACTCCAGTGGGTGTAGGACAATCCTAGCATGAGATTTATCAAGAAGCTTTCAAACTCGAAAAAGCAAATGGATATTTCTAGTTACATTTAAATGTTAACGAACACAATCGTTTCCTACTTTTGGTACCGTGGAATCAAAATTATTTCCTTTGTGTCTGTATAGGAGTGATTTAGCAAGGTTTATGATTTACTTTGGGAAAATTCATGTACAAATCAAATTAATGCTATGATTTTTTCAGGCAATGCCGTTGAGAAAAGCTATGAAGCACCCAGAACAATTTGGGTCAACTTTCGGTGTTGTCAACGTTGCCATGGTCCCGTACTTGTTAATTTTCACGACCGTCGGCTTCTTTGGATACCTCAAATACGGAGGGGAAGTGGCTGCCACTATAACTGTCGATCTGCCTAAAGGAGACGTGTAAGTAGACAATTCCCCATCAGGTGACAACATGGTTTAGTTTTAATGGAGCTTTAATACAGAACTTCATAAACCCATTTCCAATAATTTTTCACGGAACTAAAAACGCTGCGAATTCTTTCACTGTTGTTTATCATTCAATTGGCTTGCGTTCATGATTTGAATTTCAACTAAGCTTTGGAGTGTGCGTGTTTCACAGGTGATAGAGCGATTATTGAATTTCAGGAGATATGCATAGAGCTCGTGAATCTGTTCTCAACCAAAATACCTATTTGGATTGTTCAGTTAATCATATTTGTGTGCCTCCTGAAATTCAATAATCGCTCTATCACCTGTGAAACATGCACACTCCAAAGCTTAGTAGCAAATTCAAATTATGAACGCAAGCCAATTAAATAATAAACCCCTGTGAAAGAATTTGCAGCGTTTCATGCATATCAGAATGCTTTAACCCGTGTATCGGTTACAAAGCCTTTTAGGAGTTCACTCCAGTATCCACATTACTAAATCACTACATCAATAGCTTACTGATATCAAAACAAAAACAATAATAAACCAAAATAACGCAAATGTTGGCACCATAAATCGGGCCACACATCGGGAATGGTTTGAGGACTACGGACCTGGGGAGGGGCTCATTCGATTCCTCATGGAAAGTTCTTCAAAAAAGTCCAAATTTAGGCCGCCTTGACTTTTTTTGAGGTTTTCAGGGATTTTACAAAACTTTGACAACCCTTAAAGGGCACTTTAAATTAAGTTGAGAGAGCTGGCTCAAGAATTGATGCGTTGTCGGACCGATATTGATTTTTCCTGAAAATTTCAGATTTTTTGCTCTAGCCGTTTGGGAGAAATCGTGCGTACGGCGTACGGCGGACGGACGGAAAAATTGTTATTGCAGATTTGGATTCCACACACTTTGAAACGTAAACCATGAAATTTTCAGGGGGGTTAGAATTTTTTTTTTCAAGAGCGATTACAATGGTTTATTATTGAATAATAAACCAAAAAAGAGGGATGTAGTTTTTGTAGTATTAAGAAAAACTTGGAAAAGCTAACTTCATGATGAAAAATTTGTAAACAGTCTAAAAATATTTAAATTCACGCTGTGGTTCGTCATCTAAACAATCGCAATGTTCGTCGTCATCGTGTTGGGTTGCATGCGTCGTTGAAATTGACGTAGATGAATCAGTCTTGGTCACATCAGCATCTGGGAGAACGCCGATGTACCTTCGAAGATCGTGGTTGTCTTGCCAATTTTGTCCAAAGTGGGTTACCAGGAGATGAACAGCATCTCAAATCTTCTCCTGAGTCAGAGTATTTATTAAAGGCACTTGGCGAGGGTATCACAAGAAAGTCGTTCAGGTAGACACACGAACATGATCAAAAACTGATTACGTGTTGTTACCATACGCGACGCGAAGAGTTGGTCAACTCATCATCGTGTCATCTATGAGTACCTTGAAGTGCAACTTAGACAAGGGAGCCAAGGAATTACAACGTAACATACTACTTATATGTATAACTTTTTGTATTTACATACTACTTATATGTTAATCAATTTGTACACTAAGTACTATGGAACATGTGACAGGGTTGCTGTCCACGAAGAAACATGGTGAGGTTGTATGACATTAACATCTGAAAATATATGTATAAAAAGGGTGAAATAATTTTATTTTATTTTTATTACACGGGCCAGACAAGGGAGCCAAGGAATCACATACAACGAAAACAGAAAGCAAAAACTAAAACGAAAACACACCACTAACCGGAAACGCACTGCACACACTTAGTGACTCTTCAGGGACCGCTACACCGAGGCACGACGTATCGCAGGTATGATTGATGAAAACGACGATGAAAGGAAGAACAGTGTGAACAGTATTCAAAGTTTTAAAGATGGATTTATCATGTTTTTGTGAAACTAACGAAATTTTGAGGAGTACGAGAAGTAGGGTATGTCAAGTTTTGACAAAACGAAACTGGGAATAAGAGTGAACGATTTACGAATGGGTTTATCGAGTTTTGTGACAAAAAGTCGGTTATGGAGGGCCAGTTTCTATAGAAATATTGTGTTTTGATCCACGCAAGGTGAGAATCGAGCCAAACTACTAGCATTCATAAAAACCTGCATTTCGGCCTGAAGTGGGTTTATCAAGTTTTTCAAAAAATCTCCTCACTTCCTCCTACAACTGTTGTCCTCATTCTCAATCCACTGGTCTTGGTGAAAGTCACAATGTACTCAATATTATTAGATTCAGGGATGTTCATTCGTTTCGTGTTTCAGATTAGCTCAAGTTGCCAGGATGTTGGTGGTACTATCGATTTCCATCACGCACCCCTTGAACTTGTATATTGCGATTGACATTGCCTGGAATGAATATATAGGCCCTCGAGTGAATAAAAACAGATTGCTGTTGGAATACTGCTTGCGGACAACACTTGTGACCGTGTCTGGTGAGTCTGCATCTATATCTAGTAATGCAAAAATTTTCAACGTATCGATATATCGGCCAAAAATATCGATATTTCCGATATATCGGTGCCATCAATATATCCTATTTTGAAGTAGGAAATATTATTAAAAAACAAGAATTTGATTGAGGTCAGCTATCTATTCTAAACCAATTGCTTTATTGAAATTAAGTTCAATAGGCTACCTTAAGTTAGCTAGCAAGTATTAAGTTCAAAAAAAGATACCTACCTTACAAAGAGGTAGGTAGGCAAAGTTTACAATGATACAAACGTTAGTAATTTTTAATGCATTTCTACAATGTGGGTATCAAATGAAAGGGCTTGTTGAATATTGGTTTCAAATGAAAGGGCTCATTAAGAGGAAGTTAAAGTTGAGAAAAAATCAGATTAAACGGCCCTGCTTCCGAAGAGCACAAATGCATGACACTGATATACCATCCGTCCGTATAGACTTCGGTTAGGACGGTGTTCATCCTATTCAGCCCAAGTCTGTGCAATTTCCAGCAAAATACAGTCACGCAACCGCTGAACGAAGAATGCTGCCAATTATTTTATGTTGGGCTTGCATAGTACACAAAATGCAGGTTAGTACTGTCGACCACGCCTTTGTTTACTTAAGTCCGAGGCTCTTTGCTGCTGATCAAGCATACGTGGCCTTAAGTAGGGTACAAACATTAAAAGGTCTCCTCATTGAAGAGCTAGACTGTTCCAAATTAACCGCGAACGACCTTGCAACAGTGATGCTTTGAATGAGATGAACAGACTCAAAACCTAGCTAGCGATGACTAAAAAGTAATAAATAAATTAAACAAAAAACCTTTTTAAGAAAGCTTTTATTTAAATGCCCTAAAAAGATGGAAATACGTTTTTACTTACAAATTTTAACCGTCTACTTATAGCCTATACAGGGTGTCCCAGGAGTCATACACAATTGGACTCCTACGTGTTCTACAACTCATATCCGAACAAAAAAGACTCATAGCAAATTTTTGCCAGAGGCCTCGTTTCCGAGTTATTCTCGATTTACGATTTTTTCGTGTTTGCGATCTTGTCATTAAAACTGTCATAACTCCCTCAAGTTTGGATATAGCTCAAATTTGATGACACCGTTGGAAAGAGCGTCAAATTGTCTATCTATTTAATGTCAAAAAACATTTTTTTTTATTGCATTGGAGATGTGCGATTGCTTCACGAAATGGCAGTTTTGTCAAAATCTTGAAATCTTCTGTTTTTCATCTCGCCTAGAAACCCCATTCATGCTTGACGCGGAACTGTGCAGACCTGGTAAAACGTGCGCCAAAATGTCAGCTTTCCAACGGTGTAGTCGTTTTTATTTTTTTAAATATTTTTAGTTATGGAAATGGTGTTTAACTGCAGAAAAACGTGTGTTTTCTGTCAAAGTTGAGGTTTTTCCAAAAGTTTCGACGAAAAAAGGTTGGAGGCGGGATATACGTAACTTTTCTCGCTGAGTCGAATGGTGACAACGTCAGACCTCTCAAGTGACGATTCAAGTTAGTTTTGTCTAATGCATAAACCCGTTCGTTAGTGAACAGCGTCTACGGCATTCCTAAGCTGTCCGGCCAACGTCATCATAATCGAAGAGCCGAGAGACGGTATTTTGACAAAACTGCCATTTCGCGCAGCAATTGCACATCTTCAATGCAATTTTAAAAAAAAGGTTTCTGACATCAAATAGATAGAAAATGTAACGCTCTTTCCAACGTTGTCATCAAATTTGATCTATCTCCAAAATTGAGGGAGTTATGACAATTTTAATGACATAATATCGAAAACACGAAAAAAAAATTAAATCGCGAATAACTTGGAATTTTGTTTAGAAATGAGTTGTAGAACACATAGGAGTCGGATTTTGCTTGCTAAAAAAGACCTTATGTTTGAAAATTCGGAAAGCTACGGAGGAGGCATTGTCTTGGTCAGGGGCGAGGATATGCTATGACCCGCACGACCCTCAGGTCTTGAAGGAGGGGTTGCTTTGTGCGCCGTGTATTATCAACCCCTATCTTACTTGGCCGTAGCATTGGATGTTGCAATGTTGATGATTCGTTGTTTCTGACCAAATTCAGTTTTAGTAAAACGTTTGTTTACTCAAACATGTTATCCAGTTGTACGTCGAAGGATCTCATGTCATTAAAACTTGCTGTTACGTTTTGACGTTTTAGTGTTGTATATATCATACTTGACAAAAATGAAACTCGAGTTTCGCCAATGTCTCCTGAAAAAAGAGAGAAAATCACGGAAATTAAATTAAACTTTAGGATACCTTGAGTTTTGGGTGTCTCGGAAAGGCATCCTACAATAAGTATAAAATGGAAGTTTATCATTCATCCTAATTAAATAAATGATAAGGTAGAAGAAAATGTAAAAAGAGAATTATAAGAAAACGTGGAAAAATTGGAATTCATTAAGAGTTATGGATCTTGGGATATTAAGGGCACATTGAAATTGGTGACATTCCTGAAAATATCCTTTTAAAATGCCCTAAAATAGGAAAAGCTGAAAAATCTTAACTCGGTAGCATTCCAAGGTAGAGCGACTGGTGTACGCGGACTATATGTCACGGAAACACCGTCACCTGTAACTTAACTCTGTCCTCCCTGTCAGTTTCAGCCTAATACTGCAGACGTAACGCCGTCTGGAATCATCGGTTTACACTAAGGAACCTTCATAAGTACTCCTTGCCAATCATGATCCGCTAACCAGAACCTTATGTAAAACCACTATCTTCCTTCAGAGAACGTAAAATTAGTAGAGTAACTAAAATAACTAGTTCTCTACAGACTGTATTAATGTGTGTACCTGCGTTGACTTTATTTCCCTGACTGTTGATCAGTGTTGCTGGCTATGGTCGTCCCGTACCTTGATCTGGTGATCTCGCTGTTGGGAGCTCTCATCCTGACGTCTCTGGGACTCGCTGCTCCCGCTCTGATGGATCTTTTCACCTTCTGGCACCAGGTGAAGGGCTTCAGATTCTACCTCATGCTCTGCAAAGACTGCTTAATCGTCATCCTCGGCTTGTTCGCCCTCGTCGTTGGCACGAGTTCCTCAGTTCGCGAAATCATCCAGCGAGCATCATGATGATTTTCAGTCTAATTTAACATTTTTCTTGACTTGAACACTTGAATACTTGACCAGATTGTAAATGTAATTGTTTCTTAGATACTGGAATATAGTTGTGTTATTTGAAGAACAACAAAAGAAAATGCGAAACAGCATGAATGAATTTGGACTTGAATATGTACAAGCTTGCATTGTAAATGACCTCTTCCATTCTCCAGTTTGTCAACGACACCCTGGCTTCCTCATTCGTAGTAGTTACCGACTTATTTGCTTCTCCTAAAGGTCCCAAGTGCCAGCGAGCGATAACGCACGGATCCTATCTCGGGGGTTTTGGGGGCCCCAACGAGCAAAGTGCAAATTTAAGTGGATATTTATAAATTTGAAAAATAGAGAAAATAGAGTATAGGTTGATATTTCAGGGGAACTTTGAACAATTATAGGAAGTACAAGAATGAATACAACAGGCTGTATGCGCTCGCTTTTCATAATCAACCGGCACAGCGACAATTGTTCTTGAGATGGTATCCATTTTTACCTCTTGCCTCGTTTCCTAGCGCGTGTTCTATTCAGTTACTTAAATTGAGCCCAGGTGGTCTGTTTGCACCCAAAAACAGTATACGTCATCATTCGCTCTTGACATGGCGCATAAAACGTTTACGCCGTAGCACTCATCAGATGCGTCTTACTGGGTATGACCGTGGATGGCTACAAGAAGCAGCCAGGTCTAGAGGGATGCTTGATTCTGAATCTAAATAAATCCCGTTCTGCATCAAATTTTAGTCCAAGTGCTTTGATAGCTGCACAGACTGCACCCTGGAAAATTAATATCTATGAAGGTTCTCTACCCTCATATGAGATGCCATCATCATCTGGGTTGAGACGTACCAGTTTGCCAACCTTCGAACAACATTTGGAACCAAACCATGGGCGATTGGTAACCGTAATGTGGTAGAGTTTAATGTTCCTCTAACATCTGAACATGGTGTTATGAATGAATAGAAAGCTGGAAATTATTACATAATGGCTTACAGTTTCAATTCCGATGGGTCATATTTTTTATCACATTAGCTGCAGTTTTTCATATTTTTCATCAAATTTGGGCAGTGAACTTGGCTGGAGTTCGACACCTATGTGATGGTTCTTTGTAATGGGGTTACTAGTTTCCGCACTTGAAATCACAGTTTGTGTTTCAGTAAGACATCCAAACTATTCGTCTCATGGACATGATGTTCAGCTCTAACATCAAGAGTCAACAGTTCGATTTTGTGTTAACAGAAACAACACCCCAACATCCTTCGAATTTGGGGAATCGTAGCTTCAATTCAACAATACTTTGATTTTCAGAATCAAAGAAATCCAAATGTGATTGGAAATGAACATGATTGTTACAGCTGGTTTGGTTGAACGAACAGTAATTTAACTTCTCAGATCGTTGGAGGAAGATTTACCGTTTTTCTAAACCACAATAGTAGGGATGCGTTGGATCAAATGCTAGGAATTCATGAAGGAAGGAATCCATAAAGGTTTGGAGTGCATCAAGGTAGGCTTTCAAGCAAAAATCGGGACTAAGGCCATTACCTTTGAAGTACCATGCTGCTCGTTACCATCTCTGTGCAGGGATGTCCAAAAGTATCAATACGAAGCCATACTTTTTTCCTGATACTAATATCGTAGTACTGCTGTTTTTCCAGTGTCTGAGCTGACACTCACATTTCATCAGAGTCAACACCTAGACGTGTATGAACATGACATATCACTACCTCTGAATACCTGGGAGACCAATTACTTCAACAAATTAAAGAAAGTAGATGTACCACCAAAATCACAGTTGAGAATTAACTTTTTCGAAAAAAATTCCCTCTGTCCCTGTTGAAAGTTGTTTCTCAAGTTTTGTTATGTATATTTTGTTTTAATACATGTGTTCAGCTGCCTTGTGAACGATAATTAACAATAAATGTGAAAAAACAAGTACCCAAACGAAAATTTCGAATAAAAAAGAAATGCTTTATTGCTTTGTTCATTTTATTTTATCCTGCTACGATTCTCTACCAATGTATATGAAGCAAAAACCTGAGTTATTATATATTCAATGTCACACCTTTAGACAGATACAAATACGAGATTTCCAACCATTTTTTATGAAGCATCGAAAACTATCGATATTTCAAAATACTGATTACTTATGATTGTTTTGGTTTATTATTCAATAATAAACCATTGTAATCGCTCTTGAAAAAAATAAAAAAAAAAAAAATCTAACCCCCCCTGAAAATTGTATGCTTTACGTTTCAAAGGGTGTAGAATACGAATCTGCAATAAAAATTCTTCCGTCCGTCCGCCGTACGCACGATTTCTCCCAAACGGCTGAAGCAGAAAAGCTGAAATTTTCAGGAAAAATCCATGTTGGTCCGATGACGCCCCAATTATTTAGCCAGCTCTCACACTTAATTGAAAGTGCCCTTTAAGGGTTGTCAAAGTTTTGTAAAATCCCTGAAAACCTCATAAAATGTCAAGGTGGCCTAAATTTGCACTTTATTCTAAGAACTTTCCACGAGGAATCGAATGAGACCCTCCCCAGGTCCGTCGGTCAAACCATTCCCGATCTATAGCCCGATTTATGGTGCCCAACATTTGCGTTATTTTGGTTTATTATTGTTTTTGTTCTGATAGCAGTAACCTAGTGATGTAGTAATGTGGACACTGGAGTGAACTCCTAAGAGGCTTTGTAGCCGATACACGGGTGAAGCATTCTGATATGCATGAAACGCTGCAAGTTCTTTCATTGGGTTTTATTATTCAATTGGCTTGCGTTCATGATTTGAATTCCCACTTAGCTTTGGAGTGTGGGTGTTTCACAGGTGATAGAGTGATTATTGAATTTCAGGAGATATGCATAAAGAACGTGAATCTGTTCTCAACCAAAATACCATTCGGATTGATCAGTTGATCATATTCGTGTGCTTCTTGAAATTCAATAATCATTCTATCACGTGTGAAACACGCACACTCAAAAGCTTAGTGTAAATTCAAATCATGAACGCAAGCCAATTGAATAATAAACCCCAGTGAAAGAATTTGCAGCGTTATTTTATGACTCAGTCGATGTATATGAAGTTTGGATTTAAATTGAGCGGACCAGGCTTCGTTTAGTTATCCTTTATTTTAATGTGTGCAATATTTCCTCGCCACGATGGCACAGTCATAGATTGATAAGTTGGCGTGGGTGTTTTGTTCAGCCAGCTAAACAGGCATCGTCATCCCTAGGATGGTAAATTTGGAAGAAAATCCTTCTTTCTTTTATGGGAAGGGTATTGAGAACTGTTTTCCAAGGTTACCCGTCAGAACAAAACACCCACTCTGATTTTTTCACCTATGATTGGCCCTGATGAGGGAGGCCATCAAGGCGTCGAAATATTGCATGCAAGTTACTTCGGGAGCACGCACAAAATAATTGTTAAAAAACAATTGTTTATTCAACACAAGTTACAGTACTAACATCGTCTTTAAAGATGGTTGGATGTCTACAGGGTTCAACATAAACTAAAATCTCATCTGTAGTCCTGATGAGGTGTGTGACTTGTTTTGTGAATGTAAGAGGTTTGTCCTCCGATTGAAAGACGTCGGAAAAGTCTTTAACAATTTATTTAATTTCATTCTTTTCCAAAGGGTCCAAATGATCCAGTCCAAGTTTTTGAAGGTCAATATTGGTTTTAGATTTGAGTCTATTTGTCTTAACTTATTGGTGGTCTTCAGAAACCACTTTCTTCAACGGGTTCCATCGGCTCGGATGCCATCCTTCGTGACGAACATCAACTTCCAAAATATTCCGAATCCCCTTCCCGCTGCATGGGGATCTCTTTCAGCCACGAAAATGTTAAGAAAAGTTGTAGACAGCTTTTCGTTGATCATAATTGCTGACATGATTTTATAGGAGCATTGCAAAACCTATTTTCAAGGCGTAGAGATCCTCAACTTGAATGAGGAAAAAAATGCGTTCATAGAAAATGTATAGGTGCATGAAAATCAACTGCTGAGTCGAGTATTTAACTTACAGACCAACCACGACAATGTGAAAAGATTGGTAAATTACCCATTTACGGTTGTTTAAAAACCAATTGTACTCACTGTTGTCAAAGGCTATTGAATAACTCATCAAAACATGTAATCGGGGAGAAAATCAAGAGCGTAACTAACGATTGAAATTTAACAGTTGGTAGACTCGAAATTGAGCCTTGTATATATTTTTCTTTTTATGTCAAAAAGAAGTTTGAATAAATACGGAACAAGGTTTCATTTTTTAGGAATTTACTGTAGGTGCTCGAGCACAGTTGTAGCGATTGGGGCCATCACACCCTGTATTCGGTTTTGGGTTGTATTGGGTTTCGCCCCTACTACAAAGAAATAAATAGGTAAGAGGTAATTTTGGTTTTCATTCTCCTCGGGAAAGTTGTCAAAAACTCTCTCCTCATTCTTGAATGTTGGTAGAGTAGGTATCAAATCAAAAAACTTTATTTGTATAAATCACTTACGTGATTGTTACAAGAGTTCAGAGGTTCATAGTACAAATGAATAAAATGAAATAAATGCCGTAATTAACACACGTTAAAATAAATCAAAGGTATCATGTATGTTCATCAAAACAATAAACCTAATAGTCTTCCTCTCAAATACCGAAAATATTAGTTTATCAATATCGCAATTTACACTCTCCTTTTTTTACATTTACACTGTATCTGCCGGTAAGGAATCTGATAAGTCATAAAATGATTCACCTATCGTACTGATTGCTGTCTCTTCGGCAACAAACGGGTTCAAATAGTTAACTCTTAAAGCCATTGTAACATTAATCAAAGTGATTCTCAGTATGATCCAAAATTTCGTTATGCCAAATATGGCCCGCAAGCTGCTTTTTCTCGAATATGACCGTCACTGGCTCGACCATGTCTGCCGTCTCTAGAGGCCGACGAATCAAAGCTAACATAGTCTTCTGGAAGCGGGACGGCTTGCTGAAATCACTGGTTTCGTGCCAAGTCTCAATTCAATGCTATTACATTTTCTATTCAGGTTCCAAAAAGAAAATTCCAGGTTTTCTAGTTTGTAATTTTCCGAGAGGTTTTTATTTTTTGGCGTCAGCATTGGATTATCATTTGTGTGTTTCTGTTTTCCATTCAATATATGCGTAGTATCTAAATACATTGATTGCTATAGTGGGCCATCCCTTTTCTTTTTGTCAATGGCACTTTTGGCCGGGCTTCCTGGCCCCCTCTTCCTTGTATCTATATCTCCGTACTTTGTATATACATCTTCCAATGTTAGTACTTTGTTGTCCATGAATAGTACGAAACCTTTAATTTGGACTTGCAAACCCTGGTAGAGTAGGTATTGGAAAAGTACTTTGTGAATGATGAAACGAAAAACTGTTTTTCTTTTTTGAAATTACATGCAGAATAATTCATGACAATTATTGAAACGATTGTAACTTCTAGGAACCGTTCTGAGTGAATCAGAATGTCCACCGTTAAGATACAGCACTGACAGTCATTATCTACCTGAGTGAATCACGCGTAATTTACGAATCAGAGCTGAACAAATTAGAGGTGCTAGTACCTATTTTGGACGACATCGACTGTTTGTCGGAATGACTACCAAGGATAACGTCGTCTTATTATCCTTTCCACTTGTTTACGAGTTCCGATTTATTGAGAGTGACGAGCAGGTCCCAATCGGCGTCGGCTACCAATGAAGAGAAGAGAAAATCCCCTCCGGAGCGATCGGTTTAGTCTGGTAACGACAGCCTGTACTCGTGTAGTTCCAACGGTTTTGATTTGACTCAATCAATCGCGGCTCTGCCGTCACATTGTCTCATTTCTAAAATATGTTCGCGTGAAGTTTCTCGGACACCTAAGACACACTGGGGAACATGGATTCGTGAAGCGGGAGAAGTCTCTATAATAGAACAGAAACTGTGTACGTATGAATCAAGTCATGTTATAATGCTATTCGATCTAAATTTGAATTACATGTTAGTTAGCGAATATATTGAGCAATTGATTGGAACGCTGCAAATTATTACTCAAAGGTTTATTATTCCCGTATTGAGCAGCTCTTCTGGTCAGATCACAGGTCTATAGACACGAGAGGGGACATTTGTAATGAATAATGGAGCCGGTGGTATATCTCTATTTACTATTTTAACTACCGTAACTGATTACCCGGATATTAGACAACTCAGTATAAATATTTGTATACATTACAATAGATATCTATACTTACATACAAGTTATACGCGCTTAAATTGTTATCGTTAAATTATGGGAAATTTCTGAGGATTGTTGCCCGACTAGAGTAAAATGGAGATCGAACGAATGATCACAAAAATCAATTAAGATTTGCATGCTGGACAGCGTTGGCATAAACACACATTCACCATAGACATACTCATAATTTTTTCAAGGATTCAGTCTTAAAATAGTCTAAAGCGGATATGCATTCAGTTATTTATCTTCCCGTGTTAGGGTTGTCCGACAAACCCCTGGATCGATTCCAACAGGCGTCCCTCTATTGACAAAGCCTTGCTTCAAAGAGACTTCCTAAAAAGGTATGGAGCACAGGGCAAGGAAACCCTTCATGTTCAATTTCTTCCATTATTTACATTGTGCTAGCTGACCCGACGAACGTTGTTCCGCCTTAAACGTTATAAATGAGCAGACTTTTAATTTTAACAAGATCAATTTGTTATTTGTATAATTAACGTAGATAATTGAAAAAAAAACAAGTATTTTAAGAATTCTTTATTGGCTATGTCTGAAGCACCTTGTGATAGACGAAGTTTGGTTACATTATCTGATGCAAGAACAAATAACGCAGATGGTCTTCCGACCCGCGAACATTCCACGTATCATTGACCATGGGAGAAACATGGGTTCTAGCTTCAGACCACAAACTTCTAAGGATTGGTCTTGTGGTTGATTTATGGTCATGGAGAAAATTGAAGTCGTTTAAACACAAACAGCAACTCTCTCAAAGTGTTTGTTTGATGATTTGAGGCAAGCGTTTACTTTTGTCCGCGGCAGTTGATCTTGGAATTACTGGCAATGTTTGGAGAGAAAATCAGTAAAATCATCGCTCCTCCAGAACATCTCAAGTCATTGCGTGGATCTTTCAATGTTCGGTCTAATTCGTCAAATGCACGTTTATGTATCATTTTACATCCGTCCCAAAAGATGATTTTCGGTATTGATAAAACTTCGACCATTGCGGAGTGTTTTGAAATATTAGATGTTGGTTCTTCAATAGTTTGAAGATTTAATGGCAATTTTAATGCTGAATGAGCCGTAATGCACCCTTCTAACAATGTGGCTGCAATTTCGAAAAGAGCAGCTGCATCCGCAATGTTGGGTCTTGCACGAACAGCGGCTAAAACGAATGTCACGAGAAATTTCTTATTAGTTCCACCGGGAGCATCAGGAAATATGAACCACCAAAGTAAAGTAAAGTAAAGTAAACAAGGAATTTCACCTTGGATTTTCCTCCGACTACCCGGAGGTGTCGCGGACGTCGCCAGCCGTCCTCCAGAGAGGATCGGAACTAGGTCTGACGATTTCGCTCGTGGCTTCCCATTGCCTCACGCCCCTGGGTCATGAATGAGTATATGAACCACCATATCCATCATCAGTTGCTGTCGTCATTGTAACATAAACTCCCTTTTATTGGTGATTCATAGGGGTTCATTCGTTTAAACTATAAAGTCTAATTTCTGGTGATTAAATTAAATTGTCTTCGATCAAGATCAAAGCCCTATTATGTATCTCCTCATTCATCTGAAGGTCGATAAACTTCCAATTCAGTTGTGATTTGTTATACCGCGTTTTATGTCACGTCCATTTTTCAGCCAAATCAGTTCAGCCGTTCTTGAGTTATAAAGAGCGTAACTAACATGATTTTCCTTTCTATACATATATAGAAAACGAAGAAGATATATGTGCAGTAGATAGAGCTTGATTTGCAGGCTGCAGCCATTGTCTGGTATTGGTATTTTGGCAAGTATTGTTTACTCTCAAGAATTGCGGACCTAATCAATCCTCTTCCTGTGGAAGACACTTTGAAATACTAGATTCCAATCAAGACAGACGTCAGTTTTGCTAACGATGCTGATAAATTTATTCATAAAACCGGCTTTTAAAATACGTAATATCCCTAAAACATTTCCTAATACTCGGGCGGGTTTAGGATTATCTCTTATCGGTGCCACCAAACCAATTCAGTCTTGAAATAGGAATTCCCTTTCACTGAAGGTAGGTAAAGAGGGAGTGGAGTTCTTGAAAGAACCTCAAAAAGAAGACGAAATTAACATGTTTTCAAGATGATATCTTCAATACGATTCAGAAAGGGCTCGAACTCCGTTGCGCCAAGAGTTCCTATGTGAGTAGGTACATAGTTGAGTAGCGCTTTCCAGTTTGTTTGTTTTCATCTTGTTATTTCTCTCCTGATCTTCTTTGATGAATGTCTTGTCATCTTGTAAGTTCGTTTACCTACGCGGTGAAAGTTTTCCGTAAAGTAAGTCCTTCAAGTTCAGTTCTATCAAGTTTTCAGTGAAGTAAATTAAGTGTGCTTGAGAGTTTCGGAGGATGTAGAAACGTTTTGAAGCATCGACGTGGTCCGTCAGTGCACTTGTACACCAGTGTTCCCTATTTCACCTCCACATACCTCACAGCTCATTAGAGAGCCCTTGGAGTACGAAAAACGCTGCAAATTATTAGAAAGTTTATTCGATTATTTCTGTATTAGGTGGCCCTTCTACGTGAATCACTGATCTCACTACGTACCTACCCCGCGCCGCCAAAATTCGTGACTGCTTTCAAGATGAAAATACTTGAGCTATCGCAAGGCAAGACGTACAGCTCAGACTTCTCGTTGAAGGAGCTCTGCAGCTCGACCCCCTACCTAACCGGGGTTTCAAATAGTGAGTGATTGGATGATCGTACACTAACCCGAGTGGTTTCATCGATTCAAGGAACTAATTTCTATCTAAATCAAACAACAACTAAACTCCGAAATTTTACTTCGAAAGTTTTTGAAATTTCGGATTTTTGATAGATTATCCCTCGAATATAATCCCTTAGGGTGTATTGATCAAGATAGTTGGGAAGTTGATGATCCTATTTGACATTTTGCGCTCCACCTTAATTTACAATTTTCCCCAACCATTCGCAAACACTATACGTCTTATATGAATCTGCACTATATTATAGTGATGTCATCATGTTACGGATGCGAGGAATCCATGTGCCACTTCCAACTTGGAAACCTGTTTTTATTACTTACGTTTTATAAACCGAAATAAGTATAGATTTTCCGAGTCTCGAAGCGTGAAGCTTTAATCAGGGATAATTAAGATGATCCTTAAAGGAGCACGAGGTTTTTACAAAATCAGTAAAGAAAACAGTGTAGGTATATTTATTCCCAATTCTTTCTTTGTTGTTTTGTTATCAGATTGCTCCTTGTAAAGAAAAATTAAAATAAAATCTTTCATTTAGTTAATTTAAGTAATATGGAACCCTACTCTATTTAAGCCCAATCACAGTCACTATTATTGTGTTTGATGAAATATTTTAGGCTATAGAGACCAATTTTTTTGGTTTTTATGGTAGTTTTGATAAATGATAACTTGGAGACTGGGTGATTAAACAGCCTTAGGACAAATTAGCTCTATCAGCCAATCTTGTTTTAAATGAATGGAATTTATACAGTGTACGCTCACTTGTCCCCCTGATGATGATGGATGTCACTCCATTGAAACGTCGTTACCTCGAAATGTCTTATGCACAAATGAAGAATAGAAAAAACAGCCTTCATCAAACCACGTGCATTTCCAGATGAATTACAATAATAAAGCTACAACGGGACAACTAAGTGAATAGATTGTTCATGACATGTGAATCATGTGAGGAAACCACGAGTATAAAACATGAGATACATTCAGTAAGGAACGATAGTCGGAGTGAACTATGTATAAATAAAAGATTACAACCTGATGCGAAGGAGCTTATTTTATGATCGATGTAATTCATGGCGTCGTTTTCTGTCCTTTTCGTTAGATCACATCAAAATTAAACATCATCACCTGGCACAGGGTCGTAAATCATGAGTGATATCACTGTCACAACTCGTCTCAGATCTCAGACACAACACGGTCGCTTTGTCTCGGGACGTGATCATTGTTTTCGGGCCCTGTTGTCGCTTTGAAGCTTCATCATTTACACTCGTCACATTGATTTCAGTTCGTTCACATTGATACAACCAAGTGTTCAAATGTTCAAGGATCCCATCAATTCGTTTACCGAAATTCATCAAGGTAAATTGTGAATTCCGCCCTACGATTAACACTTACTAACTAGAACAATTAGAACAACTAACTAGAATAGTTTCGTCGATTTCAACTAAACTTGATCCGTCTAGCATTTCAAGAAAGACTTTCTTTACCCTTATTCAGAGAAAGTTCCCAGAAACAGCATATTTTGAACTTTTCTATAACCGACCCTATTTATAATTGAATATGTACGTCATCAAAACATTGTCCTCCGTCTTAGGTGGAAAAAAAATTAGAAAAACACACAGCCTAACTTATTTTGTTCAATGAATTTTAATTTTCCAAGTTTTACTGCTACTATTACTTTTCAAATACCCCATATTTTCGTCAATTAACGTTTGTAATCATCCATGAAAGCAAATTGTTAAGTACCCCCCTCTCCCATCAAAATCGCCCTACTTGTTCATCAGACGCTTTGTGACAGATGCAAATGCAGCTCGTGACAAGGGGGTTAAAAACACAAAAGAGACACCCCACATCACAGAACTGACAAATCTGAAGGGTCGGAATAATTAAAAACATTCGGCCTAAATCTGTCAACATTAGGATTTGTTGATTTTAAACAAATTAGAAACCATTGGTATTGCACAAATTTGCTATTAAATTTATGCAGCAAGAGTTAAGCCACGAACCTTCAATAAAACTTTTTTAATGGAATTGGTAATTGACAAAAATTTTATAAAATTCTTAAGAAGATAATTGGGAAATTGTTCTAAATAGACAAGCAGTTCTCGGGTTTAAAACACTCACATTCTTAAATACCTAGTACTAGCCATACTAGAAACCCCAACACAAAACCAATTTTGTTGTTTTCCGATGTACTTGTGGACCAGTGTAGCGTGCCTAGTTGCTGTTCTCTTGTAACACAGTAATTTTCGGTTTCTAATCGACTTGAGGTGGGGAAATATGAAAAGGAATACTTTTGAGACAATAAGCCGTAACTCCCCTGCAGTAAATTTCTTTCACAATCTACCTTCGGTGGTGAAATACTTTAACATCGAGCTCGTTTTAGGCAACTAGAATTCAGTTACAATGTATGGGGAGACATTGATCAGCTGAGTGGCCCTTGTGGCTCCTTTCTTTCCAAATCGATGAACGGTGCTGAAATATAAACGGTGCTTTTGTTAAAGAATGTGTTCAGTGTTCAGATACTGCTTCATACTTACGTCTGATAAACAGACCAGTGATCAATGTAGAGGGGCTGCATAATACAAAAATTATGACCATTTGTAATATGATGCAAAAATTGTTTTCAATTTACTTTACGTTTTGCCGATGTTGTAACAAAGTGGCCTTTGCGGTTTGACACTGTACATTGTCTCTTGGTCGTCTCTTTTTCTTAAATTATTCCACTTGCACGAATCCGACATGTACCTTATTGCTCTGATTTGGAATCTGTTATTACGCTCTGTTTGGTGTAATTTGAACTAAATATCCACGTGACCATGCAATTTACGAACTTGTTGGTTTCAGAGCACTACAACAACGAGAACTAAAATACACCATAAAGACTGAAATAACGAAGAACCTCATAGACTCCTTGATAACATGTAAGTATTAGAAATGTTTTATCTGAAATTCATTCGGGATTTTAACGGTTGTCGGGCATTGAGGTCGCACATTCACGCCTTCTGCATTCGGCCATTTATACTCTAAAGAATGCACCTGTACAGCCAGGCAGTGGCGGTCCTAGGCTTACATTTGGGGGGGGGGGGGGGGTCATTGTTAGAAAATGTAATACATTTTTTTATCAAACCAAAGCCAAGTCCTTACCTAAAGACCTTACCTAAAGATTTTCAATGAAACTTAGGTCTATTTTTAACATTTTTTCCCGTACAATAATTATCGGAGGAAGAAAAAAGTGTGTTTGCAAAATAAGCTTATTATAAACCATAAAATTAAAAATTTTGGGGGGGGGGGGGGGGTCATGATCCCCGTGACCCCCTCTTGGATCCGCGCCTGCAGCCAGGTCGTCATTGGATCTAGTCCACTTGCTTCACTGGCTCTTTCGTGTTATCCGTATCAAAACGTATATAAATCAGAATAGAAACTGGTTGTCTAGAGAAGTAGCCAGCGAGTTATTCATTGTTGTGGTTGTGCCGAGGTCACTGGCTAGAGGCCAGTGATCAGATGTTTGTAGCGACATCCGGTCTACTGCGACATCAAGCCGCCAGAGGAAGGAAGGGGCTTCGGAATTGAACTTGTCCTCAACACTTGTACACTAGAGCTGAGTGACCATGACAGGAATGTTGTGCGAATTGAGCCTGGCGGCCAAGATCTCTTTCGAATTATAAAATAAAATGAAACCATGGCCAGTAAAAGATCGTTTTTCATTTGTCAATTAAATCTTTTTGACTCCGATTCTACAATCTTCTACATAGTACATACACCTGTCACAGAGGATCGACTGTTAAGAATGTTTTGATTGCAGGACTGTGATTGAAAGCGGAGAGCTGTCAAACGGCAAGAAACACCTAGAAGATAATACCAGGGCAGTCGAGCACCCAACGTCGTGAGTAATCCATCTTTACCTGTACCCTGATGGGAGTTTTCTCTTTTAAGAACTTTTCTTCTGGTTGGTAGGTGTAGAATCATGCATTTTAGCTAATGCGGCCACATACGCTTATAGTACTTCTTACTATGTACTTAAATCGGCTGCGGGTCAGCTGATAGATAGATAGATAGTTTATTTACATCATTTTTACATGTTACATTCTACAATTGAATAATAACTGATGACCGAGCTGGATAGTGTGACACTGTGGCCCAGCCCGGAGTTGGTTCTTACATCTAATTTTTTATAAGGTACGTATCTATAACACTATATTTACACCACATTAATTATTAGAATTTAGATTTAACATTCCATGAAATGATGTACCTACTTAGTATACCCGCCACTTATTAATTTGAATTATAACTGCTCATTTTACTCATTTTATTATTATTTATTTTAACTGCTTTTTTAGTACTCATAAGGGTTAGCTCTTATTAGTTTATGAGTTTCTTTTTCGAATAGTTGCTCACTATTTATCTTCATTCGATTTATAATTTTTTCAAAATCTTTATTGACTATTTGCATGCTTCTGTATTTTGTCGTCATTTGAGCAAATGTATTTTAGCTGAGCAGGAGTAACAGGAGTAACTCTAAGCCGCTTAGGGCCACTTTTACCAGAATACTAGTTAACGGAGATTAGCCGATCTGTAATGGAAACGTAGTTTTCTGTTTGAAGCATCAAATAAAAATGAACACGATTACATAAACACGTAGTTATTAACTGGTATGAAATAACAACACACGGAGAACTAGGAAAGAGAAAAAGGTACGTCAGATTGTGTTAACGCGGAGACGAGATTGGACAAAAGAAAAACTTAATAACTGTTGGAAGGCTTTTTGCTGCTTCGTAACGCGAGGAACTAGGGATGCTGGTGCAAGTTCGTAGTGAGCTGAGCTCAAGTATTTTGGACCTCAAAATACTTCTGTCATCTTGCACAAACCCAGATGTCGGTTAAGCAAACATTACCTTTGTAGTTTGATTCAAATTCTCCAAGCAAAACCAATCCGAATTGGACGTTTTCAGGTGCCCTGACAATAAATTCCCAAAAACAATCCAACTATAGCATGCCAAGCGTTTACCTTTCTAGCTTCCTTATTTCATTTCCCATTTCCGTTCCCTTCATTTTATTGAAGTTTTCCGGCATTAAATGAGATTTCCAATTGCATAATTGATTATAAGTACCACATCATTTCTGAAGAATAAAATGAACAAGTGACAATATCAAGAATACTGACCCAAAAACTTCTACGGTACGACCTACTTTTCATTGCACGCCAACTAAGAAACGCTGCGAATTCTTTCACTGGGGTTTATTATTCAATTTCATTCATTTGGCTTGCGTTCATGATTTGAATTTCTACTAAGCTGTGGAGTGTGCGTGTTTCACAGGTGATAGAGCGATTATTGAATTCCAGGAGGCACACAAATATGATCAACTGATCAATCCAAATAGGTATTTTGGTTGAGAACCGATTTACGTGGTATATGCATATCTTTTTAAAACCAGCCATTTTAGCCATTTAATGTGAAGCTAGTGATGTTATTACAGTTTTATGCCGACGATTAAAACAAATTAAATGAATAAAAACACCATTATTGCCTATTTAAGTTGAATACGGTATGGAAGGCATCGAATCTTTCTATTTTCTCAAATGAAAAATAATTCGCAAAATGATTTAGAAAATTGTTATTCTCTCCAATGGTGTTTGGTTGGCGATCAACTAGACCATCTTGTTGTTGTTGATATAGCTGACGATGACAATTAGAAGATTGTAGAAATCTCCAACGGAATAAACAGTTTTAAAGAAACTACGGACCAAATCTGTCTCTCTAAAGAATATTGTAACTGAAGGAAGGTCCTCATCAAACAAGTTTGATTTAGATAAACTTATAGTACAGGTGGATGTACATGATATACAAGGATACATGTTATGTAGAGTCAGTCCAGCTACCACTCCGTCTGCTAAATGTTGTTGCTTGCCACATAGCGAGGTAGGCCTACTTCTTTTGATAATGGGAAAGACAATGTTTTGGATTGTTGCAGATATTTGGAAACTCTCGTTCATTTACTTAAGGCCTGCTTTGGGACCGGAATCCTTGCGATGCCCGAGGCATTTTTCAAAGCTGGCTGGCTGGCAGGAATCGTCGGCACAGTCATCACTGGATTCATATGCACGTATGCGATCCATATGCTGGTAAGTTGATTGTTAAACAATAAATTCGGGTATATGTTATCGAATTTAGATTGTAAGGTCATCGGAGCAATGCCAAAATTACTTATAGATTTACTTCTGCACCCTAATCTGATTGTGCTAAATCAATGCTGAACGATTTGCTGCATCTTTGATACTCACATTCGTTACGTATTGGAATCTACACTCAGCATTTAAAATCTACATATATTACATCTAATGTAATACGACTATGGAGATGATTGATTAACTTATTTGATCAAACAGCGACCATTTGATCCATTTTACCATTTAGTGGTTATAAAAATAGCGATTCTCAACTAGGACTTGGTTAGAGGTGTGCGAGAAAGTAAGTAGGTACCTACAATGTCAAACATTTCCGGGAAAATTGCATTATTATGACTATTTCTCACAATGAATTTCTACCAGAATTCGAGCGTTGATTCGAAACGTTGATCGAAGAAAGTAATTTGGAGTCATACAATGTTTGAGGCACTGTTTGAAAAGTATGGTAAGACTTGTAAGTCCACAACCTGGTAATACGACTGGATTGTAAATTCATTTCTGGAAGAATACCTGAAACAAGTAGACTTTACAGAAATTGAGGTTCCGATTGAAATATCTTCGAACTTGTCTTAGAGAGATAACTTTGTACCAGGGTAAAACGACCCTATCATATTTTGATTTTCCAAGGGGTTTCCCACAAGGTTCTTTTGTTTCTGTTGCTTTCTATAAGCTCGGAGCGTTTTAAACATTGGTATGTACGCCATTCGTTACTTGTCTTTTGCTCTACAGTTCAACTTATTGCTCAAATACCAATCACGTATCATTGCATCGAATCAAACTACGAGACCTGGAACTTTATAATAGTTTTTGAACGTTATTTTTCAGGTGTGAGCATTGAACAAGAATGCTTATTTTGCTTCTGAGTGTGTAGCGGACATTTCGTTTTGACTTTCGAGGGATAAAAATGTTTTTTTACAAAATCAAAATTTCTTCAAGCATTTTGTGTTTTAGACAATTCCAAAGAACATTCGCTTCATGTGAGTGTGTTTGTCCGTGTCCGATGCTCCTTGCAACAATCCTGATTCTTATAGTTATCATCTGATTTCCATGCAATTTTCTGCGAAAGTAGCTTTTCTGCAAAAAAATGAAAGCGCTTTCGTCTGTCCTGATTTACCTTAAGCAATTAGATGGTTCTGTAGTCAAACAATTTATTGGCACCTGGTGTTGTTCTTGGTACTATTATACCCTACTCACCACCATTACGTATAACCTACTTCGCTGCATGCCCGTATTGCAAGGAAGAGGATGATGACGATTTGTTCCATACTTTCTTCAAAAGTGAATACTGGGCTGCCAACAGAAGTTGGCTTCAGCAGACACTGGAGCTATCACCTCAGGATATGACACCAGAATGTATCTTAAGTAAAATGCTTGAGCATGAACAGAACTGGACCGCCGTAGCATCCTTTTCTGAAAAGATCCTGAAAATAAAGGCTGTGAAGGAACGGGAGAGGCAGAGCAGAGAGAACACGGACCGAGAGGAGTAACAAATCCCTCCCTGGAACCAGCCTGAAGTAATGTGTCAAACAGTTCCAGGCTGAGTTTCGTCGTGGGAAATGGAAGGTGAGGTTTTAGTGGGTTTGAATCCCACATAACCCAAAGTGCGGTCCCTTTTGGGTATCTTAGGAGATCCGATTTCCACCTAAGGATCTCAAAGATTTCCTCACCTGCCACCGAAAAAAAACCTACTTCGCTAAAAAATCATATGGTAATAAATTAGCTTTCCAACGAGGGTGAACTATTCCCGATGATGAAAACTGGCCTCTTAAAATGCCTCCATCGCAAGCAGAAATCATTACGAATCTGGGATACACTCAGTAGCGACCTACACGAGGGGAAATTACCCACTTATACTAATGGGCCTACTCGTTAATTTTTCTGACTAATGATTTTACTCTGTTGTACGTACGGCCAGCCGACTTTTGTAGGATTCCTAGCAACGAATATAGATATTTAGCAAAGCTATTACTGAGCTGATCAACATCATGGTTCCATTGATCTATTATAATAGAAAGTTTTTGCATCACACTATGCCGCGGCACCACGACCGTGAGCCTTCAGGGGTATCCTGAGGATATGCAAATGGTGATTACAGCGGAGTCAAGCGACCTCCTTATCATAATTTCATAATCTGACAGCTGACTCCCGATTCCACCTCCGACTTCGTTTCGATAATTTTCCTATCAGTGTAACCGAGCGATTACTGTAATCGGTTGGATAAGCGAGGAGTAGCTGTGATTCCACGGGCTCCGAGTGCCGCATACCGACTCCGCCAATAGCACCTTCAGATCAGGTGACTGCACCGTGAGATTCGCGACCGTGTGGTGCAAGAACTCTAGAATAATTCTAATTCACCTGGGGGGGGGGGGGGGGCAGGCATAAGTCATTTGGCTGTTTACTTTCAGTGGGAGTACTGATTAGCCCGGTTCGAATCCGGCAGGCACCAATGATTAGTGCCAAAATTCCTATTAAATGTTGCATACCTGTCTTATAGTTAGACAGTTCACCCCTGATCTCGATATCACGTGAATCCAAATCGTTCCCAACCCAGAAGCGTGAGGCGATGGGAAGCCACGAGCGAAATCGTCAGACCTAGTTCCGATCCTCTCTAGAGGACGGCTGGCGACGTCCGCGACACCTCCGGGTAGTAGGACGAAAATCCAAGTTGAAATTCTTTGTTTACTTTACTTCCTAATTCACCTGGTAATTATTACATGTTTCCGTTTTCTCAAGGTTTAAAAAAACAACATTGTTCTCCCGCCATAGATGAAGACGTGTTCACAATTTTTCGTTGCTCTGGTTATACTTTTTAATGACATTTTTAATTGGTCCCTAGGCCTCACACATATTCATGTTGAAATACTGAATGCAAAACAGGTTGGAGCAGAAGAAGAACTAAGTAGGAGGAGGAAAGTGAAAACTTTGACGTACCACACGGCTTGGCAAGCAGCTTTTGAAGATGGCCCTGAGAGACTCCGTTGGCTGGCTCCATACGCCCCGTGAGAATTTTCATTATTAATGTTAATTACAATGAGTGCGCCTCACGTAGAATGTAACTACCTCAGTAGTATGTAACTTATCTGCTAAGTGTTGATACTGATCTTCTTTCTACATTTTAGCTGTGGCCTACTAAGTAGATAATAGTTGAAACAGGAAGCAGGAAGAAAGAAATTATTTTCATTCCATCGCGATTGTTGTGACTATTGAGTGAATTAATGTTCCACTCCATTTACGTTTCTCAAAATACCGGCTGCTTTAAGAAATGAACTGGGGGAGTTGAATAAAAAAACCGGTTGAGGGATTGTGTTGAAATTCAACAAAATAGACTTCAGGGGTGATGATTTTTCTCTTTTTCCATGTAAGAACATACGAAATGTATGAAAAAGCCCTTTAAGCAGCTTAATCTATATATAATATACACATTCAGTATATAGAGATTTATAGGGTGCCCTTTGCTACAGATTCATGAAAAGCCGTCTGATCCCCTTGCAGGCCGGTTTTTCGTTAAATTCGTTCCTCACACACTTCATTCGGCGACTTCCTTCCTGTTCTTCCGTGGTTATGTGAAAAGAGCCACGATTATTCTTCCCGCACGAATGTTGAAGACAGTGATAGCTGTCAATAATAAGACAGTTCATGCACTGGACTTTTCAGCAAAGGTAGGTTTTGCATAAAATTGAAACTGAGAGTGACAACGCTAAAGCATTGTAAAATTTCTTGCTCTGATGTTTGTGAATTTCAAGTTCGACAACCAGCGTAGGTAACCCATGTTAGAAGGGCGGGCGTCCGGACTCTCATCCATTTAGCTTGCCACGCGTTGAACTTACGTCTTCAAACTATTCCCAAGCCCTACCGAAGGCCCTTTTAACGAGCAGCGATTCGTTTACTTATTCCTGCTAATAGTCATAATTCTTTTTTGGAGTTTACCATTAGAATTTTGGAATATTATACTCCCTACCCAAGTTTTACGTGTTCATACACTTCTGTTTATATAGACACGTCACAAAATTGTTCTTCTTCTTCGGCCTCCTGGGAGCTACGTCGATATACGTTGTGTTCATGGCAACAAACCTCAAAGCGGTGAGTACAATGCCAATATGTTAAGAGGATATCTTCTTAAGAATTATGAGCCAATTGTGGAACTTTTGGTACTTACAGGTGACCCCAGGTTCTATATGGGTAATTTCAAAATTTCGGTCACATTTATGTCACTGATCAGTATTGCCGTCAAATCTCAACTAAATACCGTTTTGTAAGTGTTTTAAAATTTTCTCCTATGTGGATGTACATGTTCCATGGAAAAGTATGTAAAAGTTGTGCCTACAGGACCCAGTAGAAAATACCAAAGTCCGTATTTCTCACTCCCTACAGCTGTCACTAACCAGAGGTACACAACTTCCATCGTCACTACTGGGCGAAACATTTATTGGGGCTGTTATATCCACTTACACTATGAAAGAACATACCATCTACAATGGATATCCGCCTCAGGAAAAAAAATTGGATCAAGTCAAGTAGCCTTATCAGCCCCTTATTTCAGTGTCACACGGTTTTTCCTCGATCCCTACAACGTTTTGAAAAGAAGCCCCCAATTGGTAGAAAACGGTGTTTATGAAGTTGCTTCTGTTTTGTTGACATCCCTTATTCGAGATGGTCCCGACACTGGTGGTTGGATTTTGCCTACACCTTCCCAGTTAGTTCTACCGGGAAAACCGTCCCTGGAGGCAGCTGTGTAGGTTTTCTAACTCTCACTCCCCACTCCAGTAACTTCTGACTGTAGCAAGTGAAACTTGATCGCACTTGTTGGCAATTAGTGTGGTTGTTGGGAGTTCGTTGACAACATTTTGGTTCAACCAGTTTCAATTGATTTGTGGCCTGTAAAGGCAGTGAAAGGCTATAACCTCACTCCCTACTCTCTCACTCCCTACAATATCCAGCCAATAGCCCCTTAAATTGTAGGGAGTGAGATCTGCTTGTAGCAAGTGAGATTTTGACAAGGAAACCTTAGTATTTACTGTAGCTAATATTAAGCTAATTTGTGCTGTTCCACTCACCTAATTTGAAAGACTTGAGCGGCAATTCCCATGGAGGTTGGAGGCTGTAGAGGGGAAAAAATAGTATATCTCACTCCCTACAAAAATTGTTTTTTCTTCAAAATGGCGTATCAGCAGTACGGTTCAAGATTATGTGTGCTCACTTGGGTAATATGCCGAGAGAACTGCATTCTTGATTAGGAACAAGAAAATTGATCAAGTTTCAATTTTATTTTATTTTTTATTTTTTTGGAAAATTCGATACCCAAATGTGACCGAAATTTCGAAATGACTCTCATGCAGGGTGTTGTACTCCGTTAGAGACTAGCTAGACCAGAAACCCAGGGCCAAAAACGTGATGGGTCTGAATATTTATAAAATAAATATATTTTTCTTGTTACATTACGAGTATCTATTTATATGCACACAATCAACATGCACATAATTTATGTAACTCATTCCCTCTCCCTATGGTAATAACTTGTAGCTACAATTTCAGATTCCTATGTTATGCATCTTAAAGAAATTTCAAACCCTCTCAAGTCGTGGAGAAAAAATTAATATAATTAGTAGAAGATTCGACCCCAATAACGTTACGTTAGCATTTTGCGTTTTAGAACATTCTGAATAACTTTTGTTTCGTGTCTGTCTCTGTGTGTATGAGGGTGTCTGACTGTCTGTCTGTTCGTCCGTCAGCAGATCCTTTTAATGAGCCTCATTCCTCCAGTTGTTATCCAATTCTGACGAACTTTACCGGGGATGTGTGGGTTAGGCTCTTGATGGTCCTCTTCAAGTCTTATAGGTTGTCTCAAGTTCTAATCGTCCGATCACCTCAAATTTACATGCTAGTTCGGGGAGAAAGATGTAATGATTTATATACATTTCAACGCGATAGTACCAATGATAGATATTCATCAACTACTGCGAATGTACCTACGTCAAATCCTTGTAACAAGCCTGTATCTCAGAGTTGTTATCTGATTTTGGTGACACTTACAGGAAATGTGCGGGTTAGCCTGTAAATGATCCCCCATGAGTTTTGCTGCTAAGAAATCAATACATCAGTTCGCGCATGTGCAAACTTAAAATCCACCAAGCATAATTTTCTGCGGTCCTTCGGGTCAAATTGCGCCTACATTTCCTGGGTATTCAGGGGAAAACGATTTAATAATACTCTCATATCGATTTTGACTTGACTCGAAATAAACGTCTACAAGTGAATTACATGTCTACGTTTACATGTCTGCTAATCTTTTGAAGTTTTGGATGTATAGCGGAACATGTCCTTATGCATTTCGGTTCCATGGATCGTTGTAACAGGCTTACCTTCTACATCTTTCGAGATTATTGAAAACATTTCAAAAGATCTATAAGTTCACATTTAGACGAGGAAGCTACGTGGCCCAACTTGCCAGACTTAGTAGTTCCAGAACTAAACTTTTTAGTAGGGTGTGTTGACAGCTGTTTATACATGCAAACTGTTAAGAAAACTGCTTTCCACGAAGGTATATTAATGTACAGTATACATCATGTGACTTAGCACTCTCGTAACAAATTTTTTTGGGTAACCAGGTAGTGGACACATATCAAGATCCCATCGACCGCCTGAACGTGCGGTGGTACATGCTGATGCTCTGGGTCCCCCTGACGCTAGTAAATTGCGTACGGAATCTCAAATACCTGGCGCCGTTCTCCAGCATCGGCACCGCGGCGTCGCTCCTCAGCTACGGGATCGCCATGTACTACATGTTTCAGGACCTGCCTCCCTTGTCAACCCGGGAACCCTTCGGAACTTGGGGAGGTTTACCACAGTTCTTCGGTACGGCGCTTTTCGCCATGGAGTGTATTGGGGTGGTAAGCGAATCCTTCACAGCCATGTTAACATACTCTAAGATCCCACTGTCTTCCGAGTGCTGTGAATTCAATTTACTCCTTGCTGTTTGTGTAAAATTCCCTTTAAAACAGCTCACAAATTGATGAAAAGGACATTCAGCCTTCCAGATTATTGTCAAAAACCAATACCAGAAATCCGCACAGCTAACAGTAAGTTGTCAACAGTTCCATGCCGTGAACCAGCATGAGACGAGGAAAATGTGGTTTTAGTACCACAAAATTGGGCAGACGATACCTTACATTCAGGGACATTGCGATATTACTAAATATCATATTCGTTTCGATATACATATATCAAAAACCAATATCGTAGAGAAAAAACGCTGCAAATTCTTTCACTGGGGTTTATTATTCAATTTCATTCATTTGGCTTACATTCATAATTTTAATGTCTACTAAGCTTTGGAGTGTGCGTGTTCCACAGGTGATTGAGTGATTATTGAATTTCAGGAGATATGCATAGAGCACGTAAATCTCTTCTCAACCAAAATACCTATTTGGATTGATCAGTTGATCATATTTGTGTGCCTCCTGAAATTCAATAATCGCTCTATCACCTGTGAAACATGCACACTCCAAAGCTTAGTATAAATTCAAATCATGAACGCAAGCCAATTGAATAATAAACCCCAGTGAAAGAATTTGCAGCTTTTTTAGAATCAGAATACTTCTCCAGTGTCACATAGTGTCCGTATTCTTCAGATGAACACAAGTATAATACCATATCCACCTAGCTTTAATAATACCTGTTTCGTCTTGTTAAATTCAGGTGATGCCGTTGAAAAATGAAATGAGCAGCCCGCAACAATTTGGGTCGTCATTTGGAGTCTTGAATGTGGCCATGGCTCCAAATTTAGTCATGTTCATGACCGTCGGATTCTTTGGATATCTCAAGTACGGCGATGTAGTTGAACCTTCGGTGACACTCAATCTGCCAGGAGAAGAACTGTGAGAAAATTTGAAATTACGAAATTCTTTATTTATTTATGGATGTGAAGTTCAGAGATCTCTCGCAGTGGTAGAAATTAGGGTGGTTTTGGTAGATGAGTTGATTGAGGTGGCAATCTTTCATTGGGATTCTCTCACGGAAAGGCTTGAGTTCTAATTCGATCAATGTATCCATGATTCTTTGTTCAGAACGTGCTTCATTACCTAACTGTTATAAGAACTTATGAATTGCAGAAAAAAATAAGTAAGTTCCTAATTACGATACAAGAAAAAGGTTATTACAGTATATTCCTACATTTTAATGATAGTTCCCTAGAACAATCACGTAACCTGGACTCTCACCAGCTGGAATATAAGTCAAACATTTAGGATGGACCATCAGTGTCATGTTTACACTATGTCCCCACAACAAAGACTGAAACTGAATCACTAACAACGAAATTGTGCAAACCTATTTTAATAGAAACGGAATTCAAATAAAGAGCCCTCCGTAATTCAACGAAATGAACAAGTTTCGTTGTTGAATAGATGTCAACGGTTTGGACATGATCAAATGCAAACAATAACATCATATCGAACAAATCACGCTGCTTATGCACTGCATAATATGCCGTCACATGTGAACACAAATGGTCACAGCTTGATGGACCTTCAATAGTGATTGATGTGTGTGGATATCCCCATTTAGAAATTTACCAGATGGAAAAATGGTAATTTCTCTATTAAAATCCAACATGGATCCATTTGGGCTAAATTGAATAAATTCAACAAATTGTCTGTTGAATCAAAATTCTACCTATTTGTGATTGGTTTCTTAAGACGATATGCAAATGTAGATTTACCCGTATTTTCCCTGAAATCTTCTTCGCACTCGTTATTCTTTCCCAGGATTTCCTATTATTTGAACAAAATCCTTATTTCAATTTATTGGAAAAGCTTTCATAATAAAACAAAAAGGTGCAGTCTATCAAAAATTCACTTGAACCAAATTAACTAAGCAGTAGATACCTAGTAAGTAGAAATGAGTTGTTACAGTTGTTATGGATATTTTTGGGTTATTATTCAATAATGAACCATTGTAATCGCTC
Organism: Creontiades dilutus; assembly: GCA_031894815.1. Lineage (NCBI taxonomy): Eukaryota > Metazoa > Arthropoda > Insecta > Hemiptera > Miridae > Creontiades > Creontiades dilutus. The sequence goes on along the minus strand of JAVIWC010007073.1, from coordinate 581,676 downwards.
TTGAAAAAAAAATGTCTAACCCCCCCTGAAAATTTCATGGTTTACATTTCAAAGGGTGTACTATACAAATCTGCATTAAAATGTTTCCGTCCGTACGCCGTTCGCACGATTTCTCCCAAACGGCTGGAGCAAAAGATCTGAAATTTTCAGGAAGAATCCATGTTGGTCCGACAACGTCCCAATTCTTTAGCCAGCTCTCTCACTTAATTTAAAGTGCCCTTTAAGGGTTGTCAAAGTTTTGTAAAATCCCTAAAACCCTCAAAAAAGTCAAGGCGGCCTAAATTTGGACTTTTTTTGAAGAACCTTCCATGAGGAATCGAATGAGCCCCTCCCCAGGTCCGTAGCTCAAACCATTCCCGATGTATGGGGCGATTTATGCTGCCAACATTGCAACCACATTTAGTACATCACTAGGTTACTGCGATCAAAACAAAAACAACAGCGTTTTTTTTTTTGTTTGGTTTTGATTGCAGTAACCTAGTGATGTAGTGAATGTGGATACTGGAGTGAACTCCTAAAAGGGTTTATAGCCTATACACGGGTTGAAGCATTCTGATGTGCATGCTCCGTCTTACTAAATTTGAAATTTTCAAATAGAATATTTTTCCATTGTAATCGCTCTTGAAAAAACGCTGCAAATTCTTTCACTGGGGATTATAATTACATCTCATTCATTTGGCTTGCATTCATGATTTGAATTTCTACTAAGCTTTGGGGTGTGGTTGTTTCTCAGGTGATAGAGCGATTATTGAATTTCAGGAGATATGCATAGAGCACTTAAATCAGTTCTCATCCGAAATACCTATTTGGATTGATCAGTGGATCATATTTGTGTGCCTCCTAAATTCAATAATCGCTCTATCACCTTGAAACACGCACACTCCAAAGCTTAGTAGAAATTCAAATCATGAATGCAAGCCAAATGAATGAAGTTCAATAATAAACCCCAGTGAAAGAATTTGCAGCGTTTTTCAAATCATCCACTCAAAGTGAATCAACATTCCTAATCCTCGTTTGGTTCAAATTTTCATAATAACTTGACCTTGTCGTTAACCTAATCTGAGAGAGTTCCAGTGTCATATAATTGTTCTTTTGAAAATATCACAGCTCTCGATTGTATCAGTGATCAACTGAGACGCTCCAGTTCACCTAGCTCTCCACTTATTCTATGAAAATCTAATTTTCCTACATTGCCCTTCAATTGTTACTTGTGCTGTAATTTGTTCTTGAGTTAGAACGTAAAAAAATGCTGTTTCCGTAAAGTTTCCTGTAAAGAATTCCCAATTTATCATTATTTATTCATACTGATATGTTTCAGCTTGGCTCAAGCGTCACGAGTTTTGCTTGTTCTATCCATCTTCATCACACACCCTCTGAACTTCTATGTGTCATTTGACATCGGCTGGAATGAATACATGAGCCCTCGTCTGACGAAAAATAAATTATTCGTTGAATACTGCGTACGAATAACTCTGGTGACTTTAACAGGTAGGTTTCACAAGAAAGTAAAAAAAATAACTTATTAGTTGGGGACAATCCATTTCCTGACACAGTTGCAAAACTGAATTGTTGGAAAAACACTGCTGAAAGAGAATTTATCGGAGTTTAGCTAAACTACATTGAAATTAATCTCAAAGTTTAAATCTTGAAATCATATCATCAGCATCATACAAGTTTCACTAACCTAATTATCAGTTAAACCTGTTTGAAATAACGAAATCTATCTAATAGAGTTTAGGCAAACTGTTCGTGCACGATTCGGACAATTTGTTGTTTTCGGAATGATCTTGTTTGATGATATAAAGAATAAATGTACTTATTCACCCTCTGCTCCGAACAGAGAAGATATAAGACCAAATTGAATGCCTTAAAGTAAGGTGGCAGTAGTGCCTTCAAGTCACCGGCTCGTAACTAAGTCCCAAAGTCGTATTCCAGATATTTCATGTTTCTTCAAATGGATTGGAGTTGAACGTTTTCATGAAATACTACCTAAATATTGAGATAAGTAGGAAATATACGAGCTGACTGCTCGTAATAAACCTCGTGAAATACCTTTGATTCTGTGGTTTCAAGGGGAGTTTTAATTAATCAAATATCTTAATTTTTGCTTCCAATTTTTGAAGTTGGTGTTAATACATCTTGTTAGATCCAAAATTTATATCTATTTTCTCTCTCCGACAACTTTCAACAATGATGTATAATTTTTAGCGAATTTCCAGTGAATAGGCGTTACCCAGTATTTGAATGATCTTGTGTTCCTTAAGAAAATCTGTAGTCACGAATCACTATAAGCTTAAGAACATCCGCGGAAGTTGGCTCTTTAGAATGTAATTCGCACTATACTCTTGCCCACGTAGGAGCGACCCTGCGGTTTTCTGAAAACCTCTGGGCCTGGCAACGCCGCCCAAATCCGAGCCTAAAGGTAGTGGCCTGACTGCTCGCATCGGACCCTAATTACGGTGCGGTACTTACGCGTCTTAAGCAATCCAAATGCGATCTAATAGGTAATTCGATCATGCCATCACCAGAATCGTGATGTACATGAAAAAAGGGACACAACGAGTATAAATTTGAACTGGAAAAACATACCTAGACGTGATGTAAAAATACCCAATGGCGGTTTTCGTCAAACTCAAACAAAAATGGGGTTTTTCCCATGTGGGGGGAGTATCGTGTTCCATGTAATTTTGGACGCTGAAGCGATTGGTCCCAAACCTGTGCGATTGACCCAGAGAAAGGAAATCCATTTTCATGGGGTAAAATGGTGCAAAATGACATTATTTCCGTACTTTTTCGAGCCCCATCCCATCTGACAGGGTTGGATCGAAGAAACATGAGTTTAAGTGTAATAAAGTTCGACACAAGAATAATAAACCCATGTGTAATCAAATTTGCAGCGTTTTTTTGCAATTTATTACACTTTTGCAATACGGCCACATACTTGTTTGACAAGGTGTTCCTGAACCGATGATTTGAAATTTAGAGTTATTTTCCTCAGAACGACCTTGAACATTTTGGATCTCACAAAAAATTACATTTTTCAACAAAAACAACTAAAACGTCTTGCGTTAAGAGGGGGAGATTGAAAGGGGGTTTACTGCTGCTAATGAGGGATAGTCGGCCGAGTTAAAGGGTCCGCTGCGGTGTTGCCACCTGATTGCGGGGAAGGGGTTTTCGTCCCTGCGGTCCGGGGTCGCTCCTATATGGGCAATAGTATAGTGCAACATTGTGGCATTCGGTTACAAATATTTATAAATACCCGTAGTTACCTAATTTAATGCAATCCAAGTTAGAATGAAACTTCACTCATCCAAATCGAGCAATTCAATGCCACACGTCAAAGGAAGACTATATTTAGGACTCATCTGTCAACTCCATTAGGGTCTTGTTGAAATGGGCTAATTTCTTTGGTTTATTTCTTCTAGTTCTGGTGGCGGCTACAGTGCCGTATCTGGACATCATTATCTCTTTATTTGGAGCCATCGTTCTGACCTCCTTGGGGCTGGCTGTTCCTGCCATCATCCAACTCTTCACCTACTGGCATCACGTCCACGGCTTCCGATTCTTCCTGATGTCTTGCAGAAACTACTTCATCGTTTTCGTCGGTGCCGTAGCCCTTGTCATCGGCACTACGACGAATATGAGGGACCTGATTCAAAAGTTACGTTCGTGACAATGGCGACGACACTATCATCGGTGTTAATCATGAACTTTTTTTTAACATCAGTATTATTGCTCGGCGGATGATGGATTGATAAGGTGCAGGATTGATGTCATTATTTGCGACATTTATAACTGTAATAGTTAAGCGGTTGAATTAGGTTCATCTACAAAAAGCCTTGGACTTTCAAGTGAACCCAATGGAATCTTGAATTTTTCTGATATGTCATGCTGGCACAATTGCACTCCAATACATGCAGGGAATTTAATGGGCATTGCAAGGCATATGCTACCACATGTAAATAATATATATAGGTTCTAGCGTATGTAAGCTACATGTACATTCACTGTATTAATTCTTATTCATGATACTAATAACCCTCCGTTGCCTCCAATATCCTCAGAAAATGGTGTACATACTACTATTTATGGGTCCAGATAAATAACGACGACAATTTAACGTTTATGAGTCAAGATTTATAAACCATTATCCTCACGAAAAGAGTTGAATAGGTTTGATACATTGAAATTTGAATCAAACACAAGATTCTAATATTTGAATTTTTGAAATGCCTCAATAATTGATCTAATTAATACACATTCATTGAAAGAACTTCTCTTTCAAGTGAACTTGTCCCAAATGACCTGCGGAGGGAAGACCTGCAGTTCATCGCAAGACTTTTTTGACAGCATGGCTCCCTCCGGCCGACGTTCGAACTACTCGGACGGTCGAAAACTTCTCTTGGCAAGAAAAGTTCGAGACCTGCAGGTCTGCCAAACCGTTCTTCACAAAGTGACCTGCAATTCACCCATCCGCCATTTGCTCGGGTTTCCTTCTTGTCAACAAAGGACTCCCCTCATCGCAGAGTCAATACCAATCAAATTTACTCAATACTAAACTATACTGGTCGATACTATGCTCATCACAGAGTCGATTCTTTTTAATAAGTAGGTATTTATATGAAAATCTGCATGAGGACTCGAAAATGACTAGGGAGTAGGAAAAGAGAACAGTAGATGACTGTCATTTACCGAATTCTGACGGATGACGAAGATAGTAGAGGTTGACAGTCATGCGACGAGATAGCAGTAGTGGTGGTGATTGTCTCAGAATGGAGACGACGAACTGCAGATCCCATTCATTCATGATGTGAACTGCAGGTGTCGCAATCAATCACGAAGTGAACTGGTACACTTCTCCCACTGACCTTGTCTTTGGCCTGAGTGACCTGCAGGTCGTCTACTCCCTCAGGTGACCTGGGTTTACACACCTCTAATTCATCCGTTAACAAGAAAAGAGGTTGTACCACTCCGACGTTATACCTCTCAAGCAATGAGCATGTAAAACGTTCCAATCTTCAACGATCAACATGAAATTTCAAATTGAAATAGTACAGTACAGACGTATGAATCGCATCTAATACACATTTCTCACACTTGGTGACAAAATTTAAATTTATCGAAAATGTATAGAAAATTTATCGAAAAGCACAGCTTTTCTGCCTTCGGATATTCCTATGCCTTAATCCCTACAATAACTTTTAAGAGTCAACCTCTGCTCAATATTCAAGTACTCGATTTCCTCCTCTTACACGAGTAATAATTTATAATGTATATAATTGGAATGCAAAATTCCGCTGGCAAGTTGACGGTGAAACCAGAAATGATTCAGTGTTTAATCTTTTCACGAGCTGCATATAGGGCAGATACAAATACGATCTGTTACCAAAGGTATGAAAGTCACATTTGATATTTCGCAGAGAGCTCCGTCTATATTTCTACATATAAAATGACCTCGATTACCATAATTTACCTACAATATTCGTTAACTCGCTGATGTATACGAAACATGAACAATGTAGGTAGGTTCACGTTAGGTTGTACTCTACGCCCATGTACAAATAATGTGTTACAGGCAGTTTTTTTTTCGTTGTAGTTTGTAAATAATGTAATCAGCTAATATTAAACTATATTACAAAGAACTGGTTGTTATTTTTGTTTGAGGTCGTTTTGGGTTTTGGTATGCGATCTGCTTGTCTTCGTGGTCTAGTCTGTAATCTCTGGGGGATCCAGGTTTGGGATCATGGGGCGGAAACTCAACGGGTTTGGGATCATTTGGTTTAGGCAGACCACCGGGTATGGGATCACGAAAAAACATCTTGAAATGCATGCATTTGATTTTACGTAGGTAACTACCTACTAAACAAATTAGGAATGATTCCATTCGTCGCTTTTGCCTGCTGCCCATCACTAGTCTTGCTTATCAAACTGCTCACTCCTAAGCCCCACGCTGAGGAGGAAGTCGAGTATGTCCCTGTCGTTATTTTCGCGTTCGATCGCTTCATCAGGCTCAGGTCCGTGCAATTTATGCTCGTTTTTCATCGAAAGCACTCTTGTGTGCCTCGCATCAGTGATGACCGCTGAACTACATCGTCGATTGCAACACCTAAACTTGACACTACCGTCCAATAATGTACGGAATTAAGAATACTTGAAACCGTCTATCACGATAACTTTTTTTCCCTCGCCGACTCAGAAACATTGCACTGATCGCAACATCCATATTTTCTTTCTCACTACGCGTGCACGATAGGAAGGTAAAGAAATGACTGACCGTATGTGTGAGTGCCCCATTTGAGACGTGAAACCAAAACATTTCATTTGGCCCTTGCGCTTTGATCCCAAACCACTGGTCTCCGATGATCTCAAAGCCGTTGCCTCTCCATCCCCCACTCCATCCGCTTGATCTCAAACCCTCCATCCTCTGACCTCTTGCTGAAGTTTTTGAAGCTTCTAGCTCCAAATTTAAAATGTGCAAATGTGCGAACTCAAAAACGATATTTTTAAATCTGCTCATAAAGCAACTAGTTCTGTACTTTTTCAATCCCAAAATTGAAATATTTCCAGAAAATATATGTCTTATTTAATTTATATTACTTGATGGAAATATTCGTCACAAGAGATGTTTGTATTGCGAACTCGGTACATTGAGTTATTTATTGGCCATTATCGCATACGTTTGAACGAAATTTTGGCACCAATTTTGAATTTATTATCAACAAATAATGCAACTTCCAGAGCATCAACTGGTGTACAATGTGCTCACAATTAGAATGTGCGAAAAAATGAAGTAATTTTGTATTAAAATAGAATATTAGTCAAAATGCGAACAAAATAGTGAATGTACATGGTAACTGGAACAGAAAGCCACCTATCGCACCTTTCTATTTCGCTCCATTCCCGAGATATTGTTTCTGAAGTTTTTTTCCGTTTTGTTTTAAATAATAAAATACGTTTTTGCCATAAAGACGCAAGTTCTGCCACTTTGAAAACCACGTTTTTCACCTTTTGACTTAATTTTTGGATTAACGTATTTAAAAAAATTGCAAATTCTTTCACTGGTGTTTATGTTCAATTGATCAATTTGAACAAAATCATGTTTCAGGATAGAGCAATTATTGAAACACTGAAGGGTCAATAAATGATGAAATAAATCTACTCAGAAAATACCTATTTGTTGTTTTGATTGATCATATTTGTGTGCCTCGCTGCGAATTCAATAATCTTTAACACTGTGGTATTATTCAATCCAAAGCTTATGATTTGAATTTCTAGTAAGCTTTGGAGTGTGTGTGTTTCACGGGTGATAGAGATATCATTGAATTTCAGGAGATATTCATAGACACGTACGGCGGACTTCATACAACGTACGGCGGACGGACGGAAAAATTGTTATTGCAGATTCGGATTCTACACCTTTGAAACGTAAACCATGAAATTTTCAGGGGGGTTAGAATTTTTTTTTTTTTTTTTTTTCAAGAGCGATTACAATGGTTTATTATTGAATAATAAACCAAAAAATGTGCTGGAAGCTGTCAATTTCATTATTTCGGAGCTGATTGGAAAACAGACATACGAATTCCAAGCAACTGTGGTTACCACACCTTAGCAACAGGTAACACTATAGGTGTGTACTTGCAGACCAGTTAGACAGCTTCTATAATAGCAATGGATCATGCTGATCAAAGCAGTTCAGTACCATAAAAATTGAGATTTTCATTCTGAACACGATTAAACTTCAAACTGTTGATAAATAAATGACTCGCAAAACCTCATGTTTGAAATTCGTTTGTGTAAATATTTATAACTGTTCCACCGAATAAGGCGAACCTGTTTGATTTTCGCAACACCTGAATTGCGATAAGACTGTTTAAATAGGTCTCTGGAAACTTCATTGTTGGACAAGCGTTATCTAAGATATAGAGTTATTTTGGATATGACTAATAGGCCAGTCAATTTATACATCAAACATCTCAAACGTGCTCTCATCATTCTATTTTAAGAGCTTTTCTAACAATTTCGGTTTTTTGTTGTATAGTTTTGTCTGCCGGTCTGAAAACCGTCCTACATGTCCTCCCACTGTCGTTATATGGAAGTTAGCTTTTAAATTACGGTTGAAATGTATAACTTTCACCGAACTCGGACCAAAGATGCAATCAATCAATCAATCAAAACCTTTATTTGTAGAGAACAGTGCTAAAATGTTCGTTACAAGAGTTCGGACAAATGGCCGATGAAGATATACAAATCAAAATAAAGTAAATTAAGGTAAATGGACCAAAGATGCTCTATAGTAGAATAGAACATGAGTATTTGTAAGCTCTTCACCAGATATTCATAATTGTGTCGTCTGGTTGCAAAACCGGCCAGCTCGTTAATTTTCGAAAAATAATTTTTTAATTTTCCCAAGTCCTTTGCTAACACTTCCTCCTATTGGCAACAAGAAATCATGACGAACCCTGTTTGTCCTGTTGTTTTGGGGAAATCTTTGATGTGCTGCAGAGGCGGCCAAATCCACCCACCACTATTTTTCAAAACCGACCATCTCCAAATCCGCCTAGTAGCGGTAGTGTTCCCTCTTATCAGATGACGTAGTAAAATAGAAACACATTGTCTTAGCAGCGGTCTTCCACAGATCCGAGGTTGGAGCCAGAAAGACGATGGTGAAGAGTGGCAGGAATATCAAGAACAGCAGGCTTGAGGACGTTGCACCAGGTACTGTGGTGAAGCCTCTAAAAGTACGCGATGTCAGAAACTTACTGGCTAAACATTATGGGCTGGATTTAAATAACGACGAGCGATTGATTTTTTACCAAAACAGTTTGGACATTTTAGCCATTCAACACACCGAGGAAGAGGAAGAAGTTGAAGAACCCTCGGAGATCGATAATGACATGTGTGAGCCTCAGAAGGTGGATGTAGCCACTTGGGTCTGATAGTTTTATTCAGAATTTCTATCCTCTAGCGCCATTTAGAAGTTTATTTCAGTTCTGATTTATTGATGTCTATTTCTATTCTTCATCGCAATTTCGAAGTTTGTCTCAGTTGTTTCATTTTCAAAGTTTAATAAAAAGGTTCATATTGTTTAATAAAGTTAGCAGTTACCTAAAGTATAGCTGCAAATTCTTTCCCTGGGGTTTATTATTCAATGATTCATGATTTGAATGTCTACTAAGCTTTGGAGTGTGCGTGTTTCACAGGTGATAGAGCGATTTTTGAATTTCAGGAGGCACACAAATATGATCAACTGATCAATCCAAATAGGTATTTTGTTTGAGAACCGATTTAAGTGTTCTATGCATATCTCCTGAAATAATCTTGAATTTAGCTATTTTCGTTTTAATACTTTTATTGAACGTTTATGTAGCGTGCATTTCTTCCAAGTTACATTCACACATTTATATTGACAAGTCGTCACGGAACCTACAGAACACTGCTTTGCACGAAATATTAAGTTCATATCTCCAGCTGCAACGGTTTTCCGCCTCATAATTAGCAATATTTCGATCGCTCCCGTCGAAATCAGTCCGGCAGTTTCTATGGGTAAACCTATTCCTAAGAAATGTTCAGTATGTATACTGAACATAAGATGCATACTGTAACTGTATGAGACATAAGATGCATATCTGGCTGAAGGAGTTAACCTGAAAGCATAAGAAATATAACCTTTGGACAATTTTTCACTGTTCACAATGTAAGCACGATGAGAGGGGCAGCATATGATCTATCACTAAGGATCGCACACTCCATATAGGTATAAGGTTTCAAGACCATCAAAGTCCGTCTGAGGCAAATGATCGCAGCATAAGGGATCTGTGTGTGAACTGGTAAACATTATCCATCTTCACTCTGTCGTCACCGAAGTCCAGTAGTTCTGCCAGCTATCATTTGCAATTTACTTCTGACTGCGGTTACTGCGCTAATCATTTCAATAATAGTGTTCCCTTTACCTTGAAGCTCCAAGTTAAAGCCGCGTTTTGCCGCAAGCAGTGTTATTACGTAATAAATGTTTGTAGCTTAGCTACCTACTTCTTAAAAAATGTTTTCTTCTCGAGATCTACTCAAAAAGCACTCGCGATCGACCGTTTGAGCACCCTTATTATAGATCAAGTGACGACGACGAGGACTCCTTGGATGGTGCCATTATGTACTATCTACGTAAACCCTACATTTATGAGGCACCAGAAGTCCTACTAGTACAAAATATATGAACATCCCGAAAAATGAACTGGGTGGTTGAAGAACGTAAATACATCAACCAGGTGTACAGCCACTTCCTAATCACTAGGTTGAATAATAAGGGTTGTTTCACTTGTCTCTCTTCCACGGATGATGGAAATTATTAAACGCTCGGTAGAAGCTGGGTCAGTATTCAAAAAATAACTAAAATAGCTAATGGATTTAGTAAAAATGTCGCAGAGAAGAATTGGAATGAGGCAATTTGACTTCTAGGAAATCGATAATAGTGAGCAAACATGGCAAAACTCATGGCGGGTTCGACTATTTGAAGCATACCGATTGTCTATGAGAAGAATTATTGTTGTCTAGAATGTAAAACACAAAAAGAAATATTTGGATGTTGTGCGTAAAAACAAACTTACTGAAGACATAAATATTTGAAGCTGATTTTTGTCCTTCCCATCAGCTAGCTACATTCCTCAGGGAAGGATGAGCTCCTATAATTCGTCGTTGTAAAATTTTGTCCTGTTTTTTGTTGTCACTCAATCTTTCGAAATTCCAATTCGAAGCATACCACCTGGGTTTCAGGGCAGAAGCCGCCACTGCCTGCACGACATTTAAGTAAGGACCAAATATAGAACGCAATTTAGAATTGACAATTGGATTTGTATATCAATCGTACCACTGCTGCTAATTCGTGAACTGGAAATCCTCGAAACAAGCATCACACCAAACAATGAATTATTAGTAGGGCTTGCGGATGCGTCACAATCTATTTGGCATATTAGCTACTTTACACACACATTAATGTTCTACATTTTACTCGTTATAGATGAAAATCATAAGTTCTAGTAGTACAATGGTTTTAATTACCGAGCTAGGATGATGCCCTTAAATGTGATCATTTGTCATATCAAACATTTGCGTGTACCTATATATTTCACTCAATTTCACGTTGTATCACAGACAACAAATATTTGGAAGAGATTCTCTCATGAGAAATATTTATTTCATCCGGAACCGTTGAAAGACGTAGGTAAAGTAAATAACCAATTCTCAGCCACTGTCCTGGGGACCTCTCCCTCTCTCGAGATTTCGTTCAGATAAATTACCGCTTGACACGGAAGCCAGGGCACTACATTTTCACGGTTTGCCCTTCTGCGATACTTTCTGAGTTTTAAAGATTTCTGTCATTTCGTGTTTCTCACTCATCAATATGACGAAAACACTCGCCAAATCTGAAGAGGAGTCCAAGCCGCCCCTGCATCCAGCCATCCCGCTGAATTCTATCGATGAACTCGGAGCAAGGTTAGCAAGTTGTTACGCACCTAAGACACTTCCAGGCGCATCGGAAGAAAAACTGTCAATCTAAGCGTTTTTTTGGGGTACTGAATCCGGTCACGCTCAAATTTTCGGGTTATTGGCTACTTTTCGTCTTTCTTTTTTCAGTTTAGAAAATCACAGATTAATAAAGAGTATTTCAAAATTTTCTCTGTTCAGATGTATCTGAAATAGTTTTCGATTTTTCGGTGTTCGGGTCATTATCTCTTGAAAACCACATTTGACTCCTATTCAAGGCCCGTAGGTAGCGGTGACCGTACTCGCCGCCTTTACTTCATTGTCATGAATCCCGTTCTTAAGTGTGGGTATTTAAAGACCCGAAATTCCCCTTCGTTTTTAGCCGTAGATTTTCCCCTTGTTTTGGTAAACGGCTTCATGTCCCTTATCCAAGTGACTTCAGGTTTATCATTACCCTAGTGGCAGTTAGCAATGATTCTTGACGTGATTGGTGTGTATTTGTTCCCCGTTTGATGTTCCTCTTCAAAAAAGAGTTTCAGGAAAAGAAGCCCCAGAGTTTTTTGGTTAACAACTCACGGACTCAGTTCTCTCTTTCGGATTTTACAAATTGGCATCGTACTATTATTTATTCTAGGTAATTCAAAAAAGAACAGAGAAGCGCAAGAGAACCAGAAGTTTAGTGACAGTGATGACTTATCTTTGAGGGAGACCTTGTTGTAGACACAGACGAAGATTTGATGATTCAATGAAGTTGAATACAATTTGCCAATTACCGATAATAATTCGCCAAAGTGGTAATTGCATAGCACTGCAATCACAGCAGCCACTACATGTGTTCCATGGGAACCTGATCATGGACTATGTGATGTCATGCGGAACCTATTTTATAATTTTGGTAAAGAAAATAAAAGCCAAATATTAATGTGGGTTCAAAAAAGTTCTACATACAAGACTGTAGTTTACCTATTTCTAAGTCGTCGTTCATTTTGACTATAATTTATTGACTGTTTTCAAGGTTTTTATTGTTATAAATACATTTAACCTTCTAACTTTGAAAAAAATGGGTTGAATGACGGTTGAGAGGGGAACATAATTCAGTTCTCGGGGTTGGGCGTCATTACCCGGTAGTGCGGGCGGCATTACCTCACAGTGTGGGAAATGCGTCCCAAAGCACTTTATTAACATTCACGGCTGTTTTTCCTTTAAAAATCCTTTTTGTAAAATGAAATGCTCAGATATCAAAAATATAAACAATAATCACATGACTCCCGACCAATTTTGGTATTCTAGAGCCATTCGTCCAAGAAAAACATTTTTTATGACAACATTCTGTCCAACTGTATGGCTTTTCAAAGAAAGTGCACGATAATAATTCGTTCCATAACTATGAACAGGTTTACCTACTGAACAGGCTCGTAAAATCTCGTGTAAATTCTACTAACGTAGGGGTGGGGCCTAGAAGCGCGCCCCTTGACGTGAGTCTATGTCGCACCGGTAATCTGGAGCAATCAAGCAAACTCTTCAATTCAACAATTTTTTTTCATTTTTTGGGCGTACCTACGAAGGAGAATTATTCCAAAATTCATATTTTTCTTTTGTTTGTAATAATCTTGGTGCATAAAAGTCATCCCCCGTTCAGTTTGGTCTGAATGATGGCTCAACGGATCTATGAATGTATTTAAGTAAGCTATAGGAGCTTATAGTCAGTCAATCTTTTTCGTTATTGTAGAAACTACTGCTCAAAGTGCATGATATAATTTGCTTACCCTTGCTACTTTAATTTAGTTGGTCACGTAAAAAAACATTTGTTTATGATTTTATCATGTAAGCGTTACCAAGTTGGTTTAATTTTAATTATGTTGAGTACCAACAATGATATTAAAAATACAGTTTTACGCTGGTAACTTAATTCTACATGATAACTTATGAAAAGATAAAAGATCTCATAAATGTGAGGTTTCTTAAATTTTATAACAATTGAGTTCTTGAAGTTTACTTGAAATACTGTTGAACATTAAGACTGTGTTTTATAAAGTTTACAGCTATTCGAAATAGATAAAAATTGCAAATAAGTGCGGCTATTCTTCCTCATTTGCATTTAATCAAACTGTAATAGATAGGTGTTTGTAGGTATTGTGATACCTGTTCTTGGGTATAACGGGTTGTGGTACCTAAGAATGCCTGATATGACTTTGGGTTTTAATTTTCACAAACTGTAAATGTTAAACTTTCGCACTAATAAAAACGGACAAATTTTGGGAGAGAAAAAATTGCCTGTAGCAGTTACAAAATCCCCAACTTTTGACCATCTACAATAAAAATGTATGCCATTACAAATTTTGTATTAACGAAGTGTCATAGGTGGATTATTCCAGCGTCGAATAAGACCAATTACGATTCTATAAATTCCGTAATAAGGAACCTGTGATTTTTCAAAGATGTTAACCATTTCGGCCATACCTTAGAACTCCTGGAGTTGGCAATACAACTAGATCAACAAATACAATAGTACAACTTTTGCAAATAAACAAATGTTTTTTAGTTAATATTGAAAGTGCCCACCTCAATTTATAACAGAGAACAGGATGAGATCAAATTAACCAGCTACCTTGACAATTTAGTAAACATTTTAATTACAGATTAAACATATATAATTACAGAAAAAATACAGATGGAGAAACGGAGGTATTGTACGTGTTTCGATCGCCCTCGATCACGACTGACCATCAGCACGAAAAAAACCCTTACCAAGACCGCAGAGAAGTGAAGCATCCAACATCGTAAGTAGAAGAAATTTCGATGTCTTGTTCCATTGATTTATAATTTGAAATTTTCATATCTGGATCTGACATAACGGTAGTCATTAAATTTGTTAACGAAATCAGAGAGGAACTACCTGGGCTCCCTTTTGTTAGTAAATATATTTGTATCCGTTCCAACAAAAAATCATTCTGAGACAACCAGAACTTTTATACTTTTATTAAATTTTATTATTAAGAATGATAACTTTATTTTAACAATTTTAACAATTATTACATTTTAGTTGTGCTGAATAATAAATAATAATAAACATGTAACATATTGTAGGGTTCATATCCAGCAATAGTCCTCACTGTGATAATGATTGAGTTATGATGTTATAGCCAAAATTTAATTTAACACATTAATGACGTGCAACATTCAGCAATTTATACGAGTACACTGGGTGGAAGCTGAAAAGTGACGACAATTTTTTTCTATTATTCTGCATCAAAAATGTAGTAAGGGGAAAGCACCAGTAGTGGACATGTTAAGAAAGTCTTGTATGATTGTTTGTGTTACCTCATAAATTTTTAGCTCTCAAATTTTTTTTTTGGGTGTCTACACGTTCTTCAGACATTTTTAGTTGAGTTTAATCAGAGGAAACACCAATTTTATAAATGTTTGAAGAAATAGAGTCAAATTTTGTGGAATAACAGAAAACACCAGTAGTGGACAGCTAAAATTTTCTAGTGTTGATGTAGTGGACACTTCATGACCCAGTAGTGGACGCGTCGTATTGGTTGGTTCCGCCTTTTGCTGCGATATGCAGCCCTCACTTGAGTCAGCAGTTCACAATAATAGGCAGCATTGATTGTTCTTCGCTCATGCAGAAAATCAATGAGCAAAACGCCTCGATAGTCAAAGAAAACAGTTGCAAGGACCTTGCCAGCTGACAGCCGAGTTTTCGCTTTCACTGGGGCTGTCTCCCCCTTCCTCCGCCACTCCATACTGGCTTGCTTCGATTCGGGCGTGTAATGATGGACCCATGTTTCGTCGCAGGTGACGATTCGAACCAAAAATGCTTCCTCTTCTTCCTCAAACCTCGCAAAAAGCCTCCGACAGACCTCGAGACGTCTCAACTTCTGATCTGTAGTCAAAAGGCGAGGGACCCATCTGGCACACACTTTACGGAATCCTAGGTCCTCCGTAATGATCGTTTGGCAGCTCCCATAACTTATCCCAACCTGTGCAGCAATTTCGGAGACAGTCACACGTCGATCACCTTCAAGAATGTCACGAACCGCACGAATGTTCTCATCAGTAATACTGCTCCGGGGACGACGATCGTGTTTCTCGTTCTCCACTCGTTCTCTTCCTTCCTCAAACTCCTTGTGCCAGGCAAACACACGGGTCCTTGAGAGGGTTTGGTCCCCGAACTGTACGGTCAACCTTTGGAAAATTTCCGAAGGTTTGACTCCTTCACGAGTAAGAAATTTTATAATAATGCGTTGCTCAATAGAGGGGGGACTTGTTTCTCAGACATCGCGAACGCTACTGGAAAACGGTCGTGATGAGGGAGACAGCCCCCTCTTGCATCTTCTAATGACCCTACCCAAACAGTCAAGAAGCGACAGGTCGCTTCCATCAACCTTCGGCGCTCAGAGATCAAAGTCCCGTTTATATTTGATCCACCCTCGTACCTAGGAGTAAAACTCGATAAAAATCTGTTATGGAAACCACACATATCGCACCTACTTCCCATGGTCGGTAACAGGGGGGGGGGGGTCAAGGGGGTCATGACCCCCCCCCCCCCCCCCCATTTTTAATTTTATGGTTTATAATAAGCTTATTTTACAAACACACTTTTTTCTTCCTCTGTTTTCTGTTAATTTTAACCTGGATTAAAAACCGTCAAGTGAAGTGATTAAACTAGGTCTTTAGGTAAGGACTTGGCTTTGGTTTGATAAAAAATGTATTACATTTTCTGACAATGACCCCCCCCCCCCCTCAAATGTAAGAATAGGACCGCCACTGCTACTTCTAATGTTACGTTTTCTCCTCACTAAACTACGATTCCTGCTTCAACTTTTATACTAAATGTTAGGATATAATGTTCATTTCAGATATTGCGAGTCTTTGAATCACCTGCTGAAAGCCTGCCTCGGTACAGGGATCCTCGCCATGCCATCAGCTTTCAATCAGTCCGGCTGGCTAGTTGGAATAGCTGGAACGATTCTAACTGGAGTAATTTGCACTTACGCGGTCCATCTGTTGGTGAGTATGAAGATCTTTTCTACGTCCCCAGTGGGTATCAAATTCTGATTTATTTAGAAAATAATTTTTCATTTCGTCGCTAAACCTTTTTGGATTAATAGTTTCAATTATGAACCTTCGTTATCTATTAATAAAAGAAAAAACGCTGCAAATTCTTTCAGTGGGGTTTATTATTTAATGATTCATGATTTGAATTTCTACTAAGCTTTGGAGTGTGCGTGTTTCACAGGTGATAGACGATTATTGAATTTCAGGAGATATGCATAGAGCACTTAAATCGGTTCTCAACCAAAATACCTATTTGGATTGATCAGTTGATCATATTTGTGTGCCTCCTGAAATTCAATAATCGCTCTATCACCTGTGAAACACGCACACTCCAAAGCTTAGTAGAAATTCAAATCATGAATCATTGAATAATAAACCCCAGTGAAAGAATTTGCAAAGAATTACAATGGAAAAATATTCTATTTGAAAATTTTAAATTTCGTAAGACGGAGCATGCATATCAGAATGCTTCAACCCGTGTATCGGCTATAAACCCTTTTAGGAGTTCACTCCAGTATCCACATTCACTACATCACTAGGTTACTGCGATCAAAACAAAAAAAAACAACTCTTGTGTTTGTTTTGATTCCAGTAACCTAGTGATGTAGTGAATGTGGACGCAAATGTTGGCACCATAAATCGGGCCATACGTCGGGAATGGTATGAGCTACGGACCTGGGAAGGGGCTCATTCGATTCCTCATGGAAAGTTCTTCAAAAAAAGTCCAAATTTAGGCCGCCTCGACTTTTTTTGTGGTTTTTAGGGATTTTACAAAACTTTGACAACCCTTAAAGGGCACTTTAAATTAAGTGAGAGTGCTGGCTAAAGAATTGGGGCGTTGTCGGACCAATACTGATTTTTCCTGAAAATTTCAGATTTTTTTGCTAAACCCTTTGAAATGTAAACCACAACATTTTCAGTGGGGGTTAGAATTTTCTTTTTTTCAAGAGCGATTACAATGGTTTATTATTGAATAATAAACCAAAAATGGCACTTACAGAATTTCTTTATTCCACTCTTCAATATAAGAATAGCGTTAAGTTTCTCCAACTTTATTTCGCTTGTCATTTCAGTTAGAAGCAGAAGCTGAGCTGTGCAGAAGGAAAAAAGTTCGAACCATGACGTACCACACTACGGCACAAGCGGCGTTTGAAGAAGGTCCTGAAAGTATGCGCTGGTTCGCTCCTTACATGCCGTAAGTGGAAACTATAATGTTTGTTGAGCTTGTAGACAATTAAATACTTTCCGCACATTGAATCAAACTTGCACACTGGAAAAGTATCGAACCACCACAGTCCCGATTGATTATCCAAACTCAGCCAACCCAGCGTTCTGAGGCCAGAACGCTAATAAAAGAGGCCGTAAGCAGCAAGCTACGCTGACGAAACTTTAATCAATACGAAACCAAATGGTCAAAAATAGGAAAATTATATTGGGCTGCCAGAGGTCTATTGGCTGAAGCACATCCGACCGCGGCGTAAGGAAGAAAAAAAAAAGGAAAAAAAGAGCCTGATTTTGTATTTTCTGAACCGTTTTATATTTTCTGTTCAGTTTTGTATTTTCTGTTCAAGATTTGTGCTTACAACTACACATTTTGTTGAAGTTGACATTTTTTTTCAAATATACAACAGATTTGCCTAAGGTCGAATTTATTTTGCGAAATGTCTAATTGAATTCGCGAAAGATTCAACTCAAAGTGCGAATGTTATATGTAGTGTGTAGTAGGTAATCAGTGATTCTGTCAGCCGTTTAATCTTCACTATGGACATAATCTAACTTTTGCAGTTATATTGTGCTGAGGACGGAAGGGGGGGGGGGGTGCGTTTGAAGTGTTTTTGGGACTTGAGAATCTAACTTTCTGACTCTTGAATTCAGATGAAATTTGGAATTGGAAGGTAAGGTTGTGATTAGTTCGGAATCAAACACCCCTTTGGGTATTCACTGTATATCTGATACACAAACTGGCTGACAAGGGTGTACCATCTATATGGGCCCATTAAGGAATTACAGCCATACACTTCAAGCTATCAAAAAATTGAAAAGAAAAAAAAATTGACCAGCGAAATCTACACAGCTAAAAAGAAAAAGACCAGTTGACTTATTAACACAACCATGAACAACCAAAATATGTACCTGCCATAAACTATCCTAAAGTTAAAAGTTTCCGATATGTATTATTTATTATTTATTCCGCATGTTTGTGATTATTTATTTTACCTATTATTCGTTGTTAAGTGTAACTTGTTATCAAATGTTAAATTATCTACATGAGGATGACTATTGAGTCATACCTCAAATCGGGTGTATAAGGCAATTGTATTGCTCAATGCTTAGGACTCAACGAGCCAAACTGAAATGTTCTTTGAACAATAAAGTTATATACATTAAAAAAAAAAAAAAAAATTGAACCGGACCTTTTTTATTATATAGTATTTTCACTTACTGGGTGGTGGAACCCGTTTTTCAATTTTCAAAGTTTTTGTGCCTCAAATCTTCGATTGAAACTTGAGGTTTCCTCTCGACCCCGCTCTTTTTATTTTAGTTTTCGATTCTTAGTTGATTTTGGATCTCTTCCAATGCATCGTTAAACATTTTTTCTAAAAACTTCGTTCAGAGTCATTTCACTTTTTGCAAACAACAAAAATCGACGAATTCTTTTTTTAAAAACGCTTTTCTCCTATTATCTTCAACATTTTTTGAATTTTGACCGAATTTTTGAAATTAGCATCAAATTTCCTATCAACGGAAGCCAGTTTTCATCATCAAGTCAGTCATCATCATTACAGTTGAAGAGCTAACGATTTGAAAAAATGAAGTTCTCCTAAACGTTTGGTCGTTGCGAGATCGAATCGCAATCTGTTAACTGAAGTAGGGGGGGGGGGGTCTATTTGAAATAAAAAGTGCCAATAAAACTTGTCCAGTAAAATTTGTATGTGTACCACTTATTTACGACCACAAGACTCACGCAAGCATTGAAATGTCAATCCTCTGATGATTGTTGATGATGAAAACTGGGTCCTGTTGATGGAAATTTGATGCTAATTTCAAAAATGTGGTCAAAATCCAAAAGATGTAGAAGATAATGGAAGAAACGCGTTTTTTTTTGTCTAAAAGAATTAGTCGATTTTCGTTGTTCACAAAAAATAAAATAACTCAGACACGAAGAATCTAAAAAAAATTTTCGACGATGCAGTTTCTCTTTCAAATTTAACAAAGAATCGGAAACTAAAATAAAAAATGGTGGGTCAAGAGGTAACCTCAACTTTCAATCGAAGATTTGAGGCACTAAAACATCGAAAAATGAAAATTGGGTTCCACAACTTTCATCAGAGTGAAAATACTATAGAAAAGCTCCGGTTCTATTTTTTGGTTTCCTTAAATGGGCCCATATAGATGGACACCCTGTATAATATACCTTATATTATGAGGTTTATTTGCCCTTGGTGTTTCATTTTTGTTTTTTATAGATTCTTCCGCGTGTTTGACTTTTTTTTTAAAAGCTCTGCAAAGCTCCAATCTCCCACAAACATTCTCGACTGTTTCGGATTCAGCGTGATGTTTTCTAAGCGTTAACAACATCCTTCGTACATCCGATCTATTTTCAGCATTTATTCTTTCGCATATTATTTGTTAAAAAACCGTGAATATACATGAATAATCAGGGGGAGATATAAGTGTGGTAGAAAATTCAAGATTTTTCCAGTGGAATCTCATGTAGAATCATGAAATACCAGTTTTTCGTCGTTTTAATTCAGTTTAAATCGTCTACAGAGAACAGAGGGGGTTTGAAAGTAATCAATGTTTGAATATTGGTGTCGAAACTAGAGATTTTTGGTGTCCAACTAACCGATTTTCTAACTTTTCCTAATTATTATTTTCATAAACTTGTATTCTATTAGTATGTTTTTAGTTTTATTGACTATTGACAACCATTTCAACAGTCAAGGCAAAAAAGCAGTAACTTTGAACGTTCGATATGGTAATCTACGGACTACTCGTTGGGTAGCTTAGGGATTTTAAAAATCCGTATACAGGTTTGCCACTGCGGCTTAAGACGTCATAAGCCGCAGCCGCCAATTTAAATCTCAGAGTTTCGTTAAACCCCAGGAGAATAGAACTGGAATTTTATTACTGCGACTGAATAACGTTTACAAAATACACTCATTTATCAGTATTTTCTTTCATTAAATTAAAAGTTCACTTTGAAAGGTAGTTCTCCAGCGAGTCATACCCTATTGATATCATATACTAAACACTCATATATCCACACGATATATTATGTGCACCAATATCGATCCAGCACTACGATACGAGATCCGACGGTTTGTTTCGGTTGAGACGCCGAAGTTCTCCTCCGTTGTCCAAAACGTGGAGCATCTCCAGGTTCTCATGTTTGTGAAGTCGTTTTTCGTGTTTCTTTGCAAATTTTTGTACAGTTTCTTGAACGGTTTCCATTCTCAAATCTTTGTGAATATCGTCGTTACGCATATACCACGGTGCATTCACCATACTTCTTAGTATCTTGTTCTGGGAAGTTTGTATCACCTTAATATTTGACTTCTTGGCACAACCCCAGAGCTGAATTCCGTAAGTCCAAATAGGTTTGAGAATTTGCTTGTAAATAAGCTCTTTATTATGCAATGAAAGTTGGGATTTGCTACCCATCAACAAGTACATTCTTCTGAATTTAATTTTTAGTTCTTATTTTTTCTTTTCAATGTGGTGTTTCCACGTGAGTTTGGAGTCGAGGGTTATTCCCAAATACTTGACTGTTTCGGCATATGGAATTGTATTAGAATTGATTTGAATTTCTAAAGGAGTGACCTTGCGATTTGTGAAATTTATGTGCACTGACTTAGTAGATTCATTAAGTTTCATTCTCCAAGTTTTAGTCCACTTAGCAACCTCGTCCACTGATGTTTGAAGATTGCGGGTAGAAGTTTCTATGTCATTCCCTACGGAAAGGATTGCAGTATCATCTGCAAAGGTAGCAATTACAGCGTTTTCATTAACGGGGATGTCCCTAGTGTACAAAAGGTAGAGCACAGGCCCGAGGTCGCCGCCTTGATATGGGTTTCAGACAGGAAAACTGGTCATCTTGTTTAACCCTAAAGTGTAGGTTTTCAAGATAAGATTTCAGAAGTAGATAGAACTGCCTTGGTAGATCTCTGTGCAGTTTAAAATCAAGGCCTTTGTGCCAAACCTTGTCAAAGGCTTGAGCAGCATCTAGGAACAAATCGTACTACTAATTTGCTTGCCTTCCAAGCAGTGGTGTCATGGCGATTTTTGCAGTGGCGGAACGGTGCACCTAGTCCAAAACTGAAGTGTAGGGCAATTCAGTATTGTTCATGCTATGATCTGGAATTGCCCAATTTAGCTTTTTTTCAAAACAACATTGTTTTGTCTGAACGAAAAATATATTTTATATACAATTTAATTGTTTTGAAATTTTTTCAATTAATACTTTTGTCCAAAACCAGTGCCGGAACGGCGTTCCGAGGCGTTCCGGCACCATGACACCCCTGCTTCCAAGGCTTTTTCTATTATGTGAGTGATTCTATGGACTTGGTGACGTTGACGTTGCGAAATGATAACGTCAATAGTCTTGATCTAGCTTACATACTCCATTGTAGGTCTGTCAGAGAGATCACTGAAGTCAGGCTTCAGGACTGTTGGGCTGGAAAACGTAGTTAAATTCGATCTTTGAAAATAAGATTCGTTAGTGATTATGATTTGCCCTTCTTTAAATTCCAATTACATTAAGCATGCAGAGAAAATTCATCAATGACCCAGAATAATAACTGTGTTTCAGGTACGTCACCAAATTCTCCTTTTTGTTTGGAATAATCGGAGGCTGTTGCATCTACATTGTTTTCATCGGAACAAATCTGAAAACGGTAAGTTTTCATGTCGTCACCAATGTTTTGTTCAAGTACATTAAACATGGCACAAATTCATGTTCACCTACCTCTTCCAACCAAGGAATTAAATTCCAAGTCTCTGATGCATGTATTCGTCATTCGTCTTATCCAGGTTGCCGACAGCTGCTTGGACTCCTCGTATCATTTCCACGTCAGGTGGTACATGTTGATTCTTCTCCCGCCGCTCATCGCTTTAAACTCAATCAGAAACCTGAAGTTTTTGGCACCTCTGTCCACCATCGGCACGTCCGTCACCTTCGTCGGTTTCGCTATCGTATTTTACTACATGTTCCAAGATCTACCGCCTCTGACGACCAGGAAGCCTGTGGGGAGTCTGAGCGGGCTGACCTTCTTTTTCGCCACAGTGATGTTTGCTGTGGAAGCTATGCCAGCGGTGAGTTTATTTTTCACTACCAGTGGCTTTTACAGGGAAAATTAATTTTATTATCAAGAATCACATATAACTTTAATACTCAAGTAGCTCTCTGTGATTGTGATTCTTTGCCATACAGAGATAACTGTAAGTATTTAGGAATTGTTTAAATAATAATGATATTGTTAAAATTAAAAGCTCATATTGCAACTCTAATAAACCGACTGAGTAAGTCATTTTTTTTCTATTCAAAACAGATAGAAATTTTTGACGAAAAATCAGCTCCGATCTTTTTATTTTGGCTTGGCTTTTGGTTTATTATTCAATAATAAACAATTTTAATCGCTATTGAAAAAAAAAAAAAAAAATTCTAACCCCCCCTGAAAATTTCAAGGTTTACGTTTCAAAGGGTGTAGAATCCGAATCTGCAATAAAAATTTTTCCGTCCGTCCACCGTACGCCGTACGCACGATTTCTCCCAAACGGCTGGAGAAAAAGATCTGAACTTTTCAGGAAAAATCCATGTTGGTCCGACGACGCCCCAATTCTTGAGCCAGCTCTCTCACTTAATTTGAAGTGCCCTTTAAGGGTTGTCAAAGTTTTGTAAAATCCCTAAAAACCTCAAAAAAAGTCAAAGCGGCCTAAATTTGGACTCTTTTTGAAGAACTTTCCATGAAGAATCGAATGAGCCCTTCCCCAGGTCCGCAGCTCAAACCATTTCTGATTTTTGGTGCCAAAATTTTGCGTTATTTTGGTTTATTATTGTTTTTGTTTTGATATCAGTAACCTAGTGATGTAGTGATGTAGATACTGGAGTGAACTCCTAAGAGGCTTTGTAGCCGATACACGGGTTGAAGCATTCTGATATGCTTGAAACGCTGCAAATTCTTTCACTGGGGTTTATTATTCAATTGGCTTGAGTTCATGATTTGCATTTCTACTAAGCTTTGGTGTTTCACAAGTGATAGTGCGATTATTGAATTTCAGGAGGCACACAAATATGATCAACTGATCGATCCAAATAGGAATTTCGGTTGAGAACCGATTTACGTGCTCTATGCATATCTCCTGAAATTCAATAATCGCTCTATCACTTGTGAAACACGCACACTCCAAAGCTTAGTAGAAATTCAAATCATGAACGCAAGCCAATTGAATAATAAACCCCAGTGAAAGAATTTGCAGCGTCTTTCTCTTTTCTTATCGAATATAAATATATAAATCTAGTTGATCGCTTAGTTGTGATTTTGCACATATGCCAATTATCTCATGCCTCATAGACATCTACTTGGGAGCATTTGTAGTCGAATAGTATAAGTTTAATCAATTTCCTTTCGATCCTAGATAATGCCATTGAAAAACGAAATGAAGAATCCCCAGAAATTCGGATCAGCCTTTGGTGTGCTGAACGTTGCTATGGTGCCGAACCTCATGATGTTCATGTCCGTCGGATTTGTTGGATTTCTCAAGTACGGACCTGATGTCAAACCTTCAATAACCCTGAACCTTCCTGAGGGTGAAATGTAAGTGAATATTACTTTTGGTTCATTATTTTTATCATTTAAATGATTAACAGGAGTACAATCCAGTTTTTAACGACCCACCCGACAGTCCCCCCGCGCTCGCTCAACGCTCCTCAACTAACCTTCGGGTGGGCTCCTTCCGCCCTTTGTTATCCCAGCATCACCACTTTTCCGTCCGCCCGAGGGGGTCATTCTTGTACCTGCCACCTTGGTAAGCACTAGCCTCTCTGGTGCTCTGGTTGAATGTACAGATTTTTCCAGGGAGTTGGTTAGGCTTAATAAGTACCATTTATGAACACAGAATGCGCTCACGTAAACCCTTGTTAGGACCCCCCCCCCCCCCCCCAGCCGTAGCTTTCATCTCTGTTTATTAGCTCCCCTCCTCTGAGCTAGAATCCCATATTTGTAGGTTGCATAGGCAATTTTTCATCTTCGGTACTTAAATGTGTAAAATTAATCATTTAAATGATCTGACTGTAGAACCATAGAGGTCTACTGTCCCGTCAATCTTTGTCAGCCAAGGAAAAGTTTAACCCCTCCCAAAATCTGTTAATTACGTTTCAAGAGGAGTAGAATACAACAAAGGCATTTATTATTCTGATTACGGGTGCTATCTTACTAGTGAACCAAAGGGTGAAACGAGAAGCTGAAATTATTCTAAATTAGTGCAATGCATAATATTATTTGAATGTCATTTTAAGATATCTTTCAAAGAATCAAGTTAAGTCACCCTGATCGCCAAAACAACTGGCAGGAAAAATAATTAGCATAAATATGAATACTATTCATGAGTTGATTACAATAGTTATTATAGTATTTATGTACGCAGGCTATTATAGCGCAAGAAGATTTTTTTTTTTTTCATTTATTAACTTTTTTTGGCGTACCACTATCTACTTAGATTAATGATAAATATAACAATATAGTAATATGGAACAAGAAGAAATCAGTCTGAAACAATAGATTTAACACTGGTAAAATACATGAATAACATTAACAAGGATAGATACACTCGCGAAAACCTAAAAATTATTCTTCTACAGCAGCGGGAAAAATACAGGGAACGTAGGAAGCTCGTTCCGCGGTTATGCTTCTCAGAACTTGATTGATCACGAAGCAAAGGAGCCGTTATCTAAAACACATGAATAACATTAACAAGGATAGATGCACATAGCGAAATATAAAAATTGGGTATCCATAGTTTCAATAATATGAGTAAGTTGATCAGGTTCGATTGATCAGTTGAGTAAGCTAGATCAGGTCCGAATGACACTTTCTTTTAAGGCGTCGCGAGGTTCGTGTAGGTTTCGCGAGGTCTTCGAGGATTCCTCTTACTAAGGGGCTAGAGTGGTTTACAATCCGTGTGGTAAGTTGGGTGTACAAGGGATTCATTGTTGGCAGATGTAGATCGTCGGAGGCAGTCATCGCGGGCAAACCACGGCCAATCTATCAGAATCCGTATGGCAAGATTCTGTGTAGTTTGGATTTTTCTGACCTGTGTCTCAGATGTCGAATTCAAGATTGCGCACAATAAATGCCACAGAGGTCTCACAGCAGTAGAGCAAGCTTTAATTCCAAAGGGAGACGGTTTATCTGGTCAATCCTAAATCTCACCTTGGTTCCACTAATGAACGGGATCCAATTCAGCTTCGCATCCAAGATCAAACCAAGATATCGTATGAATCCTTGAAATCGACTACCTGTCCTTGAAATTGAAAAGTTGGGGTGTTGAAGTTCCAAGTTTTAGTGTGAAGAAGACAAGAAACGACTTTTCTGGATTAAGCCTCATTCTCCATTGTTGGACCAGTTGCAGACCTGGTTCGCGTAGTTTTGCTGTTGAGCAAGAAGGTGTTTCATTTTTTTCTGATTAAGTCCCAGTAGGTCTGTACCCACGTCGACATAACGGAGAAGCCAGTCATTATAAGAATTGATTTCTACTCATTAGGAGCCTACGTTCATGTATTTATATTTAGGTTGTGTACCTAAGATTACGTTTGGTAGCTGTGTACTACGGTTCTACACAGAAAGCTCCCTACCTAATTCTAATAAATTTCGAACTAATGAATCTGTGTGTATGGTCTTATTTCGGAATTTTGTGGTAGTTTGTTGAATGAATGAACGAAAACATATATTTGACAACAAAATACTCTAAAAGGTAACTTACGTAGGTATAACAAAAACACACATGAATGAAACATGAAATTAATAGGTAACTGCTGCATTGTTGCTGTTGAAATGTCTCCGACAACTCAATAAAATTGAATAAAATTATGAGTTATCCAATTCCTGCCGATTCCTTTTTTGTTTAGGGTAAGTACTTTTTAAGATTATCATAACACCTCAAAACAAGGTACCTGCTTCAGCCTTGTCAAAGACCATTTGAAATAGTTATTGAAATAAAACGATTTAGGTCTCAGATAGGTACATCTTATCCAGATATGTTAATCAATATCTAATTACAGAATTAATTTTATTTCCACCTCATTTCGCGTAGTTTTGTTACACTACTGAGATCAACTTTGTGATGGATATGGTTAGTTGGCCCTTCCCGATTCTTGAATCCGTCGCCTTGGGAGAGGAATCAGACGCCTTCCAGCATCTGGATTATCCTCTGAGCGTGGCGGGCATTACCGCATTCAGCTAAATGGAAGGGGCAACTATACCATTCCATCACCTCACAACTTCCTGCACGAAAATATGATGCACATGATGAAGCTCTGTTTCCTACATATTCATATTGTTCCAGTTTGGCAGAAACGTCAAGGGTGATGCTCGCCGTGGCCATATTTATCACACTGCCGTTGGCGGGATACATGGCATTTGACATAGCGTGGAACGGGTTAGTGTTACCCAGAATCGAGAAAAACAAGCTCTTCAAGGAATACTGCTTAAGGGCTGGCCTGGTGGTAGTGGAAGGTGAGAATCATTCAAATAAATTTTGTATAGATTAGATTACAAAGATGCTATTTTATACAGTAGTAGATGACCTTCCAAGCTTATCAACCTGGCCAAGATGACCTTGGAAAATGCCAATTCAAAAGTGCTGGTTGGTGGTCGGGTTGGCGAACCATTTCCTGTTGAGACTGGTGTTAGGCAGGGAGACTCCCTTTCTGCTGTTCTCTTCAACCTAGCCCTTCATGCTGCTATAGAAAAAGCAGATAAAAAAGGCACCATCTTTTATAAGTCCTCCCAGATCTGTGCGTATGCGGATGATGTGCTAATTGCTGCCCGAAACCTTGGATCACTACGAGAAGCTTTCTGGATTGTTGAAACCAATTGCCGAGAAATGGGTTTATACATAAACGAAGGAAAAACGAAATATATGGAACTGGAGAGCGACTCCAGCAGAAGGCCAACCCAAAATATAACTTTTGGGGATTACAACTTTGAGGGTGTTAGTAACTTCACGTACCTTGGCTCAGTAATCACGAATGACAGTAGTTTAAAGACTGAATTGAACAAGAGACTGCTGTCTGGCAACCGTGCATATTTTGCTTGCAACAGGTTGTTCAAATCGAAGTTGTTAACCCGGACCTCGAAGTTGCTCCTTTATAAAACACTCATACGGCCAATTGTTTGTTATGGGTCTGAGGCTTGGACGCTCACTGCAAAAGATATAAACTCACTCCGCGTTTTCGAGCGGAGAATCATGAGGCGGATAATGGGGCCTGTTAATGAGCAGGGAGTTTGGAGGACCCGAACGAACCAGGAGATCCAGGATTTTTTGATGGAAGAAGATATTGTTCGTTTTATAAAAAGTAATAGGATAAGATGGATCGGGCATGTAGTGAGGCAGAATGATCAAGAAATAACGAAAAAGGTAATGCAAGCCAGAGTGTTAGGTACTCGACGTCGAGGACGTCCCAAGACTAGATGGTTGGATGATGTCGTCGGGGATCTGAGGAGGCTCGGCGTCAGGGACTGGAGAAATGAAGCTTTGGACAGGACAGGTTGGAGAGGGAAAGTTTTGGAGGCCAAAGTTCACATCGAACTGTAGAGCCACTTGAAAGAAAGGAAAGAAAGAAAGAAGTAGATGACAGTATGGAGGTACAAAAGCTTCAGGTACAGCCCCGCGGGCTTCAGTTCTAGAAATGGGAAGGAATTGTATAGTAACCAGAGATATCCTTCACAGAAATTTACCTCAATTTTATTACGATTTTTGTAAATTCAACAGTTGATCTTCTTATTAGAGTTCTTATAACATAATTCCCTTTGTATATCTTATTTCAGTTCTACTGGCGGCAACCATACCACACCTGGATCTGGTGATTTCCCTTTTTGGAGCCCTGACCCTCTCAACACTAGCTCTAGCGTTCCCAGCCATTTTCCACTTGTTCGCGTTCTGGAACGACAGGAAAGGCCTGCGATTCTTTTTGTGGTCCTCCGTACATTTCACGATCATCTTCATCGGCGCCTTCGGATTGACAGTCGGCACTGCGCAGTCCCTCAAAGAAATCGTTCAGAGGATATTCGAAGAGAACGACTGAAAAAAAATCAAAGTCCCACCGAAACGAGACATTTCGAAAGCATCCGGATTATGTAGTTATACAAAGCCGGTGAAACGATGTACCTATGTGTCAAAATATGAGGGAACAGAAGCTCGGTTGGTTTTCCAGGTTGTCAAATTCAAGTATTCATTCAATATGATATTTGCTAATTTTCTTGTCAATCATTTGTCATTCAAGTGAACTTACCTCGAGTGTTACACGCACGTGTAACATAAATGTTGTCCGGTATAAACAAATCGATCCTTACCTAATCGGAGCGCGTGGGGTTAACCAGTTGAGAAATGTTGTACAAGGGATTACTTCTCTATAAGGGTGATTCTCATTTAACGGGACAATCGAGGTTTTGATTCTGACTAAAAAATTTTGTTCTCCTAAATTTATGATTTTTTTTATTATACAATCGATGTCACTCTAATGATGTAGTGATGTACAAGCACGCATAATTTTCGTTTGTTGCCTCAAAATTCAGGTTTTAAAATTTTATAGGTTACGAGAATGGTATGTATCCATGGCAATGAGCTTTGTCAACCAAATAACGATAGAATTACGTAAACGATGTGTAGGTAAGGTTGAATGAGACAGATATCTGATTTCAGTTTTTCCTGACTTTGTGCCAGAACAAGTATCACATTTTAATATTGGTAATTATTTAGCATCAAATATCAAACTTGAAGAAAAATTGTTTCAAACAGCCATGACGGCTTTTGTGTAGCCACAACAATGAAGTTTAAAATCGCCACGACAATGAGAAATCAACATTAACCTTCTGCAATTAGGAGTCTAATGAACACTTATAGAAATTGAAACTTGCATTAAATAGAGTTTTTACATATCTATCCCAAAATGAATGCTAAACGAATCAATAAGATTGATTA
This sequence comes from Creontiades dilutus, assembly GCA_031894815.1. Lineage (NCBI taxonomy): Eukaryota > Metazoa > Arthropoda > Insecta > Hemiptera > Miridae > Creontiades > Creontiades dilutus. The sequence continues at coordinate 551,934 of JAVIWC010007073.1, read as the reverse complement.
AGATTGATTTTCAAACCCATAATAATGAGAAGTATGAAACGTTCACACCTGTTTTACAAACGGCTAACTTCATTTTTGAGCCCCAACTGTATAGAAATGGCGGAAGCATGGTGTTTCCTCAATGGGCAGGGTTACCAACGCTGAAAAAACTTTGAATTGCCAAAAAATGCCCTCATTTGAGAGAGCTACGATGATTTCCTTCAAACCCATGACAATGAGACAGAAGGTTTGGGACAAACTTTGAGCACTTGATTCGTACAGACTATCTAAAAGTTAGTCCCACTTGTAAGCGCACTAACATCCAGTAACTAATTCTAAAAAAAATACTTTTAAAAATATTTCTGGTAAAACGTACTTTGAGCGGATAAAATTTCGGATTAAGTTCAAATTCCGACTCACGGTCAGACCATGACAATGTTATTAGAGGTACATTTCGATCAATTACCGGCATGTACAATGAAGAGTAGCCGAACTTTATGACAGCCATGAGTAGGCCTAGTTACCAAATAAAATCTACAAAAATAATTTTTGGAAAAAGTTGAACAGAAGGACAGCGATTGTCCCGTAAAATAGGAATCACCCATAATGATAATTACCTGCAGTTTAAATGTCAATGAATAATCGGAAGTTGATGATAACATTGCCGATGATCACCAAGTAAAAAGTTTTAATGCAATTATATGTACGATTTCACTGGACAGGTGATAGAAATCTTGAATTCCCTCGGGATGGAATAAAGGATGTGAAAAGAGATAACCAATCAAGTACAAATAAAGTGAAAAGAAGATTAATTCCAAGTACTACATGATAGGTCAATTAATGATGGAATGTGATGAGTGATGAAGTTTTAAAACTGTCTCTTTTGAACAAATTTAGAATTTTCAAAGTGCATCGAACTGTTTAACTACCTTTAGACAAAAATAAAGAAATTCTAAAAACTGTTAATCTTTAAAAATTACAGCTACTGGTCGATTTGCCTTTACTGAAATCTTTCAGTAGGCAAACCCACTTCAACTCTGAACATTGTTTCTATCTCGAAGTACATCTCAATAAAACATTGTAGTTCTAACCATGTTAAACTGATTCTTCATGTTTATATTCATTACCTCATGGCATCATAATTGGCTGATACGTGTGATTTTTGAATTACTTTGCTGAAACAGCATACCAACAACCATAGTTGCACAATATGCATTTTTGAACCTAGCTGGATTTTGTGAAATAATCATCAGTTGTTATACCCGTAAATTCATTATTACTACCATATTTATATTAAAAGCACATGTGGCAGTACAAATATCCTTCGTTCTTTCGACATGTTAAGTACAAAAACCGATTCGTCAAGTTTATGGACAAACTTTTTCTTGTCCGATAAAAGGCTATATAAACACTCAATACAACTAAGTATCATTCATAACAGCAGTTTTGTGGTTTTAACTTCCCCAATATATAAGGCCGAAATGGCATTACCTCTTACTGAAATACGGTTAATCACAAAGTTCCTACGAGCTATTGGGCCACATTTACGAAGCACAATATTGTTATCTAAATTTCACTAACAACATTTATGTAGTAGAAATATACATGACTGAAACAATCAATTGTTGACTTCTTGATTATACAATACCAAAGAATCCGTAGAATATTGTTAAGCATTTTCAAGATAAAAGTACGATATGTACAGGTATGAGTTTCATTTTGTAGAAAAAACGTGTATTTACTTTAGTTCGCCTTCTATCATTAAGGTAGATTACACCGCAACGCAGTTCACTATTGCGGGTTACCTTTCTCAACAATGTAGGGTGTACGTTTTTTGAAGAAAATTAAACTAAAACTTACAAATACATATATCACAATCACAAATGGATTCTCGAAGGGCCAGAGTTCTAGACATAACTTTCTGCCAATCATAAAGGGGGAAATCCACAGCTTAAATACAGCTTAAACATTCATAAATCGGATTATCGACAATTTTTTTTTTTTTTTTTTTTGCATTAATGTTTTTACGTTTGTTGTTGATAGAAATCCTTCCAATGAATCGATGAATGATAAAAGTACAATATGTACAGGTATGAGTTTCATTTTGTAGAAGAAACGTGTATTTACTTTAGTTCGCCTTCTATCATTAAGGTAGATTACACCGCAACGCAGTTCACTATTGCGGGTTACCTTTCTCAACAATGTAGGGTGTACGTTTTTTGAAGAAAATAAAACTAACTTACAAATACAAAAATTATAAATGGATTCTCGAAGGGCCAGAGTTCTAGTCATCACTTTCTGCCAATTATAAAGGGGGAAATTCACAGCTTAAATATTCTTAAATCGGATTATCGACAATTTTTTTTTTTTACATTAATGTTTTTATGTTTGTTGTTAATAGAAATCCTTCCAATGAATGATAAAAGCACAATATGTACAGGTATGAGTTTCATTTTGTAGAAGAAACGTGTATTTACTTTAGTTCGCCTTCTATCATTACGGTAGATTAAACCGCAACGCAGTTCACTATTGCGGGTTACCATCCTCAACAATGTAGGCTGTAAGTCACGCCACTCGTCGTTTCATGCGATGGCGCATTACATAAAGAATACGAAGCCTTCCTCAAGAACGTTTCCTTACGCCTCGCCAACAAGTGGTCGAAATCCTACTCCCTGAAGATTGAAGATTTTGATTGAAGATTTTGGCAAATTAATTTGAACTTTTTGGCACGAATCAATTCTAATATTTTTGGCATCTCAATTTAAACTTTCGGCGACTCAATTTCTACTTCTGGCATACCACTTCGAGCTTTTGGCATATCAAATTATACTTTTCACAAATCCCAATGTAGGCTGTAAGTTTTTGAAGAAAAGTAAACTATTGCTTCAAGAACATTACCAAGTCATTTATGCAATGCTTTTTTCGGGGGTTTTAATGTTTTTATGCATGTGTACTCCTTTTCAAAATTAACACACCAGAATGCAATTTTTCATTTATTCCATGCATTTTTCTACTGTCAAATTTTAGAGTACTAAAAACCATAAAGGAAGGAGAAACATTAAAAAATATCTACTTCTTACTCAAAAATTGTAAAATCTATAATTATTGTTAAACAGATAAAAACTTGATGGTGTGGAACAAGAAGGAATAGACGAAGAAATTGGTGGTTAATTTTAAAAAACTTACAGTGAAAAGGAACTATTGTTGATTTATTGTTTTCAATGATGAAATTTCGTAATCGGCCAAGAAAACCAATTTTTTAACCCTCCTTTCTCAAAATCACAAACCACAAATTGAGTCTCGATGGCTCAGACTTCTTGTTATCATTTTCTGCCAATCATAAAGGGGAGAATCAAAGAGCTCAAATATTCATAAATGAGAAATATCGAGAATTTGCAAACTAACGATAATGTTTTCATGTTCAAATCGAATAAGCCCACTCGGGCCGCTTAACGCTCATCCGTTCACTCAAGTCCCCACTTTTAGGGCTTGAACTTTGACAAAAAAATGTCAACATGAACGTGAATCTGAACGTGTCTGTACATTGTAAAAATCGCTGCAAATTCTTTCACATAAATTATTCAATTGAAATTGGTTTATTATTTATTTTTCTCGAGGCACACAAATATGATTTTAAAGATCAATCCAAATAGGTATTTTGTTGAAACTTTACGTAGGAGTTGCATATCTCCTGAAGTTTCAATAATCGATTACTATCATTGTAGAAATTTAGACGCACACTCCTGAGCTTAGTGAAATTCAAATCATGAACGCAAGCCAATTGAATAATAAACCCCAATTGAAAGGCATTGGAGACATTTTTATTGAACATTAACCCACAATAAAAACATCTATAATGCGTATCAAGTCCCTTTCATGTATTGCATAATATTAAATAAATTTAGACGATGTAGAAAAAGGTAGACTGATGTAGAGGAGGCACACAAATATCATCAACCGATCAATCCAAATAGGTGTTTTGGTTGAGAACAGATTTACGTGCTCTATGCATATCGCCTGAAATTCAATAATCGCTCTATCACCTGTAAAACACGCACTCTCCGAAGTTAGTAAGATTCAAATCACGAACGCAAGCCAATTGAATAATAAACCCCAGTGAAAGAATACTTATTTACCCCAGTAATAATATTGAATAATATTTACCTATAATTATCAGCGTTTCATGCAATCAGAATGCTTCAACCCGTGTATTTACTAACTACACTACAAGTATTCAAATCGGCTATCACTCCAGTATCCACATTCACTACAACTCGACGCTATCGGCCGGACATCACTAGGTTACAAACAAACAATAATAAAACAAAAAACGCAAATGTTGGCACCATAAATCGGGCCATACATCGGGAATGGTTTGACCTACGGACGTGGGGAAGGGCTCATTCGATTCCTCAAATGTTCTTCAAATAGGAAAATATTTAGGCCGATTCGACTAGTTTTGAGGTTTTCAGGGATTTTACAAAACTTTTACAGCCCTTAAAGAGCACTTCCAGAGCGATTACAATGGTTTATTATTGAATAGTAAACTAAAATCGCCTGTATAGTGAATTGTGACAGTCCAAAAATCAGCTGAAAAAATTCCAGTAAAATTTTGTCTCGTAGAGTCTCTTTTTAAATCAAGTTTCTCACAATATTTGTTACAAATTTGTGGACTGTTGGTAGGAGTTTTATGATACCCCGTAAAGTTTCAGATGTCGATTACCAATAGGATCATTGTAGATATTTAGATACCAGCTCTGCTGATGTGTTCGTGTTTACGGAGTTAAATTTATGACGGAGTCATCTAATTGAATCCATGAAGGATTCAATTACAAGGCATGGAGACATACTGATTAGCTTATACCTAGTCGAATAAACATAGTGATTTGCGTGAAAGAGTTACCTAATAGATAAATGATAGATATTAGTGTAATAACACCTTTTTTGTATGGTTTCTACCAGCTGGTGGCAGATATGGTGTTTCCCCAAAGGAGGAGGGAAAACTATAGGGATAAAGAGGGAGGAATGAATTTTACTTTTTTTAAACGAATATACAAATATAGGGTTGTGTGTGGGGTGCATGTATGTGTGTTACAGAAGAGTTAGTGGAAAGGGAAAGTATGCATCAGATGTCCAGTTATCGAGGGAAGAAGCCTGACATCGTTAACACAAACACAATGGGTATCCCAAAATCCTGGATGTCCACGTTGTCAATGGTAGCGTGGACATTTACTGGTCATGGGAAAAGATGAATAAATGTGATAGGAATGAAGCCATATCTGGACTATTTCATACTATTTATTACATAAAGTAATTCAACTCATGTAATATTAGTAATAATCAGTGATTGAAACAAGACTGTGTTACATACGAGTCTTACATAATATATAAGATGTTATCATAACAGCTGTTTAGTGTATTCAATGCACACGATATGCAGGAATGCTCAGCTGAACAATATTCCATTAAAATATCACTCCCTACTCTCACAGGTCGTGAGGAATCTTTTCAGTCGCCTGAGTGGATCATCAACGTCCTGCAATTTCACAAGCTCCTCGATGATATGACCTTGAATCCTCTGATGGTGGGTAATCACTTGATTTTTGATTACTTCATTTACTGTGGGAATGTTGAGGTCTTCTTGATATCACTGGTGGAGCATCGGTCCCAATATTACCGCAATACTCTGTACTAGAATCACTGTATAATATCACGATTGCTTTGAGAACTGCAGTTCCCGAGCTGTGCACCTAATGTCCAGATTGACTTAAGGACCTGATTGTAAAATTGATTTTGGATTGACAGTTTTGATCCTCTTACAAACCAATCAACACAGGGAGCTAAAAGTTACAGCAAAGTCACGACAGTGTCATGTCAAGGGAAATGATCCAGGAGTTACTCGAGTTGAGGATCTTGGCTGGAGTACTTCATGGTGTCACGACAGACAAACAGACACGACATCGAAATTGTTCTTAACGATATAAAACATAAAATATGAGCAAAATTTGGATTTTGAAGAAACAACATTTTTTCTTTCTCGAAACTGAAGACAATGTTTCCGCTGCATAGGATGGACTCGGAGGGAATAATTATTAGAAAATTGTTATTATTATTCTATACACCAACTAACTATTTGTATACAACTAGAGCTATTCGCGGTCTACTACATCAGTTGTATCATATTACAAATATTAGGTAATATTTGTAGCTACCATATTGCAGTACCAACGTGTCAAATGAGATGTACAGGTCACAGATTAATTAAGAAATAGAGCGATGGACCACGTGTCGCTAACAAATAAGGTCAAACAACTTCAATCTGTGGAAACTTTTTTTCCTTGTCTCCTCCTTGAACGGCCGTTTAATCCATCATCTGGGGAAGTAAGACACACAAAAAATAAATACCGTAGTTTTTTTCCGCTTTTAACGTTCCAGATTGAGAGTGGACGATGTAATTGCCCGCAATACGCGTTATCATTAAGTGACGTAATACCCAAATATGACTAACGTCTTCTGACTCGGATAATTGCGGTCGGACTGGGATAAAAGTTATTTTACACAAGAGAAATGACTGGGGCCGTTAGGAAAATCGAGACAAACGTGAAGGCTGACAATCGAGAGGTATTAGGATCCACCGCCACCTACTGGGATCAGTAATTCACCTTTACCCTACCAAATACCAGAGACGGGCGTTAATCGATTAACGAATACTTTTCAGCGAATACTTTTGAAGTACCTAATTGTGATTAGCGAATACTGTTTTGGGAATACAGATACGAATAACGAATAACGATTACTTTGTTTTTCGAAGTCGCAGAAGTGAGAATCTGCGAAGAATCCAAATATCTTCGTTGTTGAGGGAAGGGAAAATTAAGAGGAAAGTTATGTTTTTGTGGTCATAGCCCACCTGCCGTGGGAATGACCCCGGGCTGAGAAAAGTAAATTTGACAGTTTAACCATACTTCGCTCCTGAAATTGGAGTGTTGAAACACATTCCAATCAATCCAGCGTCCAAATTTACAACATACATCGAAAACGATACCCCACACAACTTTGTTCTCAAAATCCCGATTTTTGCGCCCATTTTGGTTTATTATTCAATAATAAACCATTGTAATCGCTCTTGAAAAACAAATTTTAACCCCCCCCCCCCCTGAAAATTTCATGGTTTACGTTTCAAAGGGTGTGGAATCCAAACACGATTTCTCCCAAACGGCTGCAGCAAAACATCTGAAATTTTCAGGAAAAATCAATATTGGTCCGACGACACCCCAATTCTTGAGCCAGCTCTCTCACTCAATTTAAAGTGCCCTTTAAGGGCTGTCAAAGTTTTGTAAAATCCTTAAAAACCTCAAAAAAAGTCAAGGCAGCCTAAATTTGTGCTCTTTTTGAAGAACACTCCAGGGAGGAATCGAATGAGCCCCTCCCGAGGTCCGTAGGTCAAACCATTCCCGATGTATGGCCCGATTTATGGTGCCTACATTCGCGTTATTTTGGTTTATTATTGTTTTTGTTTTGATATCAGTAACCTAGTGATGTCATGATGTAGTAATTTGGATACTGGAGTGACCTCCTAAAAGGCTTTGTAGCCGATACACGGGTTGAAGCATTCTGATAACCATAAAAAATAAATAAATAAAAAGCAGTGGAAATTAGCTTGGAATTCAGATAGCAGACTGAAATGATTACCTTTGCTTCTTCTTCTAAGGAACTTCATGTATATTCTGAGCATTCCTGTCCAAATTCACTTGGATGAGTGTCTTTCGGGCCAAGCAATCGTAATCGTCGTGCAAAATTTACCGATTGGTTTGGTAACACAAAACGCTTCAAATTCTTTCACTGGGGTTTATTATTCAATTGGCTTGCGTTCATGATTTGAATTTGTACTAAGCTTTGGAGTGTGCGTGTTTCACAGGTGATAGAGCGATTATTGAATTTCGGGAGGCACACAAATATGATCAACTGATCAATCCAAATAGGTGTTTTGGTTGAGAACAGATTTACGTGCTCTATGTATACCTCCTGAAATTCAATAATCGCTCTATCACCTGTGCAACACGCACACTCCAAAGCTTAGTACAAATTCAAATCATGAACGCAAGCCAATTGCATAATAAACCCCAGTGGAAGAATTTGCAGCGTTTTTCACTTTGAAACTTCGACAAAACTGTTAAGTTTCCGTAATCATTATTCAAAATGTTGTGCATAACTATAACTGCTTTTCCTTTCAAGTACTCCCACTTGCTCACACATCATCAGGGGATTGACATTTCAATTCTTGCATCAAGTGGTTGTAAATAAGTAGTAGACATACAAATTTTATTAGACAAGTTTTATTGGCATTTTTTGAAGTGAAAACTTCTTTGGGCGCGCTTAGCACTTTTCTTGTAATCATTTTCAGTAATTTACCAAGCTTTGGAGTGTGCGTGTTTCACAGGTAACAGAGCGATTATTGAATTTCAGGAGGCACACAAGTATGATCAGAACCGATATACGTGCTCTATGCAGATCTCCTGAAATCAAATAATCGCTTTATCATGAATAATAAACCCCAGGGAAAGAATTTGCAGCGTTGTATTTAAATGGTATGGAATATTTAGACGTTTATGAATGCATGGAATACGTCGCAAGAAATTAAGTGTTTCTATCGGACACAAGACGCGATTGAACCATATTCTAGAGTATAATCAGCTGATATTCTAGTATTTGGATGGATTAAACCCGTCTTGTTGAAGTTTTCACTTCTATCGTGTGGTCTGAAGCACACACTCATTTTATTATTTATTCTACGTTCCAAATAGACCCCGTTGCTTCTGTAAACGGAATGTCCACTATCTCTGAAGGAGGAGGGGTTTGGCTGTAATTCCTTAATGGGCCCATATAGATGGGACACCCTGTATAATGGAGTTATAGCCGTTATAGTGACATAACTTCAAAAGCAGTAAAAACTCGGCGCTGCGTGCCTCGCCAGGGGGCAAGCCCCCTGGGCCCTTAGATGCTTACTGCTTAGAGCCTGCGGCTGAAATTCGAAAAACATAGATCATGCTTTTACTTTTTATCCATATTCATTACTTGACGAAAGGATATAGCTCAATCAAAATTGCATGACACGATTATCCAAGAAACGGGACGGAATCAATCCTGTATCATCAACGTATCCTGTAAAATTGGGTATCAAGTTGATTAAATAACGTTTAAACATAGTAAATACTCTCAATTATTCGCGCACATACCCATGCTGCTTGAACTGCTTGCCTAGAACTCTCCACTTTATGATGAGATGACGCTAAATCATTAGAGAGAAAACTATGTAATATGTTTACCCCCCTCACACATTACCTTCCCTTTAGCCGTGTTTGTTGACCTTAATAATCCCATGATCCCCAGCATATTGCCTCCCCACAATCCGTTACCTTCCCTCTTTATATACCAATGCGTCTGGGGAGTGGGAAAGGAGCGTTTTCCAGACTTAGCTCGTACGGGTTCCAGTACCAGGGCGCCAGGAGTGACCAGGAGCTTTTGCAGTCTTTCTTTTTGCTGTCTTTTTGCGGTCTTAGCTCCTGGTCGCTCCTGGCGCCCTGGTACGTGTGACACTTCCGCGTCACCCATCCCGCGTGACATTTGTTGGCTAGTTAGTCCGAGGCTAAAGCATGTTCCATGCTAAAATCTTGAAAGTGAAATAACTCGAAAACGAATTCTCTAACAAAGAAACTGTAAGAGACACTTTTGGTTGCAAAATAACCTATAGATTCGATTCCCTGAGTTTTCCCCATAATTGAACTAGACACCTTATATATTTGCAGACTGGTGAAGCGTAGTGTTTCATTATATCTCGAAACATTTCAGTTTTTCTATTCGCAGGTTTCTGCGGCTGTTTCAATATGCAGTATATTTCTCATTGCAGGTGCTCAGATATCAGCTTTTCTTACATGCAGAGGGACTAATTATGTAAATGTCCAAACAATTTCAAGTCAGCTATGTGAGATTCATTTGAAGACAGCGGTCATGGTTAAACGGCGGGGTTTCTCGTTTACACCGACCCGTGTCGTCCTGTGCCTTTAGGAAGGTAGTATATTTAGAACGAGAGGTCAACATCGCCCCCGACCAAGATGCTCCCTAGAGGAAGAGTCCTGGTCAAGGTTGTCCCATTCATCCGTCAACGACTTGAACCGTAATTCACCTACAGCGATCCGCCTTTCGCAACTCTCGATAACCCAGAATCGCATATCACGTGGGGATCTTCGAAAGGAGAAATCCAAGGTAACATTTACGAGCGGCAATCAACGGAGTTTTTGAAACTTCTCGTCACACAATGGGGCTTAGCCATTTTTCTCCGTGCTCCCCGTGTTCACTGTCGGGCTTCATTGATTGATCTCACGATTGGAATTTCGTTAGTTCACATCTTTCCTCCAATTTCTAGTGAGTGGGAGGAAGCAATTTCGTTTAAGTAATCGATGAGTTTCGTGCATAATTATCAATGATGAACCTTTTTAATGAAAAATACGTAGATTGAAGTCTTTATTTCTGTATTATGTAAATACTTTATTCTGTAAATCGAAATTCAAGGGGCCTCAATTTTAGTTCGAATTATCCGGCGTTTCGAATTAGCGAATTTCGAATTGACGGGTAGCGAAAATTCGAATTATCGAGAAGTGAAAAATGAAAACAATATGCGAAAACTTACGGTGAGCCTATCTTTACTCAGTTTCCCACCGTGGCCTTTTTCATCTTTAAATGTCAGTGTATTGTCAGGCATGCATTTAAAAAACAGCCCGGTCTCGTCAGCATTGAACACATCCCTGGGCTGATAATCTCTCAAAAGGGATTTCAATTCGGTTTTCCAGTTGTCACAAACATCAATAGAAACGACTGCTGCCTCCCTACACAATTTTTGAAATTTGATGCCATGTTTGAAACCTAATGTTTGAAAAATGGGAAAGCTACGGAGGAGGCATCGTCTTGGTCAGGGGCGAGGATATGCAATGACCCGCACGACCCTCGGGTCTTGAAGGAGGGGTTGCTTTGTGCGCCGTGTGTTATCAACCCCAATCTGATTTGGCCGTAGCATTGGGTGTTGCAATGTAGATAATTTGTTGTTTCTGACCAAATTTAGTTTTAGAACATATCGTGGGGTTCCGAGTAAAAGTGACCAAGTAACATTTGCAAAATTTTACAGGGGAGCGATCTGAAGTTTCACCTATTTTCTTCTTACGAACCCTGGTTGTGTGACGTCTCATCCGACTATGTTTTGATTTTTCTTCATCCTGTAGGTAGTTAGCTAGTGCCCGCCTATGATATCGTGCTTCAAAATTCACTTCAGATTAAATAAGAGTTGTTTTCCGGAAAACTCTATTTGATCATTTTTACCTGCCTAGAGTTTCAAGCTTTACTCATTTGGTCAATTCAATTCTTCGAAAATCTGTCGCATAGTTACATGAAATTGAGGGATGAATAGTTTTTTCGTTAATTTATCGTGTTGCCAAGCATCTAATAACAATGATATACCTATTTCTGTTAGAAAAGGTTATCCATTACCTATCACTGTAATAGGTCATTTTCACCTGCCCACTATGCAATCTTACAAATCTTACACAGTAAAAGTGATCAAATGGCAATTGATAACATTTACATGCACCAGCGAGAGTACATTTATAATCCATCTCGTGTTTTGTGGTTGAGTTCAAATGCCATTTGGTCACATAAAACTCTTTGGGTCAGGCAGGTAAAATTTATTTTCAAGTATTTCTTGCACATCAGTTTGAAGATAACGTTCTTAGCAACAACACACAGTGGACAACGTGCCTTAGTACCGGAATGACAAAAAAAGCTCATTTTGAAAAAAATGTTACTTGGTCACTTTTACCCGGAACCCGACGATATTTTCCATTTGTTGGACAATGAAAAGATATTGGGGTTTAAATCGAGATCATACAAAGAGTTAGAGTTTAAACAAGGTTGTTAAGATTTAAATTAAAGAATAAATATTTAAAAATGAAAATGAATTTAATGAATGAAAACGTTTGTTTGTGATCAGCGCCTACGGCATTTCCAAGCTGTCCAGCCAAAGTCAGGATAATCGAAGATCCGAGAGACAGCTATTGTTTGTGTTCATTTACGATTGATTGCGATGATTTCAGTTGAGTAGCTATACCACAAATGAGTATGTTGACATGATTTTTGTGTACGGCTACACCGCCCATCGCTCGCAACAAAATCCTCGCTAACACCCAAAGTGGTTTAAAAAAACTTGCCCTTTTTTCTAACCTAGTGCCCTCCGATCGTGAAATTCAGGTCTCGAGTCTGGCGTAACCATGTCAATAAACTTTGATCAATTTGTGGATGCACACCAATTCTGTTCCTTTTCCACGATAAGCCCGATGACACTCGTGTTTTCAGTCAAGGTTCAATAAACAATCAATAAACAAACACCTGCCTTCTTGTTTACTCTGACAAAAACAACTTTCACTCTCGAAATCAGTTCGAATTACGAGTGTACCTATTCCTTATGTAATTTTTCGAAATAACGGACGATTTTCAAGGGACCGTGGATTTAGTTCGAATTAACCGATTTCGATTTACCGGGAGTTGACAGTAACTCAAATTCTACAATTAAAGTCAACGATATTTTTATTTCCAAAGTGGGATGCTCAGCGATAGAAAACTACCTCCTTAACCTACGGTTGAGTGAGACATCTATTGCCCACCCTCCTTGCCATTCATGTTTCTTTGAAGTCGGTCGAAATGGGCCAAGTTTCCAATCTCAAATCGTGCTCTCTCATTTGCGCAATCTTGAATTATCTTGGTTTGCAGTCATCATCCGTATCAATTCCATTGATAACTACCTAGTCAATCACATAATTCACTTCAAAAACGGGAAAACCTTTGTCTAAAAGATAATCTACGCCCAATACAAAGCCTCCGTTTTGAACGAAAATTAATTACAGGTCTATTCTGAGAGGTAGGTCAGTCATAAAGCGTTTACCGTGCGAAATTATCAGGTCCAGTTCTCACTTCACGAGATACGAATGGAAAATTGCAGAGGGGAAGAGTTACAGGCGAGGGGAGGGGTCTAATTTGAAAGCCGTGCGGGGAAGGAGGGAATGCTTGATTACATCTTGTAAACTCGTAAAGCTGAGAAATACTAGTTATAACCGGTTCACTCCCACCTAATGGGTCCCAAGTCGCCCAAGTTTCGCTCGTTTCTTCCTCAGGGAGGCCCCTGGCGAGGTGGGGAATACCTTCCTGCAACGCAATAGTGGAAAGGCTCGTGCGGTTCTCGGAAACCAACAGGATGAATTTCTTCGGGCTCTGTCTGAATATTTATGAGGACATTTCGCCTAATTTATTTATTGAAATACGTACCTGCGATTTGAAAGAGCAGCTGTTCGTGACTTCTGAGAAACCGGTGGATTTTAAGAGGAAAAACCAATTGATGTAACGTTTATCCTCCTCAGTGAAAGATCTTTCATTCCTCTTCTTCAAGGTAGTCGAGTCAATAGGTAGATGAAATGTAGTTTCAAGAAACCAGTCCTCTTGATCTCTTTATAGTAACAACAGTCTATTGTGATTCTGTTTTTATCAGAAGTATTGTATGGATTCTGTTTCAAAATAGTTTAAAATTTGATTACAAAAGAAGATACATACAGGATCGGTAGGGGTAGCGATAAATCCACATACCTGGTTTATACTTAATGTATAATTTATGTAAGTATATACTGAACAAATAGAACTATGGAGACCATAAACGGGTCACCGATGCTTTGAGGGTAAAAGATTTGAATCGTCATAATTGAGTTGACTTTTTGAAGTTATTAGAAGCAATACGTATATAAATTATAGTTATTAGATAAATAGTACGAGAATTCTCAGCCTATTCCAGCGCTTTTTTTGTTCGTTCAGGAATTCATCCTAGTTTTTTCAAAGTACAAAGTACTGTATTTAAAAGTGTTTATGACGATGTTTAGGAGTGTGATCATACAATAACCGTAGTTAAGGACATCACTGTAGTGCATTCATTACTTACCAATATGTTTATTTTGGATCTGTACCATTTTAGTATAGAACAGCGAATATGCTCCCATCTGCTGGAAATGTAATATCAGCTGTCGAACAAAGTCTGTAACAACGTAGTGTACTAGTATAAAAGCTCGCTTTTCCTGTTTTCGTAGAAAAGATCGAGAGAAGGCGCTTAATTTCTTTCATTTTGGTTTATTGTTCAATAATAAAACATTGAAATCGCTCTGGAAAAAAAAATTCTAACCCCCCTGAAAATTTCATGGTTTACGTTTCAAAGGGTGTAGAATCCGAATCTGCAATAAAAAATTTTCCGTCCGTCCGCCGTACGCGTTAAAACGCCCCAAATCCAAATTTCCGAAACGGCTGTAGCAAAAAAGATCTGAAATTTTCAGGAAAAATCCATCTTGGTCCGACGACGCATTATTACGCTATATTTCATCTTCTATACTTTGATTTTGAAAACATGACTGAAGGTTAAGTTTCTTCAACTCGTCAGTAGTTCAACCATTCTCATTAATTACTACAGTATTTCATGAGGAGGAATGAGCCCTATCTAGGTCAAACCATTCTGATGTATCCTTCAAAAACTGTCCATCCAACAAGGAGGAATCACTCATTTATGAAGGGCCTCTCTAAGATCGAGTGCCAAGTACATCAGTAATTTCATATTATGAAGTAGGATGTTGATACTTGTATTTATAGCCGATACATTGATTGCTTCTGATATGCATGAAACGCTGATGATATATAGGTTCAATATTATGGATAGTACTTCGGTAAAAGCCTCGGGATATCCTACTTGTTAGGTGACGTAGTGAATGTGGATACTGGAGTGAACTCCTAGAAGGATTTGTAGCCGATACACGGGTTGAAGCATTCTGATATGCATTAAACGCTGAAAATTCTTTCACTGGAAATGCATAGAGCACGTAAATCGGTTCTCAACCAAAATACCTATTTGAATTGATCAGTTGATTATATTTGTGTGCCTCCTGAAATTTAGCATTTTCTCCCAAATAGAGAAAACATACTCATGTTTATATTGTGGGGGGTATTGAGGTTCAATACAAAAACGCTGCAAATTCTTTCACTGGGGTTTGTTATTCAATTGGCTCGCGTTCATGATTTGAATTTCTGTACATACATCAAATGAGTGACCATGCCTTTGCCAATGTTATAAATCACCCTTAGACATTTTGGATAAAGTCTTCAAACTCAGGGTGGGAAAATCGAAGATTATAACAAATTTCCCAATGATGGCTACATTTTTACAAGTATTTTGACATTTAAGATAGTGGTAGGGATCCGAATTTACAGAATTCTGATGAAGATGAGTAATCACTTACTTTTCGGTTGTGCGTTTATAATTATGGCTTATATCTCTCCAGAAGTGGTCTGAACAAATTTGTTGTATTTATGAATCGCATCCGAATTCTCAAAAACTGTCTGTGGGTTGGCAGCGTTTTTTCTGAGGTCTGGAAAAAACTTGGTCTAAAATGACGGGGCAGACATGAGCGGCTTTGGTTGCAACATCAATATTTCGCTATTTTTAAGACATATTAAAAGCCGATTCGAAAGGGAAGCCGTTCATGGGTCGATAGAGTTAATATTAAAGATTCTAAAATAGCTTACTTAACCTTGGGCCTACCCGTTGGACTTCAAGAACTGCCGCCTTAGGGTAACGTGACTTCATAGGCAATTTGTGCAACATAATCAGGTACTCGTAAATCGATATTTCTAAAAGCGTAGTGTGTAGACGCAGGATCGTCACCGTTGAGCGTTCATTGCCCGAAATCGCACGTTCCGAGCAGATGGAAGGAAGTGATAGCGCGGCACGGAAGGACCTTGGCGGCCTTCGCACGGCAGCCGGCGCTCTTCGAGTGCAAAACGTGCACCCGTCGAATACGAATCCCCCGAGTTTGCCATCCGCAGGTCAAGTTCACCTGGTCATCTGCCCTCGTCAAGGTCCCCACCGCAAGGGGACACCGTTTTAAAAGGACTTTTGATTCGATATTTATGATAACCGTCGATTTAATAAATTACTGAATAAGTCGACGCCCCTTCTCATCCACACGTTTCCACCTCGTATTTATATACTTCGTGATTTATTTCAACCCTGAACGCACGACGAGAAAGGTAAACAGATTTTTCGAAGGTTATCCTGTACGGATCTTGGTAGAACTCGCCCCTAAGGGCATCGCCATGGAGCACCCCTGGACTCCCCTGTTGTTTTTGCTAAGAACACGATGCTAGTATTCATAAAACATGGAACACGCCAGGGATGGCTGATGATAGAAGCCATGGAGCAAGAGCTCCCTCAACCAATATAGGTACCAAAACGTCTGCCAAGTGGGTGTGGCACATAACTTCCTCGTATCCATAACATGACTGTATAGATCATTGAAAATTATTATTGACTAAAGAACTTCGTTCAATTAGGCGAAGTAAATATTGAATTAGGGTGAATTTATTGTTATGCAGGAGCATAACTTGAGAAAATAAAGGTAGGCATGTTCAACTATTGAACAAACTATACTTATTTATATATTTTTACATAAATAAAATAAAATATATGCATCGTTCAATGATGGTTCAATATGGTTCGATCCAAGCTCGATGCTAAAACTTTATTTTCTCTTTATTACTCACGAGGACCATCTTTACATCAATCCGAGCAATCATTGAAAATTTCATCGAAATCAGTCATGAACTAGCGGAGTTATGCGTGTAACAAGGATTTCACGTTTGCGGATGCGCAGAGACTACTATTGATCCGGGGGTCATGAAACTTATATGGGACCATCTACACGTCAAACCGAACAATCCCTGACCCCCCCCCCCCCCGGATAGATGCCATGGACCAAAAAAGTGGTTTTTCGAGGTCTATATCGACATGAGCAAGTATCTATCTAAGCAAGTATATAATCGCAGCTTCTGAAATTAAAAGTGACAAAGCAATTTCATAGTGACACAAGCAACCAACTATTGTTTAACAAATTAAAAACCCATTTTGGTTTATTATTCAATAATAAACCATTGTAATCGCTCTGGAAAAAAAAATCTAACCCCCCCCCCCCCCCCCTGAAAATTTCATGGTTTACGTTTCAAAGGGTGTAGAATCCGAATCTGCAATAAAACATTTTCCGTCCGTCCGCAGTACGCCGTACGCCGTACGCACGATTTCTCCCAAACGGCTGGATCAAAAAATCTGAAATTTTCATTGAAAATCCATCGTGGTCCGACGATCGTCAAAATTTCGTTATGCATTAAGTGTCAATAGCATATCTAGTTAGAGAATAAATAACGTAAAACGCTTTTGAGCGAAAATTACATTCCACTCTGTTGGGAGGTAAATGTTTAGGAAATTTATTAAATTGAAATAAGCCACTCATCGGATAGACTCGATATTCGTAATCTCAATTTAAAGTGCTGAACATTAAGGGCCTTTACGTCAAATGTCTGACGGATGTCATTAAAATGACGTCATCCCTTACTGTCAGGCTGCATTGCTGAGACATTTTTCCGCAGGTTTTGAGGTGATTAGTCAAAACAAGTGAAAACGGCAAACGATACTCAACGCTCAATGAATGTGGAACTTATCTTAAGATGTCGAAACCCACTCCATCAGGAATTAATGAGCCCCTCCCCAGGTCCGTAGGTCAAACCATTCCCGATGTATGGCATTTACGGTGCCAACATTTTCAATTTTTTGGTTTATTATTCAATCGTTTACTGGAGTAGTGATTTTTCCGGCCGATTTTTCAGCTTCGAGTTGTAGTGAATCATTTAAATGTGGATACTGGAGTGATTTTTTCAGACGATTGTGACAGGAGTACAATTTGGGACACCAAGTGCAGTTAATTGCCAATACACTTTTTCTAGGTTGAAGCATCAATCTGATATGCATGAAAAGCTGATAATATACCATGGTCAAATATTGGCAAATATCAATATTATTACTGGGGTTTAGTTATTCAATATTATTATTCTAGATGTAAATAAGTTTTTGATATTCACTGGGGTTCATTATTGGCTTATTATTGAAAATAATAAACAAAAACCGTTTTCAGAATATGTGGAGTTTTTATACTTTCACTAAGTTTGGAGAACTGACAGTCAAAATTTGAAAAGAGGATTTCTTAGGAATTCTGACTGAAAGAAGGGGGGGGGGATTAAAAAATTGATTTCGAAGGCGAAACAAAAAAATAAACATTAATAATTATTATTGAATTTCAGGAGATATGCATGGAACAAATGTAAATCTTACTTCTCACCAAAATTCCTGTTCATTTGGATTGATCAGATTAGATGATATTTGTGTGCCTCCATCGGAGTAATCTGTCTATGGCTTTGGCTACATCGTTTAAAATTCCATTTGGGGAACGCGAGCAATACGATTTTCACTAAAGGACTTGATAAAACTTTCAGATGTTTTTATTGAAAGAGAAAGAATTCATTCACCATTCTGTAGGTTTTATTGGAAACTTTACCTGACAATTTCTTTGTCATGCCTGCCGTCTATCGAGTTTGCGTAAATTTCAACGTCAAGACGACGCAATGCTTTCACTGGGGTTTATTATCAATCCTTGCAAAACCCACGACTTATCGCCTGAAAAATTCGGAGGATATGTGCCATTTCGATTGCAAGGATCAAAAAATGTAGGACGATTTGTTATGATGGAACATGTAAGCCTGGATTTGACTCTGAGAAATGATAGATCTGATTCAACTATATTGGATTGAAAATTGAGAAAAAACCGTTTTCTATTTGGATATGTGCTTTTCGAAAGTAAGCTCCTGAAATTCACATTGTCAATGAGTTACGTAACCGTATTTTATCCTGATAATGCCCTCCAAAAATGTAAAATAGGTGTTGATGACAAAGTCATCCCTCCATCCAACACCAAAAAACCAGTGAAAATCCGTGAAGAAATTTAAGCACAAAAGGAAAATTTAATTAAACCTGGGGTCTAGTTGGTCCTAACTTCGAGCTAAACGGATAGATGCCATGGACCAAAAAAGTGGTTTTTCGAGGTCTATACCGACATGAGCAAGTATCTATCTAAGCAAGTATGTATCAATCCTAGTTTTTGGACCTAGCACTAATGGATTTCAGATAATAATAATTTTCTGAAATTAAAAGTGACACAAGGGTCCTTTGCGACATTCGTCCTGCACATGTTTAAGATCAGCGTCTCACAAGGGAAGCACAAAGTCTGTATTTTCGATCATTTGACAGCACGAATTTATGGAAACAACTTGGGAATTTACGCTGAAAGAGATGGGGCCAACACGTAGTGATTCAGCTTGTGATGCAAAACGGCCTTAACGGTTAATAACATTGTGTATTTGCTCCGGAGTTCATGTTGAGCTCGGGACATTGAATGCTCGTCCTTCTTGGACCCCGACATCCCCGAAAATTAGCATACGGTGGAACGGAAATCCTGGTTAAGTCCTCATGCAAAGCACGTGACTTCAGGTCAAGGCCAAACCTGACGGAATGGTAACTCTAACAAAGCTCCTACAATCGCAACTGTTTCGTCTACAGCACCTAGTTTACCCGTATAATGAGCGACATAGTGCTTAATTTGCAAACTAAAAACGTAAAAAATCGTATGCCGCGTATTTGCCTACGAAACCAACATCATATTTTCAAGAAAATTCACGTACCAAGTGAAAAAACGTCTGCCAAGTGGGTGTGGCACATAGCTTCCTCGTATCCATAACATGACTGTATAGATCGTTCAATGATGGTTCAATATGGTTCGATCCAAGCTCGAGGCTAAAACTTCATTTTCTCTTTATTACTCACGAGGACCATCTTTACATCAGTCCGAACAATCATTGAAAATTTCATCGAAATAAGTCATGAACTCCCGGAGTTATGCGCGTAACAAGGATTTCGTTTGCGCATGCGCAGAGACTACTATTGATCCGGGGGTCATGAAACTTAAAGGGGACCATCTACACATCAAATCGAACAATCCCTAAATTTCATCGAAATTCAGTCAAGAACTCCGCGGAGTTATGATCCGAGTAACAAGGATTTCACGTTTGCGCATGCGCTGAGGCTACTATTGATCCGGGGGTCATGAAACTTAAAGGGGACCATCTACACATCAAATCGAACAACCCCTGAAAATTGCATCAAAATTGGACTATAACTTCGTGTAGTTTTGCCCGTGACAAGGATTTGCTGACAGACAGACAGACAGACACACAAACAGACACGGAACCAAAATTGTTCAGAAAGGTCTAAAACGCAAAATTCGAGTGGAGTTTCTGATTTTGGAGACAAACAAATTTTCACATTCCGAAAGTGAAAACAATGCTTCCGCTACTTTGGTAGACTCGGAAGCAATTAGATGCCTGTTTAATTGAGTGGGCAGCAAGGTTTAATATCTTATTACAACTTGGAGATGGAAAAATTAGTTGCTGATTTAATGAGACCATATTATTGAAACTAATCTGCATTCCCTACTAATACAGTACTCAACCCTTATATTTTAGTACTTGAGGTTGATTTTCAATCAAGAAAAGAACTAATTTAGTTCTGGCCGTTAGTTTCGACGACAAACCGAAACTATTAGTTTAGTTTTCGAAAGCGATGAAGCTGAACTAAAGTAGTTTTAGTTTTAGTTTTTCGTTGAAAATTAGTTTTTACCCAACTCTGCAAGAAACTGAAGTTGTTTGGAAAGATAAAACGAAAGAAGATTGGAAATTTAGATTTACCCAAATCAAAATTATTGTTCATCTCCCACCAAACTATACATCCGCCACGTACAGACGAACTGCTAGTACAAAACTGATTCGGAAACGTCAATTTCTCATAACAGAACAAATTCCACCTTATTTTCAAATTTTTTCTTATAAACACAAGAGTTAAGATTCAAAATTTTTCATTTATTTTGTGTGACAAAGTGAGCGGTCTCTTCAGATTTCACACTGGGCCTGTGGTTCTTTGTGAAGTGACAAAAGCGGCCCCGATGTTCCACACTGTAATTGGCGAAGACGGAAGGCATCTTTCAGAGACGTGCTCGCTCCCTGTCTTTCCTCCAACTGACAGAATAAAACCAGAGTCGATCGTACGCCATATCCAGCGGTTGGAACGATGTTGATGTCTGAAATTGGCGATACCTAAATTCAATTACCGATACGATACGGCTTTGAAGTCCTTCACAACATGTGGACTGATTTCTCACGAATTTCGTTTATTGGTTTATTAGTCAAAAATAAACCATTGTAATCGCTCTCGAAAAAAAAAATTTCATGGTTTACGTTCCAAAGGGTGTAGAATCCAAATCTACTATAAAAAATTTTCCGTCCGTACGCGTACGCACGATTTCTCCCAAACGGCTGAAGCAAAAAAGCTGAAATTTTCAGGAAAAATCCATGTTGGTCCGACAACGCCCTAATTCTTGAGCCAGCTCTCTCACTTAATTTAAAGTACCCTTTAAGGGTTGACAAAGTTTTGTAAAATCCCTAAAAACCTCAAAAAAAGTCAAGGCGGCCTAAATTTGGACTCTTTTTGAAGAACTTTCATGAGGAATCGAATGAGCCCCTCCCCAAGTCCGTAGGTCAAACCATTCCCGATGTATGGCCCGATTCATGGTGCCAACATTTGCGTTATTTTGGTTTATTATTGTTTTTGTTTTGATTGCAGTAACCTAGTGATGTAGTAAACGTGGATACTGGAGTGAACTCCTAAAAGGGTTCATAGCCGATACACGGGTTGAAGTATTCTGATAACAATTAAAAAACGCTGCAAATTCTATCACTGGGGTTTATTATTCAATTGGCTTTCGTTCATGGTTTGAATTTCTACTAAGCTTTGGAGTGTGTTTCACAGGTGATAGAGCGATTATTGAATTTCAGAAGGCACACAAACATGATCAACTGATCAATCCAAATAGGTATTTTGGTTGAGAACAGATTTACGTGCTCTATGCATATCTCCTGAAATTCAATATTCGCTCTATCATCTGTGAAACACGCACACTCCTAAGCTTAGTAGAAATTCAAATCATGAACGCAAGCCAATTGAATAATAAACCCCAGTGAAAGAATTGGCAGCGTTTTTATATGATTGCTTATGAACATAATTTACTTATGAACATGAACAGTTATGAATATTTTAAAGAGCTGGACCGAATTCTAATATAAGAATGAACGAAAATCGGCTAAAAATTCTAGGAGGTATGAGCAGCGCTTGAATGGATCGGCCATTACCCTTTCATCCTTCTTCCCGGGATCATTTCAGTATTTTCGAGGTTTACTGAACAAGAGAGCAAATTCTGACCGAAAGAAAAAACAAGAAAATAGTGGAATTATGAAGATTGTTCACTATTATTTAATACTGGAACCATTTCGGTCTTAGAATGGTCTAAAACGGATTTGTATTACATTTTTTTCCTTAATCTTTCGTTGTTTTCACACCCCATGGATCTACTCTAATAGGCATCCATCTACTGAAGAATCCTGGCTTGAGAGGGACTTCCCAAAAACTAGGTTTCGAGATGTTATTACTACATTGCTCAAGATTAGGTGATATGTGAAACGGAGTGCCTTTGGGATATTTACAATTCAACTACGAAGTATGGAGAGGCACTAACAAGCTGAGGCACATTTGTAGCAAATTTCGTTCCTAATTGATTTGTAGCGACTTGAAATTCGACTCCTTTAAGTTATTGAAAATACAATTACAAGTTATGGAGGCGACCTGGTCAGCTGTGGAAATCCTTTTTTTTTCCTGAAATTGATTTATTGCACCAAGTTACAACTTATTAGCAACAAATTTTTGACATTTAAATATGGATTGGTTATAGTAAAGCTTAGGTACATAACTAAGTCTCTAATGGTTTCGAATGTTAGAAGTGTCATTTGTTGCACTTGAGATTCACTGAATTTCTTTTTTTCACTGTGCGGATTTTGTTATCGCGAACACCTTAATTCACGTACACAGATCATGAGGCTTATTTCTCTTGAGTCGTCTGGATAGGTCGTCAACGTCGAGGAGCTGCACAGCTTCTTCATTGACGTGTAGTTGTAGCCGCTTGTGATGGGCTATAGCGTGCATTCTGATTACTTCATTTACTGTTGGTATACAAAGTTCTTTGTGAAGTCGAACATTTCGGGTGTACCGGTATGCATCAACAACACACCTAAGTACATTGTTTTGAAACCGCTGTATAATATCGCGATTACTTTGAGCAGTACAGCCCCACAACTGCACTCCATAAATCCAGACTGGTTTGGAGTTCCTAATGAAGCTAACATCAATAGTTGCGTTCTGTGTTTCTTCATAGGAACTCCATTAATTACATTCAACTTAGTCATAATAAAATGTCATATACTACGTTTAACTGTCCCGTGATCTGGGTAAAGGATTCACCTAATGTAGAAATGCTGGTAATACAATTTTGTTAAATGATTTGCAGTGTTTTACGTTTGGATGAGATCGTCAACCCCAATGATACTGACGACCTTACAGCCAGAAACTGCCCAATGCCAAGTGCAGGACTCAGGTCCAGGGGACGGACGACACCAGCGTTCCATAAACTCCGAATCGCGGTCTTCACGGACTCCCCCACTCGCGGCCCGCAAGAGACCGCCTCACCTGAGGACGCCGCTCGACCTACCGTTCAGGCGATCAGTCAGTCCAGAGCTGGCGAACTCTCGTCTTCTGTGGAACCAGGTGAGTGAAAGTCAAGACTCTCTTGTTGGTAAACAATCCCTACCTATCTGGTCCGCCTTTCGCGAAGCTGGAGCTTGTGAAAGATCCGATGTTTTCACTTCAATTGGCGAATCCCCTGCAACCCCATTAACAACCTGCTTAAACTAAGTCTTAACCACCCTTCTACGAACATGAAATCAAATATTCAATATCCAGTATTGTATTACCAGAACAATTAGTGATATTGGTCTTGAAGCAATATTTATTTTTATTCATCTACCTGTATCAAGAAAGCAATGTTGGCCTGCAATTTAGAGGTACTATTATGATGATACCCATCTATTAATCACACAAATTAGTTTTCATTTCGATCTATCCGTAGACCAAGACGGTAAATTGTCCTAGGCATTGAGTTTGTATTGGATTTTAGTAACTGTCCATTATAAATTACGCTACGGCATTGACTCCGAATATTTTTCAATTTTCCTCGTAGAAATCCGGTTTAAGACATTCTGAAACACATTCAAAAGCTCCTTAGAATTGAGTTTAAAAATCTCCAGAAAGAAATAAATACCAAAAACGGTTTAATTAATAGCACTTTTTGAGCACACTAAACAGGTCACATTTGAAGAAATTATCTAAAATTTAATGATTATTCACTAAAAATGGCTAAATTATTTGAAACCATAAACCATAAACGAGAGCACTCGTATTTTTGTGCACCGAATGATGATAAATGTACCTCAATTTTAATAAAATATGCTTACAAAATGTATAGCCATTTTTAAAAACCCTTGAAAAATGGTTTGTGAACCTGAATAATATTTAAGAAAAGTTTATTTGGCACAAAATGTCTAATTTGCAATTTTGCTGCACACAGCACCCAGAAATTTAAAAACAATTCAACATAAATTTAATGAGATTAACCACGGAAGTGGTTCTAACTAACGCTCATTAAGTTAAAAGGCTGAAAATGATTACGAAGAGATAATGATAATTAATAAATCTAAAGCCAATATCTATTATTCCAATTCAGTACTCGTTATTCTAGGTTGATTAATAACTTG
Source organism: Creontiades dilutus (assembly GCA_031894815.1). Taxonomy (NCBI): domain Eukaryota; kingdom Metazoa; phylum Arthropoda; class Insecta; order Hemiptera; family Miridae; genus Creontiades; species Creontiades dilutus. The sequence continues at coordinate 527,199 of JAVIWC010007073.1, read as the reverse complement.
TCTTTTTGGTGGTGATGATTGGATCAATACTTTATGGTTTAATTTTTGTCTGACATTACCGATTCCCATCCACGCTTATTTCCTCCTTCATCCGGTTATGCATACTCGGATTAAACTTCATAGAAATCCGCCGTAAATTTTGCTCAACGCGACGTCACACCTACGGCCTTATCCTGATTGAATTTCGAAAGCCGTTCACCGGAGGGCTCGATGTAGGTACTTTATTTCGCTCATAGCGCTCAAGTTGAGACGGGATAAATGAAGATGACGGACGATCAGCTTCTTGCAGCTTTCCCCGCTCCCTTCTCCCCTTATAATTGGTTCACGTGCTAACTGACGGCATATCACGTGATCGCATGACGTAACGCCGATTCAAATTTCATCAATCTAGATCTGGTGCTGTCTACTTACTTTCGATGGACCGCTGCTGCGATTGTTATGTAGCGCTTGCATGAGGTTCAACCCAGAAAGTAGCTACTTGCCGTTCATTATCCGGGAAAAGGCCACAACAGAAGTTTATTAATATATTTCAATTGGGATTTGATTTTTATCTTCTTCAGACCTCTTCTAAATCCTGAATATCAACCCAGTCACCTACATATCAAGCAGGTCAGGAATAACTCAATGAAGAAACTGACAGTTGAAGAAGAAATAAACACCCAAAAGTCACAAATGTACAAAAGTAATAGCACATTAGGATTCAAACTTTGGAGGTATATTTGAGACTGTCGGATATTCATTTCTTCTCATTTTTCAATTCCTTCTAGAGTTCTGCCTGTTGATGCGCTGCTGTTTTGGTTTATTGCCCTCTGGTTCACATGTTAGCATCATCAGAGCTCTAGGAAAGATATTGTTTGTTTTGGGCCGATTCCTGACAACTTTTTTTAAAATTTGTTTTATTGCACCAAGTTATAAACTTATAAGCAACATTATTCTAATATATAGTTGGCGTACAGTAAGAAATCTAAGATACACCACTTAGTCCTTATTGTCCTGATATTTGCACTTTATGATGCTCACACTAAGTGAATTAAATCGTGTGGCTTGGTTCTCTTCAGTCTTCTAAGCAGATCTTCTGTGTTGATAAGCTGGACGACGTCCTCATTTACATGATCTTGAAGCCTCAAGAGGTGATGCATAGCTTGGCTTCGAATGACCTCATTGACAGATTCAATCTTCAGCTCGTAGTGAAGTCTGTCATTTCTAAAATATAAATATGCATCTACGCAGCTTCTTAGGACATAATTCTGAAAGGTCTGAATAATGTCACGGTTGCTCTGGGTCGTGCACCCCCGCCGTTGTGCACCATACCTAAGTCCAGACTTGCTGGTGCAGTATCAACTTATTGTCAACTGACAGTTTTGACTGTCGGCCCTTCAGCCAGTACATTTTTCTGACTTTGATCATAAGCTCAGCTTTTTTTTCTTGACGTGGGACTTCCACCTTATTTTGGCATCCAGTGTCATTCCAAGGTATTTCTCCTCATTCGCATATGGTGTTGCCTCGTTATGAAGAAAGGCTGGCACATAGTTGATACTTTTGTTAGTGAAATCGACATGCACTGACTTTGTCTCATTCATTCTGACTCTCCATCTCACTGTCCAGTCATGTATGCGGGAGATAGAACGATTTAACTCGGTTACTGATTTTGGTTAGTTTCCCTAGTCGCTTTAATTGCAGTATCATCCGAAAACGTGGCGAGGGTATTACCTTCAGTTTCGGGTAAGTCAGAGGTGTAAAGCAAGTACAGTAGTGGGCCCAGTACGCTGCCTTGCGGGACTCCAGCTTCTATCTTTTTTGGCTCTGAAAAGGCACCATCTTGTTTTATACAAAAATATCTGCTGGATATGTAGGACTGCAAGAGTGTAGCATTCCCGACAACTGAACAACATATCTTTTCATACTGAACGAAATTTTCCATGATCCTAACATTTCCCATCAGTGAACAGTGTTTGAGTGTGATTGTATTACACCTGGGCATCATCATAACGTATGAATTAAATAAGCATGGGCGAAACTGTGTGACAAAACTGCTCTGACGGTTTTATATCAATTGTCACATTTACATATTAACTTGAGAACCTTTCATAATCGAGATGGGATAGTGCACAAATTAAACAACGCAGTGTTATGGATACACAGATATTTGAATTTGCTATATCTCTGAATGTTACAGCTTAACAGAACTGTGCAAATTTTGAAGAAATAAAACTTATGGTAAGGTTTCCCCAGAACTGTGTATCCAAATCAGTTTTGTAAGATTGTTTAATCAGAATTTAATCGATGACGGCGAATCGAACAAGGTTTGGTTTAATGGGCTACCGTTCGTTTCGCTTTTCTAGCCGTCATCCAGTTGTTAATTGAATGCAGAAGACTGAATCATACAGCATCTTCAAAAAACCTCCATTTTTTCTGATCATGCCCAACGAAGCCCCTTTCTGGTTAACGAAAAATATCTGCAACCCCTCTACGGTATTACGGTTCAAGTCATTTAGGTCCCAAAAATATTTTTTGAAATAAAAACGATGAAAATTACACAAACGTTTTCTATATCTGAATTGGATATAGATGTAGTCTTGGTACATTATTTGTACGGTGCCTTCATACCTTGTTATTCTATGCTACATGTCTCAAAGACCATTCTGGTTTACTGGAAAACTGTTTACCTAACCATAAACACTTTCACAACACCTTTTGGAACCTATTTTTGGAACACAATTACAATTTAATGGTTGTTAGGTAACGGGATCTCTTCGTCGTAAATATAACTCCGTAATACCAATACTTTACTGGCCCAGTTGCATGCAACGAAATCCGATATCTCAATACCGAAAATTTAGTTATAACTGTGTATCCACGTGAAGTAGCAAAACAACAAAACAACTTGAATTTAACGAGGCAGAATAAGACACCTACCTGTGTTTCACTTGCCCGCAAACAAATAACAAAAGTCATAATAAACTCCCTTTCAAAAGTAACAATTTCAAAAAGTTTGAAAAAACGATGACATTATTTCAACTGATTCGATCGTCACGATTTACTAGGCGATTTTTACTGAATTCACGCACGTTCACATCCATGTTTACTTTCTTTTTTCCTGTCACAATTTGTCTGTAACAGTCCTTGTAACAGGGAGAGTGGACGTTAGGCGGTCCAAGTGGGCTCGTTCTATTCACTGTCAACGGCGAACATAAAAACGTTAATGTTGTCTCGGAAAGGTTTCGATATTCTGATTTCCATACTTCATTTTTTTAGTAAATACGTAGATCAAGTAATAAAATTGTAAATATAATATTGTATATACCTTACACTTTTGGTCCCATTCAATGAAGGTGGTGTCAGTTGATTGAGAAGTTTGAAATCAATTAAGACTCTTGGCGTAACAAATCATTTGCGAAATTCCTTTAAATTTGGAAATAATTGTATTGGCAAAAAAATTACGAACATTAGCACAATAGAATGGAATAGAATAGAAAATACGTTTATTATAAAAATAACAACCGCAAATAACAAAAAAAACTTATCGCTGGAAACCACAAGCAACCGCAAGGACCACTGCCTGAGAATTAGACTTTGGCATAATTTGGAGTACATTTAATTTCAGCAGTTTTCAATATTCAATACAACAACATATACAGGCATTTGACAACCTATGTAATACATATATTATATTATAAAATATTAGCTTTTACATCAAAAAGCGATTTTTCACAAATATCCATTATTTCATAAATAATATGTATAGGTAATTTAATGAATAAACGAATAATTACAATAACAAATTTTTCAATAACAGGGCAAAAGTTACAACAATGACAACAACAGTGCAATAAATTAGAAGCATAGCCAATAAAATTGTAATTTCTGATCAGAAAAGTACGATAATTCAACGCGTCCCAAAGAAATTCTTACAATTCGCACCAGTTTTCACCGGTCAAGACGTGTAGGACCTCCGACGATTTGAGGTAAGTAGAGTTTTCCAAAATACCGCCTCCTGAATTCTGCAACTATGGGGCATGCACAGACGAAATGATGGCTTGTCCCTTCCTCGTCTAGGTTGCTCATCGCACAGCGAGCTCCCTTAATTTATGAAAGCTTAACAGTAAGTAGAGAAAATTTTAGAGGCAGTATTCTAGTCCACTGTTATTCAAGGTTGACCACTGTGGAAGAAATACACATTCCTCATCGAGCGAGGGTAATACGGTTTATAAATATTTGATTGAAATATAGGTATTTCAACTTCATATTTAATTCAACCCGAATCAGGGTAGACGAAAGAATCAGGAAACTCTCTCTAGAGATCATCTACACAATTTTCCTCATTGATAGGAACTTAACTAATACTAATCACTCCGCTATTGAAAGCAGCTATACAAGGATACAGTCTGCATTCCTCTACCAATGGGGGCCTTGATGTATTCTCCACTAATATGTACGTTTGTACTCGAATTTTATGAGAAAGGGACCAAGATAGTAGTTAAAATTCCAAAAGACACCATAGAATTTTTAGAATTATTAGAATTATTCATTCAACAATGTTTACTCAAAGTCGCTTAGCTCATCATGCTGCATTGCTGGAACTTGTTTTAATTTGAATGGAAACCACCCTATGCAGAGTAAGCAGCAGTTTCTGCGTTTGCCGTAATATGCAAATCTTGCTGTATGATTGAGCATCTCAACTTTTACTTGATTTTGATGAAATTGACTGATGTCACTTAAGTGTAGTCCTCAGCGAATAAATTCGAACGCAAATAAATATGTCTGCCGCTGAGCATTAGTTCGGAATATCTGTAAAAACAGATTCATGAATCATTCAACGTCATTCTCATTCATGACCAGATTTTGACATTTCGAGAAAGGCCGCTGTATTCAAGCTCAGGTATTCCGCTGCGCTAAGCAGGAGAAAATCGTCAGGGAAAATAATAAACTGCACACTGATTTTCATGGATTTTTCCCAGCAACCTAATGAGTGGTTGTTTTATAGAATGGAGCTCTAAGGTAATAACTTTGGCCACTGGGGGCGTAATGGAGGTCGGCAACCTGTAATGTTACGCTGTACTCCTTCCTTCCTTTGCGTTGTTTTCTTGGGTTTTTCGGGCGTTCTAACTGTTTTTTTCAACAAGGGTATTGTCTTGTTCCATAGAAATAAATACTAGAAGATGAACTTGATTTCTATAGCAAAATGGATGATAGTGGAATGAGAAACAAGTGTGTGTGCCACATAGCTTCCTCGTATCGATAACATGACTGTATAGATCATTGAAAATTATTATTGACTAAAGAACTTCGTTCAATTAGGCGAAGTAAATATTGAATTAGGGTAAATTTATTGTTATGCAGGAGCATAACTTGAGAAAATAAAGGTAGGCATGTTCAACTATTGAACAAATATGCATATATATATGCATCGTTCAATGATGGTTCAATATGGTTCGATCCAAGCTCGAGGCTAAAACTTTATTTTCTCTTTATTACTCACGAGGACCATCTTTTCATCAGTCCGAACAATCCCTGAAAATTTCATCGAAATCAGTTATGAACTCCCGGAGTTATGCGTGTAACAAGGATTTCACGTTTGCGGATGCGCAGAGGCTACTATTGATCCGGGGGTCATCTACACATCAAACCGAACAATCCCTGAAAATTTCATCAAATCGGACTATAACTTCGTGTAGTTTTGCCCGTAACAAGGATTTGCTGAAAGACAGACAGACAGACAGACAGACACGGAACCAAAATTGTTCAGAAAGGTCTAAAACGCAAAATGCGAGTGGAATTTTTGATTTTGGAGACAAAAAAATTTTCACATTCCGAAAGTGAAAACAATGCTTCCGCTACCTTGGTAGACTCGGAAGCAAAAGTTGAGGAATGAGAAATCCGTCGTGGGAAGAAATTCGCTGCAAAAGAACGAACCATCGTTTGAGAGGGCCATTTCCGCCCAGACGATTTCCTCCAAGAGAATCATTACACGAGTCAAAATAATTTCTTATGACGAATACACTTGATCATTTCTGTTAGGTTTTGAACTAACCAACTTTTCAAAGGAAGGCGTTTTTATTGCCCTGTTAGTTTTATCTTCAAACATGATGTGTAGATGATTTAGGCAGGTACAATAGGTATTCCGATAGGCAGATGAACAATGTTTCTGGTCCCAGAAGCTTTTGTGGATCACATAAATGTTTTCAATACAACTGGTAGGCGTGGATATTGAAAACTTATGGTCGGAGGTTGTACCTACCTTGCTAAACTTGGTTGTTGTCGTTCACTGGTGGATCCAGCCTGGAGATACTCAATTGCTAATGCGCTTCACGGCGGATTCACATTTCCTCTGAATGATCTCTCACATAGTTCACTACTGTTTTGGAGCACACACGGCCATTGTTATCCCCCGAAGTCCCTTCCTCTTGAAAATGATGTACTGGTAGGTACAACACTTTTGCGATGGACCCCTCAGGGAATTCCGCTCCTTTGTTCCCTTTGTTGCGGTGTTTTTGCCGGCCACTGCCGTCGCTCTTTCTTTTAGCTGGCATTCCATCTTAATTCGCTCCTGGTTCACCTTCCCCCGACCACTACAGTGGATGCTGATGTCTGAAAGACGTGCCACACCAAGGCCGGCGGTGAATGAGCCCCGTTAGGGCGGATAATACACGCGGCGATTCGCCTAATTGATCTCTATGACCTTAAAATCTGCATACAACTTGGCTAAGGCTGTGCAACTTCAAAGAAACTTCTTCTATTAGAAGTTTGATGTTGCATCAAAGAGGTTGGTTAACAGTCTGTTCATTTGTTAACAACTACGAATCTATCTTAATACAGAACATTAACAAAATATCATTTTACCTTAGAGCAAGAAAATGAATCTACGCTTCCCATCATTATAATCTACCATCTTCTTATCCGCTGACCACAATTTTTTGAAGGGAACTTGAGAGTGGAAATGTGCCAGAAAACATCAGTCAATTCAGTCAAATCAGGAAATTTGTCTGTTTTTTAGACGTTTCAAGTCCCCGTAGTTCTGGCGAAAGGTTATGGCCTGTGCCGTTAAAATCTCATCTTTCCAACAGAATAATTCGTTTTTTAATACGTTCCTCTGAATATAGAAACTCCTAGCAGAATAGATCAAGGGGGTTTGACAACACAAACATGAGAATAAAATAACGGATTACCAATCCTCGAAAAAAAGTTTGTATGTGTGACAAATTTGTGTTTCTTATTTCGTTCGATCCCAATATTACTTTAGTTGTGCATTAAAAACCTCTGATATTTTGCTTTTTTCGGAGAAGTGTAGAACGGAGGAGGTGATAGCCAATCCTTTCAATTGAGGAGCTTACTTTCAAACAGGCACATATCCATTCCGACAAAATGTTCAGGAAGTGAAAAACACGATTTGCAGATTAGTGGAGATGTTTTTCTGCAGTTTCCCATCGGAGTAATGTGTGAGAAGGCACAGATAAAGATGCCTCAGAATATGAATCAATTTTCTCCAAAACACGAGGCTGTATATCCATTTTCACTTTGGAAATGTGCCCTTTGATCAAAACTCGTGGATTTGTGCCTTTTTTGAAAAAGAAAGAATTCATTCTCCATTCTGTAGGTTTTATTGAAAACTTTACCTGACTCCATATTTCCATTTGTCATGCCTGCCATCTATCGAGTCTCGTGTAAATATTCAACGTCAAGACGAAGGCGCAATGCTTCTTTTTGGATATGTGCCTTTTTGAAAACCCACGACTTATCGCCGGACGAAATTCGGAGGATATGTGCCATTTCGATTGCAAGGCACTGAAAAAAATGTAGGGGACGGATTTGTTACCTTTTGATGCAAACACATAACTTTAGCCCCGGAATTGACGTGGATGAGTTCTGTTTTGTTCGGAAATGATAGGGGGATCTGATTCAACTCATATTCAGAGATAGAAAATTGAGAAAAAACGTTTTCTCCCAGATTTGGATATGTGCCTTTTTGAAAGTAAGCTCCTCAATTGCTGCTCAAACGAGAATCCTCTACAGATTCTTGTCAGTCTTTTTTTGTTCAATTACGATTAAGGGTTAGTATGTTGGCAAGTTTCATAACCTTCAATTTTAATCGTGAATGGAGGGGGTAATAGTTATAAATCAACATACCTTCTTATTTTCGTGTGATTTTGTTGATTCTGTTTTTTCATTCCCATTTTAGTCTTGTGTAACCAACCTCGAAAATTTACGAGGGCGTAATACACAATCCACCCAAGCTTATGCCACCGATTTTCTTGCTTCTTTTTGTGTTCGTTTAAGAATTTCTGTCTATAAACACAGTATATTGAAACAAATCTCATAACATTCAAATTTAATTATGATGAGAGGGTAAATTGCTGGTAATAGTAATAGCATCTTCACCATTTTCAAATGATTTAAATGATTGTATTGGACTCTTCTCCGACTTAACTCTAATTGTGCAACTTGAAACTGGTGGACATTTTTCATCCTTCGACCACTTGAGCGCTGATGCTCTTCTTGCCATTAGAATTAATCACATCTACCAATTATTCCGTGGATAATTCCTATTTACTAGGTGATCCAAACCAAACATAAGTACGTCCTTGTAATGCATACATTACGTGTTTCTCCTTTATTTTTGTGACAATACATAAATTAACTGTCTCAAGGAAGCTAAAAATCTTGTATTTCGATCTCATGCATCTTTATATTGTCCATCATTGAATGGATACAAAATCCAATATAAAACAATACAATATACGTAGGCAATGATTGTTAAGAGATTTTGTTTACAAGAATCCACCCCCATAACAAGGCGCTCAGACTAAACTGTCATTCTTGTCTTCCAAGACAGTTTCACACAGTTTATTATTACCTTTATCAATGTTTACTTTAGGTTCGTCAACAATTATTAGCTATTTGACGACTGTTTTGGACCTGTGATGACAATTTACGTTGATTTACGTTGATCCGTTTGCGTGTTATGTTGATGTACGTATTTAATAAAAGAAACGTCAAGGAAATCTCCCGATTAAGAATGAAAACGTAAGCGACAATGTAGAAGAGTAAAATATCTCGCTCAGTTCCAACGGTTTAAAATTTTTAGAATCTCTACTGATGAAAGGAATTGTTGAATGATGATGGAATGGAGGGGTTATAGTAAACCCATTCAAAGTTTTTCCTGATTCTAATAATTAATTTCTTTTTTTTTTTAAACTATTCAACTGAAAAAACAACAAATTCTAATGGGGAGGGGGTGAAATGTTGTTTTTTGGTTTATTATTCAATAATAAACCATTGTAATCGCTCTTGAAAAAAAAAAAATGCCATGGTTCCCTCCCTGAAAATTTCATGGTTTACGTTTCAAAAAGGTGTAGAATCCAAATCTGCAATAAAAAATTTTCCGTCCGTCCGCCGTACGCACGATTTCTCCCAAACGACTGGAGCAAAAAATCTGAAATTTTCAGGAAAAATCAATATTGGTCCGACAACGCCCCAATTCTTTAGCCAGCAATCTCACTTAATTTAAAGTGCCCTTTAAGGGTTGCCAAAGTTTTGTAGAATCCCTAAAAACCTCAAAAAAAGTCAAGGCGGCCTAAATTTGGACTTTTTTCGAAGAACTTTCCACGAGGAATCGAATGAGCCCCTCCCCAGGTCCGTAGGTCAAACCATTCCCGATGTATGGCCCGATTTATGGTGCCAACATTTGCGTTATTTTGGTTTATTATTGTTTTTGTTTTGATTGCAGTAACCTAGTGATGTAGTGAACGTGGATACTGGGTGAACTCCTAAAAGGGTTTATAGCCGATACACGGGTTGAAGTATTCTGATAACCATTTAAAAAACGCTTCAAATTCTTTCACTGGGGTTTATTATTCAATTGGCTTGCGTTCACGATTTGAATTTCTACTAAGCTTTGGAGTGTGCGTGTTTCACAGGTGATAGAGCGATTATTGAATTTCAGGAGGCACACAAATATGATCAACTGATCAATCCAAATAGGTATTTTGTTGAGAACAGATTTACGTGCTCTATGCATATCTCCTGAAACACGCACACTCCAAAGCTTAGTAGAAATTCAAATCATGAACGCAAGCCAATTGAATAATAAACCCCAGTGAAAGAATTTGCAGCGTTTTATTCTATTTCCACGGTTTATATTGAAAATAAACGAAAATTTCAGGGATCAACATCTCAAATGGACGAATGTAACCCATGTATCAAGGTGTCAATAAAAGTCCTTTTTTCGCGTAAATGAAAACTATTGACGTTATATGAAATTGTGTCATACACATCAATAGTACTCACAAAAAAAGTCTCCGATGGTTTATACATATCTAATTATTAGAGGACCAATGAAAATTTTGTTTGAATTATGACGCTCAAATACGGCAGGAATCAAATAGTGTTGATACCTTTATTATGTGGCTCATCTTAATCTATTTAAATGGTTTGATAATTAAGATGGATAATGAGCGTAAATCCCACTGTAAATTATTCGGTCGAGACTTTTCGTTTAGTTGTTATGACTGATATAAAATTCTCCAAGTAAGGAAAATGTTATGGTTTGAACAAACTGCCCAACGTCAGAAACCAATAGACAAATACTATTAACAAATCTATTAACAAATACTAATTCAAATAAAATTAGGTTCAATAATTTTTTTTTATATTCGAAAATTAATTATTTCGTTATGAAATTGACAGTCTTTTAGACTTAACGTTATTCATTATGAACTACGGAGTAACTGACCAATTTCTTGACGATCCACTAAAGGAATCCATATATTTATATCTGCAATATCACACAACCATGTATGGGTCATTTCGCAGAAAGTGGCAAACTCCGGTCCTGAGCAAGTTGTGTGAAATTTTACATGGATTTCATGCTTGTAAAAATATTCTATCGTATATATGTATTGGAAGAACATGATGAATCAACTAGAATGCGGATAACTGTGGCTATAAATATACAAAAAATTTATAAACCCCTATTCGTCACTTATCTGGCGTGTCCCTGGGTTGAGTTATACACATTCTCAGGTCTGTTCTCGTATTGGATTTGAAATTGAGCAGGATGTCGCGGGCACATCGCGTTGCAGGGGTTTGCAGCAATCATACTATTATAAATCAAATGAAATTATTTCTTAAATTTCTTGGGTGGCTAGTGCTTGTCACTTCCCTGTAAATTTTTCAACTTGGCGTGAAGGTGGGAAAACTAATTTGAAATGTTGAACATTTTTTTCCTGTTGACATCACTGCTAAGATCCCGCCAACCCAGTGATAACCTCCTTGGTTTTTAAGAGCTTCCTCAGTTCACGTGGTGCAGTGCCGATGTAAAGGAACTGTGTGTAGGTTAATCATAGCCTGTCACTTCCCTGTCGCATGGCCTGAACTTGTGGAAAGTACCATAATACATTGAATAAGAATAATTAGTGCCTTTTTAGGAGTATTATCAGACAAAAAAAGAAACTCACAGTTGAGAAAATGAGGCCAACAGCTTGAATTTTAAATAAAAACGGAGTAGGATAGAACGTTGTCTATATTTCCACGAAAGTAAAGTGTTAAATCGATTTCGACGGTTAGGTCATCATCAGTAACAAACATGAACTGAAAGTACATCACAGAAAGCATATCTTATATAGGATCGAGTGAGAGGAGATTGAATCCTATTGGCTCAAGGAAGTGAAAGGGGGCGGGGAGGACCAACCAATGCCACTCAAGGCTTACAAAGTGAAGGGGGCACAAACAGTATCAAAATATTTCTCCATTATTGGGTTCTTTCTTGTTTGGTTCCGCCTCTCTATAATGATACTGTTACAGAACTGTAATAATCATAACTTTATGATCTGAAAAAAAGTTCAATTCCCAATACGCCGGGAAACGCCGTATTTCCAATCCACGCATAACGAAAGGGGGTGACAGTTTTAACTGACTTTCATCTTTATAAGTTGAGAACATCACTGATCCATCAATAGTTATCACAATCGCATTAACTGATAACTGCAAATTGGAAAAAACAGTAATCGCAAATTCATTTTAGAATCCTCTGTCGTCTCAGAAGAAATAAATAAATATTCCGTGTCAGAAATGGCGTTTAAAGTTTTATCTATCCGTGACTCCGATAATGATTAAGCGGTTGAATGCTAATGTTCACCTTGGCCTTCTCTCTCGGACAGGTACTTCAGAAAAAGTGGAAACCCCAGTTGCTTTGCAAAGTTTTATATTGAATTCTGACATGTTCCCGACATTCTGAACAAACAAAAGTATAAAAATAACTCGGTAGTTATGAAGGGTTTAACGTAGCGTAGCATCGTTAATAGAAAACGGTGCGTGAAAGAAGTTTTTACGTTCTAAATCTACGCCTTGTTTGTTATTTCTGAATTATTATTAGAATCTGATGGATATTCTGTAGAGATTCCATATAGGTATAATTGTCAAATGGAATTTAAGATCCATCAAAATTTTAAAAAAACTGTTCAAGAGTAGGTTGCTCCCAATCTAAAAGCTTTAAATAAAACGCTGCAAATTTTTTCAGTGGGGTTTATTATTCAATGATTCGTGACTTGAATTTGTACTAAGCCTTGGAGTGGGCGTGTTTCACAGGTGATAGAGCGATTATTGAATTTCAGGAGGTACACAAATATGATCAACTGATCAATCCAAATAGGTATTTTGGATGAGAACAGATTTACGTGCTCTATGCATATCTCCTGAGATACAAACAAATCCTTTTAGGAGTTCACTCCAGTATCCACATTCACTACATCACTAGGTTACTGAGGTCAAAACAAAAACAGTAATAAACCAAAAAACGAAAATGTTGGCAGCATAAATCATACATAGAGAATGGTTTGAGCCACGGACCTGGGGAGGGGCTCATTCGATTCCTCATGGAAAGTTCCTAAAAAAAGTCCAAATTTAAGCCGTAATAAACTAAGGTATTCAAGTAAATAGAGCCATCAACCATTAATGTTAGGAGTTTAATTTCGTTTAATGAAGTTTAATACATTAGTAGTAATCAACTTGGAAAATTGAAATTTGGATGGTGTCATCACCGAAATTATACAAAATCTGTGATTTACGAAGGGTTATTGTATTAGAAATAAACCAATAATTCGAATTTAAAATTGAATAATAAACCCCAGTGAAATTGTAATTTGGCAAATACAAGCGTTTCACGTATATACGAATGCAATTCAACCTGTGTAGCTCACGTAATATATGGAGCGCAGTTTAAATGATATAAGGTAGCAGTGACTGTATTCACGGTATTAGCGAAAGTCGAAAACAAACTTTCTGCTGAAGGAAATCTCTTGCACTTTTTCAAAAGGATTTTCATCAAGGATTGTTGAACAATACAATATTGTACAGAACGATTTGCTCCTCCCCACGCCGCGACTCCGTAGGACAGCACTGAATGAATCAGAGCAAAATGAAATTTTCGCAGATTACATCAGACAAATTCCAGACAGCCTAATCTGCGACAAAGAGTGGCCATATGATCCCTCAACATAGTAAGAACATCTAATTTATGATTTGTGCCAGAACAGGGCATTATAACGAACAATTAATCAAACGGTTTCTTCAGAGAGTCGATCACTTTGGTTAAACATGAAACTCACTAGTAATTGCAATAAGCAAACTGGCTAATCTGCTAAGCTAACACCATCTGAGTTTCAGTCTAGATGTATAACGGCGGCGCAGCTGTAGGAACAACAATGTCAATATTATTTCGTACACTTTATCAGATTAGGAACGAGGGTTGAAGGGTAGTAATAATGAGTAAGCACCGCGTTCAAAGCACCAATCAATAAAAGGTGCCCAATGTTCCCAGTTAATAGTTGGGAGAGTGGTCTGAGCTAGTTAAGAGTTGGATGTTACGATACACATGGGATTTTATGGTAATAATGACCCCGCGGTGACAAGCGATCGAGATCGTGTGAGAAAGGCGCGTTCAACTCCCTGATTCGAAAAAGTTTTACCCGAGATTCCCGGTTGAAGAGAAAGTAAATGATCGCTCGACCCCCGAATTTTCATTAAACACGCGATCAGTACTCCGTCGAGTTCAACAACGTTACAATCCCGGTTCGAAGTTTCCCTTGCCGGTGACACGTCTACACACACCACATTCAAACGCACGCTTACTATATATACATACAGTTTGTATATGTGTGTTTGTATGAATATGTATACAAGAAAGTCGTGTTAGTTACACTATTTATAACTCAAGAACGGCTGAACTGATTTGGCTGAAAATTGTTGAGGAGGTAGCTTGGAATCAGAAGGACATGAGACACTTTTGCTTCCGAGTCTACCAAGATAGCGGAAGCGTTGCTTTCACTTTTGGAATGTGAAAATTTTTTTGTCTCCAAAATCAAAAATTCCACTTGTATTTTGCGTTTTAGACCTTTCTGAACAATTTTGGTTCCGTGTCTGTCTGTGTGTCTGTCTATCTGTTTGTCAGCAAATCCTTGTTACGAGCAAAACTACACGAAGTTATAGTCCGATTTTGATGAAATGTTCAGGGATTGTGCGGGTTGGGGAGTAGATGGTCCCCTATAGGTTTCATGACCCCCGGATCAATAGTAGCCTCTGCGCATTAGCAAACGTGAAATCCTTGTAACGCTCATAACTCTAGGATTTCGACCAATTTCGATGAAATTTTCAGGAATTGTTCGGTTTGATGTGTAGATGGCCCCCTATAAGTTTCATGACCCCTGGATCAATAGTAGCCTCTGCGCATCCGCAAACGTGAAATCCTTGTTACACGCATAACTCCGGGAGTTCATGACTGATTTCGATGAAAGTTTCAGGGATTGTTCGGACTGATGTAAAGATGGTCCTCGTGAGTAATAAAGAGAAAATAAAGTTTTAGCATTGAGCCATATTGAACCATCATTGAACGAGTTGACTTTAGTCAGTAATAATTTTCAATGATCTATACAGTCATGTTATGGATACGAGGAAGCTATGTGCCACACCCACTTGGCAGACGTTTTTATCATGTATACCGTATAACGTGGTATGAAAATATAACTGATGTGGAATAACAAAATGCAACTGAAAGCTTCTATAGATATAAAAGAAAGTCATGTAAGCTACATTATCAGTTCCTACCTGTTCACAAGCAGGCAGTTCATTTGTTATGAACGCAACTGACGGTTAATTATGATTGAATTTTGAAGTTGACCGATTGATTTCATTGTTTCGAGTTTCTATCACCTTATTGTGCCGATATAATCATTAAGAAAGTCATGACAGGACTACGACCAAATCTTTTCCGACGAACCAAACCTTTGCAACGGGACTCGTTTGGTGATGAGGAAATTCATGAATAATGTGACACTTAAAGGAAAACTCGAAGGTGAGGAAGTTCTCATTCCAAGGATCCCGATGACCCTAACAGACATCCCGTTTGAGTTTAAACGACTTCAATTTCCGATCCGTCTTGCATTCGCCATGACCATAAACAAATCACAAGGGCAATCCTTAAAAGTTTACGGTCTGTATCTAGAAAATCCATGTTTTTCCAATGGTCAATTAGATATGGCGTGTTTACGGGCATGGTCGGAAGACCATCTGCGTTATTTGTTCTTGCATCACATAACGAAACAAAAAATGTCTTCTATCATAAGGAACTTCAATAAAAAGTGGAACTTATGCACTAAAATACATGACCAATAAATAATCATTAAAATACTTGCTTTTTTTTATTTACTTATATTATTTATCGAAATGAAAAATTGAGCTTGTAAAAATTAAAAGTCTGCTTATTTATAAGCGCATATAAGTCCCTGAAATAAGGCATGTGAATTTTAGCCGGTAGCGGTAAAAGATGCGCCAAAATCTAGGCTTTCCAGCGATATAACCAGATTTGAAATTCCGTGTAGTTTTCTGGGAGAAAATTGCTTTTCAAGTAAGAAAAACGTGGTTTTTCACTGGATACTCCGGTTTTTCTTCATGCGCTAATTCCTCTGGTTTTCGGCTTTCAAATTATTGATGAAGCATTGTAATAAATTGTACATTTGTACTGCTGTTCAAAATGTCCATCATTCTGATGAACGATGTCGACTGATCGCTCCAGCTCCCTGGTGTTTCGTCTCATGCAGTGAGCACATTGGTGGATATTTTGAACAGTATCTGCAGTGAAAATGTACAATTTATTACTAATTATATAGCTTTTCCAAGTCAAATTCGGAAATTTCCAAATCAATTTCAGAATTTTCCATTTCAATTTCAGAATTTTCCATTTTAATTTCAGACTTTTCCATTTCAATTTCAGAATGTGATCAATATCCGGGTGGGAGCGGTTGGGAAAAGCTGTATAACAATTTTTTTTAATCCGATTTCTTTTCTTTTAACCAGACGAATCAACGCATCATAAAAAATAAGAATATCCAGTGAAAACTCAGTTTTTCACGTATACCGCTGGAAAGCCTAGATTTTGGCTCATCTTTTGGCACTACAGGCTAAAATTCACATACCTTATTACAGGGACTCATAAACGCTTGAAGGAAGTCGAGATCTGCACGATTTCACAATGTGTCCTTTTCAATCGGATTTTAACCCGTTTCGCCGGCTCAGAAAAGTTGGTTCTCCATTAGGGCGATAGGAAATTCAACGCTCTTTCCAATAGTGGAATCAGATTTGAAATCTCACGCGAAATGCGGGAGGTATGGCCGTTTTGATGGGGTAAGGTCGAAAAAACGAGAAAAATCTTAGAATCGAAAAAACCGCAATCCAAGGGTGTACTTGAAGAAAAATTGCTAAGAGGCATTTTCGATCAGAAATTTTCCGTAGAATGTTCTCCTGGCCTGTGACCGTCACGAAATGTAACAACCTGTTGCGTGATATACCTGACAACGCGTTTGGCCCAACGTTAATATTGTAAATGTTGCTAAATTCAACGTTTTATGACAGTAGATTCTGTATGTTATTCGCGTATAAAATCCGTCATTACGAATCATGATGTTCCAGAAAGTCGATTCAGAAAGAAATTACCCTCAGAGCTTCTAATCAGTGCGTCTCTGTACTTCGTAATTGTATCTTAAAAGTCCCAAAAAGCTCCATTTCAAGTTTCAGCAGCGTAAGTCAATTAGGATAGAAATTAGTCTCAGGATGTCCCAATTAATCAATGTTTCGTTATACCGTGTGTGTATTACGTATGTCTCTGAAAGAAGTTCAACTTAGTCATTTTGTAGTAGTCGAGCATTATCTATGTTACCGAATCTAATTTGAACAAAAAAACGTTTTCCGCCAGACTAATCAAAGATTAAAACGTTATCACAAAACGTTGATTTAAAACCTCTTCATACAACTCCGTTTAAACATTTAAATGATTACCTAACGGTGACAAGACCCGCTAAATAAAGAAAATGTCGTTATTTCGTGAATTGCGAATTTTGCCTGACCAAATTTCGGAAATGTCAGTTCACACACGTAGTGTTCTAATTATAATACATAATATCGTATATGCCATCTTTTAGCAAGACAATCTGTTTCATTTGATTTGTTATGCGGAAGAACCAATAAATGACAGTTTCGAAGTATTCGGCGTTCCAACTCCTACTTACCTGGTACAAATAGTGAAAAATTCACCTGGAAGTTGAAAATATAACAACGAAATTGTTACAGAAATAGACGTAGTGGCTCCTGTTTCTTTCCCCCATGAATTTTTGTACGTATGTTAAACAGTTTCAAGCAAACATTGGAAACTTTATCATTCAATCGTATTGGTACCTACCTTAAGTAGGTATTTGATATACAGGGCGTCCAGCGTATGATCCGAAAAATTCATCATACAGGGTGCGGCAGCATAACTTCCTCTTTTTAAAACTTGATAAAACGCATTGTATGAATCAGAAAATTTTTATTCGTTTTTTATAATATAGACACATACTTACATAAAGTTTTGATTTACCCAGTTTTGAAGATCGGATCAGGTAGTTGACGTTCCCCATTCTCCATACACTGAGTAAACCGATTTCTGGCGTTTGTCTGCTCTTGAAGTGTGTGCCGTTGCACCGTCTTGTTGGAACCAAATGTCCCCTAAGTCTATCGATGACTGTTTTGAGGGAACACTTCCAAGAGCGCCTTATCTCAAATAGGGGCGATTTGGAGTGGCCGGGCCGCTCTCCCGATTTGAGCCCTTGTGATTTTTTTCTATGGGGTTTTTTGAAATCCCGTGCTTATGTGAACTATCCAAGGACCCTACAAGATTTGAAGACCAACATCCAGGAAGAAACTGCCAACATAACGCCTGCTATGCTGGCTGGAGTCATGACGAACGCCAGAAATCGGTTTACTCAGTGTATGGAGATTGAGGGACGTCACCTACCTGATTTGATCTTCAAAACTGGGCAAAACAAAACTTTATGTATGTGTCTATATTATAAAAACTAATGAAAATTTTCTGATTCATACAATGCGTTTTATTAAGTTTTAAAAAAAGGAAGTTGTGCTGCCGCACCCTGCACTATTGGTTCATAATTTCATAAGAAACCTCATGGGGAATATTTCATTATTGGGCACGGTTCATTTTTGTATGGGGATGGTGTAACGAACGCATTTGTTACCGATTCTCAAAGTTGGAGTTCACGGTGACGGTACGATCTTGTAAGCTGGGCACCCATAGACCCTTCCTCTGTTCCAGGGACATATCTTCTAGGTAATCAAAAATTTCATTGCCCAGGAGCTGCAATAACTAATCCGTAACAAGTCCATAAATCAAAAACACGTCCAAACTGGTAGAATTAGGAAATTTTGATATCAGCCTCTAATACTCACCATGCGGGGCTTTGATCCGCCAGAACGCCCGTGACCTCCATTGCGGTTTCGACTCCATTCACTGACGAGCGATCCTCTGCATCCGCGAGAACGGGGGATATTTTGAACTATTCGTGCGAATTAAAAAAACCCAACTGTGCTTGAAAAGACACTCCCAATTTTCTCAAAAAGGTTCCTTCTGAAAAATAAAAACTAATTACACCATTGGAAAGCTGAGACTTTCGCGCATTTTTTAGGCTTACAGACTCAAACGTATCATCAAAATTAAGGGGGACTAATGAGCCATTAAACAAAGAATTAGTTTCAAAATTTGACAAAATTTACTCTTCAAGCTCATTTTTCACTATTTAGTTATCTTTAACAAATTACTGTTAAAGACTGAAACTATGGGAAATTCTATGCTCTTTCCAACGGCATCCTTAGATTTGCAAATACTTTGAAAACGCCGGAGTTACGGCCGTTTTAGTGACGTAAGGTCGAAAACACGAAAAAAATGTCAAAAGTGAAATAACCCAAAAACGAAGCCTCTAAAAAAAACTCCAAGAGTCACTGTTTGTAGGAATCTAGTTGTACAACACGTGTGCGTAGTTTTTTGGATCATACGCTGGACACCCTGTATAGAGGTTTGTTATTGCTGTTGACATTTTAAATCGTGTTTTCTTCTCCGAAACCGTCGGGGTTAACGATTGGGAAAGGTGAGGGAGGTTAATAACGGAGTAGGTAGATACATTATCTTGAC
The DNA here is from genome assembly GCA_031894815.1 of Creontiades dilutus. Taxonomy (NCBI): domain Eukaryota; kingdom Metazoa; phylum Arthropoda; class Insecta; order Hemiptera; family Miridae; genus Creontiades; species Creontiades dilutus. Next base: position 507,695 of record JAVIWC010007073.1, on the reverse strand, counting down.
AGCCCACAATTACCGCCCCTTCAGCTCATCTGTTCTATCACTCGTGCGAGAAGTGAATCGGTTTTGAAGAGATTTTCAGAAAGTATGCGGATGAGCTCCTACATGGGCATCTTGAAATTTGGATGGATTTCGACTAAATTTTCAGGAAATTTTCAGAAAAACCTTCCGATAGTAGCGTGTATGTGACACATACACACTTTTCTTGAATCTCTCAGCTCAATCACGAGATTAAGCGAGGGGTCCTAATCTCCTTTCTCAAAAGGACTCAGTTCACGTTTGGCCTTCATTGAGGCTGTTTTTTCTGCGTAACGCTAAGTTGTATGCCTCACATACATGGTACTATCTACGTTATTTTTTCACAAATGTATCAAGAGGAAGAAGAACTACCGGAAGAAAAAGGTACAAACCCTGCTATCTGGAAAACCAAACCCGGATGACACGTTTCTCTAGCCAGAAATGCAGAAAATACATTTGCATACAACATTCAACTTCTATTCGCTTCGATTGCAGTGATTCTCAGCCAAACTAAATACTTCTTCAGATTTTGGTTTATTTTTCAATAATAAACCATTGTAATCGCTCTGGAAAACAAAATTCTAACCCCCCCCCCCCTGAAAATTTCATGGTTTACGTTTCAAAGGGTGTAGAATCCGAATCCGCAATAAAAAATTTTCCGTCCGTCCACCGCGCGTACGCCGTACGTACGAAAATTTCATGGTTTACGTTTCTGGAGCAAAAAATCTGTCCGCCGTATATCTCCGAAACGGCTGGAGCAAAAAATCTGAAATTTTCAGGAAAAATCCATCTTGGTCCGACGACGCCCCAATTCTTGAGCCAGCTCCCTCACTCAATTTAAAGTGCCCTTTAAGAGCTGTAAAAGTTTTGTAAAATCCCTGAAAACCTCAAAACTAGTCGAATCGGCCTAGATATTTTCCTATTTGAAGAACATACCATTAGGAATCGAATGAGCCCTTCCCCACGTCCGTAGGTCAAACCATTCCCGATGTATGGCCCGATTTATGGTTTTTTCATTTGCGTTTTTTCGTTTATTATTGTTTGTTTGTAACCTAGTGTTGTCCGGCCGATAGCGTCGAGTTGTAGTGAACGTGGATACTGGAGCGATAGCCGATGTGAATACTTGTAGTGTAGTTAGTAGCCGATACACGGGTTGAAGCATTCTGATAATATATAGGTAAATATTATTCAATATTATTACTGGGGTTTATTATTCAATATTATTACTGGGGTAAATAAGTATTCTTTCACTGGGGTTTATTATTCAATTGGCTTGCGTTCATGATTTGAATCTTACTAAGCTTCGGAGTGTGCGTGTTTCACAGGTGATAGAGCGATTATTGAATTTTGGGAGATATGCATAGACCACGTAAATCGGTTCTCATCCAAAACACCTATTTGGATTGTTCAGTTGATGATATTTGTGTGCCCCCTCTACATCTGTTTACCTTTGGCTACATCGTTTAAATTTGGATTTGGGGAAGTTTCAACGCAATACGAGTGCCAAAGGGCTTGATAAATTATAGATGTTTTTATTGTGGGGGGGGGGGGTATTGAGGTTCAATAAAAAAACGCTGCAAATTCTTTCACAGGGGTTTATTATTCAATCGCCTTGCGTTCATGATTCGAATTTCTACTAAGCTTTGGAGTCTGCGTGTTTCACAGGGAAGGGCGATTATTGAATTTCAGGAGGCACACAAATATGATCAACTGATCAATCCAAATAGGTATTTTGGTCGAGAACAGATTCACGTGCTCCATGTATATCTCCTGAAATTCAACAATCGCCCTATCCTGTGAAACACGCAGACTCCAAAGATTAGTAGAAATTCAAATCATGAACGCAAGCCGATTGAATAATAAACCCCAGTGAAAGAATTTGCAGCGTTTTTTTTCTTTTAAGTTTGATGAGTTTATAAATCTTATTTCCTTTATAACATTCTATATCTGGCTAAAACCTTCTAGGTACATCTCCTGCAAATAGGGTCGCAAATTTTAGAAATACCTACCCACGTATACAAAATGTTCTTGAATTTTATTCCTAATTTTTGCAAAATATGTAGGTTCCTATTCGGATTTTTTCACTAGGTAGTCTTTATTTAATAATTCCATCCTCGAGTTCCTGCATGTCGTTCTCCAATATGAACCAAAAATAAGACTGTAAGGCTCAAAATGTCACACCATGAAGATACCTACTGCACAATGTGGTCAACGTACGTTCTACGTTTGTAACAATTTGATACCTAGTGCCTTTCTTGTTATAAACGAATCTCTGTGAATACTCCTTTGTTTGCTATTAATTTATTTTCCCCAAATCCTTGTGTTTTGGCTGAATAAAATGCTTGAATCTATTTGGTGTATGTGGCACATATGTGCGACTATCCATGTCGAGCTGGAGGCGCGACTATCGGAAGGTTAACACCTACTCTAAACCCAATTCTTATCCATTTTGCAAATGTGAATGTCCCGAATCATCGGTTTCTGACGATCTATTATCTATTTAATTTCGTTCAAATTTAGGGCAATTGGGTATGATTTTCAAAATCGTATTCAATGAATTAAGTTTGTTATTGGTTGTGACAACTACTGCGGACACAAACCTCGGTTGTTACAGACGAAACTCCGAGACTAAGGACGACTTTCACCATTTACGTTAACAGACAATTAGCACCAACTAAACATTATGTTTGAGCGATATTAGAGCGTTTTTCTTTTCACCGTCACCTACCGAAAGTTGAAATACATAATCGTCAAGACGTTCCGATCATCATCGCTGATCTCAATTTCACGGAATTTTGGCGAATTAAGAGATTAACGTGAATTTCACCGTACGAAACTGTCAATTTCCTCATCTTCATCGCATAATTAATACATTATTCGTTTATTTTGAATATTCACGTGATAATATTGGGTTTCAAGGAGAACTCATGAGCTAAAAATGACGTGTTTTACGAACACGTGGCAACCCTCAAGATGATGGAGTTTCCACGCTCACCGCCAGACTCCTCAGACAAACAAGTTGGTGAGTTGTTAGTTCTGCAATTATTGCGTTAATTATTAACGAATTCTGCAGGCGCGTCGCAACATGAGCTGATGCTACTGCATCATTATTCCTTTGAGCCCAGTGAATTTCCACTGGCGACCCGTTAATCCGGTTTTGGACTTGGCAGGCCTGGCCGTCTTTTCTTTCTTTTTTCACTCTGACAAACCTGGTGAACTTCATTCTCACTATACGTGTATCCATAATAAATAAATGAAGGCTTCGCCAGTTCCACGCTTGGAGTGCCGTGGATTTAAAACTTTCGTGATTCTTCATTTTCGTATCTGAACATTGTTTGTATGGGCTGGAAATGGTCCAAACCCTCAGTAACTCCAGTGAAGCTGCCAGATCCCCTTATTCAAGCTTATTCAACCCAACTCATCATTCAGCTCAATAGAATAATTTCAACCATAATGAGCCGAAACAGTTTCAATTGCTATTTTAAGCAATAAGTTGCTTCACAATCTGACATTCAGAAATGATGTATTCCGGGATACATGTTGCAATAACGTAGTTGTAATGTCGCAATTCCTCTTAGCTATTCTACATTGCGAAAAACGCTGCAAATTCTTCCACTGGGGTTTATTTTTCAATTGGTTTGCGTTCATGATTTGAATTTCTACTAAGCTTTGAAGTGTGCGTGTTTCACAGGTGATAGATCGATTATTGAATTTCAGGAGATATGCATAGAGCACGTAAATCTGTTCTCAACCAAAACACCTATTCGGATTGATCAGTTGATCATATTTGTGTGCCTCCTGAAATTCAGGTTTCAAATTTCAGATTTCATAACCTGAAATGGTTATCAGAATACTTCAACCAGTTTATCGGCTACAAAGCCTTTTAGGAGTTCACTCCAGTATCCACATTCACTACATCGCTAGGTTACTGCAATCAAAACAAAAACAATAATAAACCAAAATAACGCAAATGTTGGCACGCCATACATCGGGAATGGTTTGAGCTACCGGCCTGGGGAAGGGATCGTTCGATTCCTCATGGAAGGATCTTCAAAAAAAGTCCAAATTTAAGCACCTTGACTTTTTTTGAGGTTTTTAGGGATTTTACAAAACTTTGACAACCCTTAAAGGGCACTTTAAATTAAGTGAGAGTGCTGGCTAAAGAATTGGGGCGTTGTCGGACCAATATTGATTTTCCCTGAAAATTTCAGATTTTTTGCTCCAGCCGTTTGGGAGAAATCGTGCGTACGGCGCACAGTGGTTGGAAACGGCTTTAAAACGGAAATAAATCCTGGCACGCTCCACTTCTTCAAAAATGTTCAGAAAAACGATCATAACCCATGGTTGTTGACCCGCTTCATCGATCTAGCCTATAGCCAAGCAAGTAGGATCAATCGTTTCCCGGGATTAGCCGTACTTTGACTGCCACATCTCGATTTTCGTTACGTATTTAGAACAGAACATCATAAATATAATACATATAACGTGGAGTGAGTTCATTGTACAATTTTCAAAGCTATATAAAATTGTAAATAGTAAGACACCCTGGGAGGGTTGCTCGTGCAATAAAATTCACTTTAATCGAGTTCAACAATTTCAATCAAATTCATCAATTAAAATCGTACGTTCAATGTAGGTGTCTTACATTTCTCCATAAATACAATGGTTATTGTAATTATTATATCTTTTGAGGGGGAACTATCCGACTGAAGAGTCGAAAAACTATGAACTCACCCTCAAGCCAGTCACCATACTTTCTAATGAATTTCTGCTTACTTTGACCAACAGCTCGGAACCTTTCCTTCAAATGAGGGAGGAAACGCCTCTCAAACTGTTCCTTTGCCTCTGCCACTCGAGAATCCGACAAAGATCGGTGGGTATTTATCAAAAGCACTTCAAAATCTACACCGTTGAAAAAAAACTCACTCAACTCTTTATACGAAAACCGTATTTCCGATGTCATTTCTCCGGGAACACGTTAGGAATCTTGAAACGGACTGAATGAGGTGATGCATGTTGTATGAGAGTGTTAACAAAGAAAACGATTACTTTCAACCTTTTCTCGCTTTCGCCGATTGTCTCGTGATTAGCGCGCCTTGAGGCATCAGGCCGGCACCGACAGTTATAAGATATCTGGTACTATTTACATTCAAAACGCTGCGGTGATCACGGGCGGTTGCAGGCGGTAACGAAACTTTCAGGGTACACAGTACAATGTGTCTAGCATCGAAAAATCGCGTTGCGACGCTGGAGGATATTGGAGCTTTTTTTCAAAGTCCAGAAACACATAAAATTAACTTGAAACGGCTGTTTTTTTAATGCAAACGCTTCAAATATTTTAATTTTGACCTGGTAGCTCTATAGTGGTGAAATATAGGATTTCATGAGAGCAAGTAGTCACTCGACTTAATTTTAAAATAAAACTGTAGGCACTTCCCATTGCGATTTCATACAGTTCAAAATCAGCAAAATCTTCGAAGTTTCATCTTAAAACGGGAAAAAATAGGATTACTCATTTTTTCACAAAAAAAAACATTATTATATCTGGAATCAGAGGGAAACTCTCTTCCACAAACGGATGTCCAATCATACAACTTTTACATTTTGGAAATCTCTATTATTTCCGCATTCCAACCACTGTGCGGCGTACGGCGTTTTTATCGCAGATTCGGATTCTACACTCTTTGAAACGTAAACCATGAAATTTTCATGGGGGTTAAACATATTTTCTTCAAGAGCGATTACAATGGTTAATTATTGAATAATAAACCAAAAAGCCTCCCAAATTTTGCCCCAAGCTTCAGCAAATCGATGAAAATCAGTATTTTACTGGAGTAGCTAAATTATTTTGCTCCCGATTCTACCTGTAAGTAACGAAAGCATTGGAAACTCTTTTTTCCCCAGAACCACAAAGGTTTTGCTCTGTTTGTCGGTTTGTCCGTCAGTGCGTCCTTGAGTGTTTGCTTTCGCTAATTCGTGAAGGATAGAGCTGTTCGAAGTTATTGTCCAATTTGGAGTCCTTCGTGAGTTTTATTACATCCGAATTCTGTTCGGTATTCTCCAAGTCGATTCAATGAGTAGGTAACCTACATTTCGGGCAGAATCCCTTACAAGGCATGGAAGAGAAACGAGGTCGAACTTTCAGTATTTCATGTTTACACGTAGGTACTTGTACGTGCACAATGAACAGTGTACCTACGTGGGTAGTCAAACACGTGGATATACCTTATGGTTTGGTTTTGATATAGTAACTTATATCATGTGGGAGTTGGACAGAGTGGACAGGTAGCAGCAAGGCGCGATGTTCCAAGGTCAGTTCCTCGAGCGATCACGGGAGCGCGGCGTGATCCCGAAAACCCGCTCCAATTATTCCCCCACTAGGTTGACAAGATTCAATCTCAGCATCCTCGTACCTCGTCAAAACAACCCATCATATCATGAACGCGATTTATCACGTGTTTTGCAAAGTCTACATAAACATTTAAATTTAAAGTTCCAACATTAGGTACATGATTCGCCCTGTTTGACATGGAACGTGCCTTAGCCTTGATGTTGGTGTCTTAGCTTTTCGCTAAGGAACTTTAACTTCTGCATATTCTGGTGAAATTGATGGACTGTTGAGTTATGCCACGTGAACATCATAACAGAAATGCAGAAACGACATGATTTCCAGAATATCACTAGTATTTGTACCTGAGAAGTTTCTAGATTTTAGAAGGGATGTGCCACAACCGCGCACCATTCCCACTACACCGCGCTTCACAGCCTTTGCTAATGGAAGTGACCGAACGTGTTATGATAATGCGAGTATAATGAATTAGGTTTTCACGAGTGAAAACTCAGTTCTCAGTTCACCGAGCAGTTTCCATGAGGCTAAGAGGCCCGAGGAAACACGTGCGAGGACTTTGACTGGAGGACGGAGCAGCAATTTGGCTACCAAAAGAATGAAATCTCACACACACACACACACACACACACACACACACTTTTTTTTTTTTTTAATAATCTCCCCTCAAAGACGGAGGGGGCACGCCATTAAAATATAAAAACGAAAAACTAAATAAAAAAAAATGACGCCGGCCCTAGAGATATGGGAAGTTGAGGATGATGGAGGAGGAGAGAGGGATGAAAAAAGTGCCCCTAAAAACGACCACCAGTTCAAGTAAGAGCCCCGGATGACGCGGGTGGTGATACCACGAAGTACTCCTGACGAGATGCCCAGCTCAAGTAACTCCGTGGCACTTATCCCGCACCACACTCCGCGTCACTGCACGGTTGCAGCCATAACCTTGATGTTATTAGGCGCCACTCACTTTTAGCTCAGATACTGCTTGCTGCAGACCGTTTCCATCATATTTACTTTTCATAAGCCCTTCAGGTCTGCTCCATGTCCACGCTGCCACTGACAACCTGGACATCCAGGATTATGGCACCCATCGGGCTTAATGGCAACGAATCTGGCTTCTTGCCCCGGTCACTCGGCATATGATACAGTCTCTCTCTCTCAACATCCCAGCCGCTGGATGACAAAGCACCTGCTATCTGCTTGGCAACCGCATCATGACCGAGTATGCGGCCACCATGAGTCCTTGGACACTGCTGCACCACATGGTAGAGGTTTTCATTTTTACCCCGACAGGCACGGCAAAGGGTATCTACAGTCCCGCAACTACCTCTCGAACACCTCACCGCAGTGGCTAAAGTAGCCACCCGGACGGCGTGAAAATGTCGGTAGTCACGGGCCCCAATGCCCTCTGAAGCCCACTCCACCCATTGGGAGGAAATGGGGGATTCAGAGCACTGTCGGAGTTCTTTGCCGTCTACTGAATCATGCAGGGCAGCAGCAAACTCAGCAGATGAGCTGGGTTTTGGAGCAGTTGGAGTTGCTCGATCGCACCACAACAACTGCTGCCTGACAAAATCAAGATCAGCAGCAGTGCGGGCGACCTCCCAGCTCGAAAGGGCTAGCAGTTCGCTGTGCGAGAGATGGGATACTAGCTGAGAGAGAGACAATTGTCGAGCCCACCGGTCTTGACCGGTGCATGGATATAAGCACTTGGGACACCAAAAGCCCAGCCACGTGCAGAGCGAACTTCACGGTCTAACTCAAGCAGCCTCCCCGCAAAGCTTGCCAAAGACTAGCCCGTTGGCTTTGGCAGTAAGTACGGCGAAGGAGGCGCAGCTTCTGCTGTGGCTTCAGTGGAGCCTTGGTTATACGAGCTAGTGCTCCACCAAGGTCCACACGGCTTGCGGCTATGGTGGCAACTCCTGAAGTCGACCCCAAGGTACCGCCAGACCTCCAGCACGGATCGGGCAATGGAAGTTTGCCCAAACAAAACACTCCTCATCCACACACATGCACACGGGACATTGAGGGCGATTTGTAAGCCCTCACGGGTTAAACACGGGTTAAACACACACACACACACACACACACACACACACACACACAGTTAGGAAAAAATAAAATCAGATTAGTTTGGCAAAATCAATTTGAATTTTTGTCATATTATCAAATTGAAAATTTTGGCAATGTAATTTGAACCTTTGGCACAAATAAATTTTAATATTTTTGGCATCTTAATTTCAACTTTTGGCGACTCAATTTCAACTTTCGGCATATCAATTTATACTTTTCACAACCCCAACTATTCCAACATTTCACCCCACATAATGATCAATAAATTTTTTTTTAATGATCAATAAATGTTTTCTCTCGTGAATTAGGGAAATTGAAGGAGGAATGATCAAAAATACAAATAAAATAAATAAAGGAGATCTAATGAGGTTCATGTACATAGCACTATGGGGTGATTCTACGCAAAATGAGGTTCATGTACATAGCACTACATAGTGCTACCACTCTCCACTTGGTGAACAGTCGGGTGATGAGGTTTGGGAGGTCACTTTCTCCCTGCGATAGGTCTGTTGTTGATGGCCAACGCTTTCAAAGTTTGAAGGATGGAACTGCAATCGCTTACAGAAACTATTTATATGGTCACACTCGTGAGTAGATGCGTGAATCACTTTTGATAGTTCCTTATTCGTTGTGAGCCTCCCAAAACATCCGTCAGCCAAACACTCCCATCTCGTTGTCGATTTGTTCTCCCGTGTCCGCGTATACTCAAAGCCGTCTACTTCTACCGATGGATTCCCTCGTGCTGTTTGTTGGATATTTTTGACAAGTTCCTCGCTCATGATCGCAATCAATGCTGCCAAAATGAGGCCCAAGCCTCCTCCTCCAAAACTCCTTCAACTGACCTTCGGGTGGGCTCCTTCGGCGCTTTGTTATCCTGGCATCACCACTTTTCATTCATGTACCTGCCACCTTGGTAAGCAATAGCCTCTTTGGTGCTCTGGTTGAATCTAAAGATTTTTCCAGGGAGTTGGTTAGGCTTAGTAAGTACCGTTTATGAACACAGAATGCGCTCACGTCAACCCTTGTTAGCCCCCCCCCCCCCAGCCGTAGCTTTCATCTCTATAGCTAGAATCCCATATTTGTAGGTTGCATAGGCAATTTTTCATCTTCGGTACTTGAATGTGTAAAATTAATTATTTAAATGATCTGGCTGTAGAACCATAGAGGTCTACTGTCCCCCTTTTTTTACTACTGAATGAATTTTCTACCTACCCCTGGAAGTTATAAAAGTAAACAATCAAGACCTTCTTTCATACTCTGGAATCTCTGGAATCCCAAAGTCATTAAAAATTTATGTCCAAGAATGTTTTAATAGCCTTCATTGAATAGGTGCATGTGGGAAAAGGAGAGTATGTCGTTTGGACGCAACCCCCCAAAATCACAGGCCGTTTCGCCGCACATTAACAATCCGTTTGGACGCACCCTTAGAATTGAGCGGAAGACCCGTTTGGACGCACCTGGGAAAAAAAAGTTACGTGGCAGCAGCACGAGCTGCTTTTTCGAAGTCAACATGCAATATGTTGATCTCTAAATTTTCGTTGATTAGCTTTCGACTGAGCTCTTTCATCGAAGTCCAGAACTGAATGTACACATCTTTGGATTTCGACGGCAAAAAGGAATATACCACAGGAATATTGAACCCATGCATACACACATGCACAGTGTACAGCTGCGTAAAAAACTTGGGTGCATAAGTGAAAGTCCCATCGGTCCCCGCCTACTCAAGAATTTTGAATCAATTCTTATGTCCATATTTACACGAAAACACCAACAACCACAAAATAACGCACAAAATAGGTATGTACGCTGAATTTACGATATAAAATACCACAGCTGACTAGACCGACTAGAACGTTTTGATATTGCACGAGAAACTGCCTCAAGATTGAACTGACTCGATCCTGAACCTTGTTTACCGAGGTGCGCTCAAAGTGATCGTTTGCTGAAAGCGCAAGGTGCGGCCAAACGGACGCGTGTAGTGTTGTTTGGGCGCAAAGTGCGTCCAAACGTCACTCTCCCGGAAAAAGTTGTATGAAGCTTCGCTCCTACATTCTTGCTTTGATGTGCACTTTTTTTCGTGGTTACTGTGTGTGTGGTGGCTCTCAACTATTCAATGAAAAAGCCTGACTATTGATTAGTTTACAACAATAGCATCTGCCATACTCGTCTTTAAAACCCACCTTTCACTCCTCTTGAAGTTGCCGTCATAATATACAGGACGGACCTTCTTCCTCCCGCTCTGGCTTCAGGCGTTAAATTCCCCTCGGAACAAAACTCCGTCCCAAGTCGTTGAACCTGCCTCAACCCAAGTTCCGTTTTCCCCTCTCGAGAGTGAGGTCGAGGCGGAGCGGACGTCGAGCGTGGGAGGAGCATTCGATTAAGGTTTGGAGTATTTCAACTCCGAATCCTTCATTTGGCGCAAAGCGATGAGTCACTTCAAAGGAATGTGTATTAGACTCGAACTAATGGCGGTCTTTTAAAAGTTGGTCAACGAATTAAAAACCGAATTCATTATGAGGGATGAATACATAAACACGGCGAGTCATCAGTGGATCGATTTTCGTGCAAACAAAACCCAACTGTCAGCAGATGTGGGTCGACAAACGGGAAGTAGATGTCTCGTTAGTTCGGTTGTGGACGCCTTCACGTCATTCTACAAATCACCTTTCTTTTTCTATTTAATGTTCAGAAATGAAAAAGGCTGCACAGTTATACAAAGGTTAGGCAAATTATTCCTGCATAAGATAACCCTTCACGTATCTCAGTCATCCACGTTTCTTACACTTACTTACTTCAGTCTGTGATAAGTACATTATCTAAACTCCGTGTCTTGCAAAGAATCAGGGCGTTTTTGGGTGCTCGTTCAAGACTTAAGATCAGTAGTGAGCATCGTATTACATCATATTTAGATCAAGAGTTGACTGAACTTTCGTGAATGTTAGGTCCCTGGGGACCTACGTAGAAGCTAATCGGACCAAAATTTGGAAATTTTGTAACACCGCTTGGGTTAGGCTTTCTCAATTTGATAGCGCACAATGTGTAAAAAGTCTTACAGAATACAGTATTTTTCCAAAGTACCTTCTACTTGATTTTGGTTTATTATCAATTATGAACCATTGTAACCGCTCTTGAAAAGAAAAATCTGAAACCCCCCCCCCCCCCCGAAAATTTCATGGCTTACGTTTCAAAGGGTCTAGAATCCAAATCTGCAATAAAAATTTTTCGTCCGTGCCGTACGCACGATTTCTTCCAAACGGCTGGAGCAAAAGATCTGAAATTTTCAGGAAAAATCCATCTTGGTCCGACGACGCCCCAATTCTTGAGCCAGCTCTCACACTTAATTTAAAGTGCCCTTTAAGGGTTGTCAAAGTTTTGTAAAATCCCTAAAAACCTCAAAAAAGTCAAGGCGGCCTAAATTTGGACTTTTTTGAAGAACTTTCCATGAGGGATCGAATGAGCCACTGGAGTGAACTCCTAAAAGGATTTATAGCCGATATACGGGTTGAAGCATTCTGCTATGCATGTTCTGCTGTTGAGAACCAAATTAAGTGCTCTATGCATATCTCCTGAAATTCAAAAATCACTCTACCACCTGTGAAACTCGCACACTCCAAAGCTTAGTAGAAATTTAAATCATGAATCATTGAATAATAAACCCCAGTGAAAGAATTTGCAGCGTTTTTTGGATATACGTTTGTCTCAACGCGCGTGCATTACGTTATTCTTGCAGCATGAAGACTTCTAATAACAGTTTCTGTTTTTTGGCACGTTCTGGAATTTTTCTTATATGGCTATAGGCTGTTCCCGCACCATAGCACAAGCCTGAACGTTGATTCATTGTAACTGCTCAAATTTAGAAGGTAACTCGATCTGAATTGCGATGCTTAGAAGTCATTAGCCAGTACGCACCGGACCCATCAGTACCACCTGCTGCACCACGTGAATTTAGAAAATTACTTCTCATAAAAACCAAAACACCTAGGAAATACTTGATATCTAAATGAATTTTTCCTGCAACTCAAATCAGCGAAATTTCATTCGACAAAATTGGATGCACTTGACGATTTAGCTACTTTTAAAGCAATAAACCCGAGACCAATGTGACGCAAGTAAAAACTACGTACCTACCTAAAACTACGTACCTTGTAGGTAACCACTACGATTATGATTTCTTCAACTTGAAGAACGTTAAACAACTGTTTCTACCAGTAATTATTCAAAAAAGATTGGGTAGGCAGTGCACATTCAATGTGGTGTAAGGTAACGGTACAGCCACAGCGGTTGCAGTACTTTCTTCAAGACTCATTTAGAATTCATATCCATTCAAAAGAACAATTCCTATTGGTAAAACACCTTAGCGGGATTATGGGATTATGATTTCTTCAATACCAGATGAACGATTAAACAACTCTTTCTACCAGTAATTATTCAAAAAATGCTCTGCGCACTCCTAGTTCAACCTCTGTACGTGACATGGGTAGGCAAGTTTGAAGCCACAGGAGACCGGGAATCCTATTAATGGCCAACTGGAGCAGTTAATCAAGGTGCCGTTACCTTACGTTTTTTTTTTTTTTTTTTTTTTTTTTTTTTTTTTTTTTTTAATTACAATCAAGTCAGTTTCAACAACTTATTAGTAACTTATTTCTAGTATCATAATTTAATATGCAGTCCTCATGTACATAACAGGAGTTTCTTTTGTTCTAATAATAATAATAGTTTGTTCGCACTTCACTCGCGATAAGTTACTTTATACGTCAAGTGACAGTTCAAGCGGCTTTTTTCTCTTTAGTCTTCGAAAAAGGTTGTCAACGTCAAGGAGATGGACGGCCTCCTCGTTGACGTAGCCCAGATTGCAGATTGTTTAACGGAGAATTTTCTTATTGTGGCAACGACGCTCTCGATCTTCAAATCAATATGAAGGTTGTCGTTCCGAATGTACCAAGGCGCATCGACGATGTTCCTCAATACTTGGTTCTGGAATGTTTGTACAATCTAGATGTTGCTATTAGCAATGCAGCCCCACAACTGCACACCATAGGTCCACACAGGTTTTAGGAAGTGTTAGTGACGATTCCCGATCATAACTTATTCTCGAAATTATAGCGCATTAGAAGAACAAGAAAAACACATTTATCACAACATCATGCCAAAAACAATTCTTACAAACAGTTTAGAGGTACTGAACCCTGTGAACATAAATAATTACACCATTATTACATTATATAATTACAAAGTGAACTTTTATAGCGCATTAACTGAACACTGTTTTCATTCAAAGATTTCACGGATTTTGTGCATTTGAAACTTCAATTGACGAATTGGAGAATGTCTTGGTCAATTATAAACGTTTTTAATCGAAGATAGCATTGTTACGATATTCTTGTATTGTTGCGTCCTTCCCAAAACCACTGTCAAAGCCGGAAAGTCTTTGTGTCGTCGATTTACTCGTAATTGGAACTTATAACGATGGAATCATCGTTACGTCTTCATTAGTATATCAATTACAGGTAGATAAACCCTCATGACTTTAACGACGTCAGACCTTACTCAGTCACAAGGGACAACGGAATTACACATTTTTAGCAGTAGGAATGTCAATGCTAATTATCTTCACGTTTTCCTTGAGCTTGTCAACTATGAAGCTCATGTTTACAAGCTAAGTGTAGGGTTGATGTGAACTTTGCAAATCTGCTTCTTGTTGTTTGAACCATTATGGTTTCTTATGTGCGATATGTATTGTTCAGAGATTTGGTTCTGGTGGTTTTTGAAGGTTTGGTTACTTCATTAAATCTACAGAAAGATTCCCAAGTATTCTGCCCAGCTGGTCATAACGAGCTCATCAGGTCCCAATTGAATCTCCACTTGTAATTAAAGAAACTATGGAACGTGCAACTATAATGTGACTTAATAAACTCCACTGCTCCCCAGTAAATGACGCTGCAAAATATTTCAGGAGGCACACGAATATGATCAACTGATCAATCCAGATAGGTATTTTGGTTGAGAACCGATTTACGTGCTCTATGCATATCTTCTGAAATTCAATAATCGCTCTATCACCTGTTAAACACGCACACTCCAAAGCTTAGTACCGAATTCAAATCATGAATATAAGCATAATGAATGAAATTAAATAATAAACCCCAGTAAAAGAATTTGCAGCGTTTTTTTTTTTAGTTGTTGTGAAAGATTGCCTAGAGGGAAACCCATCTGATCTTCGTAGGCATCCCGGAACAGCTTCGCCTACAGAGATCCTGCAATTAGCAAACCACCGTCCTTCCAGAAATAGCATCGGATATGCGCGGGTCAGCGGTACATAACAAGGACAATTGTCGGTTGCCGTTGGTACCGAAAGCACAGTCCGTGCATTAGGTCAACCGCTCGTCACGGATTTTAGTTTTTCAGCTCAGCAGAGAGACAATGTAGAAATCAAACGAAAATAATTAGGTAAGAACTACATAATAAGGAAATGAATATTGAATTTTCATTATGCGAAATTCCTTTTCTCCAAAATTGATTGAAAATTCGGACTCAAACCATTTGTCGAACTAATTTGAATAATTTGTCCGTATGAGCTGAACAACCTCGTTCGCATAAACTTCAACTGAACCAGGTACTTTGTTGTTATTTTACATATAAGTAAATAAATTAAACAAAAAATCTTTTTAAGAGAGCTTCGATTCAAATGCTCTAAAAAGAAGGAAATAAATGTTTACTTACAAATGTTCACTGTCTACTTATAGCCTATTTACACATTTCACAAAATCATAAAACGTTGTCGCGGGATTTAGGCTTGTGTGAATTAACTAGTTCCTAGGTACCTATTTCGTTGATGAACTTGTTCCAAAAGTTTATTTTGGTTTATTATTCAATAATAAACCATTGTGATCGCTCTTGAAAAAAAAAAAAAAAAAAGAATTCTAACTCCCCTGAAAATTTTATGGCTTACGTTTCAAAGGGTGTAGAATCCGAATCTGCAATAAAAATGTTTCCGTCCGTCCGCCGTGCGCACGATTTTTCCCAAACGGCTGGAGCAAATTATCTGAAATTTTCAGGAAAAATCAATATTGGTCCAACAACTCCCCAATTCTTTAGCCAGCACTCTCACTTAATTTAAAGTACCCTTTAAAGGTTGTCAAAGTTTTGTAAAATTCCTAAAAACCTCAAAAAAAGTCAAGGCGGCCTAAATTTGGACTCTTTTTGAAGAACTTTCCACAAGGAATCGAATGAGCCCTTCCCCACGTCCGTAGGTCAAACCATTCTCGATGTATGGCCCGATTTATGGTGCCAACATAGCGGTTTTTCGTTTATTATTGTTTATGTTTTCATTGCAGTAACCTAGTGATGTAGTGATGTAGTAATGTGGATACTGGAGTGAACTCCTAAAATGCTTTGTAGCCGATACACGGGTTGAAGCATTCTGATACGCATGAAACGCTGCAAAATATTTCAAGAGGCACACGAATATGATCAACCGATCAATCCTAATAGGTATTTTGGTTGAGAACAGATTTACGTGCTCTATGCATATCTCCAGAAATTCAATAATCGCTGTATCACCTGTGAAACAGGCACACTCCAAAGCTTAGTAGAAATGCAAATCATGAATCATTGAATAATAAACCCTAGTGAAAGAATTTGCAGCGTTTCATGCATATCAGAATGCCTTAACCCGTGTATCGAATTTATGTGTGTATTGAATTTATAATGACGCCACATAACTAATCGTGTATTGTTGTCCAATCTAGACGTGTATACAAAATTTCAGCTCAATCGGTTGAGAGTATCCGCTTCAAAATCGGGTCGCAAGAATTCACCTGAACTTTCTTACATACATTGGAAGTTAAATGAAAGCTTTAAAAAACAGACTTAACTACTGTGGATTTCTGCCTGATTACCGTATTAATCAGAAATTCTAACAATCTTTGCACGGATTTATTGCTGTTAATTGTGCGTCTGTGGTACGGCGTTACAAGTCGGATCGTTGGAATGATGCAGCGCAAGACTGATTGCATCATCGGGCTCGATGGAACTGATAAGCATAACTCAATTCGCCTCTTCGAGTTTCGCTCAATATTTGTGTAGAAAATTGATAATTGCCGGTTCGTGCGGGTGAGCCCACGAAATGCTGTACGTCGTACAAGCTCCAAGCTAAATTATTACGGGATTGAACAAACAAGGCAGCTTTTCAAAGGTCCCCAGTGGGTGATCCACAATTTATCAAGTTTCAAGGAAAACGAGGTTCCCCTTCGCTCACGCCCTTGGCAAACGCTCTTGTGTAACTTGCAGTTTGAGAAAAATAGTGTTCAACCGCATTGTTGAGGTTCGCGCAGAACTGTTCCGATCGCCACCCGATAAGATTGTCTCCCTCCTGGTAACCTGAAACCAGGAATTGAAGATACTCGAATGATATGATGACGATGCAACGGAAATTACGTACAGTTATAATCACTAAATCTAAACCGCTACCTAATTATACATATTTACGAGTCGTTTGACACAGCGCGTGTGTCTGGGGGCAAACCTTGTCATCAACTGTAATATTGAGTTAATCACCTCCTTTTTTTAACGAATTTATGTAAATTAAGCACGATATTAATGGAACTTTTCATAAATGTTTTTGTCACACGATACGCGAAGCTGATTGCCACAATTATCTAAGTAACACCAGAATAGATAATTCAGTAGATATTTCGGGTTTCCTAGAGTCGGAATGTTTTCCGCTGTTCAGGGTGGTACCATCCTTGAATTGATGTGATTTGTGAACTTTTCCCGTTTTCTTAACCGGCTTTAACGAAACAAGAAGTGTATTTGCCGCCTATTGTTTCCTTGAAGGATTTTTTGAGGTAGAAAATAGTCCATGAAAACTTTTCAGCTTTTTCGAATATTATCGAGTGTGGAAAGAAAATCGGATCGACGAAAATTAAATAACATCTGACTGATATTGATTGTAACTGAATACAAAACGTATCTTCTACGAATTTTACGATGAATGATCATAGTTGATTCAATCGAAATGGAGTTGATTACTCGAACCGTTCATCATTAATCTTCTAATTCGGGGCATCGGTTTATATTGTGAGGAATAGGTGTTTCAATAACTCGTACAGGGGTATGAAAATCCCTTTTAAAAACTTGTAAGCCATTTACAAATTTGTTAATAAACCTGCCTGTTCGCGACAAGATAGGATATGAGTGTGTGTGGTCCTTTGGCATGTCACATAACGTGGAGGTTATGGTTGTGATCGTACCATGGCGATGAATGGGGAGTGGGAATGTGCGACAGGGTTACTCAAGTTGGGCATCACGGCAGGAGTAGTTCGAGATGTCACCACCCACGACCTCCGACGCTCTTACCTTCATCTATCTTGTTAAGGACTGGTTTTATGAACACAGTTCTTAAACTATTAAACTTTCCCTTTTTATCAGGTAATGGTTCTCTTAGTGTGCAAAAGAAAAGTTGGAACGTGTGCTAGGATGCCGTCGATTGGTGTTACCAGTGTATATCTGCCCTCCCGATCGAATGCGGATGGGAATTGGAACTTCTAGTCGTAATTATCAGTAATATATACTGCCCTCCGACTAGAGAGATGTCCGGAAGGATTTTTAGTTGGTGTTACCAGTACTATGTACTGCCCGCCCTACGAAACTCGGAGTATGTGTAGTCCGTCTACCAAGCAGAGTTATCCTTGCCCTTACGGTACACTATGTGAGGAGAGAATCCTTAACACTTCGGAGTTGTAGTCGTTACCGGATAGCGTTGTCCGCCCTTGCTGCATCCTTGGTGAAAAGGGGAAAGGAGGAACCAACTGACCCAGCTAGCAGGAGAAGTTAGGTTACGAATGAGAAAGCAGTGTGATTCGTTTACACTCCCAGAAGGGCTTCCACCAACTGATCCTTAGCTGCCGAAGGGTAGGGATGGGAATCGATTTTCACTAAAAATGGATTTTTCTCTGCCGATTATCGATTTTTACAATCGATTGTTGTTCTTCGATTTTTCTCCATTATCGATTGCTGTCCTCCGATTTTTCTCAATTAGGGTTTATGTGAGCGCAACCTGTGTTCATAAACGGTACTTACTAAGCCTAACCAACTCCCTGGAAAAATCTGTAGATTCAACCAGAGCACCAGAGAGGCTAGTGCTTACCAAGGTGGCAGGTACACGAATGACCCCTCGGGCGGACGGAAAAGTGGTGATGCCGCGATAACAAAGGTCGGAAGGAGCCCACCCGAAGGTTAGTTGAAGGAGTGTTGTGGTTAGTGGCTGTTGGGTCGGTCGCTAAGAACTGGATTGTACTCCTGTTAATCATTTAAATGATAAAAATTACGTCATCCTTAAACTTCGATAGAATCCCGATAAGATCGTCAGTTTATTAAATGAGTGTGTCCCTTACATATTCGATTTAATCATTCGCGATGAAATTTGTTGAAAACCATGTTACCAATTAACAACAAAACGAATTGAAGAGAAATCGTTTGATCCGTTTCGACCGTTTTGATCGTTTTGATTTCGAGTTGCAATTGAGAACTTTCTCCCTCATCTGCGTGATTCACTTTTTCCAACCCTGATGGAATCAATAAGATCACCTTATCAGTCTGGGTTTCCTAAATATCAAATCAAAAATGCTCGTGGCGTGTGAACTGGCTCCAATGTTCCAAGGACCTCTCGATTGCCTAATAGTCAATTACAGAGCCTATTGGAAAGGCTATCATGCCTTACGATGTAGATTTCAAAGTGAAGGTTTTTATCAAAAGACTCTGTTCAATTGGTTATACTCGTTTGTAATGGTGTACTATTGACCAAAGAACTTAAGAACTATCTCGTCCGATGTAATAACGTAGATAATTAAGAAGAAGTTGTGTTTGACTATTGTCTTGAGTTTGATCTTGAGATAACGCCTGATCCACGCATCTCCTAAAATATATACCTCTATTGTCAGTTAAATTTGTCTTATTCTCACTGATGTTACCCACCACGTTCGTAACACAGGTAGGTCAAATGATTCCTCACTACTTCATGTGCTGTACCATGGCCTATCTTGTTTCATAATCCACCCCCTCGAACAAAACATTGTTTCCACAAATGCATACCAGCTTAAACAACCAGCACTCTCAATTTTGGTTTATTGTTCAATAATAAACCATTGTAATCGCTCTTGAAAAAAAAAAAAACATTTTAACCCCCCCTGAAAATTTCATGGTTTACGTTTCAAGGGGTGTAGAATCCGAATCTGCAATAAAAAATTTTCCGTCCGTCCGTCGTACGCCGTACGCACGATTTCTCCCAAACGGCTGGAGCAAAAAATCTGAAATTTTCAGGAAAAATCAATATTGGTCCGACAACGCCCCAATTCTTTAGGGCCACTCTCACTTAATTTAAAGTGCCCTTTAAGGGTTGTCAAAGTTTTGTAAAATCCTAAAAACCTCCAAAAAAGTCACGGCGGCCTTAATTTGTACTCTTTTTGAAGAACAATCCACGAGGAATCGAATGAGCCCTTTCCCAGGTCCGTAGCTCAAACCATTCCCGATGTATGGCCCGATTTATGGTGCCAACATTTGCGTTATTTTGGTTTATTATTGTTTTTGTTTTGGTAGCAGTAACCTAGTGATTTTAGTGAACGTGGATACTGGTGTGAACTCCTAAAAGGGTTTATGGCCGATACACGGGTTGAAGTATTCTGATAACCATAAAAAAAACGCTGCAAATTCTTTCACTGTGGTTCATTATTCAATTGGCTTGCGTTCATGATTTGAATTTCTACTAAGCTTTGGAGTGTGCGTGTTTCACAGGTGATAGAGCGATTATTCAGTGTGCCTCCCCAAATTCAATAATCGCTCTGTGTGCCTCCCATGAACGCAAATTCAATAATCGCTCTATCACCTGTGAAACAGGGTTACTCCAGAGCTTAGTAGAAATTCAGATCCTGAACGCAAGCCAATTGAATAATGAACCCCAGTGAAAGAATTTGCAGCGTTTTTCTCAAGAGCGATTACAATGGGAAAATATCATATTTGAAAATTTTAAATTTCGCAAGACGGAGCATGCATATTAGCATGCTTCAACCCGTGTATCGGCTATAAACCTTAAGGAGTAACTCCTAAACTTTTAGGAGTTCACTCCAGTATCCGCATTCACTACATCACTAGGTTACTGCGATTAAAAAAAACCGTGTAGTGTTTGTTTTGATCGCAGTGACCTAGTGGATGCAAATGTTGGCAGCATAAGATCATGCCATACATCGGGAATGGTTTGAGCTACAGACCTGGGGAGGGCTCATTCGATTCCTCATGGAAAGTTCTACAAAAAAAGTCCAAATTTAGGCCTCCTTGACTTTTTTTGAGGTTTTTAAGGATTTTACAAAACTTTGACAACCCTTAAAGGGCACTTTAAAGGGCGTTAAGTGAGAATATTGATTTTTCCTGAAAATTTCAGCTTTTTTGCTCCAGCCGTTTGGGAGAAATCGTGCGTACGGCGGGCGGACGTAAAAATTTATTTTGCAGATTTGGATTCTACACCCTTTGAAACGTAAACCATGAAATTTTCATGGGGGTTAGCATTTTTTTTTCAAGAGCGATTACAATGGTTTATTATTGAATAATAAACCAAAACGTGCCGAGATTACAGTCAAATCATCGGTCGATGTACGATTTCTGCCAAATTTCCGTAACTTTGGTCATGTAGTTTCGGACCAATGCTTCGGATGGCGGATGTAAACAGATTTGTTTTTTTAATTTTTAAAATCTGCATATCTCAAAACATAAACAAACAAATTTTTGAGGGATGCTTTAAAAAATTCCATGGTCGATTGCAAAGGTTCATTATTCAAAAAGATAACAGAAAAAAATGCAGAGGCGGGTTTTGAACTCGGCTTTCGACTGACCGTCAACACTTGCTCACCTTCCACGCTAACAGATACTCAAGATGAATCTATCGAGTGTCTTTGAACTGGACTGACGTGGCCGACTGACACGATTGAGGAACACAAGGACGGCATGTGACAACCTTTAAGAAAGGGGTTAATCGGATAGATCGAAAACACAATTTTATCAGTAGACCAGTCGAGTGTTTCGGATCACTGTAATTAGTATTGCTAAACCTAAGCGTTTTTTTTTTTCTGAGATATCGAGGACTGATGCACTGCGTGGGTCAAGTTCAACGAAGCTATTTCAGTCCGCTTCGATAAGTCCCGCGTCAAGGTTTTGATTTTCTCAGGGGCCTCATTTGCGGTCATTAAGTTAATTAAACATAAAAACTGTTATGACAAGTTTCCCGTTCTAACCACACATGCTCACCATGTTACCATAATTTAAGTCAATCATAATCGTAGCAAACTTGTTCGTTTCGTTCTATAGACCATTAGATATCCGTAGGTATCTCATTGTATTAATTGTCTTTCCCATTAAGCAAAGTTTCAGAAATGTAGGCCTTCACAACCGAGGAAAGGATATCTTAAAATTTGTTGGTTTACTTTTTGAGGTACTTAGCTCCAAAAATCTAATAGAAAAACGCAAATTCTTTCAATGGGGTTTATTATTAAATTTCATCCATTTGGCTTGCATTCATAATTTGAATTTCTACTAAACTTTGGAGTGTGCGTGTTTCACAGGTCATTTTTCACGATTATTGAATTTCAGCATGCACTCAAATATGATCAACTGATCAATCCAAATAGGTATTTTGGTTAAGAACCGATTTACGTGCTCTGTGCATATCTCCTGAAATTAAATAATCGCTCTATCACCTGTGAAACAGGCACACTCCAAAGCTTAGTAGAAATTCAAATCATGAACTCAAGCCAATTGAATAATAAACCCCAGTGGAAGAATTTGCAGCTTTTTTATAGGTTTTCAAAATGCTTCAACCCGTGTATCGCCTACAAAGCCTTTTAGGAGTTCACTCCAGTATCCACATTACTACATCACTACGTCACTAGGTTGCTGATAGCAACACAAAAACAATAATAAACCAAAATAACGCGAATGTTGACACTACGGACATCGGGAATGGTTTGACCTACGGACTCATTTGATTCCTCGTGGAGTGTTCTTCAAAAACAGTACAAATTTAGGCCGCCTTGACTTTTTTTGAGGTTTTTAGGGATTTTACAAAACTTTGACAACCCTTAAAGGGCACTTTAAATTAAGTGAGAGAGCTGGCTCAAGAATTGGGGCGTTGTCGGACCAATATGGATTTTTCTGAAAATTTCAGCAAACTTTTTTGGATTCAGCCGTTTGGGAGAAATCGTGCGTATGGCGTACGGCGGATGGACGGAAAATTTTTTATTGCAGATTCGGATTCTACACCCTTTGAAACGTAAACCATGAAATTTTCAAGAGCGATTACAATTTCATTTATTGAATCGATATTATTATTGAATGATAAACCAATATTTTCATTCCATACAGGACAATCCTTCTTTGAAACACCCTTCTCCAAGAGAAACACAAGAACGAAAACTCTTGAGTATTGCGGTCTTAGGGCCGCGAGATCTCAGTTACATAGGAATGCAACCAGTGCGTAGGAGAAAACCGTTGTTGTTGGAAAAACATAAACACGGCTCTCAAAATCAAACCGCAACCGACCGATGGTGAAAGCCACTTTATGAGGGTCCACCAAAAGACCTTGAAGCAAATAACGGGATCCCTCGTTCAACCCCGCGACTGGAACGGTCAAGCTAAGCAAAACGATATTCTGTTTTAGTATTCTCATAAATGTCCCAAGAACGTCAAGGATTAGTTGGATTCGCGTTGAATTTTTTTTTCCCCCATCATTTTTGCCTTATATCAGATTTATCTGATTCGATGCCCTTGAAAAATAAACGATTTCAGCGAGATTAATTATGTATCCCGGACCTCAACTCGGTTTTGTTTTTGCTATTAAAGCAGCACGTTCCTTATTGCGGTTGTTATTGAAAGAAACTCATCGCGATTACTTAGTAATTCCTTCTGCTACCAGCGGATTACGTTTGAAGACGTTAATATGAATCACAACACTACTATGGTTTCAATCAATTCGTAGTTAATTCCAAAAATTTTTGAAATTATGGATTTTTTTCGAACATTTCTACCATTAAATTTTAGTAGTGGTTGTAGGTAGTGGGGTTACAACATTCATTCCGAATCCCTTATTTTGGAGCATGAGTCTTTATTTTTTGTTTTTTGGCGGATACGTTTCGTCCTTCACCGAGGACTTCATCAGTCTTATTATGTCATCAATAAAAGCGGAATTCTGGCTTAGACATGGTGGTGCCGCCACACATCCCTTCACTTAGTTTCAATACTTGTAGTATGGGCAATTGAAGTTTTTTAGTTGCTCCCTCATCCTTCTTATATAAAACTAGTCATGATTTAAAAAAAATTTACTATTGTTGACGTCATTAATTGAGTTGGTTAGTGAAAAATGAAAATTAAAAAACGTCTGCCACGAAAAAAGTTACTGTGGCACATAGCTTCCTTTTATCCATAACATGACTGTATAGATCATTGAAAATTATTATTGACTAAAGCTACATCAGTCCGAACAATCCCTGAAAATTTCATCGAAATCAGTCATGAACTCCCGGAGTTATGCGCGTAACAAGGATTTCACGTTTGCGCATGCGCAGAGGCTACTATTGATTTGGGGGTCATGAACCTCATAGGGGGCCAGTAGTTTTTCAATAAGAACTCTAGAGTCAACGGATCTAGAGAGGTGAAACCAGTGTTTGCTGTGAATGCTGTATTTGCAGCCATCACAACATCAGGGACGGTGGAACCGTAGTGTCTGCTGACCCAACGTGAAAACGTCCATGAGTCAAATGGGGCAAGAATTTCGGGGAGATTCAGCCACGAGGGGTGAATTATACAACTAATTCGTGACAAAAAACTACCCCTGACCCATATTTTTACGCTGTTTAGAACCCAAGTTTCTACTTTAAAATTTTATTCCATTTTTCGACCATACGTCACAAAGTTACTGCACCGTTTTGGTTTATTATCAATAATAAACCATTGTAATCGCTCTTGAAAAAAAAAAAACAATTTTAACCCCCCTGAAAATTTCATGGTTTACGTTTCAAAGAGGTGTAGAATCCAAATCTGCAATAAAAATTCATCCGTCCGTCCGCCGTACGCAAGATTTTTCCCAAACTGCTGGAGCAAAAAATCAGAAATTTTCAGGAAAAATCCACGTTGGTCCGACAACGCCCCAATTCTTTAGCCAGCTCTCTCACTTAATTTAAAGTGCCCTTTTAAGGGTTGTCAAAGTTTTGGAAAATCCCTAAAAACCTCAAGAAAAGTCAACCTCAAAAATTTGGAATTTTTTTGAAGAACCGATTTATGCTGCCAACATTGCATCCACATTCTGTACATCACTAAGTTACTGCAATCAAAACAAAAACACTCCCCATAAAAAAACGCTGCACCGGGGTTTATTATTCAATGATTCATGATTTGAATTTCTACTAAGCTTTATAGTGTGCGTGTTTCACAGGTGATAGAGCGATTATTGAATTTCAGGAGATATGAATAGAGCACTGAAATCAGTTTCAACCAATTTTTATAAGTACACGTAAAATGTCCATATAAAAGGCTCTACATATAAAACTTTGACGGGACTGGTCTTGAAATGATCAGCGAGTTTCGACGGACTAAATACGCTAGGTCAGAACCACCAAAACATCCTTCTCCTTATTTGCGGCAATATCCCTCACAACCGATTTGTTCATTTCCTAAACTTTTGTCATTGTGGTTGTCAACAGCTAGTTTATTAGCATTGAAATATTGTGGTAACCGGAAAAACCTCGGACGTAAACGTTATATTTCGCGCGAAGCACGGGGTTCTTGGTAAATCAATTTCAAATAACCGGAACGAAAATGCGATTTTGCGGTTGCCAGCGAAGCTTCAATCAACGTTTTCATAATTCCACGTAACATGCGGTCATCGATTGTAGTCCGGTCTTTGCGGATTTATACTACAATATATTCAAACCACGTTTGTACCATAATGCGACTCCAAAATGTTATTTTGACATTTCATGTCTTTACTTTGTGGAGATTTTGGAGAGTATCCGGTGGAGCCGAACATTGCCGATCCGACTATTGCCGAACATACCATTTTTGGTTTATTATTCAATAATCAACCATTGTAATCGCTCTTGAAAAAAAAAAAAATTCTAACCCCCTGAAAATTTCATGGTTTACTTTTCAAAGGGTGTAGAATCCGAATCTGTAATAAAAAAATTTCCGTCCGTCCGCCGTACGCCGTACGCACGATTTATCTCAAACGGCTGAAGCAAAAAAGCTGAAATTTTCAGACAAAATCCATGTTGGTTCGGAGACGCCCCAATTCTTGAGCCATCACTCTCACTTAATTTAAAGTGCCCTTTAAGGGTTGTCGAAGTTTTGTAAAATCCCTAAAAACCTCAAAAAAAGTCAAGGCCGCTTAAATTTAGACTCTTTTTGAAGAACTTTCCACGAGGAATCGAATGAGCCCTTTCCCAGGTCCGTATGTCAAACCATTCCCGATGTATGGCCCGATTTATGGTACCAACATTTGCGTTATTTTGGTTTATTATTGTTTTTGTTTTGATATCAGTAACCTAGTGACGTAGTGATGTAGTAATGTGGATACTGGAGTGAACTCCTAGAAGGCTTTGTAGCCGATACATGGGTTGAAGCATTCTGATAACCATAAAAAACGCTGCAAATTCTTTCACTGGGGTTTATTATTCAGTGATTCATGATTTGAATTTCTACTAAGCTTTGGAGTGTGCGTGTTTCACAGGTGACAGAGCGATCATTGAATTTCAGGAGGCACACAAATATGATCAACTGATCAATCCAAATAAGTATTTTGGTTGAGAACGGATTTACGTGCTCTATGCATATATCCTGAAATTCAATAATCGCTCTATCAACTGTGAAACACGCACACTCCAAAGCTTAGTAGAAATTCAAATCATGAACGCAAGCCAATTGAATAATTAACCTCCGTGAAAGAATTTGCAGCGTTTTTAGTATTTAATGAAATGTCGTTAGAACCAAAGAGGAAATCACATCCACGCCGTTCTTCATGTTGTCGGTTTTCGCTCAAACAACTCGACGAAAGAATAGAAACGACAAATAGTCGCCCGTGTTAAACTCTCTGATGGGCAGCTCATTAAACTGTCGATTGACGATGGATGTTTTTTGAACGGTAGCGGCTTCCGGGCCCCGGCACCTCTCCCAATTACGTCATGCATCGAGTACCTGCCACCAAATCTCCGTATATAAGTGACTTGTTGAGATTCCTTGACCAGTTCTTCGGTGGAGGCGGCTGCGGTTTGTTTGTTCGTGTCCAGTTCATTCTCGAAGGAATTTGGCTTGACAAGGACAACATGAGTAGGTTTTACGATACCAAATCCTCAAAATTCTATTATAGACAATTTACCATTAGGTTAATCAATCAATTTTTGTTGATAAAGAGGTTTTGTTAGAATAGTGTGCTCCAAAGTAATCCTTTCCTCAAGTGTGTATTTTTTTTTTTTTTTTTTTTTTAAGACGGCATTTTTCAGCTATCTGAGGCAACCATTCAGACAGATAATTAATTTCGCTCACCGAACGGACGGTATTTTTTAAAGAAATACATTTTGTAAACGCCTGGGTGTAGCAAATAGCTTCCTCGGGGCTCACTTAAGTGTTTCGAGTATTCTTGAAAGATTCTTCAGTGGGTTCCTAAGGCTGAGGATATCAAACGCCTTTCGTCGTTCTATCTCCATATTTGAGCAAAATCGGGTGTAATTCTCGATACTTTCACGTTTTCGCAGTCGCGAAACCTACCGCTAATTCGAATATTAGGGAGGCGAGGACAGTCTACGGTTTAAACCGTTCAATTCCTGAAAATTTCCTCGAAATTGAATGAAAGTTGTGAAGTCTTGATTGTGTTGAAATTGGCATGCATTGACTAAATCGTCTACTCCCGACTAAACATCGAATTTGGGGAGATCGGACTGTAGCGCAAGAGAAAATTATGCCTGATGGGTTTTACGTTTACTCATGCACAAAATGAAGCATTGAATTGTGAGCTATGAAACTGTTAACACACCATACAGCCTATTAATATTATAAAAATGGTGGTTAATGTATAAGTTAAGCTTGTCTTAAGGATTCGTGGATACGCCCACAAATCCGCTCTGAGAAAGGCAGACACAAACCCGAGGTTGTGCAAAGTTGTCTAAAACATGGACATTGTTATTTTGGCTAACGGTACACTATTTTCAATAATGAACCATTGTGTCGACCAAAAGAAAGAACCTTAACCGCCCTCACTTTTCAATTTTTCGTTTTAGGTTTGAATCATATGGGCTTAATATTAAAAAATGAGAGCAACAGAAACTGTGGAAATGCTTCAATGTCCAATGAGCCCACTCGGACCGCTTTAGTCCACTTGATTTTCCCTACATGGCCAGAACTTTGACAGGCAATAGGAATCTCAACACGAATGTGGAGCTGCAAGGATATTGTAAAAACGCACTAGTAAATTTTGAGATCGAATCAGCGGATGAAATTGCGATTGAATTCAGTTTTTGGCTTATTATTCAATAATAAACCATTGTAATCGCTATTGAAAAACAAATTTTAACCCCGCCCACCTCAAAATTTCATGGTTTACCTTTCAAAGGGTGTAGAATCCAAATCTGCAATAAACATTTTTTAGTCCGTACGCCGTAAGCACGATTTCTCCCAAACGGCAGTAGCAAAAAATCTGAAATTTTCAGGAAAAATTAATATTAGTCCGACAACGCCCCAATTCTTTAGTCAGCTCTCTCACTTAATTTAAACTGCCCTTTAAGGGTTGTCAAAGTCTTGTAAAATCCCTAAAAACCTCAAAAAAAGTCAAGGCGGCCCAAATTTGGACTTCTTTTAAAGAACTTTCCATGAGGGATCGAATGAGCCCCTCCCCAGGTTCGTAGCTCAAACCATTCCCGATGTATGGCCCGATTTATGGTACCAACATTTGCATCCGCATTCAGTACATCACTAGGTTGCTGCGATCAAACACAAGACTTTTTTATTTTTATTGCAGTTACCTAGTGATGTAGAGAATGTGGATACTGGAGTGAACTCCTAAAAGGGTTTATAGCCGATACACGGGTTGGAGCATTCTGATATGGATGCTTCGTCTTACGAAATTTAAAATTTTCAAATAGAATATTTTTCCATTGTAATCGCTCTTGAAAAAAACGCTGCAAATTCTTTCACTGGGGTTTATTATTCATTGATTCATGATTCGAATTTCTACTAAGCTTTGGACTGTGCGTGTTTCACACAAATATGATCAACTGATCTATCCAAATAGGTATTTTGGTTGAGAACAGATTTAAGTGCTCTATGAATATCTCCTGAAATTCAATAATCCCTCTATCACTTGTGAAACACGCACACTCCTAAGCTTAGTGGAAATTCAAATCATGAATCATTGAATAATAAACTCCAATGAAAGAATTTTCAGCGTTTTACAGTTCCGTTTGAAATCGGGGTTAGCTCAAGACAAATGTATGCGGACAAGTGCTAAGCCTGACTAGGTGTTTTATTTTATCGCGTTATATTTCATTCGGATGGTTTCACGCCTATGTCCATGTGGAGTTAGTTGCACTATTGTTGGTATCTTATATCAACTTATGTTTCGTACAGAGAATTTAGTCAAGTTTTGTTGTGTATGGAGTTACATCTATGCCGAAGTCATCCTATCGCGTGATAACCATAAAGATGCGTTTCATAAATTGGTTTCAAAATGCCCATTAAGGGAAAACGTAAAATACAATGCTACAACAATGTATGGAAGCACATTGACCAGTGGCCCTTGAGGATAATTCCTTTCCTGATCTGCGCTGAAATATAAATTTGTGTCTTTTAAAAGTCCTTTTGAACACAATTACAAGGCCTGGAGGCGCTGTATAGGTAATGTACCACACATTCTACGTCTAGTTCACATGGACGTAAATATCAAATACAGAGATAATAAATCTTTTCGTCATCATTTGCCACTTTTTTTTGTTGCTCTCCTGAATGTAAAAACAATGCTTGTAACAACAAGAGGTAGCAGTAGAGTTGGAAGCAATAATCCCATCTGAAGTACGTTCTTATTGAAGTTGGGAATAACCTCATTAATCAAATTGGACGTTTACGTTACGCTTTACCGTTTTAACAAAGATGATCTCGTGAAAAATCGAAATTAAGGCGAGATTGGTGTGTTCCATGTGTTACATGATGTTATCCAATATAGGCACATTCAGTACTTCAGCAATAAATGATGTCTTCTTGAGAGTTATTACCTAAAAGTGGTAGCTTTTGGGGAAAATGTAGGATTCCTTTTCGCTTTTCCTCAAATAATTGCTATCAGGCAGGAACGATTCTGGCAGAGACCTAATGGAAATCGGTGCATCTTGAGTTGTTTTTATACCGAACATGCATGAATCCCTCAATTAGGTAACAATCTGTAATATTCATTCATCATCTTGGATTAAGATTTTACTTTTTATAAGTGGAATGATGTAGTTATCAAAAGATTTTTTTTTTTTTTTTTTTTTGGTTTATTATTCAATAAAAAACCATTGTAATCGCTCTTGAAAAAAAAAAAAAAAATTTAACCCCCCTGAAAATGTCATGGTTTACGTTTCAAAGGGTGTAGAATCCAAATGTGCAATAAAAATGTTTCCGTCCATCCGCCGTACGCCGTACGTTTTCTCCCCAACCGCTGGAGCAAAAAATCTGAAATTTTCAGGAAAAATCAATATTGGTACGACAACGCCCCAATTCTTGAGCACTTAATTTAAAGTGCCCTTAAGGATTGTCAAAGTTTTGTAAAAAAAACTTGAAAAAAGTCAAGGCGGCCTTAATTTGGACTTTTTTTGAAGAACTTTCCATGAGGAATCGAATGAGCCCCTCCCCAAGTCCATAGCTCAAACCATTCCCGATTTATGTCACCAGCATTTGCGTTATTTTGGTTTATTATTGTTTTTGTTTTGATTAACCTAGTGATGTAGTGAACGTGGATACTGGAGTGAACTCCTAAAATGGTTTATAGCCGATACACGGGTTGAAGTATTCTGATAACCATAAAAAAACGTTGCAAATTGCAAATTCTGGTTTCTATTATTCAATTGGCTTGCGTTCATGATTTGAATTTCTACTTAGCTTTGGAGCGATAGAGCGATTATTGAATTTCAGGAGACACAAATATGATCAACTGATCAATCCAAATAGGTATTTTGATTGAGAACAGATTTACGTGCTCCATGCACATCTCCTGAAATTCAATAATCGCTTTATCACCTGTGAAACACGCACACTCCAAAGCTTAGTAGAAATTCAAATCATGAACGCAAGCCAATTGAATAATAAACCCCATTGAAAGAATTTGCAGCTTTTTTCTGATTTATTGCACCGAGTTACAGCTTATTAGCAACACATTTTTGACATATAAATATGGATTGGTTATAGTAAACCTTAGGTACAGAACTAAGTCTCTAATGGTTTCAAACGTTTTAAGTGCCATTTGTTGCACTTGAGATTCACTAAATTTTTCACGGATTTTATTATCGCGAGCACCTTAATTAAGTGAGAGTGCTGGCTAAAGAATTGGGGCGTTGTCGGACCAATATCGATTTTTCCTGAAAATTTCAGATTTTTTGCTCCAGCCGTTTGAGAGAAATCGTGCGTACGGCGTTCGCCGGACGGACGGAAACAATTTTTATCGCAGATTTGGATTCTACACCCTTTGAAACGTAAACCATGAAATTTTCAGGGGGGGGGGGGTTAACATTTTTTTTTTCAAGAGCGATTAGAATTTTATTATTGAATAATAAACCAAAAACGGTCATTATTCCGCAAAAATTGAGCCAAATCAAAAAACGGATAGCATCACGTGAATCAGCTGTAAAAAACAATGAAAATTCATGTGCCACACTTAAAAGTTCACCATCATACACTATTTGACAATTTTGGGATTACGCAACTTTGCCTGCTCGCTGAACCGGTTACGCGCAATCAAAAAAATTGATTGAGGGTCAAATTTTCATGAAATCTTGGGTAAAATCCGATTTTGCAATAAGAAATGTGGGTTCTTATTTGAAAAAGAGGGTTAGTGTCAATTGCGCATGGTTGCGCAGTTGTGCGGAGTGCGCAAATATGATATTTGGGATCCTTGGAAAAAATATGAAGATTCGAAAGGAAAATTTTTTGTTTACTCCCATTTTGACGAGTTTTGGAGGCCGGGGAATAACTCGTGGGACACCCTGTACACGGGCATAGCTTTTGATGACTGTGCTTTTTGCTTCCGAGTCTACCAAGGTAGCGGAAGCATTGTTTTCACTTTCGGAATGAGAAAATTTTTTTGTCTCCAAAATCAAAAATTCCACTCGCACCTTCCTGAACAATTTTGGTTCCGTGTCCGTCTGTGTGTCTGTGTGTCTGTCTGTCAGCAAATCCTTGTTACAGGCAAAATTACACGAAGTTATAGTCCGATTTTGATGAAATTTTCAGGGATTGTTCGGTTTGATGTGTAGATGGTCCCCTATGGTTTCATGACGCCTGCGCTTGCGCAAACGTACCTTGTTACGAGCATAACTCCGGGAGTTGATGACTGATTTCGATGAAATTTTCAGGGATTGTTCGGACTGATGTAGCTTTAGTCAATTATAATTTTCAATGATCTATACAGTCATGTTATGGATACGAGGAAGCTATGTACCCACTTGGCAGACGTTTTGAATTTCATTCATGTATTTATACTTAGTCATGGAGAGAAAATGCCTGGAGTACTAGAGATCTGCTCACAAAATTAAGTGCATTCATTTTGCTGTTTATCTCCTTGAAAATCAATGTCGCCGACAGGACTCCAAAATAGGGCATCGTAAGAGAAAATCGTAAAGAATGTCACGTTCATTTAAATTACAAATATTGCAGCGGTTTTCACGGTTCATTTTATGTGAGTGGCCCTTATAATAAAAAGTCATAAACCGTTCGGAAGATAACCTCTATTGGCACAGTTATTCTTCCAGCGACAAATCCTTGACAAATTGCACAACTATTTTTGGTGCCTGGACGTTGATCTTGCGTGCGATGCTCGATATTATTTATTTATTATTTGGGTCTCCAGCAGAACGTATTTATAAGTGTTTATAAACATGTTTATTATTGTGATCATATAAAAACCGGACATCGACACGCCCCTGTAATACATGCGTTACTCACCAACGGTTTTTACTACATGAGGAAAGTTATTTTGGATTTTTCTTTACAACCTCCAGTGTTTGTTCTGTTATTCGCAATCGTGTTGAGCACGAAGAAGATAATCCGCCACATCCAGTGACCCATTAAGATTACGGCTGTCTGACGTTGAATTGAATTTACATCCAAACGACGGCTCTGACCGGAGGATCCCGACCGTCACGTACCGGCGCTCACTGGAACGTGCCGTGTGGACCGCCGTCCGCAGATCATTCACCTTTCCCCTTCATAATTACTGGACGGTCGCATTGTAAATACGCCCCGAATCGCCGAGCGCACTGATTTGCACGAATGTGACACTCGCTCTAAGAAAGGTGTTTATTTCGACGACACTAATCCGGCTTCATGGCTAAGCCGATAAGCCTGAGTAATTAAAACTTGTTATGATAGTCGAAAGAGATCCAGTCGTAAAACCCAATCTCCGTTTTCTTCAAGTGGTGTGACACGTTAGAACCTACTGTTGTATTTTCAAAGGCTGGGTCCATTTGTCTGCCCATTGATTTCTAGAGTGGATCACCAAAAATATTTAGGTGTACTAGTGGATAAATTCTTGAAATGGAAACCCCATATCTTGCAGACTAGTAACTATATAAGAAGAACGTCGTTTATTTTTTCTTTTTTCAACAGTATCTTGCCTTTGAAGGTTATTAGAATGATGTTTCATGCTTTTGTGTACTCTATCCTGACCTATTGTATTTCCTTATGGGGTGGAGCTTATCATTCATCCTTCAGCATGGTTGAGCTTTCAGTCAAATCCATCATCCGATTGATCTTTAGAGCAGGCTATAACGGTCATACTAGACCATTATTTATTAAACTTAATATTCTACCCCCCAAATTAATGTTTGTTGCGAGGACGCTTGAATGCTTTTTTTAAAAATGATCTCCCTTCTTCTACCCGTGGCTATGGTTCCACCCGAATGTATTCTGGCATAGTTGTGAATGTTCCTTTTCCCAATAATAATTTTTTCAAGAGGCAGTACCGCTACCTTGCGCCTCGGTTGTACATGGAACTCCCTCCGCAACTCAGAGTGCAACAATCTTTCCGAAAATTCTGAAAAAGTGATTTTATACGATTATCTCAAGAAAGAGTTCTGCAATAATGATGATTTCTTACCATTGCTAAGCATCCTCAGCTGATCAATTTATTTCAAGATATCCAAGTGTGTGTATATGTATCATCAAAAAAAAAAAATTTTTTTTTCAATTGTCCTTTGAATCAAATGTAGAATGTTCAAGAATGTGCTTTTTACATATATGTATATATATATTTTTTTAATTTCAATTTGGTACAGTTCAATATAACAATCTTGTAACTCCTGATCTCCTGACAATTTTATAAATTTTGGAGATCAGAAATAGCCAGTTAATTTTTAAGGGTATTCATTTTACAGTATCTAATACTGGTAAGAAATATTGTGAAATTACTAACCCATTCCATTTTGTATTCTTTTTTGTAAATAAAGGCTATTTAAAAAGAAAAAAAAATTCCATAGAGTTATATTTAAGACGATGTCATTCCAGAAGCCAGTTGCAAGGTGTAAAGACTCAGTGACCAGCTGAAGGACCCTTTTGGGTCATTTATTTCTTTATTAATCTACTACCTTACTGAAATATGAAATGTGGTCTTCTTATCGCCACCGGAATAATATGACAATGTGTGGAAGCGTGAGGTGCCTGCTTTTGACAATCTACGTCAGATTTACGTAGATGGGTGATCCGATACCAAAATAAAAACCTTAGTGTTATTATTAATCGCATTTTTTCTTCTTCTTAATAGTGTGTCGCCTTCCTAGGTAATTTTATTGAAAATCATGAAAAATTGTGTTTTATTCTATTAATTTTCTATCATTAAGTAAGTGGGTAATTGCGCAAGTACCAGAGGCTCCGTTTAATATTCACCTTTAAACCTGCGTAGAATTGTTATCTAACACGGAAACGATAAACCTTTAAGTAATAAATTGCAGCTGTGTTTTTTCCTCTAATCGCACGTTGATGAAGGGTCGGCCCATTTTCAATATCGGGTTAATGAGTTCGTCCAAACCGTGCCACTCTGCATCCAACCTTGATCAGTTTATCGCGACTTTCGTTAACAATCACGCGTGAAACATATTTCACGAAGTAGTCAGTTCAAATGTACGGCTAATTACGCGAGAACTGCGTAAAATACAAGCGCTATAATTAGTTCGCGTAATAATAATTATAATGAAAATTTTTGATTGGTTGACACGGACTCATTTCAAGCTTAATATGGAACAGGCAAATGCAGTCATAGTTTTCTTGTACGCATCGTTTAGCGGACTTTGAAGGTAAGGCACTTCCACGAAACATATTACGAAACAAAACTACAATTAATAATTGAAGGTTTACCATTCCCGTGATAAATAGCGCCTCTTCACAGACCGCTGGTCTATACATATTATTGCTTCCGAGTCTACCAAGGTAGCGGAAGCATTGTTTTCACTTTCGGAATGTGAAAATTTTTTTGTCTCCAAAATCAAAAATTCCACTCGCATTTTGCGTTTTAGACCTTTCCGAACAATTTTGGTTCCGTGTCTGTCTGTCAGCAAATCCTTGTTACGGGCCAAACTACACGAAGTTCTTGACCAATTTCGATGAAATTTTCAGGAATTGTTCGGTTGATGTGTAGATGGTCCCCTATAAGTTTCATGACCCCGGATCAATAGTAGTCTCTGCGCATGCGCAAACGAAATTCTTGTTACGCGCATAACTTCGGGAGTTCATGACCGATTTAGATGAAATTTTCAGGGATAGTTCGGTTTGATGTGTAGATGGTCCCCTATAAGTTTCATGACCCTTCGGATCAATAGTAGCCTCCGCGCATGCGCAAACGTGAAATCCTTGTTACGAATCGATTTGGATTCTACACCCTTTGAAACGTAAACCATGAAATTTTCAGGGGGGTTAACGAAATTTTTACGAATTTTTTTTTTGAAACGTAAACCATGAAATTTTCAGGGGGGTTAGAATTTTTTTTCAGAGCGATTACAATGGTTTATTATTGAATAATAAACCAAAATTCATAGTTTCAAATATTATTCATTTTTTGAGAGCTGAACTTTTTTCTAATATTTCGAGGAACCCACAAAATGTATTAAAATGAATTAGGTAAATGAAAAGAAATTTCAATCTTTCCATTTTTCGAAATAAGGAAACAGTTTTTGAATATTACCGCGTTATAGCGTCCAGTACCTACTATATTTTGTGTGTTTGGTGTAAATTACCTAAAATTGTACTGTTTTCTGTTGCAGGGTACAATAATACCGCAGCCATGGACGATTCAAGGGAAGTACTGACGAACATCAACCTGATGAAGGAGGAAAAGGTAAGCAAAGAAACTATTAATTAGTTTCAGTAAGGTAGAAATACTTGATTGCCAAATATACAACAACAAATGCTGAATATTCTAGTGAAATTCCAATTCTTGTGGAAATTAGTGCCTAGGTTTTGAGGAACAGTGATAACTCCGCAATTACTGGTTTTAAATTGAAGTATATGTCACCTTGAGAAATTTGGACATCATCCGAACTAACATATGACAAGTGTTTTGAAGTTTTGGCCCATTGTAACGTCACACTGGAAGCGAGTGTTTTGCACAGATGTTCAGAAAATCATAAAATAATCTTAATGTGGAATTACATAATGTGGGGTTGGTGAGAATTTCAATTGCTCTCTTTCAAAAATATAAAAAGTATGCAGCATTTGCTTGCCTTAATCAGATTTCGGGTGTGTCGGCCCAGAAATGTGCTTTTCTTTGTGACCAGATGTATTTCGGATAGTTGATGTTCCTGAACCGCTTAATTGCGGCTTGGTACTATAGTAAATTCCATACAGTTCTTGATGACGGCTGTAAAACAGAAAATGCTTCATTTAGTAGAAAGAAAAATCGTTTTCCAACTTTACTCACAATATCTTGTTTTTAAGGCAAAGAAACGTAGGTGGAAGTCCATTTGAAGTGGAGCAGTATGCCACCAACCGCAACTATGTGTCGAAATATTATTTTATTATTGTTATTTCGTCAAGTCACATTTTTCTAAACAAATACGAAGTTTTGGAATCTTTTTTCGCTGCAAACATGTCAATAACTTGACTGTATCCTCAACTCAAGCAATAAAAATGTTTACTAATCTCAACGTTCTGACAATTTTGAAAAGCACCTTTTCTGTCTGCAAACTAAGAACTGTCAGATTACACACACATTTTTACTTTCATGGTCATCTTAATAAAATTAATACAGGGATACGAACTACTGGTTGTTCCCTCTGATGTTAAAATAATGATAATAAATAGAGAATCGTATTTTTAATTTCATTAAATCATTATATCTCAGATAGGCATTTCCATTACACTTTAACGCCCTGTCCGATCACCTTTTTTTCACGTTCAGTTGAGATTTCTCAATGAATTCACAGAGTACATATTTTTAAATTTTTAAAAAAGAAGAGTTTTTGTGTGATAGGTCACTTCAGTGTCTACCAAAGCAGGTGTTTTTCAACATTTTCATAATGCTGACATTTTTAAATAGCTTTATAAACAACACAAGTTTTTTTTTTTAAAGAAAATGACGTTTGATTGTTTGAAAAATGTGAGTTTATACCGTGAAATAGCCTTTTTTTTTTCATCCAAAACGGACTTGCTAGAAGTTTAGTGTCTTATGCAGCAGCGAGGCGTGACATTTTTGCTAGGTCATCGCCAGTGGTGGCGATTAGTAACCAGAAGTGGGGGACGTCTGGGGGGCCTTCCCCCCAGCAAAGAAGGGGGATCCTCCCCTGAGAAATTTTGAAAAATTACCTGTCAAAAACGACAATCTAAGGTGTCTATGACGTATGAAATTCACAAACCCCGCCTTAAGGTTGAAAATCACTTGTTACGGTAACCCTGTCATTGTGACTTTGAACCAAAATCCCACTGATGCCATGGAGAAGTCACAAGAGCTCCCGAAGGTTGCCAGACTCGCTCGAAGTTGCGTGTTTGAGCACGAGCCTTAAAGCGATTTGATTGATCGATGTTTTGAAGGTAATAAGATGATGGGGCCCTCTGCAGTGGGTGGGGAGGGGTGTATGAGATACGCAAAATGATAGCGCTTCCACACAAGCGCTAATGCCGCCAAAGAGGCGGTAATTGCACCAACCGCGAGCACGAACATTTCTTTTTTATAAAGAAGAAATTGTTTGTTTAACATTACTAATAACTAATTCTTTATATTTATAAAAATCGTCTGGTCATCGCCGAATCCAGAGATGACCATAGGCTTCGCCACTGGTCTTATGTCATTCGTTGTACAGCATCGATCATGTATCGTTGATGAGTAATAAATTGTATTCATGTTACAACGTGATTTTTTGGATTGAAGGAACCTATCTTTTTTTGAGATCTGTTTTCTTGAGAAATATCATGGAAAAAAGCAAAAACAAACATTCTACTTTGCGCATAACTTTTGTAGTTAGTTACTTATTCCTAATAAAGTTACCGATACCTTCGTGGTATCGATACCTTCGACGAGTGCCGCTTCTACACGTCGTGTAGTGTCAACGAGTTATCGGATTGCATGTTGACTAAGAACAAATAAAACACAAAGATAATTCACCAATAGGTACCTGCCTTGAAGAGGAAAACATGTTCAAAATTGTGTATAAAAGATTTCTATCAGCCCGGTCAACTATTTCAGTGGACGAATAACTATACAGGGTGTACAGCGTATGATCCGAAAATCTTCGCACACGATTCTACAACTGATCAACAAAAAGTTTTTTCTCTCTCAGATTTTTTTCTAGAGGCGTTTTTGAGTTATTTCACTTTTAAGATTTTTTTTCCTGTTTTCGAACTTATCGTGTTTCGAAGTCTATCAAAATATGTCTATTACAGCAATTGAAGGCTATAATTTGACCACTAGAAAGATTCCCTACAAGAACCTTTAGAAGACTGGATCGACATCTTCATACAGAACAATTTCCATATCAGCCATACGTTGACGATTATCATACCCTGTCCATGCATATTGTGATACTTAATGAATGGTAAACTCTTGTGTCTTGTTATAGATGGGAATTGACAACCCGGCAATGGTCATGTGCAGAAGGGTTTCCGCAGTTCATCCTCCCAATTTCGAAAAAAACAACGAGAAGCCAGTAAACGGAAAAATGTAAGTAACAATCGCATACAGACAGCTAAAAATAAGGAAACTGCCTGCAAAATTTATGTTATGATATAGATGAGCAAATTCCTAATTTTAATTAAAAAAGCGGGACAGTAGACCTATATGGTTCTACAGCTAGATCATTTAAATGATTAATTTTACACATTTAAGTGCCGAAGATGAAAAATTGCCTATGCAACCTACAAATATGGGATTCTAGCTCAGAGGAGGGGAGCTAGTAAACAGAGATGAAAGCTACGGCTGGGGGGGGGGGGGGGGGTTAACGGGTTTACGTGAGCGCATTCTGTGTTCATAAACGGTACTTACTAAGCTTAACCAACTCCCTGGAAAAATCTGTAGATTCAACCAGAGCACCAGAGAGGCTAGTGCTTACCAAGGTGGCAGGTACACGAATGACCCCCTCGGGCGGACGGAAAAGTGGTGATGCCGGGATAACAAAGGGCGGAAGGAGCCCACCCGAAGGTTAGTTGAAGGAGTGTTGAGCGACTTAAACGAACTAAAATTGTACTCTTGTTAATCGTTTAAATGATAACATTGTTAGCAGTAGTGGAGAAAACTAGGTTTTCCATTGGTTCGATTGTAACTAAATGAGAGAGAGAAGAGAGAAAAAACATTTATTGATCATTATATGGGGTGGAATGTTGGAATAGTTGGGGTTGTGAAAAGCATAAATTGATATGGCAAAAGCTCGAATTGGTATGCCGAAAGTTGAAATTGAGTAGCCAAAAATTTAAATTGAGATGCCATATTAAAATTTATTTGTGCATTAAAATGATACTTTGATAATATGCATTGTTTGATTTGATTTTTTCCCCTAAGTGTGTGTTTGTGTGTGTTTGTGTGGTGTGGGTGATTTTCAGGGGGGTCTGAAAACTAGGTTTTCCATTGGTTCGATTGTGACTAAATTGATTCCTATGAAAACTCAGGTCAATGACCAAAATCCCTGCAAATCAAACGAAAATCGATTTTTTCATTCGTGGAAGATAGGTTTTTTTTTTTTTTTTTTTTTTCAATATAAAACACAAACCGCTAATAATATGAGGATAGCAACCTTCAAGAATAGCGGCAACCTCCTCCATGAATTTCTCTCTATGGGATGGTCATATGGTTTCACCGGCACTGATTTTATTGAAATCAAACCAGTGACGAACTCGTACCATGGTCAAGGAGAAACTGTACACACAAGTCATCAATGTAATTCTTTCCTCAAGGGTCCAGCGTCCATGGAATCTGTTGGTCCATTGCAGTACCGGTTCGTTCCACATTATTCATGGAATGAAAATTGCTTTTGTTCGAAAGGCTTCCGACGAATGATTGAAGTGGGAGACCTCATAATCAGCGAATACTATGGCAGACTGAAGTGTTTACCAACAATTTTTATATGGAATCCGAAGATAAAAGGATATCTTCTCAAACAGTATCTGTCATTTATTAAAATACTATCTTCGATTCAACTAAACTGGGGTTTACACCCCTTCCCCCTCCCCCAACGAGGTGTTTTCAATAAAGATTGTTGGCTAATACCTATAGGTATGTAATTCGTTCTGGTTTTTTTTTCTGACGAATTTAAGACGAATAAAAACACTCTTTATCTCACAGATGATTCCAAGGTCAAAAAACAGTTTAAGAACATACGTGTACAGACATTATTTCAAATAAAAACTCTG
This sequence comes from Creontiades dilutus, assembly GCA_031894815.1. Taxonomy (NCBI): domain Eukaryota; kingdom Metazoa; phylum Arthropoda; class Insecta; order Hemiptera; family Miridae; genus Creontiades; species Creontiades dilutus. The sequence goes on along the minus strand of JAVIWC010007073.1, from coordinate 467,167 downwards.
AATAGGGTGTAAATTATTTCACACGCGTCCATCTGAAATAGAAGACGTACCTAAGTCTAGCTAAAGCGATGCTGTGGCTCAAGGATCAGGTCCATAAACCTTTAGAGAGAGCGTGTTTTCAATTTTTCAAATTTGGGTAAGAATATCTTCAAACGTATATTTTTACGTAGCACCATGGCGTACACTTTTCCTCAAAAATGAAGGTTTACTTGTCTTCTGTTTTTTATTAAGAAGATTCATTATCGATCGTAATAACCAAAATCAAAAACTAATTCAATGGTACGTCTTCTAAACATAACGACAAAGATAATTCAATTTAAATTTCCCTCTGCAGTTTGATTACTTTTGGGACGAAAAGTACCTAATTGATTAGTTTGTATATCCACTTTAACTGCCATATTGACGACGATCATGGTTTTACGTAGAAATACTGCCATCCTAAAACACAACTATCTATGAAGCTTGAATAGGTGCAGTAAAAGCATCGCTCCAAATTTTTAAATGTCTAATCTTATACACGAACATGATGAATCAACGTAGTTCATTCCATCTAAAACGGTTTTTTTTTTTTTTTGATAGAGGTTGGTGGAAAATCCATTACTAGACTGACAGTGAGGGGGTATACATCAGAGATATGTCCCCCCTCACCGTGGCATACCGACTAAAAAACACCGTTGCTCTTCGTCTATTAGACGAATTTTTTGGCATTACTTCAATAATTTAAACCTCCTGGTCTTCAGTACTTCTACCCTGGCTCATTCCCAGCTTCTGTCCACTTCCTTCTCTTTGAGCACTATAGTGATATACGTGCTGACTGTGCTCCAGTTCTCCGCAATTGTATCATCTTTTTCTATTGCTAAATCTGGGCTAAAATCACCTATTACTCCAACCAATTCCTGCCTTAGCTGCTGCCATTTTGGGCACATAAAGAATGTTGCTCTACATCATGTCTCTCATTGACGAGGACACACCTGGTCGGAAGTTTCCCTATTTTCTTTAGGAACGAAAATAACCATGCTGCGTCAGGAACTGGATTAAATAGTAATTAACGTCGCCCACTTCCCTGATCAGACGTGCTGTCCATCTTCCCTGGGTTTCAGCTGCCCATCTCTGCTGCCATTTTTGCAGGGTCTCTGCCCTCTCCTCTTTGTTTACTTCTCTGGCCGCATGTTCTTGCTTAATGGACTGAACCCGCTACCTCTCATCAGCCAAGGGGTGCAACACCCGCAATAACCTGGGCTGCTGGTCCAGACACATCTGAAACGGTGGAACACTCGGTGGAGTTGAATAGCTGGGCATACACGAGCGGGATTTCCGACGGTTTGACAGTTTATTTAGGAAACCTGCAGGTTTGGAATCTACGTTAGTGGAGGAGAAAACTCGCAGTCCGAAACTGACGGTTCACCATGCAAAACCTGGTCTCGTCCATCTTCAAATAGTTCTTGTAGTCTTCACGTTCTTCAGCTTGAAGTTCCTTCACGAGACCCATATGGCTATGGGCATTTCTTCGGGAAATCCATTCCTTCTCCCACTTTTTGCGATCCTTTTTACGAGATACTAATACGCTCAAGGCGTACATGCCACCTGCAGCTGCTATGATTTTTTCAGTCCTTTCTTCCATCTCCGACGAGGGTATAGTAGGTCCACTGAGAAAAAACCTCTACTTCTGGCCTCTGGACTGTCCAGCACGCTGGACACTCCAAAACCGATTGTTTTCCGCCAAAAAAAACTGTGACTTCTCCACTAACGAACGGTTATGGACGTAAGGACGAGTTCGCCAACTTTTTAAACTCTACGTCGGTGGAGTACAACGGTTCATAAACCGCGGGTCTGGACTATTTGTAAAGACCGCAGTTTTTAAGCGGCGGATCAAGACTGAAATCGACCATTTTTTATGAAATCCGAACTCCTGGACTGTCAGAAAAACCGACGGTTTTGGAACGACGGTCCAAAACCGCTGGATTGGAATGTTCGTGTATGCCTAGCTAATATCACAAATGAGTGAAACTGCACTCTAACAGGCTAACTACTTGACCTATGTAGCCCTAATTCGGAAAACAAGTACATATAGACTCTCTTGTTCCTTCTCCTCCTAATATTTCGAGAGTTGATCGACTAAACACTTGAATTGAACAGGGATAAGATTTCCAAATCTTTATTGACATCACTTCCCTCTTGAATATCATTTGATAACTGAACAGTACACGATAAAGGTCTTAAATGTAATAAGAATTAGTGACAAGCGGCATATATCATTCCAAGTTATAACGCCAAACAAATCGTACGAATATTTATAAAATTATCTTTAATAAAATATTTATGGCCAGGTGTAACCCATTTTTACTATGTGAATTTTAATATCACTCATTGTCACCATTTTCCAATGGTTTTATTTCATTTTTTTTATTTTTTTGATGTATCCTAATAATGACACATTTTGATTAATTTTTGTTGGATCTGTTCTACCGTGCACTCTCATTCTAGAGTTATAATGAACTTCGAATTCGGAGCTTTAGGAAAACAACGGAAAGGGCCGTTTTACTCGTTTCATTTTGCTTAGCTGACGGTCTTGCCATCACTTGAACGTATGGTGGATCTTGTTCATTTTATTTAGGGAACTGGTTTTATATTAAATTATTTGTAGTCTTGAAGCAAATCATCCTAGTAGAAGTGCCAATGGAAAGCATGGAATGTATTCCCAGTTTCATCCAATAGTATGATTTAATCACAATAGTACGCACTGAGTACTATTCTTTATAGAGCTCATGGAGGTTTTTTTTTTTTGAAATTTTTATTGTACCAAGTAATAACTTATTAACAATATTATATTGAAAATAGGGATAAATATACGAAACTAAGATACAACACTGAGTTTTGTCCTTTCTGACTGATGGTTCTTCCACTCAACCGCTTCACAAATAGGCAAGATCAAGTGGTTTGGTACGCTTTAGTCTTCTGGTGACGCCACTTGTGTCAAGGAGATGGACAGCTTCCTCGTTGACGTGATATCTTAGCCGTTGGAGATGACTCACAGCTTGTCGCTTTATAGCCTCGCTAACTGTTTCGACCTGAAGTTCATGATGGAGACGTTCATTTCGAAAGTACCATGGTGCATTCACAACAGTTCGAAGCAAATTATTTTGGAAACGTTGGACGATACCTCGATTTGATTGAACTGTACAGCCCCACAGCTGGGCTCCATAGGTCCAAACCGGTTTCAGGACCTGGTTGTACAGGGTTAGCTTATTCTGGATCGACAGCTTCGACCGTCTCCCCATTAGCCAGTACATTTTCCTGAATTTGAGTAGGAGTTCTCCCTTCTTTTTCTTAACATGGGCTCTCCACCTGAGCCTGGCATCGAGCGTCATACCGAGGTATTTAGCTTCGTTAGCATACGGAATAACCTTGCTATTTAGATAAACCGGTACATAGTCAATTTTTTTGTTAGTGAAGTCGACGTGTACCGATTTATTTTCATTAATTCTGATTCTCCATTTAGCTGTCCACTGTTGAATGCAGGATAAGGACCTTTTTACTTTGTGATGGACTCGATATTATTTTCTCCAACTGCCAGAACCGCCGTATCTTCTGCAAAAGTAGCTGTAGTGTTCATTTCAATTTCTGGGAGATCACTGGTATAAAGGACATACAGGAGTGGCCCAAGAACACTCCCTTGTGGGACCCCTGCAGTGATCAGCTGTGGCTCTGAGTAGGCATCTTCTTGCTTTATTCTGAAGTAACGATTGGTGAGGTAAGATTGGAGCAGTTCAGCATACTTCATTCCCAGGCTTTTGCGCAGCTTGTAATTGAGTCCCTCATGCCAAACCTTGTCAAATGCTTGAGCGAGCTGCAACATGTGTTTGCTTTTAACTGGGGATAGGAGGTTGTGAATAGCTCATGTTTAGCTACAGCAAAACGAATCAGGATGTGCACAGTCCACAATAATCTTATAGGAAGTTTTGAGAAGGGCTGTTTTGCTCAAAGGAATGTGGTGCTAATTCGGTGGCTTGCCACAAACTCGTACGCATTGGTCATTCAGGCAAACTTCGCCAGCTCAACTTCCACGACAGTAATAGTTGCTGTTCCTTCATATTGCCTTCATGTTCCAACCTAACTGATTTCTACGATATTCCCCACAACTATAACTTCCTTATTTGTTTAGAAGTTACAAAATAACTTGCATGAGGTATTGCTATAATCTCAAAGTAGGTATATTTTACAAGATATACCTGATCTACCTGATTTGTACCACTATTGTCATAGTTTGAGGGCAGAAGTGATTCGAATCTTCCAAGTTTATTTCTCATTCATCGGGATATCAACTAGTTTTGCCTTTACTACCTAATCAGGCAGTTAAAAACTGATGCAAAACATTATGCAGTGAAACAAACTTGCAGTGTGATTTGACAAATTACTCTATGCAAAACGAGATCCACCCATTTAATACTACTGTTTCATGGACTTTATTCTCAATTCGAACAAGGACCAATTGGTTTCTCAGTTTAACAGATAAGCAAGAAGAAGGTGTACATTGAAAATTATTTCACCTGTAACACCACCAAACTATTCATCAACTAAGCGCTTGTCATCATTTCTCTCCCCCTTTAAAACCATTAAGACGAAAATTTCAAAAATGGCATGTTCAATTTTAAGAATAAGACTTTCAGTGGGTTGGTAATGCGATAGTTGAAATTTGACAACGCCTTGTGGATATTTTCAGGGTTGAAAAGGATGGAGCCCTCAAAGCCGTGTACGTCACGAACCCTAAGCCACCACTGAAGACCCAAAAATCCCAAGAAGCCTACTACGAACCGTATGACAACAGAGTTGTCAAACACCCCACCACGTAAGTCCAAATCGGAGTACTTAATTGAAGATTGGAAAACCAACACTCGTTCAAGGTGTCATTGAGCCGATTCACTTTTGAACTATATCACTATTTGAGCACGTGGCTTAGCTAACAGCATTATCAGTATACTTAGTTTGCACTTTAGCTAATCAGTTCTCAAAACTAAAAGTTTACCAAATCTTGAAATAATTAATCAAATCGTTCATATCGGTATTACTTTCTGGTGTTAACAGTTTTTTTTTTCCGAAAAATTTCTTTATTAGAAACATAACATAACAACTGAGCATAGCCCATCAAGTTAATATGTATTTGACATTAATACAATAACTACAGTTTGTAGAGGTAATAGCGCAATGGCAACTACTCTATATGATCACTTCAAGCACTTGTCATATTCTATCCAGACGTCGGATGACGTTGCTGTTGTCTAATAATCGTAGAGCTTCTGGGTTCATATGTTGATGAAGCCTCTGCTCGTGTTTAGCGGCAAATAGTTTGATCACCTCACTGACTGTTTCTATCTTGAGGTCCCGATGGAGGTCGTCATTACGTACGTACCAAGGAGCGTTGACGATACTCCTTAGCACCTTGTTTTGAAATGTTTGGATTATTTTGATGTTGGTCTTTTTTGTACAGCCCCAGAGTTGAATTCCATATGTAAAAACTGGTCGTAGAATTTTCTTGTAGAGAAGCAATTTGTTATGTAGGGATAGTTTGGAGTATCTTCCAAGCAACCAATACATTTTTCGTAACTTGATGTTTAATTCTTCTTTTTTTTAATGACATGCTCTTTCCATCTTAATTTTTCATCAAGAGTCATCCCAAGATACTTTGCTGTGTTGGCAAAAGGAATTTCTCTTCCGTTTAGTGTAACTTATTTTAGTTATATGCTTGTTCACTGAAATTGATGTGAGCCGATTTCTGCTCATTGAGCTTGAGGCAGCTTCTTTGTCCAAGTACTGACGTTATTAATAGTCTCCTGTAGTTTCCTAGTTGCAACCTCTACTGTATCTCCTACTACTAGAAGTGCTGTATCATCGGCAAAAGTTGCCACTATTGTGTCGTTATTGGTAGGTATATCACGTGTATACAGAAGATATAGCAAAGGGCCAAGCACGCTTAATGAATATACTCGTAGTTTGATGAAAAAGAGTAACCACAATATTGTATGTTGTAAGCTATGATATTGCCATAATTTACATCAGGGATGCCCAACTTCTTTTGCCCAAAGAGCCACTTCCATACTTTCTCTAAAAGCAGGGGCCGCACTAGAAGTTAAAGGGAAATTTAGGCTATATAAATTAATTTATAAACAAATGCTATGGATATTGAACATACTTTAATGTTGAAATAATATATACTAATCACACAAGAGTTGAGCAGAACAAAATCAACAATTTTACTGAAACAAAAACCACTAGTGAGAACACTGAGGGCGGGCACAATCGTTCACAAGTTTGTCCAAATCAATTCTTGTTGAGGTGGTGGCCACTTAAAGCAAATCTTGAAGATGGTTGTCTGTAAGTCTGTTACGGTAAGTTGATTTTATAAATTTCATCGATGAAAAAGTGCTCTCACGAATGTAGGTTCTTCCAAATAATTTGAACTTAACCTGGACTCTTGTAGAAAATTTTGTATTTTATATTTCTGTTAAAAAATATCTACCGTAATACTTAAAAATGCCGCATAAAACAAAACCGCGGGCCGCAAGTTGGCCATCCCCGATTTACATCAAACAATATTATAGTCACTTCTAGTCTGATTCTTTGAAGTTCTGTCTTCGGTCATCTAACCAAATATTGAAACTATGCAAAGACCATGAAGCAGCGGATTTCAATTTCAAATGAAAGCCCATTAAATGCAACGATTCTTGCCTTCCAGATATTGGGAGACCCTAATCCACATGCTGAAAGCCAGTTTGGGAACAGGGATCCTTGCCATGCCAGCCGCTTTCAACAATGCCGGTTGGTTGGTCGCTACGCTGGGGACCATGATTATCGGGCTGATCTGCACTTATTCTATACACATGCTGGTGAGTTTATGAAAATTCACTGATGTCAACCTCTCATCCTTTAAAACCCATAAAAGATCATTTTTCGAAATGTTTAATGTTTAATCCATGGTGATTGTTATGTAGATATCAACAGAATACGAGCTTTGTAAGAGGAAGAAACATCCCAGCATGACGTACCCAGCAACTGCCCAAGCAGCTGTAGAAGAAGGGCCAGAAAAGCTGAGATTTTTAGCTCCCTACGTTCCGTAAGTGTATTAATACCGAATCTCTTTCCATGTATAAAACCCGAACTAAACGTATGGTTTATTACTCAGTTATCGAGCTTTTTCTGTAGAATTCGAGGAAATTGCCACCTACCTCTGACCCAGGTATCATCAATACTAGTCAGCTTGTTTGGAAGTAGTAGATCTGCTTAGGAACGGCTAAGAGATGAACACACAGATATCCACTATTGGAAACAAGCTCTCTAAGCGTTCTATTAAAAAACTACGGAACTTCTATCTAAATATTTTTCTAATCCATGCAAGGAACAGGTACGAATAATAGTCAACAAACGACAAAGAAACGACCATAATAATCAGAAGTATGTTACGTAATGCTAATCTTAACAGCCAAGGAATTCCATTAACTTCTGAATAACATGCTATTTCTTCACAAATACAGGATGTATCAGATAAGGTGCGCAGTACTTCATCCACGTAGTTTACAACCAATTTCCAACAAAAAGTGCCTCTTAGCAATTTTTGTTATCTCTCTTAGTTTTTGAGTTAATTCACTTCCAAGATTTTCTTCGTGTTTTCGACCTTGTCTCAGGAAAACGGCTATAACTCACATACAGTATTAAGTAAAGTAAAAGTTGAGGATACCGTCGGAATTTGCATTAAATTTCCTATGTTTCAAGCGCCAAACCAATTTTTTTGCTCATATCAATTTGGCAAAAAACCAATCTACAAAGCGAACTTCAAGAAAATTAAAAAAAAAAGTGGTTTTTCAAACGTTCAGTACTCCACTCTAATCTGCATATGTTTACATGCCTGTAGCTTAAAAAATGCGCCAAAAGGGCAGCTTTCGAATGGTATATCAAAAACAATTTTCATTATCTTATTTGGTCGAGAAAACCTCATTTGAATGCAAAAAACTGCTGACAATGATGGAGGAGGTTAAATCGTCACAACTCCTCAACCTTTTGGTTTATTATTCAATAATAAACCATTGTAATCGCTCTTGAAAAAAACTTTTAACCCCCTGAAAATTTCATGGTTTATTTCAAAACAAATCAAATCAACAAAAATGTTTCCGTCCGTTTTTTTTTCTCGCAGTAAGCTAGTCTGATTTTCAGTGAAAATCCATGTTGGTCCGGATACTTAGCCAGCTCTCTCTCTTATTTAAAGTGCCCTTTAAGGGTTGTCAAAAGGGTTTATAAAAAAAAGTCAAGGCGGCCTAAATTTGGACTTTTTTCATACCATGAGGAATTGAGCCCCTCCCCAGGTCCGTATTTCTGTATGGCCCGATTTATGGTGCCAACATTTGCATCTTACTAAAGGTTAAAACAAAAACAACAGCGTTTTTTTTTTTTTTTTTTTTTTATTCAAATGGCATTATCCAAAAATGGTTTATATCCGATAAATGGGTTTAAGCATTCTGATATAAACGCTCCGTCTTACGAAATTTAAAATTTTCAAATAGAATATTTTTCAAATAGGTATTTTGGTTGATTTAAGTGCTCTATGCATATCTCCTGAAATTCAATAATCGCTCTATCACATGTGAAACACACACACTCCAAAGCTTAGTAGAAATTCAAATCATGAATGAAATTGAATAATCAACCCCAGTGAAAGAATTTGCAGCGTTTTTATAAAGACAGGACAAGGGTACAGTAATTTACATTTGAAGAAATAATGTCGGCTTGGGTTTGCTGCTAACTTTGTACGTTCTCCGGAAAAATGTTCATTATGCGGGAAAATTTTTCAAGAGTAAGACCGTTAACCGAACGTACGTAGTCCGAATGTAAGTTAAGCGGGGTATTACTGCCCTTGTATTACCAAACTGCAAGTTTCATGCAGTACGATCATCAAACTAACATACTGTACGTACGCTATACGTAATTTTGAAACTGATAGAAACAAATAGATATTTTAATTGTAGAGATCGTAGATCGTTACAAGAGTTCGTTGAACAAAAAATGAAGTACATTTCTGATAATTTAAATAAAATGTTAAAATAATGAAAAATTGGATTAAATGCCTTAGGAGCGAAAATTAACTCAGTATTGTATTCCCAGCTAAATCTTGACCGTCCAGAAAGAAGCGTATGACAAAAGAAACCAGTAGACTATTGTATGTACATCAACCATTGTAGACATCAACACAGCACAGCAGTTACTCATTAGCAGAGAAGGCACGTAACAGCAATGACCGGCTGACAAAGTTATAAACTGCATTAGCCTTCTCATTGCTTTCGCCTAAATCCCGAACATCACAAAGGACAGCCTCAAGTTCACTGGAGCTCGTCTGAACAAAAGATCTGCCAGACGGCATATATGGTGTCAAATAGTGCGCAAGATACGATTGATAGAGCGGGCCATAGTTTCCTCAGCTCGCATATTACAGTGCATACATAGTTGCGTGCAATTTATGGTGTATGCCACCTTTCTGTGGTATAAACGAATCTCGTCCCTCGAAGAGAGCCGAATCTGGGCCAAAAGTCGCTCAACTTGGGTGTTTTTGTGGCTTCCCAAATAGTATTGCCTTCCGTTGAGCCCAATAATCCGCCAGTAGAGAGAAAGAAAATTAATTTTGAAACTGTTTTTCTTTACCAACTCATTAAGCAAAAAGTATAGACCCGTAAATGAGACGAGAAAAAATGTTAGTAAACTTAGAAAACTCAGTTTATGACTGGAATTATCAATTATGAACTTAAAAACGTCTGCCAAGTGGGTGTGGCACATAGCTTCCTCGTATCCATAACATGACTGTGTAGATCATTGAAAATTATTATTGACTATTATCAATTAAGAACTCCCGAAGTTATGCAATTGAAATTTCAAGGAAATTTCACGTTTGCGGATGCGCATGCGCAGAGGCTACTATTTATCCGGGGTCATGAAACTTATAGGGGACCATCTACACATCAAACCGAACAATCCCTGAAAATTTCATCGAAATTGGTCAAGAACTCCCGGAGTTATGCGCGTAACAAGGATTTCACGTTTGCGCATGCGAAGAAGCCACTATTGATCCGGGAGTCATGAAACCTATATCGGACCATCCACACCCCAACCCGCACAATCCCTGAAAATTTCATCAAAATCGGACTATAACTTCGTGTAGTTTTGCCCGTAACAAGAATTTGCTGACAGACAGACACGGAACCAAAATTGTTCAGAAAGGTCTAAAGCGCAAAATGCGAGTGGAATTTTTGATTTTGGAGACAAAAAAATGTTCACATTCCGAAAGTGAAAACAATGCTTCCGCTACCTTGGTAGACTCGGAAGCAAAATCAGTAAAAAGTGTGGCTATCACCCGAAAAATAACACGAATCTAAAAGAAATTTGACAAAGGGTCATGTTGTGATTTTGTTCGTACGTTTGCAGGGTGAATTTAATTTTGATTCATTACCAATTAAGTTGAACCATTTCTAATTTAGCTGTTTGACGTTCAACAGGACAATCTGCAACGCCTTCCTGCTGACTTATCAAATGGGCTCGTGCTGCATATATGTTGTGTTCATCTCGTCAAACATCAAAGCTGTAAGTTTTGGGAACCGCTATTTACTATGGATGTTGTTTGGAGATATAATCATAGAACTCCTTAATTAGGCTTCCTGTCCACAAAATAATTTGCACTTATGAATTTGTAGTTAATGGAATAAGTACAGTTAATGTTCTTGAAAATCTCGGCGAATTGTTCCTGAGAGAAGAGCTATCCTGAGTTGAAGCAATAGCGTTCACCTCAACTTTTCAGTACAAAAAGCTAGCTAAACACCCCTTACTGTAATGTAGACTATTTGGAAACCATGGTTCTGTGAACCTCACTTTGATTCATAGATCGAAATTCTTTTTTTTTTTTTACACCTTCTGTTTTATCGTTTCTATTAAACATCATTACCAGCTTGATATCGTCCACGTGTAAATCGGTTTGTTTGTATTTCTATGTGGAATTATGTCGATCATTCTTCCGTATTTATGGTGATTAAAATCCGAAATCCCTTATGTTTTGCTATTAAAACAGTTTAAAGTGTTATCTAAATACTGCTTACGAGTGAGAAGTATTGGGTTGTTCGGAAAGTAATTTCGTTTTTTTTTTTTTTTTTTTTTTTTTTTGGATTTTTTTTCAAAGCGGAAAGAAGATCGTGGTTCCGACATCGTGTTGGAACATGAAAGACAGTTTTCGTATAATGAATAAATATTTTATTAAATTATATATTGGCCATTCTGGTCCAACACCTTTTGCCATCTTTCTGGCTGTAACATAATTCCCCTCTCATAAAAGTTTTGGTCCTTGCTGGCAAAAAATTGGTTCAGGTGGTTTTTGACATCTTCATTTGAGGTAAAGGTTTTGCCGCCCAAAAAATTTTGCAGGGACCGGAACAAATAGTAGTCGGAAGGCGATCTGGAGAATATGGTGGATGTTGCAGTACGTCCCATTCAAGCTGTAAAAGTTTTTGGGTCTTTCATGTTCGCCCAAAAAAACTAAATTACTTTACGAACAACCCAATACTTCACCGGGTTTAAACACAATTAATGGAAAATGCCCTGTGCCATACGTTTTGTCATAATTGGTTTCCTCATAACTGGCTTGCGTATTCGTGCTACTTGAGATCATCTGATTATGTTGTCACTATAAGCCAATTCTCCTCTCAAAATGTTCAAGAATTGATTCACGATTCATCCATGAATGATTTCGACTGTTGTAACCAGGTTGTCGACTACTACCAAAGTAATGAAGATCAAATGGACATCAGGTGGTACATGCTGTTCATCCTGATTCCCCTCATCTTGCTCAGTTGGATCAGAAATCTCAAATACCTCGCACCTCTGTCCAGCCTCGCGAATGCCGCTACGTTGGTCAGCTTCGCAATCATCTTCTATTACATGTTCACCGACTTACCGTCCATATCCACGAGGGACTCGTTCGGCTCGTGGAGAGGTTTGCCTCTGTTCTTCGGGACTGTACTCTTCGCTATGGAAGCTATCGGAGTGGTAAGCCACCTTTAAAATACCCATTTACAAGAACAGTGTCTTTTATTTTTTGTTAATATTTAATCTTCACCTACTATTTTAATCAAAACACATCTAAAACAATAGTTTTACCTACAACATTATGTAGATGTTAAAAACGTATATTTTCTCTGTATAAATACAATAATTGTGGAATTGTATTGACAAAACGGAAAGGAAAGTTTGATTGAGTTATACCTTTAAAAATCAGAAACTATTGTATTGGTTTATTAAGTATTCAATAATAAACCATTGTAATCGCTCTTTAAAAAAAATGTCTAACCCCCCTCAAAATTTCATGGTTTACGTTTCAAAGGGTGTAGAATCCAAATCTGCAATATAAATTTTTCCGTCCGTCCCCCGTACGCCGTACGCACGTTTCCTCCCAAACGGCTAGAGCAAAAAATCTGAAATTCTCAGAAATAATCCATGTTGGTCCGACAACGCCCCAATTCTTTAGCCAGCTCTCTCACTTAATTCAAAGTGCCACTTAAGGGTTGTCAAAGTTTTGTGAAATCCCCAAAAAATTCAAACAAAACCAAGGCGGTTCAAATATGGACTTTTTTTGAAGAACTTTTTATGAGGAATCGAATGAGCTCCCTCCCCAGGTCTGTAGCTCAAACCGTTCTCGATGTATGGCATGATCTTATGCTGCAAATTCTTTCACTGGGGTTTATTATTCAATTTTATAAATAAACTAAGTAAAACAAACCGTAGCGCAATGGTTTCGTGCGGGACTCACAACTGCAAGTTCTCGGGTTTGTTTTCCGCGTTCGACAGGAAAATGTTTGCCCTATATGAATCTGGTATACACACTTGGACACAAGAAAAACGTTTTGCCCCGCAGACACACCTAGGCCCAAGACAAAACAAAACGCTGTATGTACGTGTCACAAGTGCCATAAAATCATAAAACCATTAAAAAAACGCTGCAAATTCTTTCACTGGGGTTTATTTTTCAATTGCATTCATAATTTGAATTTCTACTAATATCTGAAGTGTGCGTGTTTCACAGGGATAGAGCGATTATTGAATTTCAGGAGATATGCATAGAGCACGTAAATCGGTTCTCAACCAAAATACCTATTTGGATTGATCAGTTGATCATATTTGTGTGCCTCCTGAAATTCAATAATCGCTCTTTCACATGTGAAACACGCACACTCCAAAGCTTAGTAGAAATTCAAATTATGACTGCAAGCCAAATGAATGAAATTGAATAATAAACCCCAGTGAAAGAATTTGCAGCGTTTTTTTATTATAACTCATACTTAGCTTGGAAAGGTATTCTGTTTTTTAAGAACACTGAAACGGCAAAGCGCAACGGTACAAACTGTCAATCGATGTAACCTTTCGTTGTGATTAGCGTCAAACATCAGGAGATCAAGGACACATGTATATACACCTCTACCTCTGTCGTTTAAGGGCACGTCCTAAACCGTTGAATTACTATAAGCGGTAGTTACCTACTTATAGTAGGAGTTTGTGAAGTGATTGTTTTGATCAAAAAACATTGTTTGTTCCAGGTTATGCCTTTGGAAAACGAAATGAAAAACCCAAGAGGGTTCGGATCGACTTTCGGCGTCTTGAATATAGCGATGATTCCCATCACCATGCTCTACACGTTCGTCGGGTTCTTCGGGTACCTCAAATACGGCCCGGAGGTCCAAGGAGCGCTTACCCTCTCTCTACCACATGGAGATATGTGAGTACACACTAAGTCTTGGCCACCTAGTATGTTACTGTAATATTGATAAAGCTACTGATAAAACGAACAGATGAACATATCATTCAATTTTATCAGTTGGCATCGTCAGTTCCGTAGGCAGGGATCGATTGGTGACCCTCTCAAGCCTCCTTGAAAAGGAATTTACAGCCCCTTGCCCCTGGTCGGAAGTGTAGTATCTTATAAATTGGAATGTTCTAATTTTGTTGTTAAACGGAAGTTATTTAAGATAAATAACATTTTTCACTACATATGGCATTCTCTAACTGAACCTTTCGCAAGGTGAATTCAACTTTCTATGTAAAGTTGAACTTTTCGCATACCGCATTCTAATTGTGAAAGGATTAATTAAGTTTGCGAAAGATTTAAGGCCGGATCACACAGGACGCGTTATAACGCGGCGCTCAGGGAACGCGCGTTCCCCCCGACGTTTGGCGAAATAGCTACGTCACACACATCGCGTTATGTTGCGTTATTTTGGCCTGCGACCCAGCATTGTGATAGTGTACTCCAAGAGTGTACTGTGTACAGGCGGTTCGCTGCTCTAACAATAATTTCTGGTTCTTCTAACTTTCTCATAAAGCTATGATAACTTCTGGTGACTCTGACTTTTTTACTAGTTCTATTAGATGACAAAAATAGACGGCATTGGGTGCACCCAATCAATAAAAAGATAGAAGAGCTTGGGGAATACCACCGTCTATGTGCAAATCATGTGAAGTATCGTACAAATAAACACTTTCGCACTTCCTGAATGAGAGCCTCTGTTTCCTCACTCATCTCGAAAAAAAAAACCGAGGAGAACGCCCTCAGCGCGCGTTACTTTTGTAATTTTTTACAACCCCAACGCTTGACGCCGCGTTACTGAAAGTATCGCTGAGCCTTAACGCTGTGTGTGTGGCGGGGATGATGCCATTTTGCGTCATGCAAGTGGAACGCCGTAACGCGACGGTACAGGAACGCCTAACGTCGCGTTATAACGCATCCTGTGTGATCCGGCCTTTAATGTACTTTGTAAATGTACCTATAAATTAGACTTCTCTTTTAGGGATAAAAATACTTAGCTAACAGAAATTAAGATACGAATATATGAATACCGTTTCAATATTTTGGCATAACGTATTTGCGTCTTGATGTAGTATAATGTAGAGGTTTTAATCCTGTTGCAGTTTGGCCCAGTCTTCGAAGATTATGCTTGCTTTCGCGATTTTCGTAACACATGGATTAGCTGCATTCGTTGCCTACGACATCACGTGGCGTGAATGGGTTCAGCCCAGAGTACAGAAAAATCACCTTATCTACGAATACGTCGTGAGAACCGGCCTGGTGCTAATAATCGGTAAGTTTTATTGACACCTGCCTGCATTCCTGTCTTACTAGTGGCCTCTCGTTCTTTGTTGGTTTATTATTGAAGTATTAACTTTCTAAATCGCCCAAAAAACACTTTTGTCTAACTCACCTCCAACAGTTCCTTCCATTTACAACAGGTACGAAAAAACTTGGAGAAAGAGCTCATTGACATATTCCTATACTAATTATTGTACAAATTTCACAATGGCAATAGCAGGGTTCCCGTACAAGGAACTGTCACTGTTTTGCATTCGGTTGTGCTACTGTGACAGGATCAACTGCCCTTGTGCAACCGCTAATTTTCTGAATCGCTATTGAAGGCTCAAAGTGTTTTAAGACGTCTGTCAATTTTGGTGTGGCACATATGGCCTCCTCAAATATATAACATGATGTATGGATCATGAAAATATTGTAAATGAACTTAAAAGATGTCGAACGAGCTTGATTCCTACAGGTTTCATCCCATTTTGGTGTCATTTTCAGGGAATTTGTGGGTTGTGCTTTAGATGGTTCCTCGCGGATTTCCAAGCTTCGTTGTCTGAGATTTTAATGGTCCGCTCGAGCTCAAATTTTCGGGGTAGTCGGGGAAGAACGGTAACATACGTTTGTGATGGATGGTTGGTTGGCCCTTCCCGATTTTAGAATCCGTCGCCTTGGGTGACGAATCACACGTTTTCAAGCGTCTGGGTCATCCTGTGAGCGTGGCAGAGCAGTATATCCGCATTCAGCTCATTAGAAGGGGTAACTACACCATTCCATCACGTCACACATTTCAATTACAACATGATAGTAACATTATTCGCTACTGCCCAAGCACAATGAAATCCTTGTGGGAAACCTAAGGGCTTAATTCATAGTCCTCACTTCGTCGAAAGGAATTGCTTAAGCAAGTTCGTCATATACAAAGGTTGGTTCAAAGCTACCTTAAGCATTTCCTTAGTCACATTTCTTCACTTTCTCAAGTAAGGAAAAATCTTTACTCAAGTCCCGATGAAGTTTTGATGAAGTTTCCAGGGAATGTGCAGGTTACGCTAAAGATGGTCACTGATGGTTACCGCTATTGATGGTGACCAATCAATAAATCACTCCGCGTTTGCACGTACTCAAAATCCAATAATTTCGAAATCATTTTCTCAAGTTATAGTGCTCTGATCGAGCCCCAAGTTTCAACATATTCGTGGAGGAACGGGCTAACAATCTCATACCAAGTTCAACATGATCGTATCATTTTTCTGTCTGCTAATTCTGCGAGTGTATAATAGAATGAGCACGAAAGACCTTCAATACATGCCGACTAAACTTCTACACCCGCGGGATTATTTAAAACATGTTATGTTACATATCTGTCACACCGAAGTTTGTTGAAATGTTAACTCATGGATAACTGCTATGAACAAAAATAACTCGATACCTTAAGAACTCGATTCAACTTCATGTAGGTAAATGACCGCACAATAGTATTTATTGCTGAAGAAAATAGAAGTTCATACCTTCTGTACATATTATGAGAGCAATTAGACAAGTAAATCTATATACTCAATAACCAAGACTGGTTTTCGTGTTGTAGGGACGATTTTGTTCTATTTTTCAATAACCCATTGTAATCGATCTTTAAAAAAAAAATTTCAACCCCCCCCCCCCCCCCCCCCCTGAAAATTTCATGGTTTACGTTTCAAAGGGTGTAGAATCCAAATCTGCAATAAACATTTTTCCGCCGTACCGTCCGTCCGCCGTACGCACGATTTCTCCCAAACGGCTGAAGCAAAAAAAGCTGAAATTTTCCAGAAAAGCTGAAATTTTTAAATCCATGTTGTTCCGGTGATTCTTGAGCCAGCACTCTCACTTAATTTAAAGTACCCTTTAAGGGTTGTCGAAGTTTTGTAAAATCCCTAAAAACCTCAAAAAAAGTCAAGGCGGCCTGAATTTGGACTTTATTTGAAGAACTTTCCATGCGGAATCGAATGAGCCCCTCCCCAGGTCCGTAGCTCAAACCATTCCACATGTATGGCCCGATTTATGGTGCCAACATTTGCACTCACATTCACTACATCACTCAAAACAAAAACAACAGCGTTTGTGATGTAGTGATGTAGTCAATGTGGATACTGGACTGAACTCCTAAAAGGGTTTATAGCCGATACACGGGTTGAAACATTCTGATATTCATGCTCCGTCTTACGAAATTTAAAATTTTCAAATAGAATATTTTTCCATTGTAACCGCTCTTGAAAAAAACGCTGCAACTTCTTTCACTGGGGTTTATTATTCCATGATTCATGATTTGAATTTCTACTAAGCTTTGGAGTGTGCGTGTTTCACAGGATGGAGCGATTATTGAATTTCAGGAGATATGAATGGAGCACGTAAATCTGTTCTCAACCAAAATTCCTATTTGGATTGATCAGTTGATCATATTTGTGTACCTCCTGAAACTCAATAATCGCTCAATCCTGTGAAATATGCACACTCCAAAGCTTAGTAGAAATTCAAATCATGAATCATTGAATAATAAACCCGGTTTTCACACGTTTGGGATTTCCGAATTCCACATGGGATCCATATCCATATCTACTGCCAAGTAGATTTTTGATGTTTTTACACTTATTCTAAATAGCGATGTGCAATAAAACTATTTAAAGGTGATT
Source organism: Creontiades dilutus (assembly GCA_031894815.1). NCBI lineage: Eukaryota > Metazoa > Arthropoda > Insecta > Hemiptera > Miridae > Creontiades > Creontiades dilutus. The sequence goes on along the minus strand of JAVIWC010007073.1, from coordinate 449,362 downwards.
AATTTCGAATGTGAAAATTTGATTGCAGTTATGTTTGCCGCCATCATACCATATCTCGAGTTGTTCATCTCGCTCATCGGAGCCCTCTGCCTCGCAACTATGGGTCTCTCGTTCCCGGCCTTGATCCAGCTTTTCACCTACTGGCACCAAATGCACGGCATGCAGTTCGTTATTTGGTCTTGCAAAAACTACTTGATCATTTTCGTCGCTCTTTGTGGATTCGTCATCGGAACCTACACAGCCCTGGAGGAGATTATCACAAAAATATTCTCTTCATAGACCGATAAATGAACGTGGTATTCCTCTCCGAACTGTCAAATGAGCCCCACGTGCGCGAGGCCCATAAGCACCGGTAGCAATCCGCGTGGGTCCACCATGGTTTTCACAGGTTCATTGCGTGAGTTGAAGTTTTGAAATGGGATTGTTATTCCATCGCGTGCTGTGGTGAATAGTGATTCATCACAAGTGAAATATCTGCAAAAGTAACAGGTGGACTTCGATCGAACATGTCGGAGGAAGCCCGTTTCTTCAGTGATCCAGGGTCAATGAGATGGAACAGGATGAACGTACTTCAGGACTGACGAATTATGCTGCAAGTTAACAGGTATATACCTAAGGAGGCACTTAAATAGGTCTTGATGTTTAATAAAAGACCTTACAAAGTATGTAGATGCCTAAAATCCCACTTCCCGAACCTACAAATTAAAAAAACGACTTGCTGGTTCCATTTAGCTATTTGTACAATACTGAGGGACAATCATGATAACAGTTGATCACTGTCTTTTCAACTAACTTCATCAATCTATCAGAATGCTTTAATGGATATACATGGTGACTGGAAGTGGAACACAATGGAATTAAGTGTACTTCAACATCGGGTTACCTGAATCGCTTTTCTATTGAACATAATTCTCTCAGCTGATTGATTCTGATACGATATTTTAAATTCGGCACTTGAGGTCCTCGCATGTAATTTGAGTTGCCTTTCATAATGTAAGTGTGGAGCCATAAACATTGTGCCACCTGTGGTTCATTCATTGTGATTCCTGCCAATCTTCCAATAGTTTCTATCAAAATGTTAACAGATTGACTGGTAACTCACTATATATGATGTAACAAGTTCCATTTTTGTAAATTATCACCATCTTCATGAACTGGTGACAGCCCATGTCCCTCCCGTAGCCAACAGACGTGCCCACGTCCCTCCCACAGCAAAACAGGTACACAAGGGTATGTCTCCATGTCCCTCCCTAAACCATTCAGGGTGGTCTCTATGTCCCTCCCATGGTTATGGTATTTTAATGAATTTCATGAACACTTAATTGTCTGAAGAACTGAAGCAGTCTTCGCGTCGAAATCAGGAGATGTTACATGGAAAGTTGGAAGGAAGGTTGAACTTTGTATGACATCAGTTTTACATAATCGAATCGCGTCAATTCTCCACGCAAGAACCGTTGCGTTTGGTCATGCAGAAATTTTTGCTTAGCCCTCATGGTTTTCTCCAGTTTCTCCGTTTTGAAAGCTGTCGTAATAGCGATGTTGGTGTCAATTTGCATGTTTTTGATTAACGCTGTAAAGGTGAATATGTCCGGGTGCGGGGAGTGAAACTGAGAGTTGAATTTGTTGTGGAGTTTTGGTAAAACAGACCTACGAGCGTGATATATAGCTTTCTTCCAACATCTCACATCTCTAGTTGTGATGTCTTCATAATTTCGATCCCGCAGAACGTTGTACACAAGCTTTGAAGGACGTTCGCATAAATTGTTAACCGCTTTACGTTTCAAGGTACTTCGTATACGCCGCTGTTCAATAAGTTCTAGGTTTTCGGCTGGATGGTTGTGGACTTCAGCACTTTCCACTACGCTCAAATTTTCAACAGATAATGTCTTTAGGAAACACTTGCAACCCTTCACAGTACACGTCCATTGCGCCATCTCACTTTTTAAAATCTCTTGAAATCCAAATTTGAATCCATCCCGAACTATCAGCTTTTTGTTTTTAATGCTGAACATGGTTTCGCTCGACATCTTACCGGTTAAACGCCCGAATGTAACTGATTACGCAACGCAGGACTCAAACTCTATTAGGTACCGCAGTCGTCTCAATGTTCACCTGATTACTCGTTCATAACCGCGTAAACAATCAACAACCTGCGGGAGGCACGCGGTGCTTTTCACTTCAGCCTCCAGATTTGGACGGGAGGGACATGGAGAGTGCCTCTTCATTACCTGACGATACGGGAAGGACATGGGGACGAACCCATGAACTACGTGTTCAATTATTGTCACATCAGCTTTACAGGTCGCATCCATCGTTGTACCCGCACAAGAAAGCAGATCACTGCATTCTGTGATAAAGGCAGCCATATCAGAAAACACTTGTTATTTAAATTTAGAATGTTACTGTTGTTCCCAGTATTACTCAATTATATCTCAAATTGATTATTACGCATATTGATTAGGTATAAAAGGGAACAGTCTCAAATGGTAACTCCTTTAATGTTTTCGCAGAACTTAAAAGTGAGGTGTTTTGACTATGCTTTTGGTCAAAAATTCGAATTTTTAAGATTACACCTCTTTGAAATGCAATGGAAGGTTTATCTAGTAATGTAGACAGTTCAACTGTCATTGAGAATGTTTTTTAATGTGATATTCCCCGTCCTGCGCATGCAGAAATAAGAAATTCAGTATTCATTTTCAACTCAAAAACTAAAAGGATACTATTTGAAGCTTTTTCTAAGCCCTCTTTTAAACTTTTTAAACCGTTGGGACTTTATTATGTAACCATTTTGCGTATTTAATAAGAGATCTATTTATCTATATACAAAAGAACTCGTACTAATAAGAACGAATACAATTTTTGAATTGGAAGACAAAGCAACATGAAATATAATATTTTGATTTTGAGAGGTTTACACCGAAACACGTTCTGTGATTGTTTTTAACACAAGAAACGCGAAGCTAGTCATCAAAGATGAGCCCAACGGGCTCGAAGTAATTATAGCCTCAAAGAGTAGTTATAGCTAACTTGTAGGCCTAACTTAAGTCATTCCACGAGCTTGATCAGAATATTGGACATAATAAACATACAAGTAGTTAGAGTTATTTCTAATATATATAAATATGATATGTCAATGTTTCCTGAAAAAAGTATGATAATACAACTTGGAAATAATTTTTTGTTGCGTAACGTGTTGATGAACGAGGTCTGCTTAACCTACCAAATCAATGAGTTACTTTTTATTGATGAAATTATCATAAACCTGTAATAAACGAACAAAAACTACAATTTAACATTAATGTTAGTTTATAATAATTGGCTGTATTATTATGTTCCTTTTTTGAGAAATTTTCTAGATATCTATATTCTCTTCGGGGTAAGAGTAGGGACATAGGTGAAATTTGTTTGTTATAAGCCGTTATTTCTGCAGTTTCCTATGTTTTTGCTTTGTATTCATTCAAAATATGATGCGATGTCATGAAAAGATAGTCAATAAGAAAGATACCCATGTGTAAGATATGCTTCTAACTTTATCCGTGAATCCTTTATCCATTTTTATTTTATCCCTACGTTATAACTTAGTGCCGTCTCTCACTTTCATTGTAATTTCATTTCAAAATTATTCTGTTTTAATTATATTTTTATTTATAAAAAATTTGTTTTGTTTTTTTTTCAATATCAGTAGAACAAGATGGTCTGGGGTAGGTTGGTTGTTTAAGTGAAGGTAAGAACGACCTGGGCGATATTAAATTAGTTTAATAAGGAGCAGACCGTGGTTTCTTAATCACGGATAGGAAAACTAAGAATACTAGGTTTTCAATCTGAACGTATAACATGCAGTTTCTGATTGCTGTACATTTTAAAAACCACCGAAACTAAAATCGTTGGAATTTTTCTTGAGCCACGAGGTCCACCATTCAACATAACACCTCCCCATACCATCACCTCATAACATACCAATAAGTATACAAGTGTAAGTAAGATACAATTGTGATTATTTGTAAAATAGGCATTCAAGTAAAATATAAATTAAGATACCAACTTGAAAGTGATCATACTCACTACCGTCATTATTCCACTGAAAAGAATTAGTGCGTTGTACCCTACAATACTGTATGGGTACCCTAATTGCTAATATTTTTGAATACCAACCTATTTAAAATGAGGCTCTGATCGTACCTGTTTGCGTTGTAAATACGGTCTGTCCTTTTGTTCTTTTAGTTTGAATAGAACTCAGTTTTCACGATTCGTAAAAATGTTTTTGAATTCTCAACGCACAAGCTGTTAATTCCAGGCACATGTTAAATAGAACCAATATTGCATTAACAATACCTTCCAAATTATTTCCAGTCGTCTTATTTTATAATAAATTCATAAAGTTTAGTTAAAAACTTGATATTTTCTCATTCGGAACCCCACGTTTATAATACCTTGGTTGAGCAGATTAAAGAAGTTATGAGCTTATGTCTAAGATTGACGTATTTATCTACGCTATACTTTCCCAACGCTCCAAAGGAACAAGAAGATTATGTAATCACTTTGAAATAATGCAATAAATTGAATTGCTAGGTACTTGTGACGAACATTTCAATTATGTTACACCTACCGCCTAGTATCTAGCTCGTGTCTATATAGGGTGTCCCAGGAGTTATGCACAATCCGACTCCTACGTGTTCTACAACTCATTTCCGACCAAAAATGCCTTCTAGCAATTTTTCGCCAGAGGCCTCGTTTCCGAGCTATTCGCGATTTAAGATTTTTTTCGTGTTTTCGATCTTACGTCATTAAAACTGTCATAACTCCCTCAATTGTGGAGATAGCTCAAATTTGATGACACCGTTGGAAAGAGCTTTAAATTTTCTATCTATTTAATGTCGAAAAGTTTTTAAATTGCATTGAAGATGTGCGATTGCTACGCGAAATGGCAGTTTTGTCAAGATCCCGAAATCGCCTGTTTTTCATCTCTCCTAGAAACCTCATGAATGCTTGACGCAGAACTGTGCAGGCATGGTAAAACGTGTGCCAAAATGTCAGCTTTCCAACGGTGTAGTCGTTTTGGTTTTTAAAAATATTTTTAGTTAAGGAAATGGTGTTCAACTGCAGAAAAACGTGTGTTTTCTGTTAAAATTGAGGTTTTTCCAAAAGTCTCGACGAAAAAAGGTTGGTGGCGGGATATACGTAACTTTTCTCGCTGAATCGAATAGTGACAACGCCAGACCTCTCAAGTGACGATTTAAGTTAGTTTTGTCGGATGCATAAACCCGTGTGTTTGTGAACAGAATCTACGGCATTTCTAAGCTGTCCGGCCAAAGTCAGGATAATCGAAGAGCCGAGAGACGGCTATTGTTTGTGTTCATTTACGATTGATTGCGATGAGTTGCATTCCCTTATCCCTTAAACCAGGCTTCTGTATCATTACCAATTCTTCTCTTTCGCCTCTTTCCTCACTGTATTTCCTTCAGCGAGGTTTTCCCTATTGCATATTCCCATTCATCATGGTGCGCTAGAGCTATTGAACATAGCTGGTAGTAATAACCAAAACCTTAGTGACAAAAAACAATTAGTAGATAAACAATAGATAGTTTACTTGATAAAGAAGGATCAGCGACATAAACAATATTATCTACCAATATTTTTTCCTCATACTATCCGACGTGTTCGCTAGGGTGAGAGTGGTACACAGGAGGAGTGTGACTCCCTTGCTGCTTCAGAAGCGTTACCATTGGCAAAACCGTACACAAAAATCATGTCAACATACTCACTTGTGGTATAGCTACTCAACTGAAAGCAAATCGTCGCAATCAAGTAAATGAACACAAACAATAGCTGTCTCCCGGATCCTGACTTTGGCTGGACAGCTCGGAAATGCCGTAGACGCTGATCACAAACGAACGTTTTCATTCATTAAATTCATTTTAATTTTTAATTTTTAAATTTTTTTTTAATTTAAATCTTAACAATCTTGTTTAAACTCTAACTCTTTGTATGAACTCAATTTAAACCCCAATATCTTACCATTGCCCAACAGCTGGATAACATGTTTGAGTCAACAAACATCTTACAAAAACTGAATTTGGTCAGAAACAAAAAATTATCAACTTTACTACACCCGAAACTACGGTCAAATCAGATTGGGGTTGATAACACACGGCGCACAAAGCAACCCCTCCTTCAAGACCTGGAGGTCGTGCGGGTCATTGCATACCCTAGCCCCTGACCAAGACAATACCTCCTAAGTAGCTTTCCCAATTTTCAAACATTAGGTATTTTTTAATGATACAGGGTTTCCCAGGACTTATGCACAATCCGACTCCTACATGTTGTACATCTCATTTCCGACTGCAATGATCATCTTATAGACTTTTGGAAAAACCTCAATTTCAACAGAAAACACCCGTTTTTCTGCAGTTAAACACCATTTCCTTAACTAAAAATATTTTTAAAAACCAAAACGACCACACCGTTGGAAAGCTGACATTTTGGCACACGTTTTACCAGGTCTGCACAGTTCTGCGTCAAGCATTCATGGGGTTACTAGGCGAGATGAAAAACAGACGATTTTAAGATTTTGACAAAACTGCCATTACGCGCAGCAATCGCACATCTTCAATGCAATTTTTAAAAACTTTTCGACATCAAATAGATAACAAATTTAACGCTCTTTCCAACGGTTTCATCAAATTTGAGCTATCTCCACAATTGAGGGAGTTATGACAGTTTTAATGACATAAGATCGAAAACACGAAGAAAATCTTAAATCGCGAATAGCTAGGAAACGAGGCCTCTGGCAAAAAATTGCTAAGAGGCATTTTTGGTTGGAATGAGTTGTAGAACACGTAGGAGTCGGATTGTGCATAACTCCTGGGACACCCTGTATATACAGGGTGTCAACAAAACAGGTCTGACGTACTAAAGGGGTCAATTCTACAACTAATTTGCAACAACTTTTGCCCCTTAGCAATTTTTTTTTAGAGGCTTCGTTTTTGAGTTATTTACGATCTAAGATTTTTTCGTGTTTTCGACCTTATCTCCTATAAATTGCTATAACTCCCTCAATTTACAAGATAATCTCAAATCTGAGTACACCGTTGGAAAGAGCAGTAAATTTCCTTTCGGATTGATGCCTCACCTTTCCCGAAAAGTGAGGTTTGAGACATAAAAAAGCTCTCTGAAAAGCTAATTTTACTTAATTTGGGAAACCTAGATTTTTTTCAATCGGAAATTGAACTATGAGAACCAATTTTTTTTTAAGATGCAAGAACGGTAAAAACTGCGCTAAGATCTCACCTTTCCAACGGTCTAGTCAATTTTGTCCTTAAAAAATTTTCCTGGGGAGGAAATTGTGTTTGAATGCTGAAAAACATGAGCTTTTCGAGAAAAATCGGGTGATTTACATGGAAAATGACGAAATCAAAACTTTGGAAGTTGGGAGAGCTCAGTGATGGTACGGAGGGTGTTTCGTACGCTGAATCGAATAGTGGCACTCCTAACTTCCAAAGTTTTGATTTCGTCATTTTCCATGTAAATCACCCGATTTTTCTCGAAAAGCTCATGTTTTTCAGCATTCAAACTCAATTTCCTCCCCAGGAAAATTTTTTAAGGACAAAATTGACTAGACCGTTGGAAAGGTGAGATCTTAGCGCAGTTTTTACCGTTCTTGCATCTTAAAAAAAATTGGTTCTCATAGTTCAATTTCCGATTGAAAAAACTCAAGGTTTCCCAAATTAAGTAAAATTAGCTTTTCAGAGAGCTTTTTTATGTCTCAAACCTCACTTTTCGGGAAAGGTGAGGCATCAATCCGAAAGGAAATTTACTGCTCTTTCCAACGGTGTACTCAGATTTGAGATTATCTTGTAAATTGAGGGAGTTATAGCAATTTATAGAAGATAAGGTCGAAAACACGAAAAAAATTTTAGATCGTAAATAACTCAAAAACGAAGCCTCTAAAAAAAAATTGCTAAGAGGCAAAAGTTGTTGCAAATTAGTTGTAGAATCGACCCCTTCAGTACGTCAGACCTGTCATGTTGACACCCTGTATAAAACAACGATATGTGTTTTATTTATCGTGGTTTTTATATCTACAGTAACTCGCAACTGGTTATGAATTGAGAATAATGATTAGGTAAGAGTTCAGTTGTACAGCATGTCCGGCGTATTCTTTTGCATTGCACAGAAACTTAACTCCGTAAGTAACCAGTCTAACTTAGGCAGTCGATTTTTCAACCAAGTTATATTAAATAGCTTCTATTACGACTTTGTAACAAGATATTTGTTACATAGTATTGTCAATTTCATCTCTCCGAAATTGAAATAACTCCCTCCGGCTACAGTGAAACTTGAAGTTGGAGAAACTTTTGGAAAATACGTTGTATTTCAAACATATTAGACCTTTCACCAATTCTAGCAGGAAATCTAAAATATGTGGTAGTTTTAGTCTTTCAAACTATAGGTCAACTATTGGTAAGTATTACAATACAAAGCTTTTTGTTGGTAGTGCTATTGAATGAAATGATATCCACCTACCTCACGACCATGTTCTTCGTCCATTTGTGAAATTCAGATTTTTAATCAAGCGGACCGTACTTTGGTTCTCTGCAAATAGTTGGTCGAGTTCTTCCATCTTCAATGTTTCAAGCCACAGAATTTCTTTGACAGGAGTACAAGCTTCAATATATTCTAATTCTGTAGTTTAAAGAGCTAAGGTAAAGTGGAGCAGGTGCATGTTATGGTTTTCAAAGTTTAACTTTAAAAAGGCATCAACAACTTATTATTGAAGCTAGTTAAATGTTAATTTTGGTTTATTATTCAATAATCGCTCTTGAAAGAAAAAATTTGAACCCCCCCCCCCCCCCCCCCCTGAAAATTTCATGGTTTACGTTTCAAAAATCAATATTGGTCCGACAACGCCCCAATTCTTTAGCCAACACTCTCACTTAATTTAAATTGCCCTTTAAGGGTTGTCAAAGTTTTGTAAAATCCCTAAAAACCTCAAATAAAGTCAAGGCGGCATAAATTTGGACTTTTTTTTAAGAACTTTCCATGAGGAATCGAATGAGCCCCTCCCAGGTCCGTAGCTCAAACCATTCCCGATGTATGGCCCGATTTATGGTGCCAACATTTGCATCCACATTCAATACATCACTAGGTTACTGCAATCAAAATAAACAAAGAGTTTTTTTTTTTTTTTATTTTTATTTTTTTTATTTATTTTTTTTTTTTTTTTTATTGCAGTAACTTAGTGATGTAGTGAATGTGGATACTGGAGTGAACTCCTAAAAGGGTTTATATCCGATACACGGGTCGAAGCATTCTGATATGCATGCTCCGCCTTACGAAATTTAAAATTTTCATATAGAATATTTTTCCATTGTAATCGCTCTTGAAAAAAACGCTGCAAATTCTTTCTCTGGGGTCTATTATTCACTTTCATTCATTTGGCTTGCATTCATGATTTGAATTTCTACTAAGCTTTGGAGTGTGCGTGTTTCACAGGTGATAGAGCGATTATTGAATTTCAGGAGGCACACAAATATGATCAACTGATCAATCCAAATAGGTATTTTGGTTGAGAACCGATTTATGTGCTCTATGCATAGCTCCTGAAATTCAATAATCGCTCTATCACCTGTGAAACACCCACACTCCAAAGCTTAGTAGAAATTCAAATCATGAACACAAGCCGATTGAATTTATTATTCTTGGGTTTATTACCCCAGTGAAAGAATTTGCAGCGTTTTTTACATATTATTATTTAAGTGCTTGAAAAAATAAAGGTAGGTCCAGGGCTACCTCAAGCATTTCCTTAGCCACATCTCTTTACTTCCTCAAGTAAGGAAAAATCTTTACTCAAGTCACAACTGTCGGATGTGACCATTGACTTTGTGAATACATTCCACCCTTGGGCTCATGATGTATATGCCCAATCGGAGCAGCTTTGCTTGATTCTAAATTGACAGAAATCCGTGTGACGCACTCAGTATTCCAGTGTTACGAATAATCACCCATCTTTCTGAAAAGTAACACTGGCCTGGCTTCTCTCACAAGATTCCACACAGTATCCAGTGAGATATTAACCAACTAGTTTAGGATATCGGTGCACTCAGTTAAAAGCTCTTGATCCTCAAAACCATTACTTCATTTCTCCCGCCATAAATTTCCCCTCGCTCTGTCAAAACCAATTCCAATACGTACAATGTTGCCAACACTTGCAATCCTTTACATGATGCTCAGTGATATTTTCGTATTTTTCACCATTGAAATATCTTATAATATGAACTAAAAGAAACCGTTTAAAAATGCGTTTCCATCAAAATCGGTAGATAATAAGTAATTTCTGTAAAATTGCACCGTTTACAGTGAACTAGGGTGAAATTTTGAGACCGTGAAGTTGGCCACACTGAGAACCGACTTTCCAGTTTCCCAAACGAAATGAAAGATAAGGTGATTTCCGATAGTGGTGGTTATTAGTCAATATTTACGTTTTATTTATTCTTAATGAAAATTGAGATGATCGTTCCGGGTTTCTCGAGGAGTTTCTTCAATTCTTCGCGGATCCTGAGAGCCTCGGAAGTTCATGGCCGATGTGTGGTATTTTAGGACTTGGAAGAAATTCAGATGTACAAGGTGCGTAGGTTTGAACGCACATTATTGTATTCTCGTTAAGTTTCTATAAGTACATATTCGTGATTATGCCCTGTAGTTTATCATTTTCTATCTTCAAGTTAGTTTGGTACGTTTTAGAGTGCGTAAAGTTGCTTGTTTCAGTAGAGCAGTATCGTATTTTGTAAAAGAGGACAACTCGCGTATTTGAGGTTAGGCGAACGCCTTTTCACCCACCAAATTTCGCCGTTGATCTAATTTTCGTTTTTTTGATTATTATAAAATCATACAACTTCTATTTTATTCGTAGGTCTGGAAATATTCGATCCAGCTGATCGTCAAGGTTTCATGAGCATGATTAGGGTCGGTGCGTATGTACCTCCTTGATATACCTTCTCCTATTCAGTTGATTTTGAGCCCTTTGCTGAATAAGTAGTTCAGTACCTACCCTCCCGGAATGTCATTTTTCTTGCATGATTTTATTCGATTTGAATGACGATTTGTGCGAACACACTTTCCTTCACGTATTTGTGTTGTGCATTGTATATCACGTAATTGTGTGATGGATTATGCTTAGGTACTTGGTTGGTGAGTAGCAAGTTTGACCGCAGTAAGCCCACATGAACATTTTAGTTTATAAACTAGTCATTTAGTTTACTTTATTGAACCTGAAAGTTCTGATTGAATAAAATGTGTTTTAATACTGAATGTGATAGGTAGGTATTATGATACCTACTTACCGAGTTACCTAGAGGATGTTGATAAGAGTGGAACTCTGAAAGTTTTAATATCATTCATAATTTAATATCATTTTTAATATGATTTTAATACCAAAGTATCCTTCACCCTTTTGGATAACTTCCTTAAATTCTGCAATTCGGTGAAAAATTGATAGAACCATGAAAAACCAGAATTCTCTGTCAAAAAATTTGAGTGTCCACACACTGGATACCATCTGTCCACAGCCAGGAAATTCTTCGTCCACACACTGGCAAATGGCGCTTTTTTCACATTCGTTTAGAAATCAATTTGTATGAGCTACAAATATAGTAAAATGAAGGTAATTTCAAAACCTGATTTATACCAGAAGGCACTAGAAAAACAAAAAGTTGAGGAAATTGAATAGGGACTGTGTACTATTAGTTGTAAGTTGAAACTTCACTTGCCTACATCTTAATCGTCCACAGACTGGGCAGGTCACCCTATATATTTTGCTTAGGCACATGCCTAAATGGGCTGAAGTAGAGAATAGGTGACCCCTTCCTCTCATCAGACTGTACCGATGTGTATATAGGATAATCGATACCACTGCCATGTATTACGGAATGATTTTCACGACTCTTATATCGATAAAAGTATTTTTAATACGCAGAGACATGTGTTAATTTAATCATGTCCTGTTCAATTCGAAAATACCGATCTGATAATTATGGTTCGAGCAACTCGACATACTGATAGGGCAGCATCCTCTTAAGGTTATATTTCAAGCCTTCGTGCCGAACTTTGTCGAATGCTTGTGACACGTCTAGAAAGATGGCCGAACATACCTTCTTCTATGATAGTCACAATTCGGTGAACCTGATCAGTGGTGGAGTGCTGTTTCCAAAACCCAAACTGGTGTATTGGGATCAGTTTGCGCTCCTTAATTATGATATGTAATCGATTGATGACGAGTTTCTCAAATAGCTTTGACATTACAGGCAGCAATGAAATAGGTCTATACGATTTTAGCTGTTCTGATGGTTTCCCAGGTTTCTGTATCATTATTACCTCCGCTATCTTCCACAGTTGTGGGGCGTAGCGGTGTAAGACAGTTGCATTGATGATCTGGGTTATAGCTTTTTGAGGTAGATTCTTAACGATTTGTCCAGTTATGAGGTCATACCCAGGCGCCTTCTTAGTATTTATTTCCTGCTTTATTGTTTTAATTACTCCCTTTACCTTGACCAGGGGTATATTTATCAGTGGTTCTTGTTCTTCATCCAACTCATTCAGACGTTCCTCATTGTCTGATGAAGGGTTTGTGTAAATATATTTGCTAGGTATTCAGCAAACAGGTCAGCTTTTGTCTGATTGTCACGTGCCCATTGCCCATCAGATTTCCAAACTGAAGGAGCACGTATCGAACATACTTGATATGTTGAAAACATAAGTAAAAACAATCTAAACAGAAATAACATTGAACAGTCAGCAAAACACTGCTAACGAAAATGGACACCTGGTGGTGAGCATACAATGGTTGTGCTCATTTTTTTTTTTTTTTAGCTCTTTGATAGGTCAATCTCTCAGATCCGCCTAAACTCAAACTAATCTATACTTTACTAAAAGGATTGATGTGGGATATTTTTTTCGTTTTTGAGATGCGGGCAAAGCAAGCATCCAGCCCAGCAAACTAGACAGAACACACACTAAAAGCGTGGACCTGTATCGATAGGAGACATCGGGTTTGTCAATATGGCGACAGTCTTATCAGGAATGGGTCACCTATTCTCGACTTCTACCCTTAACTGTATCTGCTCAACTCTGCCAATTCCTAGATGGCTCGTATGCTACAATTCGTTCTTGGCAAACCACCCCATAGACTAGCAAATCGCTAAGTACATTATTGTCAATCATATTCATTGTTTAAAGGAGTTAGCTCTCTCTGTATAGTGGTTGTGGAATATTTACAACAAGTTGAGTCATGAAATTGAAGACGAACCTTGTTATGGCCTTTCAATCTGTACAAAGGATAGCCCTGATTCAAGGTGCAGGCCCACAGATCTTAAACTAAACATTTGTCTTCGGACAGCTTCCTTCAAGAATTTTTTGTTTATTCTTCATGTAACGTTTATGGATTAAGAAATTCTAATTACAATACAATTATAATACTTCACTTTATTTACTATTAGGCGACATCTTATTATTGATACAATCAGTGAAAGTTAGTGAGAGGAGAGGACATGGATGCCAATATCACTACACTGAATTTTACTATCGAGTGGTATTGAAATCCTTAATAAGAATCACATAACCTCTTAAATTCCAACCCAATTCGGTAGTCTTGAAGAGGTGAAGGTGATGATGTGGGTTGAAATGACCTAATGTACACCTTTGAAGGGATGAGAAACAACTCAATTTGATGATCTCCTGATTTTCCAACTACATTAGGTTGGATGAATCTGTCGGTGGTTGAGGAATATCTGTTTCGATAACATCTGACTCCTAGATTGGTGTTGGGAGGGCTTAGAGCAAAGTGAAGAAGTGAAATAACTCAGCCACATTTTGTGGAGTTTTCTTCAGCTGAGAAACAAAGTTAGTATGGAGTAATATAGTAAAACATATCGAGGTTGGGCAAAGCAAACTTTAAATAAATATAGTTTGGACAACCATTTTACACTGTTCTGAGAATTATGTATTAATCAACCCCACTGTAACCTTCCACATATATTGACAGTTTTGTAAATGAACCAATGAAAAGGGCAGGATAGACTCAGAAATATGTATGCGATCGATATGTTCATGATTCATTCTGATCTATTTGTCCAACTGATCTATACTTTACTAGAAGGATTGATTTAGGATATTTTTTGTTTTTATGATGCGAGCATCCAGACCAGCAAACATCGAAAGCGTGGACCTGTATCGCTCATTCAATTGAGGATTTCCCTAGGCTAATCACTCTAAGATGCTGACAATTAACATGGTGTTCTGGATTCGAAAAATAAGTCCATTTTAGGTCTAGTATTACCCACTATCTATTAAAATGAAATATAATTTGCTTTATTGCCTCTCTCTCGCCAATATAGAAGCATATCGAAGATTCTCCTTTCGGTGGTATATCGTATTCGACGAGATGTATATTTCACAGTTGATGAACCTAATTGTGTGATGGTCTTTGATTGGCTGTAACGCTGCCACCCATTATCAATTAAGGCAAAATTCACCAGCTTCTCTCAATGACCTCTCGTGCGTTGGGCCATTAAGAAAGGTGCCTACATTTTGAAGGGGGGACTTGAATGAACATGCGTTCTAAATTGATTCTCAACGTAAAGGAACGTAACTCTGCCTTGGAGAGGTGCAGACACCCAGAATTCTCTCGCTTAGAATACGCCGCACGTAGTTGTTTTAGCTCTGAATTTCTCAAATGTTATGAGGATACATAAACGTATTGCATATGTTGGATAAAGTCAACTTATAATCATGATTTATGCCTTTTAATTTTATATATATTGTTTTGTTATTGTATATATTGAATTCGAAAATTGTTCACTGAAGAGAAATACTGCGTTAGGATTGGGAGCCGTATTCTGTCGTTCCCAAGGCGCCTCGAGGGTCAGCCTTGTCACGAGTCCGCTCCAACTCATCTATTACTGATTCTGACAACGAACTTGAACCTTTTCATTCTAGTTCGGTGATCTAATCGTTAACTTACTGATTGACACGATTTCTCGGTGTCATTGATC
The DNA here is from genome assembly GCA_031894815.1 of Creontiades dilutus. Taxonomy (NCBI): domain Eukaryota; kingdom Metazoa; phylum Arthropoda; class Insecta; order Hemiptera; family Miridae; genus Creontiades; species Creontiades dilutus. The sequence continues at coordinate 434,318 of JAVIWC010007073.1, read as the reverse complement.
GGCATTGTCTTCTATTTGGAGCCAGGAAGCATCAAATAATCCATCCAGTGTATTGAACTTGAAATGATCGTAACTGTCGTAAGATGTTTAAAAACTGTTGTTTAAAAAAAAATTGGTTATTTGTCGTCCGTTTTTTTAAATCTTAGGCGCCTGTTTTCAGATTTTTACGGGGATTAGTTTTCGAGGTCCGGTTGAAAAATTTCATGTGCAAACACATTTAAAGATCGATTTTTTCAAGAAATAACCAAATTTAGCCATTATTCCGCAAAAATTGAGCCGAATCAAGACGCGGATAGCACCACGTGAATCATTAAAAAACAATGATTCATGTAACTTTAAGATGTTTAACTTTGCGTGCTCGCTGAACCGGTTGCGCGCAATCAAAAAAAATTGATTGAGGGGTCAAATTTTCATGAAATTTTGTTAAAATCCAAAAAAATTGGGGTTCCCATTTAAAATAAGTTTATCAAAGGTTGCGCGGGGTGCGCAAATATGATATTTGCAAAAAAATAGGAAGATCCAGGAGAAAGTTTTTTGTTTACTCCCGTTTGGACGATTTTAGGAGGGGGGGAACAATATATACCTACTTGTTATCGATGCCAGCTTCTTGAAACTTGATTTGCTAACAAATCTCTAAAAAGTTTGATGGGAATGGAGACTGTTATGAATAAATTCTTAATATTTCGAAAATAATGTGGGGTTTTTCTTTAGCATGGAACATGCTTTAGCCTTGGACTAACTAGCCAAAAATGTCACACTGAAGTGGAACGTGGGATGGGTGACGCTAGATATTATAATATAGTGTATTTATTTACATTTCAAGATAAGAATAATGTACTTGATTTTATGGAAGTTAGTAGTGAGTTATCATAAGGGCTATGACCCTTTGTGGTTCTGCACATTTACATAATCAGTCTAAAGCGGCCCCTATACGATCAATAATGATGTCAATACCTTATCAGAATGACAGTAATACTGATCGTCTAGGGTTGGTAATGATGGAATGACAGGCTGGAATGATAGAGATCCGGATTTTCTGATATTGAGGCATCATTCTTGGGAGAGGAGGGGATACTGTCAGTGTTACACAGGGGATGCACTATCAGTGTTATTACTGATAGTGTAGGGTGGTTGACGTCAGTTCACCGTCATTACTCAGCTGCACAAGTGCTCCACAGTGATCGCCTGTGAACGATGGATGGCGATGATGTAATATCAGAAGAGAACGTGGGAGTAACCGGTGAAAATTAAGATCTTCCACGGTCTTTCATTGATTGAAACCTGCAAATTGATTCCTTAGGACAATGATTACATCTCGTACCCATTCACTCGAAGTAGTAGGCTTGGCTTATTTCCATGTAGTTCTGCAGCACGTGGATAAGCGCTTCTCAAGTTTCTGTTACAACAATGCTAATTGATGGCGACACAATCGCTGAAAATTTTAAATTTCCAAAGTTCCTCCCAGCTGCCAGATATATTAACGTGACAGCTAGACTCCCTTGACGGTTACACTCTGCCTCATGATAGTTTTGTCTCAATTACTAAGGAGTTACCTATTCTAGTAGCTTGTCGAAACAACTCCGTCCATTCGAAAATAGTTGCAGAAATCTTCAGCCTCTTTTGACGCTCTGATTTCTCTCAGCAAGACAAGATGAAAATACTGCTCTCGTTTCCTTAGCCATTTCTTCATCTACTGTTCACGATTCACTCTTTGTTTAGCAACTAACGCGATAATGCTTGCGGCATAAGTTATTATGCGACGGTCCATTATTATACAGACAAAATGTTCAGCTTGAGACAAGTTACTGAACGAAATAATGACATTATTACTGACGGTCTGAGGTTAGAGTAAAATGAAGAAAAGGAATGAAGTAGTAATGTCATTATCTGTAATGACATTATTATTGATTGTGTAGGGGCCACGTAACAGCATTATTACGGTAGATATATTTTAGTCAGTAGACCATGGAGATCAGGAATATTAGGGCACATCCGTCACATAGGTAAAGCCGCAATAGCAGACACGAAAATAGCTGATTGAAACCAGCAGAATGATAACAAATTAGCGAAAGGAAAGCCGTAAAAATAGCATGGCTAAAGCATGTTTTTTGAATTTCAGCAGCAGGCTCTAAGCAGTAATCGTCCAGGGGGCTTGCCCTCTGGCAATTCGTCTAGCGCTTTCTTATTTTTCTTGAACTTGTCTGAACATAATTTTAATGTGATCATGGAAAACCATTTCATCAATACTGTTTTGTTCGTTAGGTAATTTCGGAAGTATGATTGAAAGTGTGTCAAGACGCGCGTTCGGCGGCTCGAGTGGAACGTACAACGTGAGGGCCACCGAGCTGGCTCGAGACCGCCGCCTCAAGACCCTCAGCGTCACCGTTGTCTTCCTCGACGACACGAAACAGCTTTTTCAACTCGAGGTAACCAACATATCTAGGATAAGTGAATGAAAAATTATGCTGAAGAATCACTCAGCATCATCCTACTTTGTCTGCCTACATAGATTCCTTTTACTTGCGTTTACTGATTAGATTGTTACCATTTAAATCATACTAGGAAATTGAGTGGCTTGGTACCGCGTAGTGCTCTCAGGAGCGGGTGATCTATTGATTCCGATGCTTTGACGCTCTGCTTGCTCCGCTGTACTGAATACTATTTATGTGATGGATATGGTTAGTTGGCCCCTTCCCGATTTTAGAATCTGTCGCCTTGGGAGGTGGTTCGGACGCCTGCAAGCGTTGAACCATCCTCTCCTGAGTGGCCTCGTAACTATCGTCCAACTGTTCATCCTCTTGTTGATATTTTGAAGAATTTGAAGTAGTTCATCGTCAGAAATACCCGAAGCATGATGCATCCACCTCCTCGAAAGGGGCAACTATACCATTATATCACCTCACATGTAAGCCTGAGCGTGGTTACGGCCATTGGCCCTTTCTTGTTGTTAACTGTCCTGATTTTCCTGCTTCCCTAATCACTCACACTCCCCCACTGGCTGACTGCCATTTATTAATTCCCCTTTGACTTAAATCATACCCCTGCCCTACTTATTGCGATCCCCCCCGAGAATGAGAGACATTCCTCCATTCAGCCCCCCCCCCCCCCTGGCTTTTCTCTGAGCCCAGGGAGTGTGATGGATATGGATAGTTGTCCTGCAAGCGTCTGAACTATCCTCTGAGCGTGGCGGAGCATTAATTAATGTATCCACCTGCTCGGAAGGGGCAACTATACCATTCCATCACCCTCACAATCAAAGAAATTGCTATTCTGGTTTGGTACCATACTCATTACCATTTAAATCAAGGAAATTGCTTTTATGGGTTGGTATTGTGCTGGTTACCATTTAAATCAAAGAAATTGCTATTCTGGTTTGGTACCGTACTGGTTACCATTTAAATCAAGGAAATTGCTATTATGGTTTGGTACTGTACTGGTTACCATTTAAATCAAGAAAATTGATATTATGGGTTGAAACTGTACTGGTTCCACAGCCCACCAATATAGTACATGTACATGAATGTACATTTCTAAATGAAATTGATGAATAAAGTCGAACAGTTCACCAGAAATTCTAGTTGCATAACAGCAGCATAACATCAGATTTTAAAATAATTTTTAGCTTTCAAATTTGTTGAATTGGACCAGTTTACCGCATACGAATGTGCACATTCAATCTCTATGCTAGTTAATTATCTTTTTCAAAATTACATCCTGATAATTAAAAAATGATTACTTATAGACATTTTATCAAAATTAGAGGTAAATGTTATGGTAAAGGAAAAAAAACTTTCTCGAAATTATTCTGCAATAAATTTAGGTCATCTTTTGAAACGACTTTCATTTATACATATTTTTTGTCAAAAAGTTGCTGCACTCAGAGTTTGCATTGTCTTTTGTGATTTTTTTTTCTCGATGAACGGATTTTGTCTTGATTCTAAAGGAAGATCAAACATGCCCTGTTGGCTGGCTTTTTTGCCACACAAATAAAATCGCTTAATCATCAATTGGACTATTTATGGGGCGTACTTAGTTTCGGCACAGTCATCGATTCGGCACACCTCTTATCACGATCTTATCAGATAAGATCGATGTGTCCTTACATCGATCTAATTATCGATCTAAATGCGAATAAAAGCAACAATTTCTGGTGTGAAAGCAAAAATCTCCTACCAGCTAGTTTGGTGGTCTGGATGCTCGCTACACTCGCATCTCAAAAACAAAAAAAATATCCTACATCAATCCTTCTAGTGAAGTATAGATCAGAAGAAACAGAAATAGGAATGAAAGCAACAATTTCGGGTTTGAATGGTCGTGATAATAGTTTCAAGATGGCATTATATCGATGTAATAATCGATAATTCGATCGATGTAAGGACACATCGATCTTATCTGATAAGATCGTGATAAGAGGTGTGCCGAATCGATGACTGTGCCAAATGAAAACCGCCGTATTTATGTTAATTAGAATATTGTGTGAGAGGAGAAGTGTTCTCCCATATTCAGTCGAAAGTTACCAAAATTGTACAAATTTCCTTACGTTGTCTTCACAGAAAAGAGCGAAAGGCCAAGCGCTTCTTGAACTTGTTTTCACCCATTTGGAACTGACGGAGAAGCACTACTTTGGTCTCCAGTTCTCTGACAATGGCTCCCCACCGACTCTGGCAAACACTGACCTTATGGTAAGACGAATTTTCTCCAATATGGTTTAAACTTTCACAGCAAATTCAAATAAATTTAAAACTTCCGAGTCCCCTATTTGGAGCATGAGTTTTTATTTTCATCGAATACGTTTCGTCCTTCAACGAGGACTTCATCAGTCTTATTATGTCATCAATACATGTAGAGTTCTGGCTTAGACATGGTGGTGCCACACATCCTTTCACTTTGTTTCAATACTTGTAGTATGGGCAATTGAGTTTTAGTTTTGCCTGCAGCTCCTCTCTCCCATTTTCTCTTTTTTATCCTTTTTTTCACTAATTAAATTAATGACAACAACAATAATATAAATAGTTTTTTAATCATGACCAGTTTTTATATAAAGAAGGATGAGGGAGCATTTAAAAAACTTCAATTGCTCATACTACAAGTATTAAAACAAAGTGAAAGGATCTGTGGCACCACCGTGTCTAAGCCAGAACTCTACATGTATTGATGACATAATAAGACTGATGAAGTCCTCGTTGAAGTACGAAACGTATCCGATGAAAATAAAAACTCATACTCCAAATAAAGGATTCAGAATGAATGTGGTCACCCCACTACCTACACCCACTACTAATTTAAAACTTGTAACCGTATGTTTCAGCGTTGGCTGGATCCCACGAAGCCTGTCAAAAAGCAAATGAGAGGTAAAACTCGTATATTTTTTAATTTTTCGATTTGGTGGAGAATAGTGTAAAATAAATTGGAATAAAACATGGTATCGGTTGCAGGGCCTGGTTATTTCTATTTGAGAGTCAAGTTTTACGTTTCGGACCCAAGCAAGCTCCAAGAAGAGTACACGAGATATCACTTTTATCTTCAAATTCGCAAGGACATATTGAGCGGGAAGCTGCTCGTTCCTCCGTCCACTGCCTGCCTTCTTGCCAGTTACACTGTCCAATGTAAGTATTGTGGGATATTAGTGGCGACCTGAAAATCTGATTCATTGCATTATAGTTCTAAGGTCTAGAGCGGTAGTTTACTCTGCATTCTGTCATTTTGATTCGTACTTTGTTCTTCAACTAATTCTATACATCCGTATTAGAATAACTACATGGAACCATATTTTCATGTTTAAAAATTGACAAAGAGTTTCCTTAAAATTCAACTAATAACATTTTAGACTGGTGTACCTAAATACTGGTTTTCAAATTCATATTTGAAGATCAATCAAAACCTAATATCGTGGTTGTTTAAACCATTGTAGTTATGGGTTGATTACATTTCTTTAACTTATACAAAAGTTTAAGTTAACAAAGTCGTTATTTTTTGAGTTTCATGCGTAATAGAAAATGCCTAAAACTAAATGATGGGTTACGCTTTTGTGGCACAAATGGTATATCTCCTTCAAGAAAGCTCTATTGTCAGTCAATCTCCAGTTACAAAATACTGGCATCTTTGTTGTAATGCCCTTATGAAGATGTAAGTTGTGTGGCTTTGAGTATAAGGAACTCGAGATAGAAAGAAGCGTCCTCTACTGCGTTGGTAGGTTTGGAAGTCAGCAAGCTAACTGCTCATTCTATGGGAAATATATCCCCTTTCCTGCAAGTACATTTACATACACAGCAAATTGGCATTAGGCTTTGAGTCACAAAATGGCTACATGGATTCTTAGGGCTTAAGTTTGGTGCTTGGTGATGTTTACTCAAGAGATATCAGTGGAAGACGTGTTAGTTTGGAACTTCATTGATGCTAGTGACAAATTATTGTTGATACTACATAATACATTTTTAAGGCTGAAAGTCTACTGTCTCATATCTATTCTCATGTGTGATATATACAATGTGTTTAATACATCAAGAAGACCATAATCAAATCAATTCTGTTTGCAATAGCACTCGGTTGTTTGCAGTTGAAAAAATAGTGATAGCTTACCAAAACAGGAATATTTCTCTGAAAACAGTACATATTGTTTCTCCATCTCCTCAAGCGCCACGTTTGTAGAACTTTCAGTGTTTTTTAAGGTGGATGCTACATTGCCTCGACCAACTCTTGGATCATACACTTCACGCAATGCGGTGGTGATGTCAACACATGTCTCCCGAAAAAAACGAAATAGGTATCAATTATACTCGATCTCATCATTGTCCAAAGCTGGGATTGCCTGAATAGAATAATGTGTCTTAGTTTTCATGGTAAGAGACAAACAGAATGTGCTACCTTCTCCGTCATCTCAACCACCAGCCGATACCATTAGTAATGACCCTTCAACCTAGGGTGTTTCCGAACATCTAGATATTTGTGAATCTCTTGACACTATTATCAATGCAATCGGCGAAGAACATAGCCAATTTGCCTCAACAATGGACAAACGTTAGGTAATGTTTTGGCTCAATCAATTTTTACAGCTAAAAGTATAGTTATTGAACGGCTTCTTAAATTATAGTTAGCTATAGTTTCATATCGTTCTAACTGTCTGTATTGGTTTAGCTGAACTCGGAGACTACCATCCTGATGAGCATGGTCCAAAATACTTGGTGGGCATGGCTCTTATGCCCGGGCAAACTGAAGAAATCGAGAAGAAAATTTGCGAGCTTCACAAACTTCACAAGTAAGTTCTTGAACCCAGTTCATATATCGCCTTATGAAATTTATCATTGGTCTAAATCTAAATTTCGATTATTTTCAGGGGCCAGACACCTGCTGATGCGGAATTCAACTTTCTAGACCATGCGAAACGATTAGATATGTACGGCGTAGATCTTCATCGTGCTAGAGTGAGCATAAATCTTTGTAACTCATCAGCTGAGATAACAATTACGTTTTCAAGGCAAGATATGACTTTTTAAATTCAAGGTCTGTGATGGTTCAAATTGTATGTTATTCATTTCCAGGATTCCAGCGGGAAGGAGCTGCAACTTGGAGTCACTTCTAATGGGCTTGTGATATTTCAAAATGGGATCAAAATCAATAGCTTCTCTTGGGGGAAGATCGTGAAGATATCCTTCAAAAGGAAACAATTCTTCATTCAGTTGAAACGTGAACAGGTCAGAATCTAATTTCTCTAATTGAATATATAGTTTGTAGTCATGTAGTTGGGTGAATTGGTGTTGAATGAATTTGAAGGTTTTCCACAGACAGCATGTTTTACAAAAGCGTTAGCGCTCTGAGAATTTGTATCCATCTTGTTTAGGGACAATTTATCGGTTACTTCCAAGGCCAAGCTACTTGGCAATATCTGTACACACATCTATGAGTAATTAGGGTACATCAATCGGAATGTACGAATGGTCTTTAAATTTTAACGGATAATCTCTCCTTTGAATAATTAATTGTCCAATTAATTTATCGATTTTTTGTGGCTATTGATTAAATATGAATAATAGTCCTTAGGCGATGCATATTGAATGCATATTGTGTGATCAGTCGGGGTAAACTCAATAGTATCCTGTGAAAACTGTATCAAAGCTGTGGGGGATAAAAACAAAAAAGTAAGGTACTTGTTACGAGTTTCTTAGGCTAGTAAACGAAATTACAGTTTTCCTAGTGCGTATAGTATGAACAAACTTAAGGAGTTATTTGAAAACATTGGCATTTTCTTCTAGACGAATTTGACGTGCTCAGTAAGGAGTTAATTCAGGGAAGTTTTGTTTTTTGTTAACTTTATGTCGAGATGGATCTGACGTACTTGGTTAAAGGGTTTTTTGATAGAGCTTTCGAAAGAGCTTGAAAAGTCTTTCATCAAGACGGATTTGATGTGCTAGCTTTTCCTAAATAGAGTGGGTTTTTCGTCCAGACGAATCTAAAGTACTTAACCATTAGATTGTTGAAAGTAAAATAGATTTTGTATGTGTTTGAGCAAAACCAATAACCAGGCTACACCAGAAGGCGTCAGGAGAACGATTAGCGCCCTTAGCTTAGTGCTCAGGGCTTAAATAGGGTTCCCCTTCTCGTTCCCTGTCTGACCAGAAGACGGGGCCTTCCCCTTTCAATGAACCCAAGCCCTGGGTTTTCCTGGTTGTTGCTTGATTTTATAATGTGATATTGCCTATAAGAGATCATTTCTTGTGAATTGAACCTACAAGCTTCATCACATCATTTATACAATTTATTGCCTCAACAGGGGGAAAGCTATGACACTCTCCTGGGGTTCAACATAGTCACCTACCGATCGTGCAAGGTTCTTTGGAAATCCTGCATCGAGCACCACACGTTTTTCCGCCTTCATTCTCCCGCCGTCAAGCGTCGCACTCCACTTCCTCTCGGGTCCAAGTTCTCTTACACTGGTCGCACTGAAGTCCAGACTATGGAAGAAGCGAAACTACGAGTTAGATCTGAAAGGACCTTCATCAGGTAAGGAATTGTTCAATTTGAAATATCAATGCTAGTTAAAGGCTCTGGAAAGTTCTTACCTCAGTCCTATCGAGAGTTATCGTTTGGAATGACACATGATATAGAAATATACATGAATATACATTTACATTAATATTAAAACCAGGAATCATTTCAGGATGCTTAAAAGGGTAGTAAGAGTAAAAAAGTTCTTGTATGTTTTTGAGCAAAACCTATAACCAGGATTCTGATTAAGAAATATATTATTTCAACATATTAGGGTCATTGCAATTAAGGGGTTTCTTCCAAGAACCAAATAAGTCCCAAAATAGCAAACTGGGTAAATTGCCTTTTTGTAAATGACAAATCTGCAAAAAAGCAGCCTCTCTGCTAAAATGTGACTTGGGTGTTGGGTTCTTGCAGAATTTCAGCTGTTTAGTTAAGGTTTGTTCAACAAATTATTTTTTGTTGAGACAAGTATGATAGTTGTGAATGGAAATAATATATAATTTGGATCTATTATATAAATCAGCATAATGCACAGCAAAGCAACGTGTCAATAAAACTACGAACTGAGGTGCAGTAGCTTCTCGCGTAGGTTCTCTAGCAGTTCATTAAATGGACTTGTTTGGTTATTGTCTGACACACCTGACTCTTATTTTCTTCTGGTCAACAGACCAAGTTTTAAGGCCTTGCAACAAGTTGACATACACGGTTTTTACATACACAATCTTTCCCCTACATTGCTTGTATGGTAAGTAATAAAATGGCACCTCTATCTTGTTTTTTCAATTTTTGGAATTATTTGGTTATTGGAAGAAACCCCTCAATTGCTTTTATTGCTTGATTTTGATATTTTATAGTGGGCAATATTTTGGGTTGCGTCAAGAGAGAGCGACATTACTGAGCTGATGTCGTTGTTGTTGACAGAAGGTTCGTCAGACTCTTTTCATTGAGAAAGGAAATTATAAATGGAAATGAAGATTTAATATGGATAGGTCTCTGGTTGGAAGCCAAATCGTCAGTATACAGGGTGTCTAGGTTAATTATGAGAAATACTCGAAGAATCCATTCTACTGCTCATTTGCAATAAAAAGTGACTAGAGTCTGGGGAGAGGACGTGGGAGTGATAATCCTAGCGCTGCGGGTAGCTACTGGAGGAACTTTCTCCCTCGTTTATCTCTTATCAGTTTCTTGCCATAGTCTTATCTTAGTTCAGTCTTCAACCCAGGATGTAGCCCGGATTTTGTTTCATAGTTTTTTGCTGTTATGGATTCGTATCCCACATGCTCCAAAGTTTTCCAGTGTTTGAACGACTTGAAGCAGGCATATCTGTAGTCACAATGCTGTGTGGTTGAAGTACTACCACTGCACTTACGAGTCTAGTACCAAGTGGAACCTTACTTGACATTTCTAAGCTCGACATTATCCCAAAAAAACAAGTCAGGCGTGCTTCATACCAACTGCTCAACTTTATCCTGTGCAATCCTAGTCAATATCAGACACATTCTTGAGAAGAGATGATTGAACACTTCTCTAAGACACACGACGTACCCATCCAACTGGCAAAGCTGGAATTCTCAATTGGGGCTGAATTTGAAGAATTGAAGATTGGAATAGAGCAAAAGGACTTCTGCAGGTATACCTAGTTCAATTGTTTTGAACGTCCCAGTAAATTTAATCCGCTGTCTTCTCAAATATGGTTTGGTGTACGAAAGGAGTATGTAGGGTTCTAAAGTTAAAAATCAACATGCCACTCAAACTTTTCCTATAAATAGGATTGCATTGAAATTTAAATGTTCGGGAGTTCGATCGTAGAACACTTCAGCATTTTGAGAGTTACCTGTGGGTCCAGAATGCAGAACCAAGAGGTGGGGATAAATTCGATAATGCCCAGACTTGAACAGGAAGCGGGAAAATCACGGAATGCTGTGATAACGATAGTTCAAAGAAACGACGCCAGGGAGTGCTGTGCCACACTAGTTACAGCATTTCCCAGTATATGAAACTAGAGTTAGCACAAGTTTGTTTTCATTTGAGGCTTCGTTTTCGAGTTAGGTATTTCACTTTTAAATTTTTTTCGTGTTTTTGACCTCATGTCACTAAAACAGCCATAACTCTCTTAAATTACTAAGTAAAATACAATTTGAGGATACTGTTGGAAAGAGCGTTAAATTTTCTATCTCTCCGTCACGAAATCCGATGTTTTTATTCAATCCTGATTGGTAAAAAAAATTACCAAAGTTCCAATTTTGAAGATTTCTTTATAATCGCCCATTTTCTTTCGGTTTTCTTTCCTATCGGTAATGTGTTTTTTGGCTTTCACTCCTAAGGAAAAATTTGCTGAGAATTTCAGCTTTCCAATGGTATAAGATTAAAAAAACTTTTCAATTAAATTTTGTGGAGGAAATTACGTTTTTATACCGAAAAACGTTGGTTTCAAGATTAAAATTGAACGCTCTTTCCAATGGTATCCTGAAATTTTATTTTATTTCCTATTTTTAGGGAGTGATGGCCATTTTAGTGACATGAGGTAAAAAATACGAGAGAAAAAATACTTCAACAGTAAAATAACTCCTTAATTAATTAAACCGATAATTCAAAAAAATCTGTAAGAGGCACTTTTTGTTGCAAATTAGCTAAGTTTCTCCCTTGATTAATTTGGACATTCTATATATAAATATTTATTTATTTTATATTATTATTTCATTTATTTATTTTTTATTATTGAGTATTATTAATTTTTTTTACGAAAGTTTTGATTTTAATGAAAGCATAAATATCGTGAAAATGAAGCGGGAAAAGAAACTATGAAGCTAATATGAACTCCTAAAGGACTATAATAGAATATAAATAATCTAATCCAACAGGAAGCAGAATTATTAATTAACTTGTCAACGTTCAACCTGGTTCATGATTGTTTAGCATCCACTGAAAACTGCTTTCCTCCTTATGGCGATTCACTGTGAAGTTTGCAATAATTATCATCGATACAACATTATGCATAGCTCCAAGGAATCTAATAAATCAAGCACTTACCGTCCGACAAATACACCAGGGTCTACCTCAGTCCGAGGCCTCCTCACAATCCGTTATCTTATCGCCTTATCTTGTTGATATTGCCCCTTTTCTGTGTTCTTTTGTTTTTTTACTACAAACTTTTCATTCTGTACGAATGAGAAAATGTTTTTTGCTCTGTGGCTCAAGCAATTTAAAATGGAGACCACGCTTAACTTTCAGGGTTTTTTCGGAGCTCTTATCAAGTTCATGGGGTAACACTTTGTCATTTGCTCTCAACCTAATTTTCTCTGTTCATGTTTATTGTTCACACATAGGTCTTCAATCAAATTCTTTCTATACAGGGTGGTCACTTCTGTTGATATTTCCAGGTGCTCGAGTAGAAAACTGGTAGTGAACACTCCGGAAGAAAAAGCTAAAACGGGCATCACTTCGTCAACCAGATCTTCCAGGCCTTACGATAACAAAGTTACTTCACTCTCCCATGAACCCCGCAGAGCTTGGGCGGAGAGTTCGCCCACCAACTTGGGTGACGAGTAAGTTTCGATTTGCTCCAAGTTTCTAGAGAAGAAACATTTACAAACTAAGTAAATCAGATCTAATCTAAGATAAGATCCACATTTAAAACCACCCAAGTAGATGGAGATGATTCCCCTGAGGAGGTTTTGTATGAAACGGCTGTTTTTAAATAAATTCATGGCGTTGGAAACGATTGTGTTCGAATCAATAGTAGGTTCTGCACTTGTGCAACTTCAATTTATATGAAATTTACCTATCCCAGAGCTTGCTCCCAAGGTATCATGGAGCGAAGTTCAGCCACCCTTTCTCAAGCTCCTCAAAGTAAAGGCCCAAATTGAGCCACAAGAAGCATTAAGAAGTTTGAGCACTTCGAAGTAGAATTTCCCATAAACTGTCTGGACTGTATGGAAAAAAAGATCAGCATTGACTTGAGACTTGACCAGAATTTTCTCGATTTTGTTACCCTTGGTTCCTCAGCTGTCTTCCACTTTTTGCTTTGGGATTTCAGTTTGATTTGAAGCAACATAAAATTCCTAGAACCAAGACTCATCTCCAGTGAAGACTCGGTTCAAAAAGTCCCCACCCTCTTAGCTTCCAAGCAGTCTCAACAGCAAGCCGCTCTTCATGCTTTTTGTTCTGGGGACAAAACCTTGGGAACAGTTTTGGCAAACAACTTTTTCATCTCAAGCTTTTCTCTGAGAATTTTGTGGACTGTTGTTTTGCTTAATGAAAGCTCTTCAGTCGCCTGTCTGACGGTTAAACGACAGTCCTGCAGGACACAAGATTTGATTCTTTCCACGTTGTCAGCAGTGCTGGAAGTGGAAGGACGTCCTGACCGAGGGTCATCTTCCTGACTTTCTCGATCCCTCACGGAATCTTTTTAACCACTTGTGGACTGTTTGATCCTTGAAGGCATCATCTCCATAAAGTTGTTTGAGATCATTGACAATTTTGCAGCCATTCTTGCCGAGTTTTGCGAGAAGTTTGATGCTGATACGCTGTTTGGAATGATTGAGAGCTCCATGCTGACGAGTGGTAGACAGAGGGGTCACTTCACAGGTACCAGAATGAACCACTTGATTTCCCAGGGCGGTTGGGCGTTCACTGAGCGTTGTTTGGATGGTGTAGAAGGGGAACCAGCCCAGCTGGGGGGATTTTCCCTTCTCGCCTTCCCAGAACACTTTTATATGAATTTCCCGGGCATACCTCATAGTTACATCAAGATTTACGAACATAAAAGGAAACAGGAACGTTTTCTGTAAGGGGCAGTGGCTGATTGTAATTCATGACAGCGTATTAGTAACATAACCGCTTCCTTCAATATGTCTGTCCTGTTGATTTACAGTGAAGGTGGATTTCTTGAACGGACAGTCGTCGAAGACCATTCTCGAGCATTCACTCCAGTTCTTCCTCCAAGAGCCATCTCCTATGTTGACGAGGACCCAGATATCATTGAGAGGCCTACTACTGCCACAGGAATCTATGAAGTTTCTCACATTGATTCTACAAATCAACCCGTAAGTGTGACAATTTTAATCTTACATTGTAACATTTTTCAACCAAACCTTGGCGATTACTCCTAATAAAAATGTTAAAATATAGTGTTAAGAAACCCACTTGTGACTAAAATGAATAGAATTTTGTTCATTATTTTGTTAAAATTGGGTGAAACTAAGAAACAGAGCACTGTATGGATCAGTGTCGAATAACAATGAACATTCATCTGCCACACTTAAGGGTTCATCACAATCCGTTTTACTCAATTTCGGTATCATGGAAAATTCGGGTGCTCGCTGGATGGGTCGTATGCAATCATAGAAATCATTTAAAGTGTCCAAATTTTCTTATATCTCACGTAGGATCCAAACCCGCAATAAAAAAGGGGTTCCCATTTGAGAAAACAAAGTTGGTATCTATTTCACACGTTTATGCTTTTGCGCAATGTGTAATGAGCCCGTATTTGAGATCCTCGCTGAAAAATATGAAGATTTAATTTTTTTTTCCCCCACATATGACGATTTTTAGAAAGAGGAGGTGGGGAGGACAGCCTAACTCATTTAAAAAGTTTGTACCTTCTTGTCATTTTGGTTTATTATTCAATAATAAACCATTGTAATCGCTTTCAAAAAAAAAAATGTGAAAAAATTTGTTTATTTCAAAATTTGGTATCATGGAAAATTTTGTTATGCAATCAAAATTTTTCCGTTTGCGTTTTAGACCTTTCTGAACAATTTCTCCCAAACGGTTCTGTGCAAAAGATCTGAAATTTTCAAAAATCCATGTTGGTCCGACAACGCCCCAATTCTTGAGCCAGCTCTCTCACTTAATTTAAAGTGAAATTTAAGGGTTGTCGAAGTTTTGTAAAATCCCTGCAAAAAAGGTCCGGCCTAAATTTGTACTTTTTTTGAAGAACGCTCCACGAGGAATCGAATGAGCCCCTTCCCAGGTCCGTAGGTCAAACCATTCCCGATTATGGCCCGATTTATGGTGGCAACAGTCCTTGACCAATTTTGGTTTATTATTGATTTTGAAATTTATCAGTAACCTAGTGACGTAACGTATGTGTAGATGAACCTCTATAAGGCTTTCTAGCCGATACACGGGTTGAAGCATTCTGATAACCATTAAAAAAACGCTGCAATTTCTTTCACTGGGGTTTATTATTCAGTTGGCTTGCGAATGATTTGAATTTCGCTAAGCTTTGTCGTCGTCCCATTTCACAAGGCAGAGCGATTATTGAATTTCAGGAGGCACACAAATATGATCAACTGATCAATCCAAATAGGTATTTTGATTGAGAACAGATTTACGTGCTCTATGCATATCTCCTGAAATTCAATAATCGCTCTATCACTCAAAACCGCAACATCCAAAGCTTAGTAGATCCGTCAATTGAACGATAAACCCCAGTGAAAGAATTTGCATCGTTTTTTCTGACGTTTGGATATATTTCAGTACGTCTTGGTTATGCTACGATTCATGTGATTTATTCATATAATTAATCTGTTTTGGTACAATATCTGTTAATAGAAAGATTTGTTGTTACCAGAATAATGTCTTTAATGTCTGCCTATAATGTTTATCTTGTTATAATAGAAAAATGGATATCACAATAAATTTGTCTTTATTATCTTCAATATTTGACTTCTCTAATTGAACGAGTCTCAGTTAATTTAGTCAATAATAATATTTCAATGATCTATACAGTCATGTTATGGATACGAGTTAAACTTTAGCCACATGAAAATCTATCCGCTTATCATTTATTTTGAATAAACCAAGTGCCTAATTGTAATTTACCAAAAAACAGAAAGAATGTAAAGTAACTTTCATGCTCGTTAAGATTGCTAAACTAATACACGAACACGTTCCTCTCAACAACCCCTACTGGAGTTTGAAATGTGTCTCGAATTACGTAATAGGATGATACCATAGTTGATACGGCTTCTCACTCATCCTATTGCCACTCGCATCAGCTCGTTTATTTCGTTTTTTGTTGCGAATCTAGTGTGACGACGGGTTAGTTTGTATCCGTATGACTCCTGACGAAGAAGGACGATTCGGTTTCAACGTGAAAGGGGGAAGTGATTTAGCGATGCCGATTTTGGTGTCTCGTGTGGCTCCCAACACGCCCGCCGATAGGTGCTACCCGAAGCTCAATGAAGGCGATCAGGTAAAAATTGCATTCAATAAATCCAATTTCATTTTCTAGCATTCCAGTAACTTTCTCAAATTTAAATTTTATTTCAAATAAACCTCTTTAGACGTTTACATAAACTTCAACGTTCCGAAATAATGAAACCCCCAGCAGAAAATAAGGAATCGCAAGTACATGAATGGCGAAACAGTTTAATCATGAATTAGGTTGAATGGATTGCATGCTCACTTACATTTCACTGTTGTTATGTCGTTTATTTATTTTCTATCATATCACCTTCTTTTGGAAGATTTAATTATTTCGGAAAAAGGTTTAATACAATTGGAAAATGCTATTTTTGAAGGGTTATGTTGAGCTTTGCAAAGACCAATCTTATAAATTACAATATTTTTCTATTAATTCTGTTGACATCATTATGCGTTGGAGTTGAACTGCCAAGAGCTCGTAGCAAAAGCCTACTTGGAGCTTGCAGATCATGAACTTACAGATTTACCATATCAGGGTGTCTATACTAACTATGGGAAAAAAATGGAAGAACATGCAAATTTGAAGATTTTGTTTAAAATCACCGTTTTGGTTTATTATTCAATAATAAACCATTGTAATCGCTCTTGAAAAAAACAAAATTTCTAACCCCCCCTGAAAATTTCATGGTTTACGTTTCAAAGGCCGTACGCACGATTTCTTCCAAACGGCTGGAGCAAACAATCTGAAATTTTCAGGAAAAATCCATGTTGGTCCGACAACGTCCCAATTCTTTAGCCAGCTCTCTCACTTAATTTAAAGTGCCCTTTGAGGGTTGTCAAAGTTTTGTAAAATCCCTAAAAACCTCAAAAAAAAAGTCAAGGCGGCCTAAATTTGGACTTTTTTTGAAGAACTTTCCATGAGGAATCGAATGAGCCCCTCCCCAGGTCCGTAGCTCAAACCATTCCCGATGTATGGCCCGATTTATGGTACCAACATTTGCATCTACATTCACTACATCACTAGGTTACTGCGATCAAAACAAACAAAGCGTATTTTTTTTTATTTTTTTTCAGTAACCTAGGTGTAGTGAATGTGGATACTGGAGTGAACTCCTAAAAGGCTTTGTAGCCGATACACGGGTTGAAGCATTCTGATATGCATGAAACGCTGCAAATTCTTTCACTGGGGTTTATTATTCAATTTCATTCATTGGGCTTGCATTCATGATTTGAATTTCTACTAAGCTTTGGAGTGTGTGTGTTTCACAGGTGATAGAGCGATTATTGAATTTCAGAAGATATGCATAGAGCACGTAAATCTGTTCTCAACCAAATACCTATTTGGATTGATCAGTTGATCATATTTGTGTGCCTCCTGAAATTCAGTAATCACCAGTTTTATGAAAAAACTAGGAAAATATAAACCCCAGCGAAAAAATTTGCAGCGTTTTTCTTCTGCAATCATCTTTGTTAAAACGGAGGTCAATCGTCAGGCACTCCTCGGGAAAAACTTCCTCAGAATCTCACTTTCCAAACAGTATAAGAAAAAACAAAGTCACACTGGAATTAGGTTGAGAAACTGACGTTTGAGTCCTAAAAAACGTGGGTTCTTGAGTGGAAATCACCGTTTTTCTTTCTATTAGTTCGACATTGCAATTTTTGCACACTTTTACGATGAATCGAATGATCATACTTTGTCATCAGTAATCATAAAAGTACTTTACGATCATACTGTATCGCAGAAAACGGTTGTGGACCATATTTCATCGGGGAGCTTCCTAATTCCAGGCAAGTGTGCCTTGTTAACTCTTGAAAAAGCTTCCTCAATGCCTCTCACACACGATGAATGTTGCATGGTTATCTCGGTCAGTTCAGATTACGAGTTCGAGAATGCAAAACGGCAGTCTGTTCTTAATCATGGTAGTGGACGGTGCAAGTCGGCTTCTGACAAAAACGATGATTTCCATTTAAGAACTCACATTTTTTAGGACTGAAACGTCATTTTCTCAACATAATCCCAGTGTGACTATGTTTTTTCTTATACCGTTTGGAAAGTTAGATTCTGAGGAAGTTTTGTCCCAAGGAGTGCCCGACGATTGACCTCCGTTTTAACAAAGATGATTGCAGAAGAAAAAACGGTGATTTTAGCTAAATCTTCACATTTGAATGTTCTTCCATTTTTCCCACCGGTAAGACCAGGCTAAAAAAGTTGAATGTTGTATCAAATAGCTAGAAAATTTGACGCTCTTTCCAATAGTAGTTTGGCCCGTAGTTAGTGTCGACACCCTGCATAGTAGAACTCTTATTGGCCAAAATCAGTTTTCCAGTGTCTTCTGTACAGAAGTCTGTTATAAATGACATTGCAGAATGCGTATAATATCCACGAGTTACACTTTTGGCAATATCTCAGTAGGCAATGACGTGATTTCTTTTCAAGGTGCTGTTCATCAACGGGATCGACGTGACGGGCATGCCCCATGAACAGGTGGTGAATCTCATACGGGCGTCCAGGGACTCGCGGGTTGGTGAACTTCTACTAACCGTCAGGCCAAGTAGTAAGTTTCAAATCATTCATAACTAATTTTGTATTTTGAACGAATAAAACCTACGGTTTTGTGGAACTTTTGGAATTTCTTGAAACCAGTTGGTACGCAATATTAATTGCCAAAGTACAGTGGATATTCAACATTAAATTTTATGAAGAAAAAGTGAACGAATGGGTAATTCACCACTTGGATTTCCTTTTTACGGAGGTAGAACTGCCCAACAAGTCATACAACAATATGATTGAGTGTTACTATTCTAGCGTATGAACTGTTTGGTCCATTTAATCTGAGCAATATGGCTGTTTATATCTGGCTGTGTGGTCTGTAATACTTACATTTATTTTGGGCTTTCTTGAGCAGGGAAGATCTTTTTTGTTCTTTCCAAGGTATGAATTCGAATTCGGCTGATTAATTTAGCGCAGTAATTAATTAATAAACATTTATCCAATTCCTGTCTTTCTTAACCAGAATTTTACATATCTTGATCCCATGACGATGAGGAGTGCTGGCGAAAAGTTTTAAACGTAACTGGTAGATGGGGGGAATGAACCCGAGAATATGGCATAGCATACCATGGGAGCTTCCGATAGCCCGAGTATTCTCGAGCGTAGCAGGGTGGTGAGACACTGCTTCCCCGAATATATTTGGGCGTGGCATCAAAAAGGCTAGAGATCAAGATTCGGATAAGTCATCCAAGACGCCATTTGAAAGCTACAATAACCAAAGACTTCTTTTGGTGTAATTTATTAATTTTAATCATTAATTAATCAGTTGTAGCTCTTGAAGACCATTTAAATTGAGGCTTGGTAGGTCTAATTTGAGATGCAATATGCAAACAATAGTTCATGGCCAGTACGAGGTTTGGCTATTAAATAACGAGACTGCGTTCGCAGACGGCCTCCAGGAGAGGGTAGGCGGTAACCTAATGCACCATTGTACAGATGGAAGGGTCTACTATTCCAATATGAGAGCACATTTCTGGCGGTGAAGTAGTTATTTTTCTGTAGCGGTTTAAACTTGTTTTTGTTTCTACGCCGAAAACGATGTGTTACAAAAAACACTAACAACGTATCTATGTGAAATTCCTCGTGAAACTGAAGAAAAAAAAACCCAACCGAGTGCTATAAATTAATAAAAAAGGCTTGCAGTGAGAGTTCTCTATCACAAGCACGTGTTTTTGGGTGCCACAAAAGAGAGCACCAAAGATGACCAGCGTCCAGGCTGTCCTGTTTCTATTTCAACGTCAAAAAAAGTTAATGAAATCAACAAAATCGTGCGAAAAGATCGTCGAATGAGTATCCAAATGATTGCTGAGGCTGTGAATGCCAATAAGGAAACCGTCAGAAAAATTTTACATGAAGAATTGAACATGAGAAAAGTCTGTGCAAAGTTGGTACTGAAAACTTGACTCCTGATCAAAAGCTCGTCCGTCAACAGATCTGCTCAGAATTTCTCAAAATGATGGAAGAAGAGCCTGAAATTATGCAAAACTCCATTACGTGCTATGAAACATGGACATTTCAATACAACGTCAAAATTAAGCTGCAATCCATGCACTGGAAGACTCCTGAATTGCGAAGAATCAAAAAGGATGTCGAAGTCAAAATTCAAGGCAATGTTGATCGTTTTGTTCGACATCAACGGCATTGTGGTGATTCAATGGGTTCCAGAGGGGCAGACGGTGAACCAACTATGTTATTTCACAGTTCTGGCAACACTGCGCAAACGAGTTCATTAGAAACGACTGGCGTTGTGGAGAAACAAGTCGTGGATTCTGCACCCAGACAACGCACTACCTGTTAACCGTTATTTGGCCGTTAGGAGTACTCCAGTGCTGGAACACCCTCCTTACTCCCTGATGTAGCACCCTGCAACTTCTAATTATTTCCAAAAATCAAGTCCACACTAAAGGGAAGCTGATTCTAGTCGATGGAAAAGGTAAAAAGGAAAACGACGAAGCTTCTGAAAGGCCTAACAAAATGCGACTTTGAACACTGCTTTGAGTATTGGAAAAAAAGGATGGCGCTGTGTTTGGCGAGGGGAGGGGAGTATATTAAGGGGGAAAGTTCGATTATACCATGATTGTGTTCAATTAAACCTTTTTTTTATAAGCAGTCTCGTTATTTATAATAGCCACACCTCGTATGTGAATCTGATGAACATATACTTCAAGGTTTTTATTAGTTTTTGTTCTTTTCTTTCAGGTGTCTACGAGCCTGGCGATGCTGTGGAAGAAGAGCCAGTGTATCAGTACGTTACTGACTCGACCGCTGTCCGTGAAACTCTGGAGCAAAGCATGGCAGCACTGAGTGACGGTCTCATGACAGGCTCTCTCATCGTTCAGTTTGACCACCTGTTCAGAAAGAAGCTTGGTTTGTCGACCTCCCATGCCTCGCTCCCCCAGAACACCAACGCTAATAGATACACTGATATTCTACCATGTAAGTACACCCTACAACTTTGGTCTATGTATTTCATGTTTAACCATTCCAACGTGCAATTCCACTTCACTGCAAATTAACCCAACTGAATAGGTGACATTCGCAGCAAAGGTTGTCCATATTGTCCTGTGGGTGGGATCAGTAACAGTGTATTGAATACACGGTAAACATTACAAGTTGATCGGATTGACAGGGAATTTTAGAGTGCTGTAAACAGTATTTTTATTGCAGTAAAAGAGCCAGAATCTTGTATATCAGTTCAAGTTTGGAGAGAATTTGGCCATTAAGAGGGGAAGAAATTAATTTTGAATGAGAGCACCCAAAATGGTATAATTCTGTCATGAAGAGAACATATGTTTTATGCACTCTAATTCTCTTATGATGAAATATAATAAGCCTTAAGAAATTAATAAATGTAGGAAGTTCTGTTGAAAACCAAACTAATGAGTTATTTTTACTTTATTTTCACCAGATGACCTCACCCGTGTTATTCTCGAGTGTGGAACGAATGGAGACTACATCAATGCAAATTATGTGAACATGGAGATACCAGGGTCTGGAATAATCAATCGATACATTGCAACCCAAGGTACATTCTTGTAATTATGTTTCTGTTGTTTAAGGCCCTGTTTTCGTTTTATTTTATTGTTAATACCGAAGAGTATGAACGCGTAATGATGAACAAAAAATGTTCAGAAAGCTACTGATCTGAAAATTTGTTGAGGGGTTGGAATTAATGGGTGAGAAGATAACGAGAAATAGTGATGTATTTCCAGAATAAAGGTTTTTTAATTGGTGAAAGGTGTTTAAGCAGCGACTCAGCATGCTAAACGTAAACGTACTCCCAAACATAAATCTTGAGCTTGGAACTTTCGTGGTATTCCTAAGCCCACCCTTATGATCAAAGAAAGAGTCTGTTTACAAAATGCTCGTTTCTTTTCATTGTCATCAGTCTTCCGTTCCGTTGACAGCCACATGTCCGTATCCGTACTGGCAAACAAGCTGGGTCAGCATAGGCCAGCAGAATCCATGTTTATGTTTTTCAAGGCTCTAGGAAATTACTGGAGCTCCTTCTTGAAGACACAGTTGATGGTGTAGATACCTGTAAAGTAGATTTGGATAGGGTTCTGTATGGTAGATGACTAAAACAAGACCCCGAATCTAGGTCAAGATGCAACAATCTTTAAAGACTCACAAAACGCAACTGAGAAAACACAACTTGATCCGGTTCGTATTGTAATAGTTTTCCATGGTTCATTGCTGCTGATTTAGATCTCATGTTATGTTCAAGGAGAATAACCCACAGGCGAGGAGGTTTGATTAAAATCGGCCCCGCAGATCAACCCCTTAGAGTGTTGCAACTAAAGGCTTTTTCCCGTAGTAGTAAGATCACGATTTCAAACTTAGATGTATCAGTAGTTTGGGGCCGTAACACACAGGCTTAAGGCCGCGGCTCCACTGGCCGTAGCTGATCGCGCTACAAAGTGCAGTTGGTAAGTCAGAGAAATGAGAAGGCAGGAAACAAATGGAGGTGGCTTCACTAGCGACAGTCTGCAGCGTGAAACACAGAATGTAGACGTCGTGCGCACAGAATGGAACTGGTCCTATTCTACCGCTACATTTTGCTGCCACTACCTTGCGCCACTAGCTGTAGAATGCAGCGTCGGTCACGTCTCAGTAACTTGTGGCATGATCGTTCATTGGTCACGTCCACCACACTGACTTCTACTGCTAGTGAGGCCATGGTGGCGCGACGGATTGCAGTTGGTTCTCTGTTGCCCGTGGAGCCACCCAACAGTCGCGTGTAACGCGCGAAAATTACGGCGCGATCAACTACAGCCAGTGGAGCCACGGCCTAAGCAGACCCATAACTGTAGTCGTTGATGCTCGAATCTCAGTTCCGTCATTCTTGAGCCTCTCAGTTGAACTGCGATTGCAAATGAGCAACTTAGAGGAAAGAATAGCTTGAGAATCCATGAAACATTGGATTATCTGATAATCGCAAATCTTTTCTTCCAACTCGAATCGAAGAGGGTTCTCTACTGTGACGTTCGTAGAATAAGATGAGCTGTGTTTCAAAAAGAAAAGAAAATTAGCTGTAAACCTCTTCATCAGAACATCATGCTTCACACAAGTAGCAATGTGTTACAAGCTAAGAAACTCCTGCAGTCAAAAAAGTTTGATTGATTGGCCTTGGTAGTCTAGTGGTGATGGCGGCCATGTTCTCGAAGATTTCTCTCTTGATCTGGAAAAATGGAACAAGTTCGAATTCTGACGAGGTAACGATTCATTTTCAGGCCAGCCCTACTGGTTGCAAAGTAAGACCAAACTTGAACACGTGATTCCTCTCAAGCCAGACTAAAACACTATACTGGAGTGAATAATTTCATTTATTCACTTTCTGAGTGTAAACAACGAAGCTGAGCCATCAGTTTCCCCTCATCACTAACCCAACCACCAATACAACAGTCCATGGATGATGGTTGACCCTGGGGAAATGTTGAGAGCGGGAAAACTGTCTGAGAGGTTGAATTAACTGCCACTTGTTGCCAAATGGTTGATATGACCTTCCCCAAGGATTTCCCCCAGATGTTGGGTAAAATTATGAATTTAAATTCTGCCTAGGTATTTAATGATTAGCAAATGGGTCTAGAACGAGAAAGTTTGGGCCTTCAGCTTTGACATTAAAGCAAACACAATGGTTACGGTTGAGTCATTGGAGGCAAACTTGCACTATTCCGTAAGTGGCGTCGACACGTTGTCAATTGTGGATGTTGCTTGGGTTTGTGGACATTGACATTTCTATTTTGGAAGGCTGAAATTTACTTTCTAAATTGTTCACAACGATTTCTTAATTAGCATAACTAAATTTGAACATGGTTTGTTTTTAATTGTTCAGCAATGGGAGTTTTCCTTCAAATATTTGATTCCTACACTGTCACCATAAATCAAGACTAGTTTTTAGATGTAATTGTGAATAGTTGAGTAGGATACTGACTTATGTTCCTCACTTTTATTTGCAGGTCCACTGGCACAGACAGTCGGAGACTTTTGGGAAATGATTTGGGAAACTGGTTGTTCGCTCATTGTCATGGTGACTGGGCTCGTTGAGAGAGGTCGAATAAAGTGTCACAAATATTGGCCTAACATTGGAGAGAGCATGGAATCCGCGGGGCTGAGGATAAAATCCATCAGATGCCACTACAACAATCCAGCCGGTTACATCTGCAACACTCTCACCCTCTATCACATACAGGTAAATTCCTTCAGTTGATAATTATGTCGTACTGGATTAGATAGTCCCAAGGTAGGGAGTGTTGCAAGGACGGAATTTGTTGCCGAAACTTTGAAAAAGCATTGACAACGATTGTAGAAGTGGAATACTGACTGTAGACGATTGCGGTTGTTGTAAATGATAAAAACTGTGTTTAAAAGCATAGGTTCACTGTTTTCTGTTATTTTATTAAGTTTTTTAAAGGTCTACTTGAGATGGAGGCGTAAACTTGTTTTCCTCTCTTATAATTGTTCAGCGTGAATTCGTCTACCTTATGCATTATACAATTTTGAAAACCCCTTGAAAGAGAACAACTGTTTGATAACTGGAAATCCGATCTTTCATACAACGTTTACATGATTGTGATGAAAATTGATAGTTCGTCCTTCTCCCTTCTGAATCATTTCATTGAACTGGGATTTTTCGTAAACTCTTTCTCTCAATGACTACTTACCAAAAAGTAAGAATTTGCCTCAGTAGACATGTTCTTTTCGATCTGTCAACAACGAATGCAAAACTGAGTTTATGGCCTTGCGTTAATTTTGATCAGAAGTGTATTTCAAGGATCAACCATAAACGGGAGGAATAACTCCCGCCAGTAAAATTGCCAGCAACTAGTTATCGGATCTCAAAAAAAGGAGGATTTAGTGGAAGCGAATTGCCAATTTTACTTGCTCGCCTAAATGCGGCTTTATTCAAGTTATCTTTAGTCAACCTTGTAATTTACTTTTTCTACCTATAACCTCTATCTGGCTTCATCGCTCATTATCCTTCGAAATCGTGTGCTGTTGAAAAAGTTAGGAATCCATGTACACTGTGACAAAAAAAGCGGGACAGTAGACCTCTATGGTTCTACAGCCAGATCATTTAAATGATTAATTTTACAAATTGAAAAATTGCCTATGCAACCTACAAATATGGGATTCTAGCTCAGAGGAGGGGAGCTAGTAAACAGAGATGAAAGCTACGGCTGGGTGGGGGGGGCTAAGAAGGGTTACGTGAGAGCATTCTGTGTTCATAAACGGTACTTGCTAAGCCTTTATCTTTAGATTCAACCAGGGCACCAGAGAGGCTAGTGCTTACCAAGGTGGCAGGTACACGAATGACCCCCTTGGGCGGGTGGAAAAGTGGTGATGCTGGGATAACAAAGGACGGAAGGAGCCCACCCAAAGGTTAGTTGAAGGAGTGTTGAGCGAGGGGGGGGGGGGGGGGGGGCGGAACTGTCGGGTCAGTCGCTAAGAACTGGATTGTACTCCTGTTAATCATTTAAATGATAATATCTTTACTAATTCCTAGGTAAGATGAAAAGAGTCACCCTCTGGTTGTGGGTGCGGTTGAGGTTGTCAATATTATGTGTGCGTGATGTCATCGATTCTGATCCAATCATAATAAGATTTTGCCGTCTATTGAAGTTTAAACATCTTTTGTTCTTCGGATTTTCAGAGCGAAGTGGAAAGGGAAGTAACTCAATTGCAGTACATAGGCTGGCCTGATCACGGGGTTCCAGACAATGCTGCTGTTTTCCTTCAGTTCATCAATGAAGTTCGGAGGTGTCGACAAAATATGGTGAGTACACTTTTAATGTTCACTACTTTCTACGAGCAGATTTTAGATACTTCTTAATTATTTCTAATGAGGTATTATCGTAAATTTGGAAAAGCAATACCTGTGCTTGTTTTGTTATCGTATGTTGTTCAACCTAGAAAAATATTTCGTTATCAACTTATTCAGTTTTAATAGTATACAACTGAGATCAATACGAAACTGTTGTCAATGTTATTTTCATCATTTCCCGAGCTTATACATTTCGATTCCTGAGCCTGTAGCAAAATTATCGAGATTTGGCTATTTGGCAAGTTTAATTTATGGGGAATGTGAACTGTGGTAAATTGAGGTACTCTTTTTTGAGGTTAACTCGGGAAACAAAAAGTAAACTAGCTGCCTCTTATTTAAGGGCCTCCGCTCGTTCTCCAAACGCTTGAAGACCGTATAGAAATCACTAGTAAAATAATGCAAAATGTCGGAACAAAATGAAATCTTTGTTTAATTCCCATTATGCACAGGTGTCTAGCCTATGAAAATTAAAATCTCATCCAATATTGAAACATACGACGAAACCTATCGTTGCTTACCAGAGGACTGAACTTTTATTGATAATTTAAGTTTTATTTGTAACATTGATTTCCAGTATCAATAAAACTCTGCATCACTATGCAATTTTGTCCTGTAACTTGAGAAGGATTAAGCCCCTCTTAATTTGGTGAATCTGACGAAATATAGAAGCCCAAAGCAAAATGGTGTGAAAGTATATCTAAATATCAGCGAATATAAAAGTTATTTTCCTACAAATGGTAAAGCTCCTTAAAATTTGCATCAGTTGAGTCCCCTGTGTTTGAACTGCTGGTGGTACTGAAGAGTCTGTCGCCATGATTGACATGGGTAGTAAATCCATTGGGGATTCAATATATCATATTGTGATCCTCTTCCAACTCAATAAGGTAGTTGCCTCAGCCAGACAAGAAAGACTCCTTGATGCCTTCCCCTGAAAACAGACAACGACCAAACGAATCACGAATGTGGGATGTAGAAAGGATGGCGTATTTGGATTACCCGGGTAGTTAACGCTGACGCCTCCTTCGACACTCAAACGGGGACATCAGTTTCCCAAAAAGTTGTCAATGCAAAGCATAGAATATATGACAGGGCAGCCGAGGATATGAGAGGCTCGTTTACTCCCTTAGTGATATCCTGCAAGAGCTCCGTTCACAAAGAGTACGACTGCTTCTTAAAAACAGTAGCAATTGTCCTGTCCGACAAATGGTCGAAACCTTCGTCGCAAGTGACCCAGTGAGTGAGAGTGATGACCCAGATGGCTGTAATACGGGCGGTTTCACTGCGGATTCGAGGCTCAAGAAGAAAAGTCCGCTGCCTTGGGCTGAAGATGGAGCCTTGATGCCACTCAACTAGAGAGTTGAGCCTCAACCCATTTCCTTCTTTTCCATAACAAAGATTCCCCCCCAACTACCCATTTAGGGCAGCTCTTCAAAAAAACCAATTTAGAAAAAACATTTTTAATGTCAATGTCGTATTCATTCAACGAAAATCTGTTAATATCATCTTGCTGCATGAATGGAACATTATCTTCCAGTTCTTTCAAATAATCTGGAACGTGTATTATTACGTTTGTAGTTGGAGCCCACCGTAGTCCACTGCTCAGCTGGCATTGGTCGTACTGGGGTTCTCATCCTCATGGAAACTGCTCTCTGTTTGATTGAGGCCAACCAGGCTGTTTATCCTATTGAAATCGTAACGAATATGAGGGATCAGCGAGCCATGATGGTCCAGACTTCGGTAAGTCACTGCATAATTTAACTTGCTTCTGGTTTTCAGTATTGTCCCTTCTCCCCATAACATTTCCTTCTAAACCAATAGATTTATTGCTTCCGAGTCTACTAAGGTAGCGGAAGCATTGTTTTCACTTTCGGAATGTGAAAATTTTTTTGTCTCCAAAATCAAAAATTCCACTCGCGTTTTGCGTTTTAGACCTTTCTGAACAATTTTGGTTCTGTGTCTGTCTGTCTGTCAGCAAATCCTTGTTACAGGCAAAACTACACGAAGTTATAGTCCGATTTTGATGAAATTTTCAGGGATTGTGCGGGTTGGGGGGATGTAGATGGTCCCCTATAGGTTTCATGACCCCCGGATCAATAGTAGCCTCTGCGCATGCGCAAACGTGAAATCCTTGCCACAAGCATAACTCCGGGAGTTCTTGACCGATTTCGATGAAATTTTCAGGGATTGTTCGGACTGATGTAAAGATGGTCTCCTATGAGTTTCATGACCCCCGGATCAATAGTAGCCTCTGCGCATCCGCAAACGTGAAATCCTTGTTACACGCATAACTCCGGGAGTTCATGACTGATTTCGATGAAATTTTCAGATATTTTCTCAAGTTATGCTCCTGCATAACAATAAATTTATTTATTGAATATTTTATTATTCAATATTTACTTCACCTAATTGAACGAAGTTCTTTAGTCAATAATATTTTCAATGATCTATACAGTCATGTTATGGATACGAGGAAGCTATGTGCCACACCCACTTGGCAGACGTTTTTTGGTTTATTTGCATATCTGCATTATTGAACATTTTTGTAATTGAACATGAACGAAAAACTTGTAACTGGTCTAATATGTTTCAAGATGAGTGAATTTATGAAATCTCTCTGTTAACCTTTAATGGACTTAGGCTTCAATCAAATAAAACCGAAACATACTCATGAACATGGAATGAATTAATACATTATGAGAGTAGCATGTAATTGTGATCGTCAGCCAGGCTGTTGCCATGTGCCTTGTAATGAATGCGTAGTAATAATATGACATTCTCCCCTTGTTATTTTGTAATGTAGTCCTTCAGATACATCGTCGGATTCCTGGTCCTGAAGCTGGCCACTGGAATGGAGATTACGCATTTTTTAAGCATACAGGCTCAAACGTATCATTAAAATTAAGGGGGACTAATGAGCCATTAAAAAAATATTTTTTTTCAAAATTTGCCAAAATTTGCTTTTCAGGCTCATTTTTTATCCTTTAGTTCCTTTTAAAAAAATAAAACATATTATTAAAGACTGAGACGAATAGATAATTTTATGCTCTTTCCAACGGCATGGTAGGCTTTATTTGCAAATACTTTGAAAACGCCGGAGTTACGGCTGTTTTAATAAACCAGTATTGAAAGGGTAAAGTAAAAGAAACGAAGCGATTCGATCCAAAAACTATATATTAATTGTCTCTTAAAACTAGGGTGTTCCAAAGATTCCAAAAGTTTGCTAATTCTGGAGAAGTGCTTTCCTGCCATATCTCCCCCGCCCCTCGTCCACTTATGAACTGATGTACTTCATTTTCATATTTTATTGTTTCACACTACCCTCGTACAGATTAATTCATCAACTTTAGTTTAATACAATTTTAATTTAACTGTAAGTCAGTATAATCCAAGTTTTAAGACCTATCTATGTGTAAATCAGTTATTAATAACTAAAATGAACCAATAAACCGAAGTTGCCATTTCTGATTGTCTTGTTCACAGAGTCAGTTTCGTTTCGTTTGTACGTGCATACTCCACGCGTACACAGAAGGATTCTGCAAGCCCTTGCCGGAATACATATATCACTGAACTTCCTTCGAGCTGGAGTCCTGTTGAGGCTCTGACATCCGTTGAGCTCTGGTATCGCCATCACCATCTCCGGACTCGGGTGGTCCAGCCTTAGGGCACCTTCGTCTCATCTTACAGAGCGTTTTAATGCTCCGTGTCCTGCCCACCAAAGCAGTTGAGTACAAGTTTCTCTTCCTATCCCTCGTTCGTAGAGAAAGGAATCTACATATAACAATTAGTAGCCCCGCCGTTTTTACGTTTATACTAACGACTTAAGAAATCCGCGAATTTTAATTTGCGTTCATTTGAGAGTTTGAAGACTTGAATTTAAAAAAAAAATGATTGGAATGAAAATTGTCGAATATTTTTCAGGGTTTGTAGAAAAAGTTGTGGTTTCTTTTCGATAAATGATCGAAAACATTTTCTGTGTCGGAAGCCTTAAAAAAATGTCTTGAAGGGACGGAATCTTCGGAAAACATTGTGATATTTTGCATTCAAAAGCGAGAAATCCACAATATATCATACTCTTATCTTTTCCATCCACTAGACGTCCTTTGAAATCGTTGAAAAACAAAACAAACGATGCCATACTGATTTAGAGAATTTCTGTTAGAAATAGTAGCTATTTATTTTTGAGTGGTGTTATTTGTGATATTTTTTTCATTTTAAAAGTGGAAAAAAAGTAGTTTTATCGGATTGGTAACCATCTTTAGTTGGAGCGTTTTGTAATGACTCATACATTTAGGTATGCGAATTAATTATAGTTGTGTGATCGAAAAGACACAAATTAACGAGTGTCTCGTGAAGTTTCAATTCGGCCCTCCCCCAATGGTATGCAATTTTCTTGATAGGTAGCTGTATTTTCAGGATTCGAGTGCTCAGTTGATTTTCAACGATTTGCGAAGTTTTTTGCGCTGGAACCGTTCTTGATAGCACGAAAACGTGAAGTAACCTTCATTTGATTTTATATATCTTTTAATGTCGGATTCGTTCTGTGGGTATTTTCTGAGAAAAACGTCTAGAAAATTTGACATCCTTAACTTCTGCCATTAATTGACTGTTTTATTAAATTTGGACTGGGGTTCCTTTCAAAGAAACTCGATTCAGAGGAAGGATCAATAATGTGAATTTAATTAAATTCTTTTAAAATTCAAGTACCTAAGCAACCCTTGAGTTCGGGTTCTGTGAGCACAGAAATTATATTCTAGCAGACTTAGTGTGGCTGACCCCCTGGAAAAACGCTCATGGTTTCCAGGAGACAAGAAGTCGGCCCCGATCTCTTAATTTTGGGTCATTTAGAAGTAGATTATTCAAATGCATAAGACGCATAGTGTCTGTTCAATTAAACCATACGTACAACCTATCTAAAAATAATTTTAATGGACTCTTAATTTCTGTGATACGTCAAGTGGACCTGATTGTACGATAACTAGTGGGCTGGTGTTAATCACGGTTTATCCCTGATGAAGAACAATAGTTCCATGAATCACAACACACTGTAATGTTACTAGCAAATTTCAGAGGATGGTGTGCAAGTAGCTAAGGAGCTAATCCACAGCTCAGTTCATATTCTTCCAAATAGGCTTGAGTTCATAAACCTATTTCTAGTGGCAGTAGAAAATTCATTGAACTTGGTGTTGGAAGATCCAAACTTGGTTAAGTGGGGACACGTTGCGAAAAATTATATTTTGTATTCGATCTGTTTGAGACAGTTTTCGTGTGAGCGGCTACGACGTAACTAGTTCTCTTGAATCGAAGTTTATCTGATATCAAGCTTTCTTGCCCACCACTTACAAACTCCTTTAGTTTATTCAAGTTGGTTTAGTGGATCTTAAATTTCAACGCTTGTGAGCCACTATCCTTCGAAAGTGAATGTCCAAAACTAATTATGGCAACTGTGATGGCAATCCTTCCTTCTTACTTGAATATTTAGCGTTCAATTTATTTCTTTAAATCCACAGTATTTCCTAAACTTGAAAAATGTCTGTGTTTGGGGGACCTGTGACATTGCATTTTCTGGGTGCTACCCTATTGTGCCTTCTTCTGACTTTGGGAATAGGTTCAAAGAAAACTCGCAGTGGTAGAAGAATGGGCCTTATGTCAAAAATCCAACAGCGAGGGCGATATTAGGTGTTCCACGATTGTGAGGCAGCCATTGGCCTTATTAATGTTTGAACAAACCTTCCGAAAGAAATTTATTCTGAAAAGCTGACCTTTGACCACATGGCTTCCCAGAAAAGGGTTATGTTATTACGCTCAGATTTAGGTTAGAATCAGAAAAAACTCTTCATTCCGAATGAGTTTGCCTTTTCCATTGTTAGTCTTGAATCAATTTTGTGGATAAAATGCGCAGCTTCTTAGAAAATTAATGGATTTAACGAAGTGAGCTTCATTTATCCACAGCTGATCCATCTCTTTGGTTTAAAACCTGAGGGCATTCTGGTAATACTAGGTTCATGTCTTTTGTATCAATTTTCCTTACATCGATGTAGCTCAACAATACTTTGTCGAAGAAACCTCCTCCCGACCAATCAAGTGTAAATTTGCAATCACAATTACGGTTCTAGCGCAAAACACTTCCATTCTCTGTATAATTAAAAACATATTTTATATTTCTTCTGTATTATCCATTGGTGTACTTTGAATTCCCCCGAATATTCTAATAGTTTACATCTCGTACCTACTCACAAATTCAAAATGAAAAGGAAAGACATTTTGTATAACATTTGTCATCACACTCGTAACAATAATATTGATGAACGTACAACAAAAATGTCGTTTGCATTTTTACCGGTGCCAAGTGAAGAAATAACAGCTCTTTTTGACAATTTATTTTTAATGGATAGTTAGTTGTAATGTTTTTGTTATCTTTTATCATAAAAATTTATTTTTTCTATTGATTGCATCATTGCTGTGCCATTTTAACCATTTGTTTTTTCTTATTAAAAAGTCTATTCGCTTTTAAAGGATATAATTTATGAAGTATTAGTAAATTGATCTGCATCATTTTTCACGACACTTACCAAGTATCATATAAGTTCGCACTGCTTCTGCTAGTGATGACCTTTTTTCGCTTCTTCATAATGATTTTAACACTAAATATTTAAACATTAGATTCATTAGTCGTATTTTTCGAAATTTAACAAGTCAAAAACTTACACCCCTTTCAAGGAAATATATCTTTATTTTATTTTTTCAAAATGATTGTTACCTATTTAGTGGTGCGAACTTTTTTTTTAGTCTAGTCCGAGTGCCGTGATAATTTGGTTTATTGTAATTATTATTTTCTCTTGAAATATTTGGAACAAATATGGAATTAATAATCCAAGGAACAGTGTGGGAAGCCTCTGAAATCAGATTTCGTTAGTATAATTTTCTGTAAGCTCCTTTGGAAACGTATTACGCCTTTTATCGTCACTTAACAATCACACGAAGTTCAGAGGGCTGGTCGTTTTCAAAGGAGTTGGCCTTGAGGTCAGTATATGCAATTATTTTTAAAACTGGATATTATTGGTCAACATAGGGGACTTGCATGACTCTTGGAATGGCAGTTGTCTGAAATACACCAACAACTTGAAAACTATTCTATTCTTTTACTTTCTGGGTAGAACCAAAGAATAGGTAACGCACCTCTTATCAGTGATAAGTTATCACACTCGCCATATCGATATAGGTCCACTATCGTTTAGTTTGGTGGACTGGATGCTCGCTACGCTCGCATCTCAAAAACAAAAAAATATCCTACATCAATCCTTCTAGTAAAGTATAGATCAGTCGGAAAAGTAAATGAAAAGTGGAGGTAATAATATTACTTATATTATAACACGTGAAATGAAATTACTTACATTTATTGTAAGAACTTACTTTTATTGTGAAGAAAGTGATGGGGAAAATGGCGCGTAGTACGTTCCGCATACTGTTGTCAGGTGAAGGTACAATGGTCGTCATAATCGTTTCAAGATGGCGTTATATCAATGTAATAATCGATAATCATATCGATGTAAGTACACATCGATCTTATCTGATAAGATCGTGATAAGAGGTGTGCGTTACCTATTCTTTGGTTTAGCCACTTTCTGAAATAATTTCGACTAATATCTGAGAAGTTCTTTCACCACCAGGTTGATATAGTTTTGTCCTTAATATAATCAATGAGCCAAAATTACTTGGGAAGCTTTAAACCTGAAGTGGACATTTTGAAACGGTTTGAGCAAATTCAGTTTTTCATTATTCCTAATTGCGCCAAGGACTTCATTCAGAAATAATACACACCTCAAAAGAATTAAGGGATCACTGAATGAACTGATCACAGATTCCAGATTGTTTTATATTGGTCATATTTTACTTTTTATTCCTTTTATTTACCTTCTAAGAAACAAATTTTGAGAGTTGAAAACAATCTTTTGAAGTGTGACCTGAACGTGCTACTGTAAAAACACAAAAATGGCTAAAACAGGAATGTCTCAGCTGCCACCTCCTATGCTCACGAGCGAATTCGACTCTAGCAGCTTTATGGCGGTTCGTAAGACGAGGCACTTTTGCAGGACAACGAGCCTTCAACCCACTTTCTCGCAGCCTATTCCGAACAATCTGGTTGGACACCCTGGTTCCAGTACTCCTACTCAAATTTCGATTTCTGAGACAATTTAGCCTTAAAAATCGGTCTTCAGTGAGGGAAGTAGCCCTTGGACGACCTTGCCCGGGTCTTCGATTGAATGACCCTGTCTCCTCATATTGCTTCCAAAGCCTAGAAATCACGAATTGGCTTACCGCAAGAGGCCGAGCAACATTGCGTTGAGAACAGCCTTCTTCCAGCAGTGTGACTGCTCTACACACATCGACTTCTGAAAGAGATCGTCTAAGGATGGCCCCAGCCTCCATGGGTCACGAAATGAAAAGAAAAAGATGAACGACTCACAAATTGATGGAATTTTGACGAAAATACTCGGATTTCATTCTGTTTTGATTCATGTTGGAATTGGATACTGTTCGCTCACAGCGTTCATTCATGATAGAAAAACAAAAACAACCTGCATCCACTCTCCACTAGATACCCAATCATGAGATATGCCAAGGACTTTGTCCGATGGATCTGGGGGGGCCCTGACGTCTTCAAGAAAAAGTGATCCCTCAATGATTTTGAGGTGTGTATAATTTCCTAACGAAAATTGGCTTAAGAAAATAATTGGTCAGTTGTGAAACAGATTTTCATACTTTTCCAGTCGAGTTTTCAACACCTGAATACCACTTCATCAAATAGAGCTGATTTATATTTAATAGAGGTGATTTTATCCTTGCCGCAATACGATTGTGAGAATAAGTAACTGCCGAAAGTTTTAGATTCAAACCATCAGGCACTTTTTGTAGTTGTCCTTTCTTGCTATAGAGTTTTTGGTTGAGTCAAAATACAAATACTCAAATATGAATACGTTCGAGTTATACTTGGGTCAAGTAGGCAAGCGCCGATTTCCTGTAAAAGTGGTGCGGTGGAGACTGCAACGAAGTAGCCATTCGACCGTATTTTTCGGATTCATGACTGCGTTTTTAGTTGACTTGTAAAGAAAAGTACTAGTAAAAGATATTTACTAGAAGTAACTTGGGTAAAGAAAAACGCATCTAATCTATTGGTAATTCGTTGGAAATCGTGTTCACTGCTCCCAACCATCCTTGAATTAGTCCCCAAGACATGATATTTCAAGTCTCCAACTATATAGTTCCACTTGTTGAATTCGCTTCAATGAGGATGCCAGCATTCATTGTTAGATCGGGACAAGTACAGAAGTTCACATTGAAATGTATTCATTGGAATCTACCCAGACAACTAATATCCTCTTTGGTTGTTGAGTATGACATAATTGAATGTTTGGATAATTTGAAAACCAAAAACTGTCAATTAGTCTTTCTTTGTTTCTCACAAGTACGCACATGTCCCCTGTCAAATTTGCCGCTTCAATATTTGTTCAATTCTTGCACTTTTTTTCACTTCTAAAATTTGCTGTCATGCCTTGTCATTTGGGATGATAAATTCAACATCGTCCAAGCATTAAACGCTCAGCTCGTTTGTTCATCAGTACTCCCTTTCCACAGGCCAGTTCTTTAAAGTCCATTCAACTTATTTGAAGTAGATCAGATAACGAGTTTAAATGCCATTTTCAACATATAGTGTACACCGTTTGTGGCTAGTGATGAAGTACGTTTGAAATCATCTTGGTACTTTCAAGTTTACATTATTTTCAGTTTAATGTTGTTTAATTCGATAACTTAAAGTCATGCAAGTTTCCCTATGTAACTTTGTTTAACGTGTTCTGCAATTGCTTTTAGGAATGTTATGTATTAGGTAATGGAATGTTGTCTGGCTTCCTAACAAATCCAGGTCTATATTGAGACGTTCTTTCTTTGAGATCATTTTCTTTTATGCTAAGTTAACTGAAACTGAGCAATAGATAGAACTGTGTGTGGTGTGATTTCTCTGGCGAATTGATATAAACATTGTATACAAATCGGGTTTTGAGTTGTGATGGAGATCTGAGATCAGATATTACAAACACATTTGGAGAGAGATGTTGAAAGTACAGGTAACCTGTGAAATGGCCTATAGCAGATTATTGTTTTGCAAGTTAGAACTACATTCTAGTATAGGAACGAACGTTTCCTGTTTGCAATGCCCAGATTTGTTGATTGAGCCAATTGTTATCGTGGTCTTTCAATGAGCCAAAAATCTACCCACCTAAGGTGCTGAGAGAACTCATCGCCCCCATATGACCTGAATTGCTGTTCTCATAACTTGTTACTTATTTATTATAAATATCTTTGCTTATACAGTTCGGGAGCAATCATAAACATTGAATCTAACAAATCTTCTTCTTTTTTTTTAAATATGAGACGAAAATGTATTGTTATCTTGACTTGCTCTTTGATTTCATAAGCTGCTTCAAATCATGAGTTCGAAAATTTTCTATACGAGGCAGAGTTATCCATCTTCCCTTACATTTTAATTCCGGTTGAATCATATAATAAAGAATAGCAAAACAAAAACTCTGTGAAGAAAGGTTAGGCCTGATTAGTTTCATTATACGTGAGTGGCTTGTTGGCTTAAGTCATTGTTACTGGTTACTAAATAAGAAAGACGGTTTGGGGTATTAAATTTCCCCAATTCCTATTATGGTTCTAGTTTAAAACATGGGGAAGTTTGGAAAGAAAAGCAAGAGCTTTGTTTTTGCCCCTAACAGGCTCTTCCCTTTCCTCTGCTATAGCTACACCACAACGACAAGGAACTTGGTTGCCAAAATAAGCACCAGATTGGAACTTCTGTACTATAATTTTGCAGGAATGTGCCCTGCTTTCCCGCGTACTCTTTCCCCAAAATAGCTGTATCTGCGCATACCATCCGCTTCTAACTTTGCCTCTCGTATTTACTTGAGCCAACGAATGTATTCTGATCCAATTCTACGATGTCCTCCAACAGCCAGTGGTACTTAACATGATGCTTGAACTGAGGTTTGTGATGGATATGGTTAGTTGGCCCTTCCCGGTTTTAGAATCTGTCGCCTTGGGAGATGAATCACACGTTTTCAAGAGTCTGTGTCGTCCTCTGAGCGTGGCGGAGCATTATATCCGTATTCAGCTCATTGGAAGGGGTAACTATACCATTCCATCACCTCACATGGTAGCAGAGCGTGATTAAGACCACTGGCCCTTGTGAAATGAAATGTCCTGACGTCCCCAATTACTCGCATGTCCCCATTGGCGAAATGTCGTTATTTTTTACCCCTTTGATATTTATCATTCCCCTGCCCTAATAATTGCGAAGCTCTGCCTTTTCTCAGAGCTCTGGGAGTGTGATGGATATGGTTAGTTGGCCCTTTTCGATCTTAGAATCTGTTGGCTTGGGGGATGAATCAGGCGTTTTCAAGCGTCATGTCATCCTCTGACTGTGGCGGAGCATTATATCCGCATTCAGCTCATTGGAAGGGGCAACTATACCATTTCATCACCTCACAGGTTTCATCGAGATTAACAATGTATCAGCCCTGCTCACAGAATGTTTGCACCTCCTCGAAATGTCTTTGCCACCATGCAGCTAATTCTCTGCACTTGACAGAAGCATTGGTTTGATTGACACCATTTCCACTTGAATCCGATATCGTGAATCTACTTTTTCAGATATTTCCTGCCACAATTCACAATCCCACCCCTCCCTCAGCATTACCCTTCAAATTACATTTTTTATTGATCCTCCCTGGAGTGCTGTTAGATTTATCAGGCCACCAGTCACACCAGACAAAACAGCC
Organism: Creontiades dilutus; assembly: GCA_031894815.1. Classification (NCBI taxonomy): domain Eukaryota; kingdom Metazoa; phylum Arthropoda; class Insecta; order Hemiptera; family Miridae; genus Creontiades; species Creontiades dilutus. The sequence continues at coordinate 396,469 of JAVIWC010007073.1, read as the reverse complement.
ATGCGTCCAATATAACTGGGTCCCTGTCTCTTCTCAGATGTCTAAGATCGATACATTGCCTTCCACTTTCTTCCTGGTCAGATACACACACTCTGTAGCTCTGTAAACCACCAATCTCCCCTGGCAAAGAAGCAGCTTATGCAATAAAGGGCCAGCAACACATCGGTGGTTTACGTGAATTAGGAAAAGCGAATAAGAAAGAACACAAAATGAATATGGCGCCTCAGCTTATAATGCCCATAAGGATTCAATATTACCAACGGTACAGCGCCAAGTATGCTTCTTACGAGGCTTGAACCAAAAGTCACGTTTAGTTTGTTTTTCTGCCACATCCCAAGCAGGTCGAAAGTTCCTCGTCATTGTGGTTTAGCTGCAGCCTTGAATTGCTACAGTGAAACGAAGTACAAAGTCAACAGTGCTACAGATACTTGAATCAAAAATATCAGTCATACGCCAAATAAACAAATAATTGAGAGTGAAGTAATTTAGTGTATTAAACATACTTTTGATTTTCCCATTTTTAAATCTTTGTTAAAGCCACCTTTAATTTGTTTTGGTTTTAGAAACCTTTGATTTGAAATGAGAAAATTGTTGATACATTTTCTCAAATGTTTGACAGCCTTGAATTCTTTAATTTGATTTGGTAGTGCTATTCGTAATAATTCTGCAAAATGATGAAGCTATCAAATTATTAATCTGTACGGGTATGATGCATATGTTTACTGCCATCACGATTGTACAAACTCCAGCGTCTGGTTGGCTTTTTTTGGAAAATCCAGCCACACACAAGCTCAGTTCTCAGTTTTAGTGTTCTTAAAATGGCATGATCCTGTTCCATTTCATAATTCCTATTACCATTATTTCGTTTATAAAACTAATAGCATATCTTAGTTATACAGTATTCCATCGTGTTAATAATTACTATTTGTGGAAAAAATTCGTTACACATCAAATTTATTTTCATTCTAAGATGGTACGTAAAAATTGTGTTTAATTTACATTAATATTCTCTTTTAGGAATTTTCTTTAATTTAGTTATTTTATATTTTGTCTGTGAGCTTAATTTTAAGGTTCAGTATTTCTCATTTCTACTATTCTGAAAAGAAGGGCTCCATTCGTAAATGCCTTCACCCAACACTCCCTCGTCGCTACCTGATCGTTTTTTTAGAGCGCTGTCATCTTACCGTAAGACAGGGCCGTGCGCAATTTTTTATATGTATTACATCCTGTTTGACAATATTACAAAATATGTTTAGCTTTAATAAATCAATTTAGAAATGAGTGTCTACCCTTATTATTACTGAACACACCTAATGAGCATCGAACAGTGGTGAAATTTCACTGGCCAAGAAAAAGGCATTCTATTATTTATGCACTAAACTAAAGCCTTTCTTATCCGTTATATAGGCTTGTGTTCTAAATCAACCAATTTGTTACTAAAAAAAAGCAATGGTTAACAAATCATAATCAATTTCTCGTCTGCAAACTGTTTGCTTGCAATTTGAACCAGTTTCAACGAATTTCAAGGGTGATTTCCAGCTTTTATACTAGTATGTGCAAATCTACTTATGTTTGCGGAAGTAAGGTCATATAAATGTTCATTAGTGATCAATGAACATTATGCCATTAACGTCTACATTTTCGTTAATTTAGTAGAGCTTATGTTCGTTACAAATAAAGTCTTGCTAGAGAGATAAATACATCAAGTACTTAATACGAAGTTAGGTGACTATTCAACAAATCATTTTGGTGTGAAGAACGGAAAACAACATATATTTTCAACGGTATAAATATTGTTTGAGCTTCGTAAGACATATCCTACCATTAATTCATTCGCCAACCAAGTAAGAGCTGAACAGTGCAATACCTCTCAATTTCACAAGAATCTGCCAGTTTTTCATGTAACTACCAATTTTGTGCCAACTAAGGTGGTAACTACCAAGGTTTGTGGCAGTGCAATATTTAAAAATGGAACAAAATCAATCTTACTGTAAAAGATTGTAAGAAGTCAATGTTGAGGTCAACCCGCACAATACTAGTAGCTTTGTGTGAGCCCTATAGTTATTAGTCAACCAATAGCATTAAAATTAAATTTCACTGTCTCAAATGTATACCCGTACTATCCCCCCCCCCCCCCCCCCCAAAGAGTCAAAACTAAGGCTGAGAGCCAGATTTCACAAGGCAATATTTCTGGAGATTATGGTTTTTCAGAAAATCATATAAAAACGAGGGTTTTAAGTTTTATATGAAAACTAGCACTACACTAACAAGGTAAAAAGAATATAATGCTATTTATTTGTTGAAAATCAAGTTGTAGTGAACTTGTCAGGATAGATAACCTGTTTATGTGAATAAATTACTAGTGAAAAAATCCGTTACAGAAGAAAGTTCTTTGTCCAGCATTCGGAGAATTCTTTTCTCTTAAATTGAGTGAAAAGCAGCAACATAGCAGACAAAAGTTTAGAGATTAAGGGCGAAATTATTGTTTAAGTGAATTGCCACCTAACTCAGATCTCTCTTAAACTGCTGAAGCCTGTGCTTTGGAACTCCCTTCGGTAAGTGGTCTTGTGCGTGGATAAACGAAACATCTCAAAATATGCTTGTTGCTTGCGCACGTATAGGATTTCCTTAATCATGAAGGCAGAGGAGACCATGAACCAAAAGCTTTCCGCCGTATGAAGAGGAAATCCAAGCTAAAGGCTCTTTACTGTAGCTTTTTCTGTAGCTTGCAGGTGAGATCCATATTTGCCAGGAGGCGCCAAAAGAGAACTCCATATATATTCCGGGAGAGAATCAAACTATGGATGTACTAATCAGGATACTCAGAAATCACTGGATGCAGCCTACAGGTGAAATGGTGGCAAGGGAGCAGTTGGGGGTGAGAAGTCTGGGGAGAACTAATGAGGATGTAATTTAATTACAACAGGAAATGTACATTTAAAAAATAAACACGATTATTTATTAGAGAGTTCTTGCTTCACACTATCAGTAGACACTGTAACTGTAAATCTAGGGAAACATGACAGATGCTAACTTAGCATGCATGCATTTGCTGTTGGCTTACTGCATTGTCACATGACTGCCCCTGTCCCCTGCTGTTACTCCTTACACCATAGTCGTAGAGGTGGTCCGTGTTTGGTTTTTTCAAGCCATTTGTCCACATTTGTGGGAGTCTTTGGTCACCTCCACACCATATGTTACTGACCGCATGAAGTAAGAACTCGATTATTTCATCAAAACTGAGAATTAGAACGGACTGGGAACCTGGTAGCCAAAATCGATGTGTGGGCTTTGAAAAGCAAAAAGCTAGTGGAAATTTTGATTTCTATTTCAACATTCTATTCTGACTTTTTCATGAACCCAGCTTTCTTGCCTTCGGTATTGAGGAAACAAACAAAGTTTGTCAAGTATTGCGAAATCCCTCATTTCTTAAAAGTATTACAACTTTAAAATGTTGACCTGATGCCTAGATTTAGGTGGACTAGACCCATCCTGGAGTTTTGGTCCAAGTTTCTTGTACTTTTGCCCTCTAGCCTCAAGAAAAAAGCTGTAGGATGAAATATAATTTCTTGTTATTTTTTCGACAAGAAAATACTGCATGAATCTACTAATCTGGGTTAGGTTTGGATAAGTTTAGTAAATATAACATAGATTTGTTTAGGGAAGGAGGAACATTCAGTTAATTTGATAACACGTTTACATTTTAATGACATTTTATTGGATAAAACGAAGTAGAGGCTCTTGTAGGGTTTCAGTAATATCAAACTCGATCAACATCTTGTACGGGTGATTTTTCTATGAACAACAATCAGTGGTGAACGCTGAAGTTTATTGTAATCTTTTAAATAGAACGGCTCTCTCCGGAAGCAGCGAAACTTCTTCAGGCATATGACGTCCAACCCAACTGGGGGTCATGTGTTTCCATTTTCGCTTGGTATTGTGAATGTTCAGTTTATCCAGTAACCGTTTGGACAATGAAGGAACAATTGGTGTAAGGGCTATACCTGGAACAGGAAGAACAATATTATTTAAAAGGGATGTTGAAATAACTTAGTGCAATTATTTTCCCTCTAATTAAACACTCCATAAGAGTTTTCCATTATTGATGAAGTTTATCGTTACTAAGTCGATGTCACAAACTATTTAGCTTTTTTTTTAAAAAAATATTTGTTTAATAGAGTCCATTACATAGTGTAATATATCTCAATGTCATGATTTAGGTAGTATACAGTGATTTGTTTCATAAATTAAAAACAACTACTGTCGCAGCAGTAGTTTTTAGTGGAAGCAGAGTAAGTGGTAAGCTAGGGTTAAGTAAAAACAGAGTAAGTGATTAGGTTGATAAGATGTAGGTGCTGCGCATCATGTTGCAGGAAGAATATCTGAAATATGTCTTGGACGCTGAAGTCGTCGGTTAGATGGTGGAGTAAATCCTTCATTCACAAGGGCTTTGGAGTGATTTGTGCTCCTTTCGATGAAGTTGGTAGTGTGGTGGACAAGGCAGTCATTGGGAGAATCGAGATCAAAATCGCGGTATATGGTGCTATTTCGCACAAAGGGAGGAGCATGAACGATATATACCTTTGCACAAATTTATTTTGATTTTGTTCTACACGCTTAAACTGAGAGCGAGAACAAGAACCCCAAATGGAGATGGCATACGTCCAGATTGGTCTAATGAGAACTTTATGTATTATCATTTTAATTTGTATTGAAGGTGTGCGCTGTCTAGTAATGATTTTAGTTGATACAAACTATTTAGCTGATAAGATTGACTATGAGGCTACAGCTGCAACTTTTACACTGCACGCTGTTGTCCTTAATCGAGATACCATGTGCCACAAACATCGCAATCGTTAAGGAAATTAGGCTTTCTAGCCAGAAACAGCGCGGAGAGAGAAAAGAAAACATCATAGGCATATGAACAGACAATAACTTGGAATGATTTTTACCTGCTATCCGTAAAGTTTCCATTGTGAGATGTAACACTATCCGTAAGTGTTTTTCGTTTTCAGGAGACTTCCTAAGCTCCCAGGGTTTGGAAGCTTCAAAAAATCGGTTAGCAGCATGAAGAGTACTCATTATTTCAGCTACCCCTCTGTAGAAATGCATTTCTGAATAGCACTCTTTGACTTTACCTGAAATAGAAGAGGCAAATTACGAGGGTGAATCAAATTTAGACAAGACTCTGTTTTTTTAATTTGTCAAAGTTTTTTCCTAATTTGAAAACACATTTTTCCCAGCGTGTAGGTGATTAAGTAATGCCCTCCGTCTAGAAAGAGTCAGGTCGTGGTCAGGTTTGAGCTAATCATGCATGTTGCTTTCAACCTCATCATTGCTGCGAAACTTATGCTCTCCCAAAGCTTCCTTAAGGGGACCAAACACACGGAAGTGGCAGGGAGACAGGTCTTGAGTGTAAGGAGGGTTTTCCAGTGTCTGCTAACTCAGTTGCACCAAGGGTCACTGTACAGGGGCGAGCATAGTCGTGGAGAAGAATCACTTCTCTCGTTGGTAGGTCTTGTCTTTTGCAGCAATATGCTATCCTGACTTCACTCAAAATGCCACAGTAATAAGCAGCATTCATTGTTTTGCGCTCATGTTAGAAATCAACAGTTAGCAACACTGTTAATGCTGGGTATGCAGCAACACTGTTACTGGTGCAGGGTATGCAGTCATGGCTCTCATTTTCAACACATTCACGACCCCCCTACAAAACTGTTTGTGACATGCAAGCACTCTAGCTCTTGATGATGTCTCTTCCCACAAACTGTGTAATTAATCTCCTCAAGATTTCGGCTGGTTCAACTCCTTATGTATAAACTTAATCATAATACGTTGCCCAATTGATGAGGGTACCTCCTGCTCAGTCACTGTTAAGGTACGTTCAGAACCTGGAGGGAGGAGGGAAGCTGGGAGGCAGGATGTCGCTATCAATGCAGGAGGGAAGTTGCGAGTCATCCCCACTCCTGGCTGGTCTGTTCTGCAGAAAGGGGTCGCTGAAGAGGCCAGGAGAGAGGCCAAAAGGAGGGGAGGTAAAGAGAAAAGAAGAGTGTGGTTTGCAGTAGACAGGGTGGAGAGGAACGGCCTTTGAAACAACCAATCATGGGCCGGGAGTAGCAGTGACATCGTGACGGCGAGGCCCTGGAATCAAATTTGTTTGAAAATCAAAAGCATCACCTCTCCAGCGTCCCTCCTAGCATGACCACGAACTCTCTGTTCTGAACGCCCTCATTCATTTCTAGTACGAGTACTTGTTTTATAGCGATAGGCATCGATAGCAACATCGACCCTCAAGCGTCCCTCTTCCCTCCGTGTTCTGAACGCACCCTTACACTGGATGCTGAGAGGGTCGAGGAGGCTAACTCATGTGCTTCCTCCACTCCTGACAAACCAACCAACACCCCTCAACGCGAGAAAGTCCTTCCACCACAAATGATCTCCTAGGTTAAAAGTCTCGTTTATATTTGATTCACCCTCGTAGTTCTTATTAACCAATGTATTCTTCTAATAGGTCAACTTATCAACAATTTGGTTCAAGTGCTCTTACCTCCTAATGATTCTGCTGCAGTCATCAAGTCTGAAGTGAATTGTGGAACACAAAGGTCTAACGCTGATTCATCAAAAGCAGGGAAGAATTGCTTTCGGTTGACAGTTTGTCCACAACTTCGGTTAAGAAGGTTACCCAATGTGTCAGCTAGCTCGGCATTCAGAATTCTCCGTATTTTGACGTCCGAGTAATCTGCAGAAGTCAACAACTTTAGAGTAATTAGGTAACTAGTTGATTAATTCTTCATTAAAAGAAGGAGATTAAATGTAATCTCACTGTAATATAAGATGTATAAGTCATATTTGGCAGTTACAGCTCGATATTACTCAAGTACACACTTTTTCTTTTGTCAGACTTTAATCAGACTAGATATACGATTGATAACTGGCACTAAAACTGTTTGCTAATCCAATAATAATTTAAGACATACCCTAATTTTTTTTTTTTTAATTTATTTATTGTTACAACTGATTTAATATACAAACCATCTAGCAACTTAATTTATAATGAAGTAATATCACCTTTTGTGGTTCAGTAGTTCATTATCTAAGACCACTACAAGTCACAAACACTAATCAGCGTCTGGTCACAACTAGGTCCAGCGGCTTGGTCCTCTTGAGTCGCCGTACCTCTTCACTGTTGTCCAGGGTGTACCGGATTTCGAGATTTTGGTGTCTGTGCAGCCGAATTTCGTGATCCGCTGCAATGCTTTTTATCGCGTCTCTCACCATTTCCAATTTGAGGTCGTGGTGGAGATCAGTTGTCCTGATATACCAGGGTGCGTTGACAATACTCCTTAAGATTTTATTTTGGAGTGTCTGGATAGTGTTGACATTACTGTTGCTCGTGCAGCCCCATAGTTGGCAGCCATAGGCCCAGACGGGTTTAATCATTTGCTGATACAACAGCAATTTGTTATGGGTGGATAGTTGAGATTTCCTATCCAGCAACCAGTTCAGCTTCCTGAGCTTAGCTTTGACCTCTTCTTTTTTCTTTTTGACGTGTTCTTTCCAGCGTAGTTTGGCATCCAGCGTCATGCCCAGATATTTAGCAGTATTTGAATACGGAATTTATGGTGATTGGGATGTTTTGAATTTTGCAATAAGTGAAGTTTATATGCGTACTTTTTGTTTCGCCATTTGGAGGTCCATTGATAAACTCAGTTCACCGAATCTTGCAGTTTGCTAGACGATTCCTCGACTGTCCTGCCCGTCATCAGAATTACAGTATCATCAGCAAACGTTGCTATGACAGCTTTTGGGGGTTCTGGGAGGTCCCTTGTATACAAGAGATAGAACACTTGCCCAAGAACGCTTCTTTGCGGCATGATACCCTAAATAAAATTTAATATAAGAACACATCGAATGCAATACATTCAAACATTTATGATTAACTTACTGCTATCAGAATGAGGCGTGCCTTCTCTAAGAAGAAAATATCGTACTCCTTCGGCACCATAAATCTGAAGAAGATGGCATATTAAATACTTGTCTAGATGCCATAATATAATATATTATGATAGGATTACTTGAAAATAAGAAATATAAACCTACTGCAGATAAATCAGTGGGAGAAATGACGTTTCCTCTGGATTTTGACATTTTCTCGCCTGAAAACAGATAAAATATTTCATTTCAGCCTGATCTGAAGTTAATTTTATTCAAACCAATAGAAATCAGACATACCGTCAACCATCCAGTGTGAGTGAACCATGAGGCATTTGGGAAGTTCTAAGTCTGCAGCCATTAAGAAAGCCGGCCAGTAAATTCCATGAAATCTATAAAATTGAAATAAATAAATGAATAAAAACCGTAAAAGTTGGCAAAAAGTTACGTCAACTACCAAAGATGCATATCTTCATGTGCTATTTTAATAGGAATTTAATAGGAAGTAGAGAGAATGACATAAGACACCTACTTCAGGATGTCTTTACCCAGAACTTGCGCCGATGGCGGCCAATTTTGAGGGTGACCCACAGTCAAATAGTTGACAAGAGCGTCGAGCCAGACGTAGACGGTCTGAGTGTCGTCACCAGGGACAGGAATCCCCCAGTGGACGCGGCTGTGAGGGCGGGACACCGACACTTCTTGGTCTGCGACTCCTTCGCTCAACCAGAATAACAGCATTTCACGGAACTTGTCAGGCTTCACACATCCCTCTGTTTCAAACAAAATATCAATTTAGGAGTCAGGTTTGAAATGTAGGGTATCCTGATTGCATCTCTACTCTTCTTGGGGAAGGAATTCCAAGGCAATTCTCAGTGGCGAAGCCTTTGGCCATCTCTGGATTCGGCGATGACCAGACGATTTAATAAATTAGTTAATACTGATGTTAAATATACAATTTCCTCTTTATAAAAAAGAAATGTTGATGTTCGCAGTAGGCAAAATTACCGCCTTATCCGCGCCGACATTAGCGCTTGTGTGGAATCGCTGTCATTCTGCGGATCTTATACACCCCCCGCAGACGACCCCCTCCTCTTACTACCTCCAAAACCTAGAAAGAGCGGACCAATCAAATCGCTTTAAGGCTCGTGCTGAAACACGCAACTTCGAGTGACTCCGGCAACCTTCAGGAGCTCTGGTGACTTCTCGTTAGCGTCCGTGGAATTTCGGTTAAAGTCACAACGACAGGGTTACCGTAGCAAGCGATTTTCAACCTTAAGGCGGGGTTTGTAGACGTCAAAGTGGTTTGTGGTTCAAAAAGTGGCATTCAAAGCTGTATTTGCACTGATTTCAACAATAAAAAACGTGAATTTCGTAAGTCAAAAACACTTTAGATTGGCGTTTTTGACATGTAATTTTTCAAAATTTCTCGGGGGCCCTTTTTTGGTGGATGGAGTACTCCCAGGACCCCCCCCCCCTCCACTTATGGTTACTAATCGCCACCACTGGCGATGACCTAGCAAAAATGTCACGCCTCGCCACTGGCAATTCTGTACCATTTTTTACTTTTCACCTTCGAAATTATAAGAGTCAACTAAGAACAACAGATTTCAACTACCTTTGAACAATCATTGATTTACCCTTAACTATATGTTGAAGATGTTCAGCTACATTCAGGGAAAACAGTCAGGAATTTTGACAGAGTCAGTAGGACCCAAACCTTAGTAGTAACCCCTCCTTGAGCCAGACCGTAAACATAACCTATTCTGATCTGCCATCTACCACATTCATTGTCAGAACACACCAAGGCACTGTGGTTTAGTGACAAAACACCCGATTGAGCGGGGCAAAACTCAAGACTTGAACTCGCCCTTCATCCTAGCTTTTAGTAGATGACCCCTGGACCACAAAACCAGAAAATGAAACGTCTGAATTGTACTTTCAACCTGGAGACACTTTGAACCCAATATCTTTGTGTATGCAAGAGCTACTTACTACAGTAAGCTGTCCAGCTACTAAAGGGGTATTGATCCCTCTTCTCATCTTGCCTTGACAACAAGAGCATTGGAAAGGATTTTGTCTTGTCAGATATCAATCAATGATATATGATTTCAATAAAAAAACTTTTTTCTTTTTTTATTAATGAATAAGTCATGGTATAAATGAGTAGCATAAGTTTTAACAGTTGCTGCAATTCAATAAGTCTGTTTTCCAACTTCTCTAGCGTGCGATTTTTTTGTGAGTCTATGAGTCTGCTGTTTTGTTTTTCTGCCAGTAAATATGTGCAAATATTGGGATGTTTTGCGTTAAAGGATTTTTGGAACTTTTTCAGGAATCGTGCTGAAAATTCCCCGCCGTGAGTTTTTTGAACTGTGGTTACGGTTCAACAAAAAAAAACCGTAAAATTTACATGCTGAAAATATATATGACGGTGTCAATACTAACAGAACTCTCTTTGTGGTGTAAGTACCCATGTTTGACAGCCGCCATGATGTACTGGCGCACACGTAACTTGCCTATAGGTAGCTATATCGTTATAGCTAATTAATTAATTAATAAATACAATCAACAGCAGACCAGGTTAATTTTCGGTTGACAGTGCTTAGGATAAGCATTGAAAACTGATGGCTGGGCTCCTTTTTTCATTTTAGTATAAAACGGCGATTGGCCAAAATCATATTCTTTGAACTGTTTAGAACTTGAAAAAACTTCTATTTGAAGGTTTCCAATTCTCTCTTCTCACGGCTACTATCCATATTTTTCCTTTTTTTTTTATTTGAAGAAAATCTGTCAACAATGAGAATTCAAGTGAGGACGTTAAGAGAGGTTAACTAGTGTTGGCCCTAACTATAAATTTAGGGCTACACGAGGCACTTAAATAGTAACCGAGGAAAGATAAATAGTAATTAATCACATCAAACTGTAACTATATGTAGGTAATTAATTACTGATTATTATAATCATTAGATAGACTGTGCTTAGGACAAGACTGTAATCGATCACATGACTGAATAGATCACATGGTTGTGTTGTGGCCCTCCCTCCCAGGGAGACACTCACCATACTCGATACATGTCAGATATCTTGTACAGGAATGAGCAATTAATGATCGATACCAATGCGATCTACTAGCAAGTTTTGGAACTAAACAGTTCAACTCTCTAGAAACAGATTAGTTGACTGTAATCAATCACATGACTGAATAGATCACATGGCTGTGTTGTTTATTAAACAAAAGCTGTTGAATGGTATAATCAGTGAGCTACATGGTGACAATATAAATGATCACACTATATAAAGACGAGCTTATCAGAGTATATCGACGTTTCAGGGGTGGTAACGCTGGGCGGGTGGAATTCTCGCCCCCGTCTCCCAGGGCAACCGATCTGCTCCCCCTCCCCCGACCCCGCCAGAGAAGGAAGGAGGGCCCCAGCGGGGGGAAGCGTCTCCCAGGGCAAGCGACGTGCTCCCCTCCTCGGGGATTTGAGATATACGATTTCTTGACTTTGCATATTGTTATTATACTCCCTCATTGTGTTATTCACCTATTTCTTTTTAACCTGCCTAGCAGGGCCATTAAACTAGTGTCGTATAAAGAGAAAGTTTAAAAATATGTTATCTAAAGCCATGAAATTACCCGAGCTAAGCCAACGTATCAAATCTTCTTTAAACGCAGGAAGATTGAATTTGTAGTTAGATTCCTCCACCCAATGAACTGGCCTTCCAGATTCTGCACTGAAAAACGAGACGTTTACATCATGTATGCGATTAAAAAATGAATTACACATCACTAAAGATATTTGTAGCGACTTTGAATGAATGAATGAAAGAAATATTTATTCCTGTTGAAATATTTACAATATGTGAGATAGAATAAGTAAGTAAGTGTGAGTATAAAATAAAATAAAATAACCTCTTAAGGATGTTACAGGAATGAACCCCATAACCATAGGACAAAGTCCTGTGCGGCTGGGGGAGCTGCGGGTAATTATTTATTTATTTCATCAATTAGAAAATTATTTAAAGAAAGGTGTATGCTATCTTATGTATACTTTCTTTTTTGTGCTTAATTTTTTGTTTAAACTATAGATTTATATAACAGTAGTTTATATTCTATCGGTAGACGTAGACGGATGACAACAAGTTTCCGCATGATGTTGGTCCTTGTAGAATTAGCCAGTTGAAAACTTTCTTTTTAAATGAAGATCGCGAGGCGTATGGAGTAGAAATTAGTCTTCAGATAATTGAAATATTCTGTGTGTTTATGGAGGAATAGTTGTGAAGACTTTATGTAAAGTTGATGTAAGGTAAAAACGCAGGTAAGGTTAAACAGCTCATTCGTGGGAAATCTTCGGTTTTTTTTTTAAATCACTTTAGGTATTGATTTTAGAACAATAGTTAGTGGTTTTAGGGTTGTAATGGTCGCACCACGCCATACTATAATTCCAAAACTCATGACGCTTTGCACTAATGCCTTATATACAAAAAGAAGAGTTTTTCTGTGAGGGTATTCTGGTAAATTATGAAATAGGTGAATGTATTTGCGAAGTTTTTGTACTAGCAACGTTACATGGTCTTCCCATTTTACGTCCTCGTCTATCACAACTCCTAAGTACTTCGTACTTTTTACTCGATTGGAGGATATGTACATAAAACGGAGCTTGCGAGGGACTGATCACTGCATGAATGAATTGTAACGCACTGTTTTTGTAAATGTTGTCTAGTAGGTGATTTGGAGAAAACTAAATATACTTTAAACTAAAAATTATGATTATGTCAAGCAAGGAATAATATTGCGACTACAAAGTACGGATGAAGTAACGCACCTCAAAATTATCTCCTCTCCGTTTTTGGTTTCTTTCTTCAATTGCGAATCGGTCAAAAACATTTCATCTGCGTCACAATACCAGCCAGCGTATTTCCCAGACTTTATGTGCCCACGATCCTTCAAGATATTCTGAAAACATCATTCATGAAAATGTGACTGACTTGCATTTGTATAACTTCAAATCACTGCACAACCTGGTTTAGATTCTTCAAATTCCTCAGTAGATGCCCGGCATTGTCAGAGTATCGCGTTACTCCTTTGGTCAGCCCTATTTGAGCAATGATGTGGCGATTCGCTATTTCAACGGACCAGATTGGAGTGCCCTGGGTGTTTTCTGTTGGAGTGCATGGCACTATAGAAAATTCCTTGTTAGCAATTTTAATTTTTGAAGTGGGCTCCACTTGGTTATATTTTCCCCCAGTGCATCCCTCAATAACTCTTTGAGAGAAGGTCCATTCCCTGGAAAGAGACTTTATGAGAGAAGTATAGCTGATGCGAGTTTCTTCGTACAGTCCACCCACCCCCTAACTTTTTCTCTTACAAACTCAGATCTTGAAGAAGAGTCCCCAATGTGGCCTCCAAGAAAACGTTGGGAGTGAACAACCCTCACGTTTGTCCCATCAAATAGAGCACGCGCCTCATCCTCAAGCCCAGCCTTAATCACTAAGTAACTCTTACTTGCCTCAGGATAGTATCCCCATTTGGGGCCTTCAATTTGAAGGCGAGTTAACCAAGCTCTAAGACTGCTGAGTTTCCCAATACATGCAGAATCATCCGCATACCAATTTTGGATGTGCTCAGGGCTCTTCAGGTTTCTTATCAGGGGCAAAGTCCCTACAGCGTACATCAGCATACCCAGAGGGTCACCCTGGGTTGTCCCTTCCTGGCTTATAATAGAATCATTACTCTGATTGAATACTATTGTGGGGAAACCTCGGTAGGAATTAAATAGGAAACGTGAACACCTGGGCCATAAAATCCGAGAGTTCCAGAGGGCTAAGGGCCTACAGAGAGTGTTGAAGGCGTTTTTTGCATCTATAAGGAGCATTCCTTCTGTTTCGGCCTCATCAAACTTTTTCCCCATCCCATGGATTGCACTCTCAACACCCAGTTTTGTGCCTGCACATAGTTGATCGCCTCCACATTCATCTTTGAGATCAATACCGGTAATGAGCACCACAGCTTTGGCACAAATCCGCTGGAGGATCTTAACTAATAAACCATTCATCTATCTATCTATATATCTAGTTTAGATTGACATTGATCATAATTAAAATTACATCCATATTTATTTGTTGACAGATCAAATGGGAAAATTCACTTAGTAGATAGATAGGCTTACCCAAAACCAATGGACTTTCTCTTGGTGTTTCTCATCAGTGGTTCGAATGAAATGTGTATACTCGATAAAGGAATTGTCAAACAGCGATTTATACTGCGACGACACTTGGTTGCAATACCTTTTAAAATTCAAAGGACATTCGTTATAAACTAAATTCTCCTGTGGAACATAATTTTGCTACATTGATGACGTTGTTATTAAAAGCCTGTAAGTTGATACGTAGTTTTATACGTGCTCATTTATTTAAAATTTATATATTTAAAACTTACTTGTCCAAAGGGAGCCCACTACCAGCCGCAGCTTGCTGGACTTTGGTACCATGTTCGTCAGTTCCAGTACAGAATACGGTGTTCCGTTCATCAAGTAATTTGTGAAATCTATGGGATGCATCGGCTAATAGAGATGTGTACAAATGTCCAATATGAGGCACTGCAAAATTAAATGTGTGGGTGTATTTACGTTGCTTAGATAAGAAACACTGCAGTGAGAGATCACCGAGCTTTTCCAGAAACAATCACTGAAATTAAATTGTTCAGAGAGCTGTAGAGAACATAGCGGTGTGATTAAAGTCAATTGACGCTGGAGGCTTATGGTTTATAGCTCTTATAGGCCAGGTGCTATGTAATGAAAACCCTGAGGGGCCAATCGTTCATACTTGGCCGGTTACTCTCTTTCAATTATCAACAGTCTCCTGTACAAATATGAAACTCCCCTCCCTCCAGTAAGTAGAGAGGAAGGCAAAAGAGATGGCCTTTTTGGTCATGGTACGTCAAACTACCTTCTACTAACTTACATTAGGGATTTTCCAACCGTTTGCTCCGAGCTACATCAGTGGAAGAGCGCAGGCGCACTAATGAGGGAGCAGGATGAGGCGTTTTCCAACCGCCGCCAGTGTAACTTCGGGGCAACTTGCACTGAATTCCAACCGGCCAGGGAACTTGCTCGGGACTCCTCCAGGGTACTCCAGCCTGAGGTCGGAGTAACTTGCTCTGAGCAGGAAACCTTGGGTAACCTCTTCAAAAGTCTAACCTTCCTCATTCCATTTTTCGTTTTCGTGCGGCTGTTTCCTACTCATTATCTATATATATCTGGAATTAATTGGAGATATTTCGTCCTCATCCTCGAGCGAAAGTTCTTGGTCGGACTCTGAGTTCCTAGACATTGTAGCCGAAGAGCTAATTGATCGAGAAGTTCTCAGAAATAGATTGTATTTCGAAAGAATTGTCGAACAGTATGACGCCAACGATTTTTACGGCCATTTCAGGTAGCAGTGCACTTAACAGTATAATAACACCAAGAGACTAGCTTAAGTGAAAATCAAGGAACATTTGACAGAAGCCGCGCAAGATGAGGAAGGTTTCACGTTCGAGGGTTATCCTCCCGTAAGGTTGCTCTGGGACTGTAATTTCATTTTCCAACCCACTGTAATTCCGTGTGTACACCGCAGTGGTAACAAGCAGCAAGTGCCCTACACTGCCATGCCCCGAACCTGCTCGTAGCAGGTCGGTTGGAAAATCCCTATAAGTATTCTCCTTATAGTATTATTGCAATTCAATGAGTTACTTGACAAGCTAAACACTAGAGGTTCCAATAACGCCTGCTGAACTCGGCGGATGTTTTTTACCTGCATTGACGTAGTAAATAGGGGTACTAATGAAATAGTCTGATTTTCGTCGGACTGTAGACAAAGTCCGACGAGGACGAAGTAGATATCTCATATGGGACATCACGATATTCATATAAACGTTTCACATTAAGAAATAAAAAAAAACCTGTAATGTTTAAAAACTTAGCGTTACTTGTGGTCTATTGACGAACCAGACACATTTAGAAAACACATTTTCTTATCAGCATTTTAAAAGATAAGTGGTATCAGTAAATGAGCAGTGTGTGTGTGCTACTTTACATTTAAATGTCCTTAATCATGGAGCTCTGCTTTGGCCAGAGAAACCTCTACCGGACTGCAGCATAGGGATGCGCTCCTCAAATATTTTTATTTTTTCGGCTGAGATACCGAATTGGATTTTGACTGGAGGTTGTTAAAACAGTTACTGGTATGTAATGACTTTATTTTTTCAATATCATCACGCAATATAATCATAATATCTTAGAATGTACTTGCTAACTTAACATATAAACACGGTGGCATAGTTTAACCTTTTCCCCCTGACGGACACGTCTTTTTAGGGAGTGATTTTTGAGGGAATGGCTTTAGGCGTCTTCCTTCGATTGTTTCCACTGTCCCTACCGAAGCCTTTTGGCGTATCGTAATTTTGTCAACCTTCTGATGTGATCTGTGGGCCAACTTCTGAACTAATCACTTCCATATCGTAACCGTCGTTTAGTAGAACTGTATACCTTTAATTTTACCCTCTTCTAACAAATATCATAGCAGCGATATTGTAGGAGGGAAGAGAAATTAAGACAGAGTGGAACCTCTGCTCTTACCTGAATCGAGTGAATACTCTAGGTGAGGGTCTTCTTGGCACCATGCAATGTGAATAGGTACTTTTCATAATTTACACGTTTCTGGTGTTTGTTCGGTCTAGTTTACAGCGGGATAGATGAAGAGGGGAGGGGGTTGCCATAAGTGTCAGAACATGGACAGTACAGTTACATATATGTAACTTGAGATGTAATATATATATTAAACTCAAAAATCATTCAGTTGAGAAATTTCAAAATAATGTGCTACGAACTGTTGTGAATGCACCATGGTACTTTCGAAATGAACGTCTCCATCATGAACTTCAGGTCGAAACAGTTAGCGAGGCTATAAAGCGACAAGCTGTGAGTCATCTCCAACGGCTAAGATATCACGTCAACGAGGAAGCTGTCCATCTTGACACAAGTGACGTCACCAGAAGACTAAAGCGTACCAAACCACTTGATCTTGCCTATTTGTGAAGCGGTTGAGTGGAAGAACCATCAGTCAGAAAGGACAAAACTCAGTGATGTATCTTAGTTTTGTATATTTATCCCTATTTTCAATATAATATTGTTAATAAGTTATTACTTGGTACAATAAAAATTTAAAAAAAAAAGTTGAGAAATAATATTGGTCGAAACTGGGCAAAAATAAATGAAGAAGACAATGAGAGTGAGGGGGCAATGGTTTAGTGAATTCCTTCCGTAGGGGATTGACAAGTAAGTGGCTCACGCAGCGGGAGGGGGACCTCATGGAAGGGGGCTGTCTGTCTGGAAGAAAAGATTAATAACGATTAACTAGGACTTTGCTCTCTTTGCCAAATGACAATGAAATACTCATGCACCAATGGAGAAATAAAAAAACAAAGTTGGAGCACTGAACTGTCTACAAAACCACAGCTCACAGTTGAACTGATTAACAGGATACGTATGATAATGACATGCCGGCCTGAACTTATTCATCTCTTAAATGCCATCTGACGCAAATTCCAGCTGGCAACTATGTTAGCCTCAATCAGGTCAACTTCATCTACCTTCCCCCAAAAAAAACGGGTTTTACCTTGCAGAGTTAACTGGGTATGGATGAGCCTTTTCCAGAATACATAGTAATTTTTAGAAAATATCAGTTTATTACGTGTAATGTTTGTAGAATGCCAAGGCCATTTATACACTGGCTACTGAAAAGGAACTGATTACTGAGTCCGTTTTGAGTCACTTGCTGTGTTATCAAATGGAGCACTGCAGACAGTCTGCTGATTACAGAACCATCTGTGATTCACAGAAACCAGTTAGTAACTATTTAACTGAAGACTTACATGTCAGGTTGCCTAGTGATTTGAGTTTGCAGTTTCTTTCCAGTTTCTAGGATGAATGACCAAAAACTCAAGCTCTTACTGGTGGGGTAAGCTGAAAAACGTCAAATTTTGTACAATTTTATCTTCTAGGGCACTCGAAGAAGAATGAAACCAAATATGCGTGGATTGAAGTTGGCAGTGCAGTGAAATTGCCAGGTATGTAATAAGTACAACATATTTCATATGTTGTAACATTTTTCATGTAGGCAGTGAGGCTGTACTTTGACTCAACGTGCACTTGTGTGCCCATCTGTCTGTTTGCTCCACAGTACCAAAGATGACAAAATGACACTTGTTGAAAGCTCAGCATCCATGAAAACACTGAAAACTGCAGATTTCAATCACTAATGAGTAGCCTTGTGTGCGGAGATGGGTTACCAATTAGTCACCAACTAGTTTCTGACTGGAGTTACCAACACAACGCCACTCCTTTTTATTAAGTAGCTCTGTGTGTAGCTGAACTGAGCTTCTTCTGAAGAAGCAAAAGGTTAACCAGTGGAGGAACTCTTTAGGTCAGATTTTTAATGAAAAAAGCTCCTTGATTATACTTAACCTAGTTTGTCTAACCTAACATGGTGATCAGTCAGATTTTCGTAACAACACTGCTTGTGCTGAGACACATCCACCAAACCCCAAAACATTTTTTGGCAAGATATAGACCTAATTCAGGATATGTTTTGTATCTGCTGCTACGTTTTCCTTTGAGGAATGTCAATCACATCAAACTCACGTTAAACTAGACCCACAGAGTCTGTTAAGATTCGACATGACCTTAATTTTGCTCTTCATTCCACATTGATTAGGGAGATGTAAAACGAAAACCCAGCGAAATTTTGACATTCGGTTTTTACTCAAGCTGTAGCCATCATTTTCCCGTTTATAATAAGAGTATCCTGAGTAGTGAAGCAATGCACGTGGAGCTCTTCACCTCTCTCTGATTATAAACTTCTCCATTCGCTGCAAGCTTCCCCTAAGTCCATGAATGGGAGTAGTAGGCTTTACTTGTGTCTCGTGCGTGTAAAGCGAGGAGCTTAGCTCGGCCATCTTCGGTGAGACTCGACTCCGTCCGCCGTCTCCCTGTGATGGCTGTTCGCCCGCTTTTTTTCGAAAGTCAATTCCTTCCACCGCCGTTCACGTCGCGTAGTGTTATCAGACATCCTAATTTAGAGGATTTCCTAACCGCCTTGTTCTGACCAGTGATTTGAGCGTCCTGATCAGCAAAAAGGTGCCTAAAAATTATAATTAGTTAGTACTCCGACGTATTTCTAGCCTTACAAATGTTTTGGAGAGTTCGGTAATGTTCCGAACGTTCCTTGTGGCTTTTTCAGTCAAATTAGCAGTTTTCTTATAAGATGAAGCGTTTTTTACAAACTAAAGTGGCCAAGGATAACCGAGTTTCTATTATGAAGGCATAAGTTGAGAGCAACCCGTGGCAATCTGCTTCAAGTATTGCCAAAATTCCAGTTCCCACGACCACGGGTCCCATGAAGCGCTACATATTTTCCTTGCGCAAAAATGTTACTGACCCCCGTAGCCTATAAGACACATTTGATGTAAAAAAAGAAGGGAACAGCACTAGAACGATGGAAAAAACAGCACTGAATAAAGCACAAACATAGGAAGCCGAATGCCTGATTATTCTCAATGCCTTGTATCGTGTCAAGTGAAAAATAGTTTATTACTTACGTGCGTGAAAATTCATAATATGACTGAAGTGAAAAACTTGAAAAGGCATTAGTCAAGTACTCCATTTTGCTTCCTAGTCTGCGAAGCAGCGAAAACCTTGTGTTCACTTTCGGGAGCCAAAACATTTTCGTTGTCTGAATTCAAAATTTCCACTCGCGTTTTGCGTTTCATAGAACAAATTTGATTTCGTGTCAGTCTGTATGTCCGCATTTCCTTGTTACAGCCATATCTTCCACAATTTTAAATGAATTTAGGTCATATTTTGAGGGATTATGTGGATGAGGCCCCTTGAGGTCCCACGCTAATTTCATCTTAATATAATCACCCGTACGCTCTGCGCATGCGCTAACTTGAAATTCTTGAAACAGGTATATTTTCAACAATTTTGATTTAATTTAGCTCATATGATAAAGGATGAAACGAAGAAGCTGCTGTGACATCTCCTAAGCAGTGTATTTCCTTTAAAAATTCTTCAAAAGTTTTCTCGAAAATTTCAATGTAAAATGAGTGTACAATACTTAGGGAAGGTTGCATAAAGAAAAGAACTAGTTAAAAATTAGGAAACGTGACGCAACAGGTATACTTTTAGAAGAATGAAAAATTAACATGGTAATTTAGATGGGAGCAATAAGTACAGTGAGTCCAAAATTAAGCAAGTGACTGCGGGTGCAGCAAATTCATAGCAATTTTCTCTTTCTCTGTTTTGGAGGGGGCCGTTATTGACAACGCAGATTTTATTCGAGGCTTCTTGGTGCAGACGAACGTTCTTTGAGGCTCCAATTTTCTTTTGGAAGATGAATCTGAATGTTCCTGATTTTTCTTAAATTCGCAAGGTTGGTTCTGTTGCGCGTCTATAGTTACGGATAATGATGACAGGGCCTTGGAGACCAATGAGAAGTCCTCAGGCTTCCGGACCTTCTTCAAAATAATCTTGAATTGACCCAGTAGCCGCTCCTCTTCTTCTTCAAAGCTCGCTTCTCGATTCTGATGGTGATTCGGATCAGCCAAACATTTCAAAAGAGCTTCTTGTTGATCAAGACGAGGGTTTTCGTGAATAACTAGGTTCTCAGACGAAATGTCTGCTTCCATAGCGTTCTCACACTCAACAGAGGTAGCCATCACCAATTGGACTAAATGTACATGTTTGCACATGTTGAAAGCTTGAGCTGAGTCTGGACAAGAGCACTGATACATGTGGATACAAATTTTACAGTCTTCACACCTGATTTCACAGGTGCAATTTTCTTTTTCGGTTTTGCAAATTTCGTAGACATCGGAGCAATCGCTCGAAAAACATTTCCACGATCCTTCATACTGCATTATCACGTTCTCACGGTTGAGGGAGAGAGCAGATCGGTGACGGGTCCTGAGAGCTGAAATTTTATGAGTTAATTTTCCTTTTTGCAGGCAAATCATCCGATCAAATATTTTATCTCTTATGAAGCGCATTAGGGCATGAAGAGCAATGTCAAAACGCCTTGGCTTGTTTCCCTTGAGATACAAATGTTTTAAAATGCCATGGAATCTTTCTAATGACATATTAGTGTTGACACCTGCGTGCTTTCGGTGACAGTATGCCCATGTGGAAGCCCTTCGAGCATACGTCTCTTGAAAGTAGCGACCAAAGTCGGCAGTGTCAACGTCACTGAGGAATAATCCCAAGCTTGCTTCTAGCATATCATGGAATGCCATTGCATCTGACTCTTCTAGTAGAGTTCGCAACACCTTATAGACATCAGCTTGTTTTTCTCGTCCCTTTATTCTCGTCAAATTTTTTCTCCATGCCCTATCAATGTGCCAAGAGCAATAAAGGCGAGATTCGGGTTCGATCATAAACAACACCCAGGCATTATAAAAGACATCAGCCATGTCAGTCATAATAAACTTTGGTTTCACAGCCGTGCCAACAGCGTCCCGAATGAACTTAACGAAGAGTCCCATCACATCCAATGATCCACGATTTGCAAACATGAAAGCCGTTGGAAAGCCCTGGGATAATTCATCGAAAACTAGTACTGAAGTCAACAAAATACCGTAAGGATTCAACCCATGGGTGTCATCCATGCACACCCCTTTTTCTGCGTTTTCTCGAAAAATTTCAACTTGCGCCTCGTTCATGATGATTAAAACGAAATCATCATCCATCAACTCGGGATAATCGGGAAGTATTACGCCTTGAGGTTTGTAGAATCGAATCGTATCACTGCTCTGTTGCGTTTCTCGGACCCATGACTCAACACTGGTCAAGTCGTTGCTGTGCCTCACGACATTGTTTTGGAGATTAAAATCTCTTGAGATATTATGCAGATCTTTCCCAGTTAACAAATGACGGCGTTCAAGACAACCCGAATTTGTAATAGATTTCCTTACAGAGCTCAAAATTTTCTCAAATGGTATACCAGACGCGATCTTTTGAGCAACCGCTTCTCTTTCTTCCTGGGTCAATCTCATCCTTCCAAGATCACCCAAATTGTGACCAACATGCGTTTTGCATAGACATAACGAAACCTTCCCATTTTGATAAGTTTTTGTGTGCATGGATGCTGGACAATGTCCACCCATTTTCACACTGCCACGCATTTTCAAATGCCGACTATTCTCTCCCCGGCTTCTGAATACTCCATCACGGCAGCAACGAAAAATGGTCACAGTACAGGTATCAGTAGTGTACTTTGACCTGGTAGGAAAGTAACAGGAAGATTCCTTTTCATACTGGGTTTTCCAGGATATGAACTCACCTTCAGACGAAAATTCTCGTTCTTCCTTGCTCAACTGTATGGCATGTTCACTTAGAAAGTGTTTATGAAGTGCCTCTCGGGTGAATTTCGTCGACGGAGAACACATTGGGCAAAGGAGGAAGCCTTCTTTGGTGGTATGATTTTGCTTATGCCGCTCTAAATTGCCTGTCCTTGGGGTTCTGTAATCGCAGGCGTCGCACTCCAATATTTTCGGCTTAGCATTCCCATGGCCGCGCAGAGGGGGAACAGGACCGTGTTTCACACGGTAATGTCGTAATAAGTTCTTATTGAGAGTGAATTTCCTCCCGCAGGCTTGACACGAAATGCCGGCAACGTCTGAATCTGAGCTCATAATTTATTATTCACAATCGGAATCACGAGGGCAAATCACTTTGGGATCACAAGGATAGGAGTTTTCTAAGAATCGAGTAAGTAAGAATCAGAATTAACTAGAGAATCACAGCAAAGCGCGTCGCTTGGTCAATGAGGAATTCGTCAGCTGCGCGTATCTAGGATACGCGCCGACGCTGCTAATAACTATTGGCGTCGACTCGCTTCCTGCCTTCCCCGTTGTCAATTGATTGTTGTTAACATTCCGATTTGTGAACTCTTACCTAACCCATACTGGTGTTTTGAAGGCCGAGAACTCAGGCTTGGTCTTCAAACCTGGGAGAAAAGTTAATCCATCGGCAAAAATCTATCCCCAGAATCGTCTCTTTTCGACCAAAAAGAAAAATTCTGAGGGAACGCGTTGGGAAACCCAACCCTAGAAGAACAGCGAGCTATAACTGCTAACTTGCTTTTTGACGGCAACTTAGACGACGAGCAGGAAGACTGAAAACCAATTTAGATGTTTATGAACACAGAGCCTAATTTTTTATATCATTTTAAACTATTATAACTTTGCGATCTACCTTCAGTAAACGTTTTCCCATGAAATTTTGTCCTTTATGTAGGTATCAAGACACGCGGAATTGGAAATCAAATTGAAAAATCCAGCCATGCCTAAAGAAGTAATTTTCTCAGAAAATTGATAGGTATTTGGAAATGTTTTAGTGAGTACTATTAGTATTATTATTAGGAAGCGAAATGACGAATGCAATCATGAAGACCATTTTTGGGGGGCTGTGGTTTTTTAAACCCTTCTTAAATTATTTCTGGAACACTCTTCAAAACTGTGAACTATAAAAGCAGGAAAAGCCACCTGGAAAGTAGAATCTAAGTTATCTACTAAATTCAGCATCCGACAAAACATTCAACTCGTTCTCTCGTTTTCTATTCAAATTCAAGCTCCAAAATGAGCGGGAAGAAGGTTGATGGTTGGACGCAATCCCGCTAGAGTGCTCTTGGAACCGTAATCGCCCTAATCACATGCGGATCTCCTGCACCAGTTTGGATCGAAACCTCGAAATGATTAGAATGAAATATCTCTACAGTCATCGAGATTGAATGGCAGGCTGATGGATGGATTTGGAACCACGCGAAAATACCCAGGTCCCGACAATTTCATGTCGGTAAAATGGCTACACTGCGTTCGTACGCCAGCTTGGCCGAGAGAAGCCGAGCCTTACCGAAGTTGGCCGAGCTAAGCTCCTTACTTTACACGCACGAGACGCAAGTCTCTTCATCTTTCCCATCCATGCTACTGAGTTCGATTCTGTACAACCTGCTGGCAAAGAACCTCCCTTGACCTCTTTTTGTAATTCGTTACTTTTACAAGGGCGAAAGTAGAAATAGCGGCGGCAAAGTGACAAATTGAAGTGATTTCTCCACTCTTTGTGACCCCAATGACAACCTATTTTGACGGATATCGCTTGAAGACTTTCCTAGTGTCGACAAACGGAGTTACGCTGGAAGAATGACGTTTCCTGCGTAAGTTACTTCAACTTTCATCATTGTCATAAATACCTTATAAGGCATGCTCTTTTCAACAATCAAGTTTTGCATATAAAGTGGTTATGGCTTACATATTTTTAAATTACATAGATAACCATAGAAAGGACTGGTAAATCCTACATCAGTCGTATGTGTCACATATCGACCTTGCTAACATGGACACCCACCGCCCTCTGACATTACTGAACATTGTTTCTGCTTCATAATTTATTATTTCAGTAGATATCAATGTAGTAATGCGAATAGTTTTATAGAGGCACATATTGTAGCAACTTCCACAATAAGCTCATAACATATCATTTTGCTAAGAATGCCAGTTTGAGCGTTGAGTACCACAGGCAATAGGCTTGCTGGTCATTCTCGTTTGAGTAAATTGAGTGGAACAAGCGTTTTAAAGTGGAGGCCTTCCCTGAGCAGCGAGATACTGAGCCTAAAGCTTATCAACTTCGTGTTGCTGGAGTCTACTGATACCTGGTGTGGTTAACTTGATAGGGATTATTCCCTACATCTGATCTGCTCATGCGCTAAGCCCATATCACACGGGAAACTATTACAGATGTTGATGAGGAAGATAAAATAATTAATATTGAAATTGGATGCAGCATCCCAACATACTTATTACATTTCTCTCTGAAAAAATCGTTTGTGCAACGTGCGACGGTTGCTGTAACTAGAGACTGTGGTAGAAGAACAGAATAGTGGTGCCCTTCCTGATAAGAATCGTAATCCGATGTCTATATATCGATCCACGCTTTCGATATATAAATCGATGATACGCGTTATCTCTACAAACTGCAACTTTTGAATATGGCGGAAATTAACGAACTTTTAAGTAGCAAATGGCGGGAAATGAACATAGTGAAATACATAATAGGGATGGGTATCGTTGAACAAGTATCGATATTTTGGACCGATACTGTATCGGAAGGTAGGTATCGATACTCCAAATATCAGTCAAGCAAAGTATCAATATTTATAAATATCGAGTATCGATTTCAACATCAATTTTTCAAAATTAAACAGCAAAAAACCTAATCGTATCTACTTAAACAGAACAGAAGATAATCTTTGTTTTGATTTTTTGAACCTGTGAGAGGTAAGGTAATAGAAACAGTGGGTACTATACCCGAAATAAGCCTCCTACTGCTGCCTTCCTAATTCTTCTTCTTCTCCTGTTTTCCTTCTAGTATTAAAGCTACTATTCTTTTACATTCCAGATTCCATTACGAGTGTCCGAATATTGGTTGGTGAGTTTTTTGACTAGTAAGAGAATCAACCCAATATTAAAATCAATTTTTTTAAGCTAGTGGGAAAAAATTCGCCGATATTTCGAAAAACCGGAATTGAAGTATCGATACTCGATATTATCGGAGGGCCCAGTATCGATATAAAAATATCGATACTCAACGGTAAAATATCGGGTATCAATACCCATCCCTAATACATAGGTTATGTGTCTGGAAGGGAAAAAAACATCTCGACTGACGTGTACAACTGCTCTCATCCATCTCAACTATCTTACTCACCTCCAACCATTACATGTCCGTATCACTCGCCATCAAATCCACATAAACCTCTCTAAAAAAACTATGCCAATCAGCAATAGTAGCCTTAGCTAGGTTCAATTTGTGCATAATGTGACTAACGATGTGTGTTCGAATGTGTTCTGTCTAGTTTGCTGGTCTGGATGCTCGCTTCGCTCGCATCTCAAAAACAAAAAAATATCCTACATCAATCCTTCTAGTAAAGTATAGATCAGTTGGACAACTCATTTAAGCTTTAAAAATAACTGTTCATTTTACTTTATTACATTACACTTTCTGTATTATTGTGCATAAAGTATTCTATTTTTAGTTTTTATAAGTCCTGATGAAGGTGTTCATTATACAGATAAAATCTGTAACGCCACCACTCTGCATACTAGCTCCCTTGCGATATTTTCTGACAGTCAAAGCTCGCTAAAACACCTCCAACGACTAGGCAAACATACAGACCGACTCACTAATGAAATAGTGAACACCATTCAGGAATTGGTTAGCAGAGGAGTTATGGTGGATCTGGTATGGGTTAAAGCTCATGCAAATATAAGACCGAACGAAATAGCAGACGAGGCAGCAGCAAGGGCCATAGTACATGGTACTCCAGTGCATTGCCACACAAATCTGGACATGAAAAAAAAAGAAGCAAAATGAGCATGTACAAGAAATGGAATACCAAGTATTCAGAGAATATGGAGAAGAAGGGAGAGTACTATCTCACGGTACAACCAACAATACCGAGACAACCCTGGTTCTATGATGGAGAATTCGATCGAAAATTCATTAAAATAATATCAAGATTGCGATTCAATCATCACAGGCTGCCCGCGCATCTCCACAAAATAGGCGTGCTGGAAAATCCCAAATGCCCATGTAACGGAGTGGACGAGGGGGACACAAACCGTGTAATTTTGCAGTGCTCCAAGTACGACCAACAACGCGTGGAACTGTTTAATAAGATTATTAAAGAGAACATTGAACTCCCTACAAACTCCAGCTGCTTATTGCAACAGAGAGCAACGTACAGTGCAATAGTTAAATTTGTAAAATCCGCAGAAATAGAACTATAAAAATAAGTGCTTTACGTTATTGTAGCTTGTATTGCTTAATAAAGCCAACTTCGTAAAATAAATTTAAAAAAATGAAAAAAAAAGGTGTAAACTAATAAAAAGGTATAAACCCTTTTTAATATATATAATTATAACTAACAAATAATGACATGGCTGTAAGTGTACTAGGAAAAATGTATAGATATTAAGAACCGTTGTTTTACATGGCTAAATACATGAATACATAAGTGTGAGGCCAATAAAGGAAAACAAAATTATACCAAAACCTTGTCAGGGAAGTTTTTCAATCTGTTCTGACTGTATTTTGTCCCCTTGACGTCGAGTTAATAGAGAGTTTTTCCTCTCCACGGTGGCAAACGGTGTTGAACGCAAACCTAGGGAAACAAAAGGCAGATGCTAATTTTTCAAGAGGTCACATGGTCTCCTTGCAGTGTCTCTCCCCATCGTCAAACGGTCCTTATCATAACCTGACATCCATGTTTTGATTTGGCCGCCAGCGAAGTTTACTTGAGTTATAAATGAAAACTGAGCGTCGACACGGCGATTGTCACTTGCATTAGTATTGTGTCCCAGTTTTTATTGAAAAAGTAGTTGGTTATAAATTTCTATATTACTCTTAGGACTGATTCGGATAATGGGTGCTACTGTCGGCATCTCTCGGCATTCTACTGTACTCAGTACAAGCTGTACTCTACGATACTCGTACATGTATTTCCTTATATACATTTGATTTCCTTATATATATATATATATGTACTACAAATGTAGAGATAAATGCAAAATTGCAGAGAAAACTGTATGCACTACAGAAAAATAACCAACTTTCCTCATTGATCAGGGTGAATTTCGATCACCAGTGGCTAACAGGTTGCATTCGAAAGCAGTTTTGAGGTCGTCGTCGTCAATCAGATCGCCGCAATATAAACCGATCAATTCAGCTTCCATCATAAACATTGTTTAATAAATAGTACTAAATAGAATTGAAAAAAGCAAAGACTATTGTGGAAGTTGAAAGAGTTGAGAGATTCTCAGGTGAAGAGGGCAATTATGGTTCCGAATGCACTCTAGCGGGATTTCGTCCACCCGCCTTCCCCGTCAATTCCTCGTGAATAGTATCGTTCCTTGTGAATAGTATCGTTTTTGTAAATTAATTTGCTACAAAAATCTGTGTGACAATGTCCTCCCAGTGCTCCGAGTCATTTTCTCTTTCTCCATTCAAGCTCAAGCTCCAAAGAGAGCGGAAAGAAGATTGATGGTTGGACAAAATCCCGGTAGGATGCGCTCGAAACCCTCATTGCCGAAGAATCTGAAAGAGTTTTGAACTCTATAACACTGTTATCAGTGAAACCTTCCTTGAGACCAAACGGTCCGAGCCCACATCGCTTCCACACCGCTTCGAGCTCCGAGTTCCCGTTGTGAAAGGTCCAAGTCAGTCGACTACCGCTAGGTTTCGCTAGTATCACACCGCATAATCGCACCGTATGGTCGCCGACCGCGGGGAGGAAAAACTCTCTATTTCTGTTGGGCCGATCACCACTTTGATTCGGTACATAGTATCGCTTCCTCTGGATAGTAGAATTAATATAAACTCTATAATTTAGTGCATAACATTTTATATTTCAATCGCAATAAGTGGATATGTTCAACATAGTTCATACACTTACCAGTAGATCTCAGATGATGCGAAGGGAGGAGGAAGTTGCTGGTTTCAGATTTGTTACGTGATAGATGCAGAGCTTTCCATGTAGTGGTGAACAATTTTTGTGAAAAATGAACAAGTTATTACTCCATAAGAACGATTGGTTGTAAGTTCTTGAGAAGCTTCAGGAAAACCTCCCATCTCGTCTCAATATTTTCCCTCATTTTAAGGTGTAATGACGAATGAAAAAGAATGTTCTAAGCCAAAATACTGTTGTTGAGCTTTGTTTCACCTCTTCACCTTCATGCCTTTATCACGAGCATTGCCTTGAATATAAATATATTTACCTCAGTAAACTCCAAAAACCTTTGCAACAATCTCTGCAATTGTTCAATCTATTTTCAAAGTTTAAGGTTACCTTCTACATCACTTTAAAAAAGCGAGTTCTCTCGTAAAACGTTTCGTAGTTTATCGTTCCTCTCTTTGAAATCAGCAAGGTACGTACCTACCTAAATCTAAATGTATCCTTGAACTTGAAACGAACATTTTGGTTTCTTTTCTTTCTGTGGAAAATACTTTGACGCCCGTCGTTATCGTCAAGTGATACCGTTGCGAAGTAGCAAGTAAAAAACAAATTGGGTCATTTACAAATTAGCATCCTTGTGAAAACGCTGCAAATTCTTTCACTGGGGTTTATTATTCAATTGGCTTGCGTTCATGATTTGAATGTCTACTAAGCTTTGGAGTGTGCGTGTTTCACAGGATAGAGCGATTATTGAATTTCAGGAGATACGCATGGAGCACGTAAATCTGTTCTCGACCAAAATACCTATTTGGATTGTTCAGTTGATCATATTTGTGTGCCTCCTGAAATTCAATAATCGCCCTATCCTGTGAAACACGCACACTCCAAAGCTTAGTAGAAATTCAAATCATGAACGCAAGCCAATTGAATAATAAACCCCAGTGAAAGAATTTGCAGCGTTTTCTTATTGAACCTCAATACCCCCCCCCCCCATTTTAGCTGATTGGTATATTTGTGTCTCTCGCAATAAAAACATCTATAATTTATCAAGTCCTTTAGCACTCGTATTGCGTTAAAACTTCCCCAAATCCAAATTTAAACGATCTAGCCAAAGGTAGACTGATGTAGAGGAGGCACACAAGTATCATCAACTGATCAATCCAAATAGGTGTTACGGCGGACGGACGGAAAATTTTTTATTGCAGATTCGGATTCTACACCCTTTGAAACGTAAACCATGAAATTTTCAGGGGGCGTTAGAATTTTTTTTTTTTACAGAGCGATTACAATGGGTTATTATTGAATAATAAACCAAAATTGGCGCCTGGGTGGTGGAACACAGATCTAAAGCTGAGACGATTGGTTGCTCCTCAGTTCGCACTATCAACCTCAACCATTACTGTGCCGCACTTTGCAAATCATTTGCTAATTCACCTTACGCCGCTTTTTGCAATGTGACCACCGAATTCCCAGCAAAACGGAATCCTCCCAACGGTTAAGTCAGGTCCAGTAATGCCTGGTCCAGTCCTCTTTATATGGTTCGTAAGAAAGATGGTTCAAAGAGGCCCTACCGGGATTGACTCCCGTCACATTACCTGAGAGGTACCCCATTCTCCATTTCGACAATTTCAATGACCAGCTTTATGCGCGAAACATATTGTCCTAAATTGACCTAGTTCCACCCTATCATCATGTGATAGCGGAGCAAGATGTTCCAAAAACAGCGTTGTGACACACTTCGGCCTCTTTGAGTTGGTCTCCCTCCCATTTGGATCGAAGAATGCAGCCCAATCATTTCAGCGTTATGTTCTTTCTGTGCTTCAAGACTTACCCTTCATATATGTATACCTCGATGATATCTTGGTGGCCTCATCATCCCCAGATTGGGGACAGGTTATCCGAGCGAGCTAAGGCATCAGTCCTTTGGCTGTTAACTTTCAGTGGGAGTACTGATTAGCCGTTCGAATCCGGCAGGCACCAATGATTAGGGCCAAAATCCTATCAAGTGTTGTATACCTGTCCTGTCGTTAGACAGTTCACCTCTGATCTCGATATCACGTGAATCCAAATCGATCCCAACCCAGGGGCGTGAGGCAATGGGAAGCCACGAGGGAAATCGTCAGACCTAGTTCCGATCCTCTCTAGAGGACGGCTGGCGACGTCCGCGACACCTCCGGGTAGTCGGACGAAAATCCAAGGTGAAATTCCTTGTTTACTTTACTTTTTTTTACATCATCCCCAGAAGAGGATAAAACGCATTAGTTCCTGTTGTGCCTCAACGGCCACATTTCGATTAATATCTCCAAGTGTGTTTTTGGCACATCTGAGATTGCATCCTTGGGTTACTTCATCAGTATTCACGGTATTAAACATCCTCTAGAACGTGTTGCAGCTATTGCGGAATATCCATTGCCAGATAAGATTGACGGATTCCGTCGTTTCCGTCGTTTAATGCATTTTATCGGCGCTCCTTGCCTCATGCAACCATTGTGCATTTGGCGTTCTTTTATTTGCGGAAAAAACCCCTAAGAAACGTGATCGCCGCCAGATCGGGTGGACAGTTCACCCATCTGAAAGACGCTTCAAAATTACCAAATCTTCGAGTTTTTTTGTACTGCTCCTTTCCATTGAATGTGTTCATTACTGTTTTAAGCATTATAACTTCCTGCGTGTTCTACTAATTCTGAGATTTGTAGGTAAGCAAAGCATTGCTTTCACTTTTGTTATGTGCAGTGGGTGCAGAAATTTCCTGGCGATGCTTTAACTGGAATTGAAAAGCTCACGACTTCCCGGTACTTGTTTCTAAATTGGTAGGCCTACCTAGGTCAGAAGTCACAGTTACTATATGCTCCACTAGACATCTCTCTTCCTCTTTACTAAAATTCTATTACTCCCCACGCTTTAAACATTGCAAGAGTATGCTCTAGAATAGTGTTACGTATAGCGGCCTTACTGTGACATCCTTCGCAACCTCTGCAACTTTATCTGCAGAATAAGCTTCTAGTTTTCTCGTGTAGTTATTAAGCGTTTGGAAGGCGGTCTTAGCCCATATCTGCTAGACTGTAAAACTCAATTTAAATCACGTAATTACCACTTTTGTGAGGTGGACCAAAGTCACCTGACAAAACCCAGTTCTTGCAATAAAACTTTCACGAACTGAGTGAAACGTTCGACGTTTCCATTTACGATTCCTCCTCGGACCATCTCACAATTCATCATACAGCGCACTCCAGTAGCATACTTCCACCAAAATCCTGCGTTTCTACTATGTCAGCATAATGTGCTATGTCAGCATAACATATTATGTTATGGCTCTAACCTTATACAATTTATTTGTTTCAGCGTTTTTCAAGTTATTATTGAGAATATCATCAGAAGATCTATGTTTCATGGCATTTAAGGAAAAAATCAATCAGGAAAATTAGCTCATATGTTGATGCAACGAAACTTGTATTTTTTGCCTCCTCTGATGAGATCAGTTTGAATAGTTGTTTGATTTTGTTAGTAAATTATGGATCCACATTTGCAAAAAGTGAAAATAAATCTCCTTGGAGGCAATCGGGTTTTGACTTGTCTATTTACCTATAGATGTGTTAGCAAACCGGGGTGAAATAATTAATATTATTCCGACAACGGCCCAATTCTTTAGCCAGTACTCTCACTTAATTTAAAGTGGCCTTTAAGGGTTGTCAAAGTTTCGTAAAATCCCTAAAAACTTCCAAAAAAGTCGAAGCGGCCTAAATTCTGTACTTTTTTGAAGAAATTTCCATGAGGAATCGAATGAGCCTTTCCCCAGGTTCGTAGCTCAAACCATTCCCGATATATGGCCCGATTTATGGTGCCAACATTTGCGTTATTTTGGTTTATTACTGTTTTTGTTTTGATATCAGTAACCTATGATGTAGTGAACGTGGATACTGGAGTGAACTCCTAAAAGGCTTTGTAGCCGATACACGGGTTGAAGCATTCTGATATGCATGAAACGCTGCAAATTCGTTCACTGGGTTTTTGTTTATTATTCAGTTGGCTTGCGTTCATGATTTGAATTTCTACTAAGCTTTGGAGTGTGCGTGTCTCACAGGCGATAGAGCGATTATTGAATTTCAGGAGACACACAAATATGATCAACTGATCAATCCAAATAGGTATTTTGGTTGAGAACAGATTTACGTGCTCTATGCATATCTCCTGAAATTCAATAATCGCTCTATCACCTGTGAAACAGGGACACTCCAAAACTCAGTAGAAATTCAAATCATGAACGCAAGCCAATTGAATAATAAACCCAAATGAAAGAATTTGCAGCGTTTATTAGACCAGCGACTTTTACAGAAAAATCAATCTAATATGGAAATAATAACACTAGGTAATATTTTGCAGCGTTTTATAATAATAACATGCAATTATCAACTTGTGATGACTATTGAAACGAATTGATTGCAGTCCACTTCAAAAATATACTCATTATTTTCTCTGACTTCTACTTATCACGATGACAAAATCCAACTGAGCGAGATAGATTTACTGGTTCTTCACCTGAAGATGACCATCTGACTTACTGTAATCGTTCAACGACAATTTTTAATCGTCATGTGTAGGTAAAAGTAAATGCGATGTCAGTATTCCAGTTGAAATCTTGAATAGAAGTTAAGTATTTACAAGTGACACTTTTTTTTTGTTTCGAGAATAATCGTTCAAAATTCACTCGTACACATTGAAAAAACATGAAAAAGAACCTTTTTAGCTCGTTCAACTCAATCTTCTCAGTTCGGGTGAAAGTGGTGAAACCAATTTAGAAATTAAACATAATATTTAGGCAAAATTGTTTAAAATAAAGTTAATAATATAATAAACGCAGGGGTCTCCAAACTATCTGGAGCTGAAGCGGGATACGGGGGCTTCCGCCGGAAAATTTTAAAAATTAGACGCTTGAAAATAGTGTTTTTAAGCACTCCTCTCCTAGTAGAGGAAGAAAAAATTAGTTTTTAGTGCTTGAATATATTGCTTCCGAGTCTACTAAGGTAGCGGAAGCATTGTTTTCACTTTCGGAATGTGGAAATTTTGTTGTCTCCAAAATCAAAAATTCCACTCGCATTTTGCGTTTTAGACCTTTCTGAACAATTTTGGTTCCGTGTCTGTCTGTCTGTCAGCAAATCCTTGTTACGAGCAAAACTACACGAAGTTATAGTCCGATTTTGATGAAATTTTCAGGGATTGTGCGGGTTGAGGTGTAGATGGTCCCCTATGAGTTTCATGACCCCCGGATCAATAGTAGCCTCTGCGCATGCACAAACGTGAAATCCTTGTTACGCGCATAACTCTGGGAGTTCTTGACCAATTTTGATGAAATTTTCAGGGATTGTTCGGTTTATGTGTAGATGGTCCCCTATGAGTTTCATGACCCCCGGATCAATAGTAGTCTCTGCGCATGCGCAAACGTGAAATCCTTGCCACAAGCATAACTCCGGGAGTTCTTGATAGATTTCGAGGAAATTTTCAGGGATTGTTCGGACTTATTAGGTATATTTTGTAGTTTGTTCAATAGTTGAACATGCCTACCTTTATTTTCTCAAGTTACACTCCTGCATAACAATAAATTTACCCTAATTCAACATTTACTTCGCCTAATTGAATAAAGTTCTTTAGTCAATAATAATTTTCAATGATCTATACAGTAATGTTTTTTAATTCCATGATTTATTTTTCGTTGTTCAATAAAAATTTTAACCATTGAATATCCAGGAATGGAAAATTTTGCTAGTCAGACAGTTGACAAATGAGGAGCTTACTTTCAAACAGGCACATATCCATTCCGACAAAATGTTCAGGAAGTGAAAAAAACGATTTGCAGATTAGTGGAGATGTTTTTCTGCAGTTTCTCATCGGAGTAATGTTTGAGAAGGCACAGATAAAGATGCCTCAGAATATGAATCAATTTTATCCAAAACACGAGGCTGTATATCCATTTTCACTTTGGAAATGTGCCCTTTTGATCAAAACTCATGGATTTGTGCCTTTTTGAAAAAGAAAGAATTCATTCTCCATTCTGTAGGTTTTATTGAAAACTTTACCTGACTCCGTATTTCCATTTGTCATGCCTGCCATCTATCAATGCTTCTTTTTGGATATGTTTTACATCAATTTGTTTAAAATTATTTACGTTAAAAAAAAAAAAAAAAACATTTTTGGAAAACAAATCTAATGTGATGTGTGCAATTGTTTTTTGCTTACAATGTTACAATGTTTTCCACTTAGGATCATATTTTGTTTTTCCAATCGTAAGCAAATTTTTTAAGTGTTCTTCTGAAAGCATTGCTCGATATTTGGATTTGACATGTGTCATTTTTGAAAAGGTTTGTTCTCATTAAGATTAGTTTGTTGAACCAAAAATTGATATCATTTGTCTGACAAAACTCTTAATTCCCTTGAAGTCATCACGTTCTGGCGGTAGCCTAATTTGTTCCATCCATCCATGTTTTTCCAGGGGCGGCGGGCCTTAGTTCTGGAGACCCCTGTGAAAGGGGCATCGTCAATTAAAAACGGGCCCTCAACTCGATACCTCGCCGGTGTCAGCCACTTAGGTGTAACATCTTGTAAATTAGCTTCGTGGATTACCACGAATAATTGTAGGTAATTATTCGTCATCTGCACGCATGATGCTGTCTGGAACGACTCGTCAATCATTTGATTGCATTGCTGCTCATCATTCTCAGCGGAATGTTGAGCATCCGTCCAGCCCCTATGCCATCTGCCTCAGCTTCCCTGTTCACAGCCAGTTGTCATGTTTGTGTTGATGCGTTGCCCCCTCAACAGTTGTGGGGAGAATCACGCGCCGGGTTGGTCAACGTGAACTGCTCTTTTATCTGTCAGATACCTTCCATGTATATATATTACGACTATGACGTGACGCGGCGACGCGGGTCCCCCACAAGTCAAGGCCCCGTCGGCATCGGTTTCCCCAGCCCAGCTCTCCCTTCTTCACTGCACCGGACATTCGTATCCACACGCCGCGCCGGCACCGATCGCGCTTCAGTCCGTTGCAGCGTTTTAGCTTCGTAGATAGGCAGGTAGATATCTACCTCGAAAAAAACCCAAACCGAAAGTGCTCGAGTGAAGATCTTCCGACATTCCCGCCACAAACCTCCGTGATTTACCTACTCATAATCAAAAAGGTCGTGTTTCTATCACGTTTGTCTCCAGCAAAACAAGGTAATTCATTTTATTTATTATTTAATTTTAAATTTTCATTGACTCTCTCCAACTTGGTACATTCATTTTCTTAACTGTAACTTGACAATACATATACAGGGTGTCCCAGGAGTTATGCACAATCCGACTCCTACGTGTTCTACAACTAATTTCCGACGCTGTTCACAAACGAACTGGTTTATGCATCCGACAAAACTAACTCAAATCGTGTCTTGAAACTTCTGGCGTTGTCACCATTCGATTCAGCAAGAAAAGTTAGGTACATCCCACATCCAACCTTTTTTCGTCAAGACTTTTGAAAAAACCTCAATCTTAACAGAAAACACGTTTTTTTGCAGTTAAACACCATTTCCTTAAATAAAAATATTTTTAAAACCAAAACGACTACACCGTTGGAAAGCTGACATTTCGGCGCACGTTTTACCAGGCCTGCACACTTCTGCGTCAAGCATTAATGGGGTTTCTAGGCGAGATGAAAAACATGCGATTTCAAGATTTTGACAAAACTGCCATTTCGCGCAGCAATCGCACATCTTCAATGGAATAAAAAAATGTTTTCTGACATTAAATAGATAGAAAATTTAACGCTCTTTCGGACGGTGTCATCAAATTTGAGCTATCTTCAAAATTGAGGGAGTTATGACAGTTTTAATGACAAAAGATCGAAAACGCGAAAAAAATCTTAAAACGCGAATAACTCGAAAACGAGGCCTCTGGCAAAAAATTGCTAAGAGGCGTTTTCGGTCGGAAATGCGTTGTAGAACACGGAGGAGTATAAGAAAACACCTGAACAATTTGTGAAATAAACACTGAGAATAATTGAAAACAGAAATACCAACTACTTCGACCACTGCTGCACTCATTCACCATAACTTACCTAAAAAGAAATGTGCTATAACCGGAATATCAACTTAAAATCAGCATAGACAGTTTAAAAGAACTGATGTAGGAGGGAAATCAGTTTCAAGTCCACCAACTCAGTCTGCAATTTCAAAACGCTTATCGATTTTTAATCGCGTTGACGATCAACTCATCGACGGATAGAGCGAATAATAGAATCATGGAAATAAAATTGGGCAAACAAACCCTTTCTCATTTCAAAATTTATCGAGACACGTGATTTTAAAATGTAAGTACTTGAACCCCTTGTGATTGATTGGAAGTGAATTCGAGATTTCCGTCACAGACTCATCGAACACATGATTATCTTAAAATCTATTATTAGAACTATATGATTATAAGACCGGCGAATTTAACTAAAAAAATAACTTTTTAGCAGCTTTTACATACGGTAGGTGATTTTAATAAAAAATATGGTGTCCAACAAATGAAAATGTTTTGTTTTCTGCTATCTATACTAATAACTAAGAGGAAAGATTTGTTTTTCTATTTTACCAAATTGTTTGTATTCAATGCAAAAATCAATGGACTGATTTTAATAATAGATTTTGCCTGTAGAAAACTATCTTTACTGAGAGACATAGACTGTATTATATTTTCCCAAAATTGGAGATCCTTGCCTGAAATGAAGTTGTGAATCCAAGCCATCAAAATTTTGCCTGTGGAAGTTATTATTTCGCTTGAGCTACGAAAGTAAATATTTTAAAACTTTCACCCCAGTGACTGAATAATGTTAACTCAAATTTGCATATTTCACAAGGGAACGTTGATAAAATTTGAACTTTCTCCTGAAATCAGAATTTTGTCGCAGAAGGTTGAAATTTTGAATGACTCAATCAGTTTCAAGCCAAAGCCTAGCTCGTCGAATTAAGCACGACAAAGTTTAAACGATTTCTTTTCTCTCAGCAAAGTCAATTTTGAGGGAAATTCGTCGTGACCATTTACAGAAATTCGCCGATGTTGCAAAAATAGTCTCCTTCGTATTCATGGCACTCATGAGTAAAATGATCAAAATTAGAGTTTTGTGAGTTAATATTTCCTTGAATAAGAAAAAAACTAGTCAAGTAAATGACTTTGAGGTGCACAAGAAATTATTAAAAAATAGGAGATTTCAGCGATACGACTACATCCGCGTACCTACTTATTTTTATTTCAGCATAATAGTTGGCGAATTTTGAATTTAAGTTGATCCCTCAACTCAGAATTTGATTCTCTACCACTTAAATTTTGAGGCAATTAATGTTGAGCAGCCGTTCATAAGTTGAAGGGGATTTAACCTGAGCAAATCCTATTTTTCAACCATGTTTGACAAATTTGAATATTTTTGGCGGTTGATTGTGGCCAAACACGAGGTCAAACGACGCAGAATCGTATGATTAAAAAAAAACTTGGCAATTTTAAAGTTTTGTTTGAAATGCTTCAACAGTTTTTGGGTGGTAGGCGAAAAACTGGAAAACATCCGAATTTTTTTTTCAAAAACGAGTTTTTACACCTTTTCTTGCACGAGTGCCCACCATTAATCCTCTGGCGAGTGGCCTAACGATCATTAACGACCCAATGATGATATGATATCTATTGTCCTCGTATGGTAATCATACAACAGTTCTTTGTCAATTAATTATGTGGAATTTAAAAAAAATGTAAAATTACTCGCAACAACAAAAGAACGTGAACAAAAGTTCACGATGGTATTTGCCTTATTACTAATACGGTTAAGCCGCAATATTATTTTAAACTATTTAGCTCATATGTGGGTATCATACTGTTAATTGTTATCCATTTAAAGGATTTGATAATTAATATTGATTATTTATGTGAAGTCCACTTTAAATTATTCGGATTGCAGTTTTCGTTTAGAAGTTATGAAGGTTTTAAAACGCTCCCGGTTTGGACAAAGTTTCTGAATTTGGTCAGTTAAAAAATACTATATCACATATTTAGGTTAAATAATAGTTTCTAATTTAAAAATCAATCTTTCAGCAGTGGTTAAGTTGATCGTTCTTCAGACTTTCTGATGATAATCACGAGCTACGGAGTTCCCCCGATCTCCGAGCCTGATTTCTTTCCAGTTCGCTAAAGATACCGGCGTTTTATTCGGGGCCTGTCAGTCTTTTATTGTTGCTGTTATTGTTTTCAATTACACTATTAAGTACTCGATTATGAAAATAGCGAAGGCAAATGTAGAAAATTAGTAACTGGATTTCAGCAAAGCTGTATTGCGAAAATGAATTGCCCATCAATTGTATTACCCTAACCCGGGCAACGCCGGGGAAACCAGCTAGTGTTCAATAAAATTCCTCTTCGTAGTTTTTAACAGAAGAATTTCGCAGTAAATCGCACTTCTGCCTTTTTAATGCCTTCTTCACAAAGAAAGCGTTCACAAACCAAATTATTCCGCGTTACTTGCAACTCACGTGTGACTCAAAACAATGAATTTTCCTTAAAATTATCCCACGTTCAGTTCAGTAATGTTCCCGTCGTTTTGCTCATTGACAATGAGGAATCGCTTTTATTCTTGATTCCGGATTTAATTTCTTTTCACAAATTTATTATGAATATGTGCGTGATAGTACACAAAAACAACAGTAAACCTAATGAAAGATTAAAATTATTGGATGATAAAATGGGTTAATGATATTGATAATATTCATTATTATTATTTATTGGTTTTGCATCACACTTTAATCGAGCCACATTAATTATGACAATTACATTAGTGCCATGCAATAGATAAACGTATTAATGATCTGATGCTAATGAAATTCTCTCAAGTCTTCCCAGAATGTTTCAGTGTTCCGCAGCTGAGGTAGCAGATTAATGAAATTTTAATATTGAACCTGATTATTCAATCATATATTCCCCCTGGAAATGGAAATATTCCCTGTAGAACGTCTTGAGAAGCAAAAGTTAACCCCGTGAAATTTTTAAAGAAAAACGAGTGCAATCGTTTGTATTTACCTCTATCATCAAATTGGACATTCGGGTCAATGACGTATATTTCTGGTCATAATCGCAAACATAGAATAACACTGACGAGGCTCATTACCAGGATAAAACCGATGTTCTCAGAAAAAAAAAACGCTGCAAATTCGTTCACTGGTGTTTATTATTCAATTGGCTTGCGTTCATGATTTGAATTTCTACTAAGCTTTGGAGTGTACGTGTTTTTCAGGAGATTTGCTTAGAGCTCGTAAATCTGTTCTCAACCGAAATACCTATCTGGATTGATCAGTTGATCAAATTCGTGTGCCACCATGAAATTCAATAATCGCTCTATCACCTGTGAAACACGCACACTCCAAAGCTTAGTATAAATTCAAATCATGAACGCAAGCCAATTGAATAATAAACCCCAGTGAAAGAATTTGCAGCGTTTTTTATGGTTATCAGAATACTTCAACCCGTGTATCGGCTGAACCCGTTCAGGAGTTCACTCCAGTATCCACGTTCACTACATCACTAGGTAATCAAAACAAAAACAATAATGAACCAGAATAACGCAAATGTTGGCACCATAAATCGGGCCATACATCGGGAATGGTTTGAGCTACGGACCTGGGGAGGGGCTCATTCGATTCCTCGTGGAAAGTTCTTCAAACGAAGTCCAAATTTAGGCCGCCTTGACTTTTTTTGAGGTTTTTATACAAAACTTTGACAACCCTTAAAGGGCACTTTAAATTAAGTGAGAAGAGGCTGGCTCAAGAATTGGGGCGTCGTCGGACCAACATGGATTTTTCCTGAAAATTTCAGCTTTTTTGCTTCAGCCGTTTGGGAGAAATCGTGCGTACGGCGGACGGACGGAAAATTTTTATTGCAGATTCGGATTCTACACCCTTTGAAACATAAACCATGAAATTTTCAGGGGGGTTAGCTTTTTTTTTTTTTTCCAAGAGCAATCGCTTTATTTATTATTGAATAATAAACCAAAACATGATCTCACCCAACGAGCTCTAGTTGTTAGGCAAGTGGTCCAATTTCAAGTTGCAATATCGTGCTGTGTACGTCTCCATCTACATTTGTTAACAATTGCTATGTATCAAATGATTCGTACTATGAACAAACATTCGCTTTTCGACCAAAACAGGGGTTGTATCATGGTATGTTACTTGCAACTTAAGTAAAATCATGGATCATTTCTATTGTTACCCAAGACTTTTCTCTACAAAGTATTGTTCTTTTGTTTCCCAAGACTGATGTTTCAATAAATTATTGTTGTATTGTTTTTAGTAGACAGTTTTGGCTCTCAGTTAGCCAATATTGATATATCACTTTCGTTTTTATCATGTAGTTGTCTCTTTTCGAATGTAGGCGATAACGTTTACATCATGAGAGTTTCAACTTAAAGTTAGACCATTTATTTAACCCCTATATGTTATTAGGATAATAAGGTTTTATCCTGATAACTGTTTTCAGTTAACTTCTTCTTTTGAAGTTATGACCAAGAACAGGTCTTTTACTCTTAATACTAGGTATTTTCCCTACTTTAGAAAAAGAATGTAAACTTCAGTAATAAGAGAAATAATGTAATCAGCCTGGGCGCGAAATTCGCGTCACATTTTATAATAAACTTGCTCTGTTTTTCCCCCTCACCTTTTTGATTTATTACCTTCAGTAATGAGCCTTTTTATGAGAAACGAATTTTTAAAACCCCCTCAGACTTTATCATTTTACGTCTTAAAGTGGGTAGATTTTTAATTTTGCAATGCCGTACGGACCATAAAAGGCTTTAAAATTTATGTAAAAAAAATCCGTTCTTTCGCGCATGGACTTCATTTGGGGTTCTAACTTCTATACAGTCCGATCGCCTCACATGCAAAGATGGTATGAACCAAAAACCGGTCTAAAACTTGCCAGAAACGTGGTTTTTCGAGGTTTTTTACTGACATGGGCAAGAGGGATGCCATTTCCTAGTAATTTTGGATGCCAAATCGAATAGGGTCAGACAAGTCCGCGCAGGAAAATCTCATTTTCAAGTGTGGAAACGACGCTCAGCGCCGAGTTCTAAATACTATTTTATTCATTTTCTTGTCTAGAAAAGTTTTAAGCGGATGGTCAAAAATAATAAACTTTTTTGAAACATTTTCATTTGGTTTATCCACCCTTAACTGTTAGAAAACGTCGCATATTATCATACAAAACTACACATGTATTCTCAAACACAAATTACAAAGGAATGAACTTTTCCTGAACCATCGACATCGTTGATCCTATCGACAGTCAACATCAACAAGTCAACAATCAACATCAACATTAACATCGACAATGGGTGTGTAAATACACCTTTTCCTGGCGGTATTTTTAACTTCTTATAGATTTTCACAATTACTTGGCTCGTTTTTTCATAGACTCCGCCAAGCTCCGGTTCCAAAAACTATATCGGTTGTTTAAGCAGGAGCCTGAAGGCTGCAGGGCTCGCTCGAAGCTGCGTGTTTAAGCAGGAGCCTTAAAGCG
Organism: Creontiades dilutus; assembly: GCA_031894815.1. Taxonomy (NCBI): domain Eukaryota; kingdom Metazoa; phylum Arthropoda; class Insecta; order Hemiptera; family Miridae; genus Creontiades; species Creontiades dilutus. The sequence continues at coordinate 354,433 of JAVIWC010007073.1, read as the reverse complement.
ATTTGATTGGTCGATGTTTTAGAGGGAGTAAGAGGAGGGGCCCCTGTGCGGGGGGGGTGTATGAGATACACAGAATGACAGCGGTTCCACACAAGCGCTAATGTTGCCGATGAGGCGGTAATTGCGCCAACTACGAGCATGAGCATTTCTTTTTCATAAAGAGAAAATTGTATATTTAACATTATTAACAACTTAATTCTTTAAATTTATTAAATTGTCTGGTCATCGCCGAATCCAGAGATGACCACAGGCTTTGGCACTATTAAACAATTAACTAAATGACTTGCATCCAAATGATGTATCCCTGAAGATGCCCTAGAGGCGAAGGAGATAGCACCCATGCACCATTATAACCAAAATGAGCAACAGCCAATTTTATTCGTCTTCTCAAACCTCCCCTGTTGTCGGCTTTGTAGGTTGACTATGAAATAAAGGATCATGGAAAACCATACTAGAGTACTTTAAAGGTGACTTATAACATATTGTTATGTCCCACTAAACTATTCTGACGCTTAGCTGTGTATTGGCTCCTTCAAAGTGGGCGCCCTTTTAGGATTGATTATGTGTGTGTATGGGTTTGTGTGTGAAAGAGAGAGGAGGAGGGGAAGTTGATTGGGTAAAAAATAATGGTATAATTATAGATTTTTTTGTATTAAAATTTAGAAATCTTCTCGTTGTGCACATTTCCACTTTTCCAGCGTTTTTCTGTTATTATTTCTTCGTAGGTGTTTAGAGACCTCACATAATATCTTTTGCATTGGTTGCTCTATTCGATTAGACAACTGGAGCAGTGCGCTGTTGGAGAAAGTTTTATCAATCTCGAATGAATATTTGGTTGCTGTGTCGTAATGATCGTTCCACCGCGGGTCGCGATCCTCATTAATAATTAATGTAATATCTCGATTATTATAAAACTATCACGGTGGCGTTTTGGCTTGATGAACTGAATGTTTGGCAATGTGCAGATAAGAAGGGAAGGACGTCACGTGTTCAAAATCTTCCTTTCGCAACACCCGTGAATCATCGCAGCTGATCAACTTGAGGCGTTCGCTGTTGAGCCTGAGGGAGCGCTCGGCCGCCCACCTCCTCTCGCCATAAATTGAACTCTTTTCTGGTAGTTATATCGGACCCCTTCTCCCGATATTTCTATAAATTCTACAATGTAATATCAAACTTGACATTAATGTTGACAGTAACTCACTGGTCTCAACTAAATTGGCCAACTTCTCGAGGAATAGCGCTGTTGTAGGTTGTGAAAATGTATTAAAACACGCACATGATTCATTACACTCAACGAATTTACGGGAATGCTGATCACAGCTGATGAAAAAAAACAAGAAGCCGGCGAAAGCAGCCCTGTTGTCACAAATTTTTACGACAAACAAAAAAAATTTTTTCAGGGAAAGGTTGAAAAAATTGTAGGTTGTGAGAACCAAACCTTGTGACACACCTAAAATTCAGGAAAAATGTAATACAACAATGCAATTGCTTTTTCCAATCATGTATTCACAAAGTAGAGTCAATCTACCGACTACAACTTTTTTTGAATTTTTTTAAACGAGCCATGGTATTAAATAAAAAAACGCTGCGAATTCTTTCACTGGGGTTTATTATTCAATTGGCTTGCGTTCATGATTTAAGGAAAAAGCTAATAAACTGTTCACTAAGCTTTGGAGTGTGCGTGTTTCACAGGTGATAGAGCGATTATTGAACGCAAGCCATTTGAATAATAAACCCCAGTGAAAGAATTTGCAGCGTTTTTTAAATTAGTTTATTTGGCATTACCGTTAGTATACAGTCATTTTTCTTATATTACGAAAAAAAATTGCACCTATTTAATTTCGGAGGTGTTTAACGTCCTCGACAACCAACATGAACTCCGGCGACACAAGAGAAAGAAACCACTGGACCTATAATATGAAGTAAAATGAAATGTAATATTTTCAGTTGCAATAAATAAATCACAGAAAAACAAAACTTATGAACACAAAAACCGAATTTGGGCAGAAATGTGATAAGTTCAGTGCTACGGGTCAGCGCTCATTTACAATGAAATAGTCAACGCTTGTTGTGTTTACTGATTGTTTTAATTCTACGTTTTCTCTTTATGAAATATCCGCTGTTACAAGAGGGGTTTGAGTTCACCCGTTCGAGTCAATAACCTATCATAGTAGAACGAAGGTGATTGGACCTGCCTTCGGCGCCTTTATTCACGCCGAGTTTATATTGCAACCGTTCACGGCACGGTACTTCCTAGTCTTTGCCATTAATTTCATATCGCCTCGTCCGCGTGTAGACAGTGAAAGGCTGATACGACGGATGTAATCGATGTGAACATAGTTCAAGAATTTTATGAATTACTTAATGTAATTACCTATGCCTAATGTGTTACCTATCCCTTACATATTTTACCTATCCCTAAAGGGAGCAATACCGTTTGAAATTTCGGTCGTGATGTACCTGTCAAATTTTCATCCCAAACTTTATCAGTTGAGCATATTTTTTGTGCCTAATGTTGTATTTAGTCTCTCTTTATTAGATTTAAAAATGTTGTCTCACTTTCATCTACTGTTGGGGAAGCAGGTCACATAATTCAGAACTGTCTGAAAGCCCCAGTTAAGGGAATTATCGGGTTAATTTATGTTGATTTTTTTTATTTTGGGCACTTGGAGCGGAATTTATAGTTCTTACTTAGTCAAAAGGAAATGCTTAAGTGAAGATCAACAGTGCTATGGCTGCTTGCGCTATTCATAGTCACTGACTGATGAAATGCTCGAGCAAGTGCGTGAAAAATGAAGGTAGGTCGGGAGCAGTGGCAATTGTTTCCCTGAAACCCTGAGGGTGCACCGAGACCGCAATAGAAAACCACGAAGTGAACGTGAAACAAAAATTAGCTTTTCTCGCCCGAATACAAATTTCAACTACCAATATGCAAAGGAGATCAATCTTGTCCGCTTGTTGAGCTTCAGAAAACCGCGATTTGCAACAGTTGAAATTCATATCTGCCAGAACCATCGTGGATTTAAAAGCCCAATTCCGTCTTTAACCCAAGCTTCATTCCTATAGTTGCAGCAAAAAGACAAGGGAAGCACAAAAGTGTATAACTTACTCACATCCGCAGAGCCAATCTACCTTTTCGTAGTAATGAGCGTTGAACTTGCAAATAGTGGAACGATTTATGCTTGCCTTTGAGGTTTGTTGCAGTCCTGTCAATAGATGCATTGGGCGCCCTGCATCGTCATAATAACGACTAAGGTAACGGCACCGGTAGTGGCCACTGCTCCAGTAGTGGCCATTTTAAAGTTTATATTTGAGAAATAAGGATTCCCGGTCTCCTAGTGGCTTCAAACTTGCAGGAGGTACAGCTCATGTCATCTTGTAGTCAGAGGTTGAACTAGGAGTGCGCAGAGCATCATTGGAAATTGTGGTAAACTTCTCAATATGACCGTCCCTAGTTTCCTCGTTTGTTGGGCTGTATCCTAGAGCTTCTACTGGATAGAATCAATTTTGTTCATCTGGTATTGAATTTAATGATATTAAACACTAAGGAGGGCAAAATGTCAAGTGGCCACTACTGAGACATGCACGTGGCCACTACTGGAAATTTCGTAATTTGATGTGGCCACTACTAGATCAAAATAAAGGTGTGAGAAAAAATTAATAAAAAATAGAAAAAATTGTTCTTTTGATAGTTTTAGGCAATGGATATGTTAGGAAAGAGTCGGGCTATATTCTAAATGAGTCCTGAAGAAAGTCAGCACTACTGTTGGCCCACAATTGTCAAAACTAAAGAAAAAAATTCTTAACTGTGGCCACTACCGGTACCGTTACCTTATTTGCTCCAACGACAATTTAGCAAACTCACGTTTTATAGCACTTACTGTATTCATTGCGTATTTACAGCTAATAAAGTTCTGTCTCAAGGGTTTTGGATCTTATTATCAACTGATAGGATAAGAGTGTGCTTTGGTGATTCTATCGCACTCTAGCACTGAAGAACACATTCTAGTGGATAAGCGGACAACTGCATGTGTTTATGTGTAAGCTCTCTTACGTAATTTTGTGAGCTTTATTTCTGGCCCTCTCGTTAGTTTATTCATTGGACCCGGATCCAATCAACGCCATGTTCCCCTTCCATTCAGAGCACAAACAGGGTTTTGCTCCCGGACACCAAACCCCTAACTCCCCTCACCAAACTCTCGACTCCACCATCCTCTCACCCATGAGGCTCTGTTAAGAATTGGCGCGTGGATTTGAAAATCTTCTGACCTTCAACGAGGATTCACATTTCTTTACTTGAGTTCACCATTGGAGTGCAAGGTTGTTCTACTTAATGTTGAGCTCCTGAAATAATTATTTTTATATTTTTAAATTAATAATATTTTTTTAGTAATAACTTTTTAATTAAAAAATAATTTTTATATTTTGTTGAAGTTTATAGATTTGGTTTATTATTCAATAATAAACAAATGTAATCGCTCTGGAAAAAAAAATTCTAACCCCCCTGAAAATTTCGTGATTTTACGTTTCAAGGGTGTAGAATCCGAATCTGCAATAAAAATTTTTCCGTCCCAAATCCGCTTTACGCCAGTTTTCTCCCACACGGCTGGAGCAAAAATCTGAAATTTTCAGGAAAAATCCATCTTGGCCCGACGACGCCCCAATTCTTGAGCCAGCTCTCTCACTCAATTTAAAGTGCCCTTTAAGGGCTGTCAAAGTTTTGTAAAATCCCTAAAAACCTCGAATCGGCCTAAATATTTTCCTATTTGAAGAACATACCATGAAATCGAATGAGCCCTTCCCCACGTCCGTAGGTCAAACCATTCCCGATGTATGGCCCGATTTATGGTGTCAACATTTGCGTTTTTTGGTTTATTATTGTTTGTTTGTAACCTAGGGATGCCGATAGCGTCGAGTTGTAGTGAATGTGGTTACTGGAGTGATAGCCGATGTGGATACTTGTAGTTTATAGGCGATACACGGGTTGAAGCATTCTGATATGTATGAAACGCTGATAATATATAGGTAAATATTATGACTGGGGATTATTATTCAATATGATTACTGGGGTAAATGAGTATTCTTTCACTCGGGTTTATTATTCAATTGGCTTGCGTTCATTTTTTGAATCTGTACTAAGCTTTTGCGTGTTTCACAGGTGATAGAGCGATTATTGAATTTCAGGAGATATGCATTGAGTACGTAAATCTGTTCTGAACCAAAGTACCTAAGTATTTATCAGTTGATGATATTTGTGTGCCTACATCAGTCTACCTTTGGCACATCGTTTAAATTTGGGTTTGGGTAGGTTTTCAATTTTGTTCAAGTTGCATTCATGATTTGAATTTCGCTTTGGAGTTGCGTGTTTTACATTTGATAGAGCGATTATTGAATTTCAGGAGATACCAACCACGTAAATCGGTTCTCAACTCAATCCATTATCAGTTTTATTTGTTGAGCAGACATCATCTACCTTTGGCTACATCGTTTAAATTTTTTGGGGAAATTTTAACAATAATATATAAAGGACATATAAATTATGGATGTTTTTATTTAAAAATTCAATATGGAATTCTTAATAAACCCCAGTAAAGAATTTTTTTTAGCACAGATTAATAAAAGTTAAGTACATTTTTCAGCGTGATTTTGTGATCAGGGTTTTGAATGTCTTATTTCATTGAGGATAAACAATCTTTGAGTAATATTCTGCTTTAAAAAGCTCTTTTGTTCTTTATTGTAGCAATTTATATCTTGTCCACCAACAAACTCATTCTTCCCTAAGTTGATTTTTTAACAGATTGATTGGAATTGGCCATTGGAAAAAGGCTTTTTTGTTTAAAAACCTCCTATCGGCATACTTTTTTTCCTCTTTTCTATATAACACTGTAAAAGTCTGTGTTCATCTAGTAGACTGAAAGAACACCATACATAATTGATTACTAAAAGAAAATCACAAAAAAAAGAATTTGCGCGCAAAGTGCTCAAATTTCAACTCTATTCAACATAAATTTAATATTAACATGACTGAAACTTGTTACCAATACTCTTCTTTGTCATTCGGTTTGTTGACTACGTAGAATGTCTGCGAAATATGAGCTAGACCTACATGGGCTTACAGAATATGAAGAATATGGGAATATGAGCTTACAGAATTCCCATTGCTGGAAATCTTATTATAGCGGGAGACATTCATCTCCTGCCATATGAGTACATAGACCCAAACCCTGCCAATAACATTTTCGATTGAATGAAAACCAGAAATCGGTTACTCGCCCTCTTTTGCAGATTTATAAGTACCCATTTATGCGGGTTCATCTTCATAATGGCTGAAGGTTATAAACAATAAAACTTTATTTGATGATGTTTTGCCTAATACATTAAACATCCATTCTTCTTTCAAGTATCTTCCGTTTTCTGTTTTGAAAAAAAGTGTCGTAACTGCGGCCACAATGGTTCTTGGTTTGGTCGCCCTTTAAATGAACGAGGTGACCTGGAATTATCCTGACAATGACAATTATCTGACAAACCAAAGCGCGATAAGACGGTACACCTACCTCAAGTTGTTATCATTTGTTCCGCATTTTCAGTAAGTGCTCACTGTTTTATACAACTCGTTAGGATGCCCAGCACCTGAATTACTTTTTTGTAATCACGGACGCTTTTAGTATCCGGAGAAAGGCTGTTGATTAAACAGTTTGACTCATCTTTAGGAATGAGAAGACACGAACGTCAAAGTTCCGTGAGTCATTGATGTTAGAAGTGTGACTAATTAGTTTTGCAACTAGAAAACAACTGTTCTGTAGTAGGGAACTTTTGTTCATACACGCTTTCTGCTTTAAATATAGGTTTCTGGCGAGCATGTGTTTCGCTGTGGTAACTCCTCAGCTTCAACTCATCAACTATGATTATCCCCAACTAATCAGAATAAATATTGATAGTTTAAGAGAACATTGCAAGAAACAGAATATACTATCCAGCCAATGGACCTTGTAACTAATCATGCATCCGCCAAATATGCCTTGTGGATGTTTTTCATCAGGAGTCTATTTTGATTGTCAGCATTTGAGTTTCAAGCGTTGAAGACAGACACAGATCGGCTCATTGCAGCAGATATTGAACAAAAACTATTCTAAGCACGAGTGTACCCCATTGCATTGCACTATACGTCGAGCTGAATCTAGTTTGGCCGGAGATGCTGATATTCCGCTAGAAATTGCGCGTTGTGCATTCAAAGTTCGAACTCAGTCCTTGAATTTGAATGTTGATCCTTATGAAGGTGATCAATCCGATAAGTTCTCCTCAACCAACCGTCTACAATCACAAAATATGTTCAATTGGACTCTGACTACCAATTATTTTTTTTAAATAAAGAAAATGAGTGTTCTAATTTTTATTTATTAGCTATGACCAGTGAATGGCTATTATTCAATATCCCGAGATAAGTATGAGGAGGGAGGGGGGGAGGAAATTAGGGGGTAGGACTTATTGTCCCACTGGTGTGATGGAATCCTTAATCTCACCACTATTATCAAGTGTATTTGATGTCGGAAACGTTTTAAAAATTGCATTGAAGATGTGCGACATAGACAATATTATCTACTATTTTTTCCTAATACTATCCGACGTGTTCGCAAGGGTGTGAGCTGTACACAGGAGGAGTGTGACTCCGTTGCTGCTTCAGAAGCATAACCATTGGCAAAACCGTACACAAAAATCATGTGGTATAGCTACTCAGACATACTCACTTGTGGTATATCTACTCAGATGAAAGCAAATCGTCGCAATCAATCGTAAATAAACACAAACAATAGCCGTCTTCGATTATCCTGACTTTGGCTGGACAGCTTAAATGCCGTAGACGCTGATCACAAACGAACGTTTTCATTCATTAAATTCAATTTCATTTTTCATTTTTAAATAATTTTTATTAAATTTAAATCTTAACAATCTTATTTAACCTCTAACTCTTTGTATGAACTCGATTTAAACCCCAATATCTTACCATTGTAAAACAGCTGGATAACATGTTCGAGTCAATAAACATTTTACTGAAACTGAATTTGGTCAGAAACAAGAAATTATCAACATTGCGACACCCAATGCTACGGCCAAATCAGATTGGGGTTCATAATACACGGCGCGCAAAGCAACCCCTCCTTCAAGACCGGAGGGTCGTGCGGGTCATTGCATATCCTTGCCCCTGACCAAGACAATGCCTCCTCCGTAGCTTTCCCAATTTTCAAACATTAGGTCTCTTCTAGTTATGCAGGGTGTCCCAGGAGTTATGCACAATCCGATTCCTACGTGTTCTACAACTCATTTCCGACTGCGATGAGTTGCATTCATCTTCGAGATTTTTGGAAAAACCTCAATTTGAACAGAAAACATACGTTTTTCTGCAGTTAAACACCATTTCCTTAACTAAAAATATTTTTAAAAACCAAAACGACTACACCGTTGGAAAGCTGACATTTTGGCACACGTTTTACCAGGCCTGCACAGTTCTGCGTCTAGCATTCATGGGGTTTCTAAGCGAGATGAAAAACAGGCGATTTCAAGATTTTGACAAAACTGTCATTTCGCGCAGCAATCGCACATCTTCAATGCAATTTAAAAAAAAAGTTTTCTGACATCAAATAGATAGAAAATTGAACAATCTTTCCAACGGTGTGATGACACCATCTCCTGGCTGGGGCCCTGGCTGGAGTTGCCACACAGAGTCATCATACTGTAAAGATTTCTATATAATCTTTATTCGAAGCACCTACTCAGGGTGTTAACCTGCCACAGGCTAGTGATAGATTCTAAAAATCATTTCCGACAAAAAAAGCCTCTTAGTATTTTTTTAAAGTCATGGTTTCATTTCACTTTCAAAGATTTTTTTTCGTATTTTCCATTTTAATACACCAAACCGGCCCTGAATTCCTTCCGTACTGAAGAAAATTCAGTTTGATTGGTTATACAGTTAGAGCGTTACATTTTCTATCTCCCTAATGTATCAAAAAAATATTGTAGGTTGGTCCAATCGGTGAAAAATCAATAGGAAACGTGAATTTTGTCAAATTTTCAGAATGACCGCTCTTTTCAACGGTGTTTTTTTGAAGTGCATACGGGAGTTTATGGCCATTTTAGTGAATTAAGGTAGAAAATACGGAAAAAATTAAATTGAAATAACTGAATAACGAAGCCTCTAAACAAATTCCTGAAAAGCACTTTTGTTAAAAATGAGTTGTGGAATCTATTCCTGGGCTGTGACAGGTTCCTCAGGTTAACACCCTGTATAATTATGTTATTTATGTAATATACAAAATATATACAAGTCAACTTCATCTGTTGGATAGTACCTATGGCAGAAGTAACATCTGAACAACCCTGTTTAAAAATAAATTTATTTCGGTCTTGAGCCTGTGACGAATACTACGCGTTAATAAATAAAACAACAATTAAGAAATTTAAAAATTCCACTCGTGAAATCTTTGTTTCTTATGCCACTTAGTATGTCCACTTCGAACTCATCGCTCGATTAAATCTGTAAGGAGCGTTAGAGAGCTGTTGTCACTCCACGTGATCTTTTTCTTGTTCACGTGATGCGGCACCTGATGATAGTAGATTTTCTGCCATTCCATCATAATCTGCTATCATTATCTCCAGTCTCTCGGTTCGTTTGAAATCATTTCCTCCGCTCAAAACGATTTGCTTCACTTTCAATAACGTTTTGAATATTTACATAAGATTGCTTTCTACAGCTGATAATCAAATAAGGAGGCTGGAAATGGTGTGAGGTGTTATTATAATTTGAAGTAAATCTAGGGTTTAAGAAAATGGACTTTGACGGATATTACGTTTCTTGTATGCGCATGCGCGAAGAGGATCTTTGATCAGTGAAACTCATAGGGGAACATTTACATCCTAACTTACTCATTCCCTGAAACGTTAATCAAAAACGAATGAAAACTGTTGAAATGAAATTCTTGCAAGGAAGAAGGGAAGGAGATTCCATGAAATTAAATTCGCATTTCGACGTGCGAAGAAGCTACGATGGGATCGTGTTGGAATGGGCCTTGACGTTTATGCTCCCAGCGGTCAAAATTCCGCTCGCGGGAAAGACTATTTCCTCCTGAAAGAAACGGCGCACAGTGGTCCGGAATCAAAATCTAGCTGACCGGAACCTCTCCCGAGGATATTTCAAATTTCCTCCAAACCGTTGTGATATTCTAAAGGTTTTTTCTCGCCGAATACGGTGGTGTAAACGGTTTTGAGATAGGCCGAGCCGTAAAGCAGATATTAGGGGGTGAAATTCATCACAAAAATTCGGACAAGGAACATAATGTCATGTCATTAATTATTATAATTAATAAAACTAACATCAATTATAACTTCTCATCCATAGGTAATCACAATAAAATCACAATTGATTAGGTAGGTAGGTACTTCTCCTATGCCACCCCCAAAAAAGCAACTTCATTAACACCCTTTCCTGCCTGTTGGGGGCTACTCTTCAAAACATTGTAGGGAGTGAGGAAAAACCGTGTGACACTGAAATAATGGGCTGACACACTGATTTGGATAAATTATAAATGAAAATTTCATGGTTTACGTTTCAAAGGTAGAAGACCGAATCTGCAATAAAACTTTTTCCGTCCGTACGCCGTACGCACGATTTCTCCAAAACGGCTGGAGCAAAAAATCTGAAATTTTCAGGAAAAATCCATTTTGGTCCGACGACGCCCCAATTCTTGAGCCAGCTCTCTCACTCAATTTAAAGTGCCCTTTGAGGGCTGTCAAAGTTTTGTAAAATCCCTAAAAACCTCAAAACAAGTCAAGGCGGCCTAAATGTGTACTTATTTTTAAGAACATACCACGAGGAATCGAATGAGCCCCTCCCCTGGTCCGTAGGTCAAGCCATTCCCGATCTATGGCCCGATTTATGGTGCCAACATTTGCGTTTTTTGGTTTATTATTGTTTGTTTGTAACCTAGTGATGCCGATAGCGTCGAGTTGTAGTGAATGTGGATACTGGAGTGATAGCCGATGTGGATACTTGTAGTTTATAGCCGATACACGGGTTGAAGCATATGCATGAAACGCTGATAATGTATAGGTAAATATTATTCAATATTATCACTGGGGTTTATTATTCAATTGGCTTGCGTTCATGATTTGAATCTGTACTAAGCTTTGGAGTGTGCATGTTTCACAGGTGATAGAGCGATTATTGAATTTCAGGAGATATGCATAGAGCACGTAAATCTGTTCTCAACCAATATACCTATTTGGGTTGATCAGTTGATCATATTTGTGTGCCTCCTGAAATTCAATAACGCTCTATCACTTGTGAAACGCGCCCACTCCAATGCAATTCAAATCATGAACCTCGTTGAATAATAAAACCCCAGTGAAAGAATTTGCAGCGTTTTTCATAGTGTAAGTGGATATAACAGCCCCAATAAATATTTCGCTGAGTAGTGACGATGGAAGTTGTATACCTCTGGCTAGTGACAGCTATAGGGAGTGAGAAATACTGACTTTGGTATTTTCTCCTGGGTCTTGTACATCCACATAGGAGAAAATTTTAAAACACTTACAAAACTGTATTTAGTTGAGATTTGACGGCAATGCTGATCAGTGACATAAACGTGACCGAAATTTTGAAATGACCCATAAAACACTAAGCCCAAATTTAATACTTATTTTTTTTACATACGGCTTACGCCAATTACAAAATGAAGAAAGGTCAGCGCTACAGATAAAAGTAAGTTTAAATGGGTGAAAACATAATAATAATAAACTTTTAAACCAAATTATAATCAACACTTGAACACACTCACACAAACACTCCCAATGCTAGGGCTAGGACAACTGAGAGAAAACTGGGAGGAGGCTCCGTAGGCGGTTGAGAGAGTCGGCGAACACATCAAAATCCACCACATCCAAAAAGGCGTTAAGCTGTAGCATCATCCGATATATTTTTAGCATTACTGCTGTAAGGTATTGGTATTAAGTAAAAATTCATGACCAAACCCATTATGGACCTTCATTCTGGGGTTTATGAGTGTCCGAAAGTGCCAAAAAAATGCAGATTTCAACGACGTCAATTTTGGAAATTTTTGGCTCCGTGTTTTTTTTTTCTCCACTGCGTCGTAACGTCAATCAACGCAAAAATTCACTTCCATGTAAATTATATAAGAACCTTCGTGGTCGATCGTTTCCTTTCTGCGCGTTACCAGCCCCCAGAACTCCCCCCAAAAAAAACCCAGAAGAAGAGCTCGACGCTCAGGCAAAAAACTGGTTCCAATGCCGACATCAGGTGACTGAGGAAGTCTGCACGACAGATTGGTCCTGCGGTACGCCAATCCTACTCAGTTGCCGTTTCACCTTCCTGTCGTCTGTACGTTTCCTCTAATGAAAGTGAGATCGTGCGGTTACAAACCATTCTTTTTGAATATGAGTGAAGCTTTATTGCAATCTACAGCAACTTTGAAACACAAACTACTTGATGCATACGCCTCATACCATCAAAAACTCTGAACAACGTAAGTTTAGGTGCATTTTCATTGTTACCACATATCGCTAATATTTTTGAAGCGACAGTGTCGTAGGATCTCGGGATGCCCTAGTTTTGAGGTAAGTACCATACAGTTAGGCGCTTTGCTTCCGTTTTATTTTTCTGACTTCACCAAGACGGTGGACCCAAGTATTTCTCTTTTTTGAGCTATTGGGTTGTTCGGAAAGTAATTTCGTTTTTTTTTGGGAACATGAAAGACAGTTTTCGTATAATGAATAAATATTTTATTAAATTATATATTGGCTATTCTGGTCCAACACCTTTTGCCATATTTCTGGCAGTAACATAATTCCCCTCTCATACAAGTTTTGCTCCTTGCTGACAAAAAATTGGTTCAGGTGGTTTTTGCCATCTTCATTTGAGGTAAAAAGTTTTGCCACCCAAACAATTTTTGCAAGGACCGGAACAAATAGTAGTCGGAAGGCGCCAGATCTGGAGAATACGGTGGATGTTGCAGTACGTCCCATTGAAGCTGTAAAAGTTTTTGGGTGGCAAATATTATGAGAAGAGGTATTATACAGACTTTTATCCTAGAAATACTCATTGAAAATATTTACTATTACGTACCAAATCGAAATCTTGATTGTCATTGGACCTGACACGATGCAGAAAATCAATCTTCATATGTTCAATGCCTCCAAGAATTTAAAAGTAAAATCCATACAAGATTTTGGTTTATTATTCAATTATAAACCATTGTAATCGCTCTTGAAAAAAAAGATCTAACCCCCCCTGAAAATTTCATGGTTTACGTTTCAAAGAGTGTAGAATCCGAATCTGCAATAAAAAAAATTCCGTCCTTCCGCCGTACGCCGTACGCACGATTTCTTCCAAACGGCTGGAGCAAAAAATCTGAAATTTTCAGGAAACATCAATATTGGTCCGACAACGCCCCAATTCTTCAGCCAGCACTCTCACTTAATTTAAAGTGCCCTTTAAGGGTTGTCAAAGTTTTGTAAAATCTCTAAAAACCTCAAAAAAAGTCGAGTTTTTTAATGGATATCAGAATACTTCAAGCTGTGTATCGGCTATAAACCCTTTTAGGAGTTCGTCCAGTATTCACGTTCACTATATCACTAGGTTACTGCAATGCAAACGAAAACAATAATAAACCAAAATAACGCAAATGTTGGCACCATACATCGGGAATGGTTTGAGCTACGGACCTTCGATTCCTCATGGAAAGTTCTTCAAAAAAAGTCCAAATTTAGGCCAAATTGAGGTTTTTAGAGATTTTACAAAACTTTGACAACCCTTAAAAGGCACTTTAAATTAAGTGAAAGTGCTGGCTAAAGAATTGGGGCGTTGTCGGACCAATATTGATTTTTCTTGAAAATTTCAGATTTTGTGCTCCAGCCGTTTGGGAGAAATCGTGCGTAAGGCGGACGGACGGAAAAATGTTTATTGCAGATTTGGATTCTACACCCTTTGAAACGTAAACCATGAAATTTTCAGGAAGGGTTAGAAATTTTTTTTTCAAGAGCGATTACAATTGTTTATTATTAAATGATGAACCAAAACTGCTAAAAATCATTCAAATTAACAACTTTAGCAGAATCTATCGTTCTAGAACTATATACTCAGAGACTCTAGTACTATACGACAGTCAAACATGTATTCGCATAATTGTGTTGAAAAATGTACTTAAGCTCCATTCAAGTAGGTATCTAAAAGATAAATAGAAACTTTCCCAAAATCTAAAAATTGGTATGTGAAGTGGAATATTGTTTAGAAATGGTAATTTGTCATACAATTTGAATGAACAATTTCTTTGCTCCCGTCTTAAGGATCCTATTTACTTCTTGCCTCTGGGCCCGCATTGACTCTCCTTTCATTGTTCACGATAGCTCTCACCCTACACTGAAGTGTTTTAAAGTTTGATCGAAGTGGACAGCGTAAATCAAAAAGTTGGCGACCTTCAAATTCCCACGTGAACCGCCCGTCATGCGTTCAATGAGCGTCTCACATTCCCGAGGTACCAATCGCATTCCGTAGGTTGAGAGTTAACGTTTTGTCGGGCAGGAAGTGTGAGGGAGACTGACGTATACGCATAAATTTGATATTCAAATGATTTGATTACCTCAGGTAACTGTTCAGTTTAAACCTGACAAATTTCCTCTTGTTTTAAATGCGCCACTAATTCTTGTCGTTTTTCGATACCGGCGTGTTAGTGTGCGGAAGTGAGAGTAAACAACCTAAATATATTTTGTAATAGCTACTTCTAACCTGTTTCGCTTATACAACTATTCAACATCAGGTTGAATAATTTATACACGAGGTCTAAGCAAGCAAACCATTCTTTATGCGCATTTTTTTGGATACTCGTTTATTAACTTCTTTGGTTTATTATTTTTAATAGTGAACCTTTATTGTTGGCGATTGCCTACTTAAATTCCGTCCAACTATGGAAATCATAATTTTAGAACGTAATTACACTTCCAAGTTTTCAGGAAAGTATCATCTTATTAATCATAACGCATGTTCAATTAAAAAACGAATTAATATGATAAAATGGAGTAGGGGAACGAGGGGTAATACCGTGCACTTAACTTTGGAACCATACAGTTAAGGGACAGAACGTCATAAAAATGTTTTTCTTGGACGAATGGCTCTAGAATTTATTCTATTTTCGATATCTGAGCATTTCCCTTACATAAAAGGATTTTTAAAGGAAAACAGCCGTGAATGTTAATAAAGTGCTTTGGGCGGCACTTCCCACACTGTGGGGTAATGCCGCCCGCGGTATAGGGTAATGACGTCTAACCCCTACTTAAGAGCGTACCAAAAATAATAAGCATGTCGGTGAGACGATTTGGACGATCAGAATCAGGTATAGGCGAGTTGACAGGTTGGAAGGTAACTTCTTTTATTAAACCAAATTTCAAAAGTTATCCTGCCAACTCGCCTATAATTCATTCTGATCGTCCAAAACGCCTCTCCAACATGCTTATCATTTTTGGTACATTTAAGTAGGGACAACAGTGCATAAACTGAATGTCTATCCAGGCCCTTAAGACAAGTCTGAAACCTACTTAAATTTTCAGAATCTGTGTATCCGCATAATTCTGTGGTGCGATTGAATTGGCTAATACAATTTGGCCACTCCTTAGCGTCTCCTGAGACTGGCGGTTAAGAGTTCTTTTCCGTTTGCCTAGCCAAGAAACAGTTCAATTTCTCTATCTGGCTATAATGTACTCCTACTCTATGATCAACTTCGCGATCTGGTAAAACTTTATCTCTTCGTAATCTCATTCCTCTCATCTTGATTTTCTTTTGGGGTGTATTCCTATCGCTGATTCTCTCACGAGAAAGACCAATAAAATGTTGGCGATTGGCTACTTCGAACTATGGAAATTATAATTTTAGGACACAATTACACGTCCAAGTTGTCAGAAAGCGTGATCCTATTAATCAAAACATATGTTCAATTAAAAAACGAATTAATATGATAAAATGGATTATTCATGCTCAACCAATCTCCAAGAAACATTTTTGATCACCCCTCCCTCCTTAAATTGTGCTGTTTTTGTCGTTTTTGGATTTGCGTGAAATCCGAAAATTGAATTTAAAAAAATCAGTCCATCTGCCGTCGTTGTTCGGAGCTTGTCTCAACTGTTTTTTCGGACCAAAGTCAATGAAACTTGCGTTAAAAATCACAAATGGTTTCTAGTTGGTACTGACTTCTAGTCATCACTTTCTAATAGAAAATTCCTACCAATCCTAAAGGGTGAAATCAAAGGGCTGAAATATAAAAACAGAATATTGAAAACTTTCAATGTAAGGTTATTGACAGACATCTTTTCAATGAATCGAATGAGGCTACTCGGACAGCTTTACGTTCATCCGTACGTAGGGACTAGAACTTAGACAGAAAAAGGAACGTCAACATGTATGTGAATCTGAACTTGTCCAAACATAGGAAAAATCTAATGGGTTATGACGATTGAATCAGCTGATCTAATTCTAATGGAATGATGTTTCCCAGAGTTCCTTCTGAAATGGAGTTTTTCATAACTTTTGTCACATATTTGCTAACGAAGTGTGCTTTATGTTATGTCGTTAAATGTCAGTTGTTCCATTCATGCGATTCGACAACTTTACGTTTTAACTCTGTTGGTATGCAGTATATTGCGGGTTCGTAAGTACGAATTTAGATATTGTCAGCTTTTTACATACTGAGGAATAGTAAAATGTTGGTATTTACAGAGTTGTAGATGAAGTAAATTTATTTTGGCACATCTGAAACACAGACTATTAAGACACACTTATCAGCTGAATGCCCTTGTGCCTCATTTGTTTCCAAATTGTTATACAATGCTGAAATATGAATGGAGTTCATTTTGAGGCATCTGTAAGATAATTCCAAGGTATGGAGACCCGAGACCGTTGAACTCCAGACATCGGTTGGAAGGGGGGGATTGCTAATCATTGACACTCAGCTAAACCATCAACATTCTCTCAAGTGAGAAGTGTTTGAATAAACAAATATTAAAAACTCGAAAATATACGTACATTAAAAGCTAATTCTTGTACAAAATTATTCAGATCGATAATTTTTGGGTTCATTCCAGTTCAAACGGCTGATGAGAATGGGTGTACTGTATTTTTCCATCTTACGTTTTTTCTTAACTCCTTATGAAATTGGCCTTGTATGTACCTACTACGGGTTGGGAAACTATTAATTATACATTTAAATCATTTACAATAAACGCTATTTTGCCTTATTGTTCAACTTCTTAATTTAAATAATGAATACCCACAACGCGACATTTGCATTATAAGATAGTTAGTACCTACTTCAGCTAGTTGATCTAGGTCAGTGGTGCAACTGGCTGGTTACCCATTAAGGTCAACGGAACTGAGAATTTTTAATCAACGTGATCAATATTCCATAATTGAGGAAGGAGTTCATATTCGCTTGCATCTAAAATAAACCATTAAGTTGCAACTACAAAAACGCTGCAAATTCTTTCACTGGGGTTTCAGGGACTCATTCAATTGGCTTGCGTTCACGATTTGAATTTCTACTAAGCTTTGGAGTGTGCGTGTTTTACAGGTGATACAGCGATTATTGAATTTCAATGCATAGAGCACGTAAATCTGTACTCAACCAAAGTACCTATTTGGATTGATCAGTTGATCATATTTGTGTGCCTCATGAAATTCAATAATCGCTCTATCACCTGTGAAACACGCACACTCCAAAGGTTAGTAGAAATTCAGATCATGAACGCAAGCCAATCGAATAATAAACCCCAGTGAAAGAATTTGCTGCGTTTTTTTTATGGTTACCAGAATACTTTAACCCGTGTATCGGGCAAAAACCCTTTTAGGAGCTCACTCCAGTATCCACGTTCACTATATCACTAGGTTACTGCAATCAAAATAAAAACAATAATAAACCAAAATAACTCAAATGTTGGCACCATACATCGAGAATGGTTTGAGCTCATTCGATTCCTCATGGAAAGTTCTTCAAAAAGAAGTCCAACTTTAGGCCGCCTTGACTTTTTTTGAGATTTTTAGGGATTTTACAAAACTTTGACAACCCTTGAAGGGCACTTTAAATTAAGTGAGAGTGCTGGCTAAAGAATTGGGGTGTTGTCGGACCAATATTGATTTTTCCTGAAAATTTCAAATTTTTTGCTCCAGCCGTTTGGGAGAAATCGTGCGTACGGCATACGGACGGAAAAATTTTATTGCAGATTCGGATTCTACACAATTTGAAACGTAAACCATGAAATTTTCAGGGGTGGTTAAAATTTTTTTTTTCAAGAGCGATTACAATGGTTTATTATTGAATAATAAACCAATATAAATTTTGTATTTTTAGCTACAGTCTCAAATGTTACGAGGCTTATCCATTAGAACATTACATTAATATGATCGTTATGAAATTCGTTATGAAATTCAAAGTTAGGATACTCATTGAAACGTTGTTAAGAAAGCAATTTAAATGTTTATTTTGGAGAATTTTTTTCCATTATTATCCTGTTTTGACAAGAGTTAGTTAATACTCATACTAGAAAAATAAAACGTTGTTAAAAGAAATTGAATTTTAAGAAAGTAATTTAAATTTTTATTTTGGAGAATTTTTTTCCATTATTATCCTGTTTTGTGAGATCAGAGCTTACGTTACGTACGAACCTTCGCATGGGAGAAATAGTGGCTCGAAAGGGAATAATTCACCACAACTTTTTGTTTTAATTTATTTTGAATGTATTGACGAACGTTATCCCAGTAAGAGAGATCTGCCAATGGACGATTACCTACTTTCAAAATGAAGCTGATCCTAACCATTACCTCACGTTACGGATTACATTACGTAGTTACACGGAAGAAAGTTTCTCAATTCATGTATGAATGAAATTAATTAAAAAACATGTTAATGAATTAATTACGAGGAAAAAGAAAATACATATCAATCGTTAAAAACCACGCATACAGCTATTGACTATAAGTCTATCTGCCAGGGGTACAAATTAAACTTTTTTTTTTTTGAGCTGATGAAATGTAGCTGTTTTTACCGCAAAGCTTATCGATTTTCCAGCAGATGATTTGGTGGTTAATCAACATTAAAAATTTTTTAAAAAGCAGAAGGTTGACCAAAATTCAATTCTTATAGCAAACACCCTGTACTTATATGAGTGAACCACTACCACTGGACTTGTTCATATTTGTAGCTGTTTCATTAGGGATCGTCTGCAACGACATTGACATTGGGTACCTAATGACCAAACCAGCAATCTCATGGATTAAGTTATCTTAACGCCCTAATCTTTTAATTATATCAAAATTTTGGACATTTCATCTCATATCATTATGACGTGCATATTAGTGGGGCAGTATACGATTAAATATATCACGGATATGACTTAAATAGTCATTACGTGTTTATCAACGTCAGGCCTTCGTCGCGTCACTCGCTCACTCAACTCCCTCTCATAATTCAAGATGATTAGTCCGGTAAATAAATACAACCAACAACATGATAATGAAGTATTCATGTACATTACGTTCCCTTTACTTAATCTCCATCGTAATCTCCATTCGAGCCCACCTAATCTCTACTCGTATCTCGGAGCAGTTCATCGTGTCTTTGGGCCGTTTCTACTCCCCTATCCCCCTCATATCGCTGTTCGTCCTTCTGATATTTGTGCTGCCTAGATTTCCGATTGTCATCTTCGATTTGTTGTCTGCCGATCTTCAGTTCTTCACGGTCATTCTAAATTGAGAGACGTATTGCGCGTTATTCCACCGCGAGAATGGATTGCCCGGGATGCCTCTACGTGAGTCTTTGATTATGTTTTTCAAATAATATTTCGTACTGATGTCATAATGAGCAATTTGCTGAAACAAAGGATGTGTAGTCTATTTTTCAAAAAATTGAAGGCCACAGCAAACCTTTCAGAACGTTCATTGAACCCTTATGGGTACCCTCTATTCCCCCAAAACAGGCATGATTTTAAAACTCTATATTCCTTCCGATTTTCAGCAAAATTCGTTCCTCAAGATATTTCAACTTAATGTATTGGACATTAAGTTGGTGTTGACCATGTTTAGTGGTTCTGCTGATTGCAGCAAACTGTGATTGCTTCTTTAGTAATGCCCTCTTGGACTTCTGTGGTGCCGTCTAATTCGGGATCTTCTTGAGTCAATATTCCTCTAACCTGTACAAATTGTTCGTTCAATGCAAAGTCAGTGTTAAAAAAGTGTTGACAACTGGATTAAAAAATGCTAAAAAAGGTCTAAAATTATTAACGAGCTTCATAGCTCATTCACTTGTACAGGTTGGTTGCTTACTTCATGATTTTTACCTGCTGGAAAAAATTAGAAATCTAATGAAGATAAATAGTGGACAGCTATTCAAAAAAGAAACCTATAAACTAAAAAGAGATAACCCGTATGAGTACTTTATGAACGAAACGCTGCAAATTCCTTCACTGGGGTTTATTATTCAATGATTCATGATTTGTATTTCTACTAAGCTTTGGAGTGTGCGTGTTTCACAGGTGATTGAGCGATTATTGAATTTCAGGAGATATGCATGGAGCATTTAAATCGGCTCTCAACCAAAATACCTATTTGGATTGATCAGTTGATCATATTTGTGTGCCTCCTGAAATTCAATAATCGCTCTATCACCTGTGAAACACAGACACTCCAAAGCTTAGTAGAAATTCAAATAATGAATCATTGAATAATAAACCCCAGTGAAAGAATTTGCAGCGTTTTTTAAGAGCGATTACAATGGGAAAATATTCTGTTTGAAAATTTTAAATTTCGTAAGACGGAGCATGCATATCAGAATTCTTCAACCCGTGTATCGGCTATAAACCCTTTTAGGAGTTCACTCCAGTATCCAAATTCACTACATCACCAGGTTACTGCGATAAAAAAAAAGCTCATTCAAGGATGCCAACAGAGCTCTGACCATACAATTTGTACATTGAAAATTTTTTCAACCGGTTGCTGCTGCTGAATATTCTTCATGGTTGGTATTCATTCCACAAAACTAATGTTTGATTCAACGTACAAGTGATAAAGTTCACAATGTAAGATTTTGTAGGACTAATACTATATGTAGTGTTGAGCTCAGGCCTAAAGTCACCTAGGGGTGACACCCTCATATCTTTTGAATAAATAATTTTTCTCGTCTTATATGCTTTTCATTAACTCTCAGTAACAACGTATAAAAAGAAGGAGTGGAAATTAGCCCTTTGCCCGTACTTGGCGGGTTAAGAAGCCTAGTTTATTATCATTTGGCATTTTCGTCGCGTGAATCGGTGCTACACACTTACTTTCCTCATCTTTTAAGATTTGAGAATCTTTCATGTTTATTTCCGTTTGAAGAATTGATACATTCAACTCACCGATACGTTGATGCCATGTACCACACCAAACTTGGCAGTTTTTCGTGTGTTACTATCAGAATAATTCTAAAGCGAAGTCAGTGGTCAGACTGGTGACTGATGTCTTGGAAGACTTTAATGAATGTTCTCTCTTCTTTTTCAGATGGCACCAAGAAGCTGTAAAGTTTGCGAGCGGTTGAGAATGGCTTCAGGTAGCATTCCTAGTGAGTGTGGAGGAGGGCCATTCTCCGATTCATCCGACTACCCATGTGAGTGTATTTATAAATCATATTTACCTACTTCAAAAACTTCTTCGTTAAAGGTCCCTAAAATACTGGTCGCTATTTCGTCCGATTTCACTGGAAAACATCATCGCCGTATGAGCGAATTTTTCTAAATTATCTCAGTACATTTATGTTGAATTGTTCTGAAAGGTGAAATTCAATTATTACAAAGAAATTGTTTCCCATTAATTTTATGGCAAAACACTGATACTGAAAATACTCTGCTTTTCAAACTTCAACATTGTTTTGTATTTTATTGATTTATGTTTATTAGTTTCAATTATGAACCTATTTACGAGATTTCGAAAATCTATTTTTTTAATCCGTCCCTCCCACGTCTTATACTACTTGACCAAAATTTACGAAGTTTGACTCAAAAATCCAACATCGTTCTGGGTTGTGCCAGTAATTAGAAAATCGAAATCTATTGTTGAATTCAGATAGGTTATCTAGTGGAGAAATGATCATCCTTTGCGTAATAATGCGCTCAAACAGTGTTGTCCAACGAACGCGTGATTTCTTTGGAAATACAAGGGGAAGTGGGAAAATTTTTCCTTGGAAAATTAAGTTTTTATCTCTATAGTAAGGAATTATAATTTGGAGTGATACTTATGTGTTTATAGATATATACCAGTAAATACGTAGGTATTTATTGATTTTGGTTTATTATTCAATAATAAACCATTGTAATCGCTCTTGAAAAAAAAATTTTTTTTTAACTCCCCCTGAAAATTTCATGGTTTACGTTTCAAAGGGTGTAGAATCCAAATCTGCAATAAAAATTTTTCCGTCCGGCCGCCGTATGCCGTACGCACGATTTCTCCCAAACGGCTGGAGCAAAAAACCTGAAATTTTCAGGAAAAATCGATATTGGTCCGACAACGCCCCAATTCTTCGAGCCAGCTCTTCTCACTTAATTTAAAGTGCCCTTTAAGGGTTGTCAAACTTTTGTAAAATCCCTAAAAACCTCAAAAAAGTCAAGGCGGCCTAAATTTGGTCTATTTTTGAGGAACTTTCCATGAGGAATCGAATGAGCCCTTCCCCAGGTCCGTAGCTCAAACCGATGTATGGCCCGATTTATGGTGCCAACATTCGCGTTATTTTTGTTTATTATTGTTCTTGTTTTGATTGCAGTAACCTAGTGTGTAGTGAACGTGGATACTGGAGTGCCGATACACGGGTTGAAGTATTCTGAGAACCATTAAAAAACCGCTGCAAATTCTTTCACTGGGGTTTATTATTCAATTGTCTTGCGTTCATGATTTGAATTTCTACTAAGCTTTGGAGTGTGCGTGTTTCACAGGTGATAGAGCGATTATTGAATTTCAGGAGGCACACAAATATGATCAACTGATCAATCCAAATAGGTATTTTGGTTAAGAACAGATTTGCGTGCTCTATGCATATCTCCTGAAATTCAATAATCGCTCTATCACCTGTGAAACAGGGACACTGCAAAGCTTAGTAGAAATTCAAATCATGAACGCAAGCCAATTGAATAATAAACCCCAGTGAAAGAATTTGTAGCGTTTTTTAGATTCAGGATCGTTTCAGGATGCCTCAAAACGGATTTTGAAAAAGTTTATTTTCAGATTTGTATAGCTTTAGCTTCATTTATAGTGAAGGTTTGCTGAAACCAAGTTGACTAGCTTAAATTAAATTTAAGTTTGTATTGTTTTTTCGGTGCCCTGGAGAAGACCTCAGGAAAAGTCTAACTAATTAGTTTTGTGAGGGAAGTGATGTCAACCAGAACTTTCAATTATTGTAGCGTTACTGATATTTTCTAAGAATAACGGATAAAAACAGGTCATGTTGCATATCCACGCGTCATCGAACCTTGATAATCAGCCGTTGTAACCTTGAACCCGTCTCACGTCATGCGTTACCTCTCAACCCGATTTTGGGCTAAAATGCGCAACAGATTTTAAATTCCCATTCGAGTTCATTACATTATCCAGAGAAATTAAAAACGTCTGCCAAGTGGGTGTGGCACATAGCTTCCTCTTATCCATAACATGACTGTATAGATCATTGAAAATTTCATCGAAATCGGTCAAGAACTCCCGGAGTTATGCGCGTAACAAGGATTTCACGTTTGCGCATGTGCAGAGGCTATTATCGATCCGGGGGTCATGAAACTCATAGGGGACCATCTACACATCAAACCGAACAATCCCTGAAAATTTCATGACCATCTACACCCCATGAAACCCGACATCTTCCCTGAAAATTTCATCAAAATCGGACTATAACTTCGTGTAGTTTTGCCCGTAACAAGGATTTGCTGACAGACACACAGACAGACACGGAACCAAAATTGTTCAGAAAGGTCTAAAACGCAAAATGCGAGTGGAATTTTTGATTTTGGAGGCAAAAAATTGTCACATTCCGAAAGTGAAAACAATGCTTCCGCTACCTTAGTAGACTCGGAAGCAAAATGTATTTTAACTTACTCAATCTACGGAAGTAGGTATTTGGTCTAAATAAATACACTCCTGTTCGATGTTTGATTCTTCATTCAAAATTTCGAATATCATCGAAATTGCAATTTTCAACGACTTAGTGCATCAATTTAATACCAATTCTTTTCTGTCCACGTTAACACCATTCAACGAAATTAAGAAAAATAAATCTAGCAAATCTGAGAATTATTTCTCTCCGAAATGTTACATGAACGGTTGGTTTGCTTCCCATTTTAGCAAATCAACGAACGGGGCCAAGGCTTGTTAGTTTGTGATTTCAACTCGCCACCACTGCCCATTGAAATGCATGACGATAATAATTCGCCAGATCTGATGTACTCTCATTTATGTAGTTATGTGAATGAATGAATGAAAACATGCTTTATTCTAACAAAAATATACATTGACCTACAACTTGGACTTGACCTACAAATCATATTCATAAATGGCCTTAAATCTTAACTGCCAGACAATCCTGCAGAACCTCGCAACACCAATGTCAGCCTCTCCCAACAATCTCATATACGAGTCTGTGGACAGCACCGGAACATCGAAGCATTTAAGTCTAACTCCGGAGTAGGCAGAGCATTGGGCGACGAAATGAAATGCTGTCTCTATTGTCTTTTGGCTGCACATCGGACAGACTTGGCTGGCGACGTCCACTTCATAAGAACGTCCATTTGGACACCCAAAATGGTCTGTCATTAATGATGGATACGGGATCCAAACAATTCGATTTAAATTCTTTGTACTGATCATGCATTTCAGCTTGGAGCGCTCTACTTTTAAATCGGAGTTCTAACTTTTCTGAGATTCCACGAAGTGCCTCATCAAAACTGCCTCTCCTCTTTCCAACCTGTATGTCCTTATCCAGTACTATACCATATACTTCGCCGACAATATATCCCACTCCTTAGCCCAGAAGACATTAGAAGCCAAACAAGCCCTCGCCAAGAATTTCGGCAGTCGATCGAAGTGCATAGTGTGAACAGAAAAAGATGTTTTCAAGTTGTACAAGCTGTAAGAACAACATATAATAATGACAATGAAACCGTATTATATATGTTGGGGTATTACGTGGGAGAGAGAAAATCATTTTAACAAAACTCCTCAAAACAGATTCGACACAGTCATAACTTGATGTAGTTATGTATTGTACCACATTATCAATAGGTACGTCAATGTAATGACAATGGGGATGAACCCACAAAAATGACTAAAGAGACTATAGAATGCATGATTATTCATAAAATGGAATGAACATACAATATGAATAAATGTGGTTTGTTCGTACAGATAGAAATTAAATTTGAATATTACCTCCTTGGATAAACTGAAATGCAATATTCAATCGCCTTTTCAATTCCACTACAACAAGGTAACGAGGTAAAATTAATAACACGCGTAGCTCAATTAGTGCAGTACAGAAAATTAAAAGTACGGCGATGAAGTAATTTATCGATATCTCTAGACTTCTTGGATAGAAAATCAAGGAAAACTACAGGTTACTCTCCCTTCAAATGGAGGGAAGAGATAAAGGTAGAGGGAGGATTAAATCCTCTCTCATAATTAAATCATCATTATTAAAATTAAATGATGACATTTGAGTAATTGTGGTAGGTGGTTTGCCAATGCGACAATTTTAAGCCTCAAGGAAGAAAGGTGCCATATTGAAACCTGCTCTTGAAACGGTAGAAAGATGGAAGGAAACCGTAATGATGGACGAAATCTATTCCTCGAAAATTGAACGTTCTGTGGATACTCTCAAACTCTGGCAGTATCATCCAGAAACAAAGTCTCTTGATGAAGTAGAGCAGAAGGTTAGAATGGATCGTGTCTACCATTGGCAAACGACAAATGGTGATCAGCGATGATTTTAGCTGTTTCTTGCCAGTCCGATATGCAAAAATGGACGAAACTTCGATGAATGGCTTAAATTTGAAGGAAAACTTGTTTTTCAAAGCAACTGATTCTACGAAAGGAAAATAATCATTTCAAACGAGAATTTGTCGAATAAAAATAAAGGTATGTTAAGAATGTAAAAACGGTTTATTTTTATCATTTTTGTGATGCACAACCGTTTCTTTGTATGGACAATAACCCTTTATGAAATTTATGAATTTAATTCTATTTAATTTAATATTTATTAAACTTCAAATATTAGTCCATGGCTAAAGCGTATTTACTCAAATAAAGCAGGCTTTTTTATTTGTTTAGTTTTAGCACGTGACATAAATAAATTTGTCACTTCAAAGGGTTGGTCGCAACTACTACACATGGATGTAAGTTCTGCAGGTATCCAGGGTTTGTCGCAAAGACTAAAGTTCGTGGATGTAAATATTAAATGTTTATTGGTCTCGGTCATAGTATTTCGTTCCTACCCATTCGGTTCACTCCCGCGTGACACTTTTCGCTATTTTGTCCATCTAAAGCGTTTCTTTGCCGATCGGTTCTTGGAGTATTCTTGTCGGATTTGCCCATTTGGGGACTTGAAATAAGAATCTTCTGCAGATATCGCCATTGCAGTGGCTAAAGTTCGCTAACTACTACGGATTGAAATGCATCCCACCAAATCCCATTCTGTTTTTTACATTGTTTATTTTGCCGATTTTGAAAGTTATTTATTTATTTATTTGTACAAAATTAAACCCCCGGTTCCAGAGTTTGTGCAGCAACTGCTACTGACACCAGCAAGATTTGAAAGCTTGAATCTGGATAGTTCTGTGATGTTACTATTTTGAAAGTAATTGTACAAAGATTGAACTTACCGGTGGTCTGTTGCGCCTCTAGTTTCGGAGAAACGGAAGTCTCCGTTCTCCATCTCGAAACGGGGAGCATGCAAGCATGATGAAGCGTATAATACTCTACCTTATCCCCTTCTCAAACACCTCATCAATAAATGTCAGTATTTCGGTTTAGGTTTCGAACTAGAACAATATAACAGATGCAAGTCAAGCTTGTTAAATGTAGAGACGGCGGTTTCAAGAATCGGGAAGGGGAACTATCCATATCCCTCACAAAGAGTAAAGATTTGTCCACCGTTTAAGAACTTATTCCTACCCTCTACCACCATTTTAACATCTATAACCAAATACCGAGAAGAGAAATCTTTGGTGTTGAATGGCAAGTTTGCTGATGGGCTAAAGTTAAGAACATCCTGCACTACCGATTCAACTGAAACGTCAGCCAGGTTAACTTAGTAACCGTATTATTTCACGATATCCGTCTTTTGATCCCTATACGTGAACAACTAAGTTCAACCCTGGTTCTTCGTATGAAAAACCCTTTCACAGAAACTTTTTTTCCGCTACTCGGAAAACCATTAACAACCTCTAGCGTTAAGTTGACTGGAACATGATCGTGCGCATGATACGCAAGGCATATTTGGTGGTATATTTGTGGACCCAACCTGTTGAATGTTCTTTAATCTTGGTTATACTTAAATTAGAAAACTAACAAATCCTACAAGTTTCAAGATTGGTCTAATAGGTAAATACACAACTCCATAAGTGAGAGTGCATCAGATCTGGGGAGTTATTATCGTTACGTATTTCAGTGGGTAGTTGTGGCGAGTTGAAATCGCAAACCAACAAACCTTGGCCCCGTTCGTTAATCTGCTAACACGGGAAGTAAACCGACCGTTTATGTAACAGTTCGAATGAAAAATAATTCTCAGATTTGCTAGATTTCTTTTTCTGTGATTTACATATTCAATTTCGTTGAATCGTGTTGACGTGGACGGAAAAGAACCATTGTCGTTGAATGCACTACGTAGTTGAACATTTCAATTTCGGTTAGGTATAGTAATTTTGAATGATGAATCAAACATT
Source organism: Creontiades dilutus (assembly GCA_031894815.1). Classification (NCBI taxonomy): domain Eukaryota; kingdom Metazoa; phylum Arthropoda; class Insecta; order Hemiptera; family Miridae; genus Creontiades; species Creontiades dilutus. The sequence goes on along the minus strand of JAVIWC010007073.1, from coordinate 326,440 downwards.
TAACAGGAGTGTATTTATACCCAATTACCGCTTTTGTAGATGAAGTAAATTAACATTTATTTTTAAAGAACAGATGCAAGGACAATGGACTCAAATTGGAATTGAAAATCTGTTCCGCATCATTGCCAAAAATCGGGTTGCCAAAAAAGTGACAAAATTATAGTTTCTGATCAAAAAGGCAAGATAATTCAAAGCGTCCCCAAGAAATGCATACGATTTGCCCCAGTTTTCACCTTTTAACAATGGTAGGACCTCCCACGATTCCAAGGTCGTGCATCAAGTCCGAGCTGTTCGCAGCGTGCTCTGGCGATCAGCCTGACAACTTTGATCATAGAATATGACATATCATCATCATATATCATCATAAAATCATAAAATATAGACCACGGCATAGAAATAAAAAGCGAAAGAAATAGCACAGAAATAGTGAAAAAGCGTTAGAATTAATTCTTGCGCACCCAACCAACGATTCAGCTGCCTTCAATTTATACAAGGAATACAATGTATTACACAAGTACATGTACGTGACAGATAATACCCATTCGGTAGTCACTAGTGCATGCCTTCAAAATCGGTCCTGTAGTACTGAAGTTTACCCGGTGTCGAACAATTTTAGTCATGCGAATGCACAATAGTTATTATTCAGCCAACTGCAATAGCATTAATAGAGACCATCTTATAAATAAAAGCCGTCTATCCCTCCCTCGTCAAATCTCTCAATAGATCGTGTGAATTCGTCGTTTCAAGTAATTCACTTTCACGCCGATAAAATTCAATTTAATCCGCCCTTTATGGTTTTTGATCAATATTCTTATGGTTATTGATCTTATCTTTATGGTTATTGATCAAATATAAGGATAGCTGCAAAGCATAACTAGATGCCTTTTTCACTTGAAAAATACATACCTATATATTTATAAAAAACATAGCTGAATTTAAAAATGAGAACAGGGATAGGGACGCTTTGGTATTAGCAAACAGAATGCCTCAAAGCGGTTTTACAGGAAGAAATTGATTTTTAATTTTTGATTTTGAACTTCTTAATACAGCTCTTCATTTGGGAAAAAAGCATTGCTTAGTTTTTATTAGAAAATTCAGTACCTATTTGAAGGGAATCCACGAGCTATTCAGGGTATTCTGTAAAAATGGCACAATACACATTCATACACATTTGCTGTGTACATTTGCTAATACACTTCATACACGTTTGCTGTTGGTACGGTACGCACCATGAGATTTGAAGGAACTGATGCACAATGTTTTTAGTTCATGTTTTTATTACTTGAATAAACCATATATTCGTGTCAACCTCCTATTTCATATTTATTATTCAATAATAAACCATTGTAATCGCTCTTGAAAAAAAAAAAAACCTCAAAAAAAGTAACCCCCCCTGAAAATGTTAGATTTACGTTTCAAGAACCGATTTAATCCAAATCTGCAATAACAAATTTTTCGTCCGTACGCCGTACGCACGATTTCTCCCAAACGGCTGGAGCAAAAAATCTGATATTTTCGGGAAAATCCATGTTGGTCCGACGACGCCCCAATTCTTGAGCCAGCTCTCTCACTTAATTTAAAGTGCCCTTTAAGGGTTGTCAAAGTTTTGTAAAATCCCTAAAAACCTCAAAACAAGTCGAAGCGGCCTAAATTTAGACTATTTTTGAAGAACTTTCCACGAGGAATCGAATGAGCAGCTCCCCAGTTCCGTAGGTCAAACCATTCCCGATGTATGGCCCGATTTATGGTGCCAACATTTGCGTTATTTTGGTTTTTTATTGTTTTTGTTTTGATAGCAGTAACCTAGTGACGTAGTGATGTAGTAATATAAACTCCTAAAAGGCTTTGTAGCCGATACACGGGTTGAAGCATTCTAATAACCATTAAAAAAACGCTGCAAATTCTTTCACTGGGGTTTATCATTCAATTGGCTTGCGTTCATGATTTGAATTTCTACTAAGCTTTGGAGTGTGCGTGTTTCACAAGTGATAGAGCGATTATTGAATTTCAGAGGCACACAAATATGATCAACTGATCAATCCAAATAGGTATTTTGGTTGAGAACAGATTTACGTGCTCTATGCATATCTCCTGAAATTCAATAATCGCTCTATCACTTGTGAAACACGCACACTACAAAGCTTAGTAGAAATTTAAATCATGAACGGAAGCCAATTGAATGATAAACCCCAGTGAAAGAATTTGCAGCGTTTTTAATTTCCAAATATGAACAGCCAATACGAGATATTGTCAAATTTCGAGGCCCATCCGTTTGACCTGTTACAATTGTCACTGAAATAAAATACTCACTTCACAATCACATAATCACTGTTATTAATGAGTAGTCAAGAGAATTTGGTACAAAATATGCATCATGGTTCATAGTATGTTCTACCTCCCCTGCGCTTGATAACTAAAAGTAGTAATAATGAAGCATTTAAAAATAAAAATCAATTTGGCTGTGGGCCGCTTCAAAATTCTTCGTGGCTACGAGTCGCTTGGCTGACCATCGCAAGTTTAGATCGCGTGTGTAAGCCAAAATACCCTAAATTCTGCTGGCTCGTCGAAAAATGTCAAACGGCCTGAGTTAAGATAAATTTATTCATGTACTATAAACGAATGACAAATTACATCAATCGCTTGCTGAGTACGTGGATTGTAGAGAGTGAACATACTTCAAAATCAACATACACAAGTTAGTATTACTAACCTAGAAAAATGATCATCATAATTCCATTTCCCTATTGAACGTATAAATGCGTGTATAGGATGATTGGCAAGAAATGCATACATTTCGGCAGGTGGAGCAAGAAAACCACTCTTTGTGGTCCGATTCTTGAGTGTAAGGTGGTAAATCCCTGGTTTTTGCTTATAAAATTAATATATCCAGACCTATTGGTGCAAATTTTAAAAATTTTGTTAAATAATATATTCATTGGAAGGACGTTTTAAATTTCTCTTACTGACATTATCGCCAAGAATAAAGAACAGATCATTTTACTGGATGTACTGCGAGCAACACCCTACAACTCCCACACAACTGTCAAGAAGTATCAACTTCTTTTAAATTCTGAATGAAACAAAAACAAATAACGAATCATGGATTTAGGTAGACATTTTCTATCACAGTTTATCCATATTTCCTAAACTCCGGGAAAAGTTTAAAACTGATGTTTATTTCTGACAACAGGAAATGAGTAAGGAAGTTGATTAATATAGGGGAATATAGGGGTAATACCGTGCACTTAACTTTGGAACCATACAGTTAAGGGACAGAACGTCATAAAAAAGTTTTTCTTGTATGAATGACTCTAGAATTTATTCTATTTTCGATATTTGAGCATTTCCCTTACATAAAAGGATTTTTAAAGGAAAAACACTCGTGAATGTTAGTAAAGTGCTTTGGGCGCATTTCGCACACTATGGGGTAATGACGCCCAACGCCGAGAACTGCATTATGTTATCCTCTCAAGTCATTCAACCCATTTTTTCCAAAGTTAGAAGGTTAAATGTATTTATAACAATAAAAACCATGAAAACAGTCAATAAACTATAGTTAAAATGAACGATGACTTAGAAATAGGTAAACTACAGTCTTGTATACAGAACTTTTTTGAACCCACACTAATATTGAGCTTTTCTTTCTTTACAAAATTATAAAATAGCCTTGCATACATCATACAGTCCGTGATCGGGTCGTCCCACGGAACACATGTAGTGGCTGCTGTGATTGCAGTGCTCGCAATTCCAGTTTGGCGAATTATTATCGGCTTCTTGGCGAATTGTACACAAGCTGTCCACAAAAGACGAAGTCAAGAATTCTTCAACATCTTCGTCTGTGTCTACAACAAGGTCTCCCTCAGAGATATCTCCCCAGTCATCACTGTCACTGCTCTCACTTCTGGTTCTCTTGCGCTTACCTTTCTTTTTTTGAGGTCTTTCAATTTTTTTCATGATTTCCACCTTTCTTCTTCTTCTTCTGAACCCCATCTCTGCTACTAGTAGTGAGTTGATCAAAATCCAGCTGAATTTGGCGCTTTGTTGGTTATTTGTTGTTCTTTTCTATCTTTTTTTGACGTTTCAGAAATGTACGGCATTCCTCCGATACGATGGGCGGCATTACCCCAATGTTTACGTTTTTCGATATTCATTCTGAAAGATGAAACTACTTGTGGAATGCAGCTGACGTGAGGGACCCTGTATATTGGTAATATTTGGTTTGTGGTCAGTAGATTGAATAAGTGCATATGGATCCCCTCAATTAAATCTTTGCTTTTTACTGAAAAAAACCTCAGTAGGACAATATTGTAATATCTTGATATTACGATGTTTGAACCAGCATTTCTTCCGATTTAAACCCCAGCTACTAGTAGAACTCCGCTAGTGTTAACTACCTGCTGTCATTCAAAGCTCAATTTCACTCTACGGTGACAACATTCTATGAACTTCACAGGTTTGTTGAAAAAAAGTCAATAATTTTAATTTATGCTTGCAGTTCCTCTCTCCCCTTTTTGTTATTTATAACAAAACAAATTTATTTAATTAATTAACGCAGTTGAGATCCAACAACTAAGCAATAGAGAATATGACCAGCCTGAGTATATGGACAAGGAGGAGTGAACAGTTTAACGTCAACTACAAAACTAAAAGTAACATACAAACTGAAGAGATGTGTGGTGGCACCACTATATCAATGCCTAAAGTATGCCAGTAGTTATACATAGTTAGGTATAGACTGAGGAAGTCCCCGCTGCGGGACGAAACGTTTCTGACGTGAATAAACAGATATAACGCTCCAAATTAAGAGATTCGGAATGAATGTGGTCCCTCCACTACCCACACCCACTATTGGAAAAAAGTTTTCCGAACATTTCCCTACTTATCAAGTCACTCTGCATGATTATAACTTTTGCAGAACTGATATAGGCCTTTTTTTTCTGGGAAATCGGTTCGAAAGATTGGTTTTGAGCAGAAGGTACGGCTTTTTCACAAAAATTAACTCCAAATGTGAAATCAGCAGCCGAAAAACGGGGGTACAGCAAGTTTTAGCCATTTTTCCAAGGCAAGAGGTTTAGATAGATAGATAGATAGATGAAATGTATATTTTAACTTGAATTATAAACCAAACAGATAATAATCAATACATTATACGCCTTGGTGTAACCGTTAGGCGGGGGGTAGCCATTATATCAAAACATTAACATTAATGTAAGAAAATTAAATTTAACAAATAATTGCCATAATTGTTATTAACTTTCAGATCATTAAAATTGTTAGCACCACTTCCAAATTTTACCGTATATACTCCCAAATGTATGACGATTTTTTATTTACATCAGTAGTTACTTAACTACTAATGTTTCCAATAGAAATTTCCGTTAAATTTTTCTTCGTTTATCATTATTATTTTTTAACATTAATATTGTTGTTATTATTATTATTATCAACATTTATATATATTTCTTTTATCACAATCATTAAATTCACTGCACTGGGCTCAAGGCCAACACTTCACAGCTTAGTTGTAGTTAAACTCGGACATTAGCAACCTTCGGTAAGACCATGCCGCTTTGTAGTAGCCAGCCAGTGCTGTATAGCGATCTCCGTTCAGCAGCTCGATGACCTCACGAGTGGATAGATGTGGCTTCCCCAAAAATGTATTCCTTATTCCACGGAGGATGGCACATCTTCCTAGAAAGTGCTCTGTAGTCTCACTTGACTTACTTGACTTATGTCCTTAAACTCCTATGGGAGCATAGGGCAGAAACAAGATCCTTCCAGTCTGTTCCCAGGTTTCCCTGGGTCGTCCTCTCCGTCGTCCCTCCCCCTGCGGGTTCCATTGAAGAGCTACCTTTTCAATTGCGTCGTCTGGACGAAGTGTGTGACATCCACTTCCATCTTCCAATATCTCTTCCCCAATAGGGAGCTGATCAGTGGTTGTCAATAGGTCGGCATTGGAGATCACATTTGGCCACCAAATTCCCAAGATTCTTCGCAGGCAGCGGTTCACAAAGGTTTGTCTGTAGTCTCAAGCTCTCCCATATTACAAATTGAACAGAGCTGCTCAGTCGTTTGGGCCCACGGTGTGAAGTTCAGGTTTAACAGCTCTCCTCTTATTTTCATAATGATCTTAATAGTTTCAAAACTGATGTCTTTATTAGTATATGTGGGAGCCTTCTGCAACTGTCTGTACAGCAAGTGATACCGTGCCCTGCTAGAGTTGTCAATCATCTTCAGCTGGATTTCGCTTTTGACCTTTTCAATGATGGTAGATGTCATTTTACCCCAAGTGGTTACAGTATCTGATTGAAACGAAACGTTATGTCTCCATAACGGCAAGAGCCAAGGCAAGAGGTTTTGGCCATTTTTAGGGGATTCTGGACCACAGTGCAGCGTGCCATTCACACGAATTTGCCCTTCGTTTAAGAATCACCCCGAAATCATATGCAATCTTTACTTATTACTCGGTGCGAACCAACAGAGATACTTGTCTGACCTTGTGATAACGGAATTGAGGAGGATATCTTTTGTGAAGTGTTATTCCCAATTAGCTTATCTTAACTATTCTGTTTCTCCAATGACGTGTACCAATACGGAATGCTTTAGTTAAATTAGAATCGGCTCTGCCTCATGACTCATTTACTTGAGGGGAACCTTCAAGGGAAGCCTATTTTTACGTGTGGCTAAGCCTTCCGATCATACTCTATGATTAAGGCTTTTTACTTAGTCAGAAGTCTCTTTGGGGAATACCTCAGAGTGGACGTGGTTATGTATTTTAATCATTTGAAGGTTCTATTAAATTATTTCCAATCAACACTGACAATTTATTGAGGAAATGAAACTCTCTTTCGGTATATTATTTTCAAAAATAAACCTTAATAATCAACCTGGGATAAAGCATTGTTAGCCTTCTCGATTCAAAAATAATTGGTCATTGTCTGTCCGCTATCCGAAGCTTTTCTCAACCCTTCGGTGTATTGTAAGTTCATCCGTTTCACCTCAGAAATTTAGTAGAAAAGAGTTTGAAAGAGGACAATTCAAATAGAAGGGTAGTTCTAATCTTTCGCCCCTCTCTCTGCAAGGATCTCAAATATCATATTTTCGCACCCGTAAGTGACCAGTAACTTTCTTATTTTAAATGGGAACCCCAATAACGAATGTTATTAACGAATAACGAAACGTCAACTGTAGGTGTCAAGTAATTAGACCGATAGATATGGCCATTTAAAACCAAATGGCATCCTATAAACAATCAGGCGTCCATTTTCAAAAGATAAACTCATTTACGAGTACAAGCAATTGATGAAAAAAAGTATCAGCTGTGATACTAAAAGATGAACATTTATTGTTTCAACCAATTATTTCTGGAACAATAAATCGACTGGCATGCCAATATGAATCTAGTAGAGCAATAACGGAACGGAGTAAAAGTTTACACATAATAATAAAAAATATTGATTTTTGGTATTTCTTACGCAGGTTCCATCAAAAGGAAATGAATTTGAAAAACAACGAATTTTGTTTATTTCGCGTCCGTTTTTTATTTTAGGCGCCTGTTTTTAGATTTTTACGGGGAATAATTTTCGATGTCTGGTTGAAAAACGTAAAAATAGGAGATTGAAACCTTTTTCAGTGATCAAGTGAAAAATCATCTTAATCTGAGAGTTGAAAGTCGGCATAAATGATGGTTTTTCACGCGAAATAAACAAATTTCGGTCATTATTCCGCAAAAAATTGAGTCGAATCAAGAAACGGATAGCATTAAGTAAATCAGCGTTAAAAAACAATGAAAATTCATGGGCCACACTCACCATCCGCTATTTGACAATTTTGGGGTTTCGCAACTTTGCGTGCTCGCTCGCTGAACCGGTTGCGCGCAATCAAAAAATTAGTTGAGGGATCAAATTTTCATGAAATTTTGGGTAGAATCCGAATCTGCAATAAAAAAACGCTGCAAATTCTTTCACTGGGGTTTATTATTCAATTGGCTTGCGTTCATGATTTGAATTTCTACTAAGCTTTGGAGTGTGCGTGTTTCACAGGTGAAAGAGCGATTATTGAATTTCAAGCGATATGCATAGAGCACGTAAATCTGTACTCAACCAAAATACCTATTTGGATTGATCAGTTGATCGTATTTGTGTGCCTCCTGAAATTCAATAATCGCTCCATCACTTGTGAAACACGCACACTCCAAAGCTTAGTAGAAATTCAAATCATGAACGCAAGCCAATTGAATAATAAACCCCAGCGAAAGAATTTGCAGCGTTTCATGCAAATCAGAATGCTTCAACCCGTGTATCGGCTACAAAGTCTTTTAGGAGTTCACTCCAGTATCCACATTACTACATCACTACGTCACTAGGTTACTGATATCAAAACAAAAACAATAATAAACCAGAATAACGCGAATGTTGGCACCATAAATCGGGCCATATATCGGGAATGGTTTGACAAAAAGAGTACAAATTTGGGCCGCTTCGACTTTTTTTGAGGTTTTTAGGGATTTTACTAAACTTTGACAACCCTTAATGTTGTCTCTTAAATACCTAAATAGCTATACTGGTTTTATTTCACAATAACTATGGACATTTTTAACTTAAAATGAAACGTCTAAAGAGCTGCTTTATAGACGCCTCGTGCCGCCATCCTAGGCCTTTGGTATATGGCGTACGTGTAAACATATAAAAATATAGGCCTAAAACGCATCATTTTGCCTATACTTTTCTTAAAATTTTACCCAGCGTTACTGTGGGGTTTTTTCCATACCCCCAGACCCCCCGGTAGGTTGCCCCCCCCCCCCCCCTTACATAAATCCTGGATCCGCCAATGTTCACATCTATTTTTTTTATTTTTTAATGTCTGTATCTAAATTATATGCAGTTTCCATGACTTAGAAAGATTAGAAATAAAAAGAAGAACAGGAAAACTTACCAGTTTTTTACTTCTTGATTCTTTGCGAGGAACCTACTTATGGTGCGGGCCTGCACTGATGGACCTTGCAGTTTGAACATTTGACTCTCTTCCCATTAATATTTTTTCAAAATCATTTTTTCTCTGGGTTCCCCGTACTATTTTTTTTTTAAATTATTAACTACCCATAAGTCATAGTGAATTGCCAATTCAACACTTCAACCTCTTGCAAATTTTAAAATTTCGATAAAAGTACTTCAGTTTGTTATTTACTACACTTTATCGTTGGTCTCGATTACATCACGGTAATTTTATTCAATGTTTCACTCTACGAAATCCTTGAAGCACTCTTGCTCCATCAACGCAAATGATAAGATTTAAAATCTGATCACTCGATTTGCCACTCGAAGCAAAAGTGCAGACCAATATAAAAACAATACCCGCTTAAAAGAAATAATTAAGTGAAATATTATAACATTAGTTAAGTGTCAATTCCGATTTTTTTTTTAATTGTATAGTAACTATTGTTGGATATTATAATTTGTCTAGATACAGTTGCGTAAACATTTTCTAACGAGCGATTATAAATTCGCCGACGGTGGTGCCTAAAAAAATCGCGAAAGTGAGTTGCGTGTTAGCCCCTTGTGTATTGTTCGTAACGTTATTTTTTGGTGGACTCCCTCTAACAATATTTCATTTTGCCTTGAGATATTTTAATCCGTACAAATACAACATTTGCCTTGCCGAATTTACGTTTACGAACTGCCTTCTCCTAGTCGATCTAATATTGCTTGTTTATCTATGTAACCAACGCCAAAAATTATCATTTAATTGATCCACCTAACTGGTTGCATTCGTGTTGATTTCAAGTGGATCGCCTCTGTGTGAAGTTCTCGTGGTTTTTGAATAGTTTATTGAGTTATGTCATGTTTGTAACAGAATTTTACCTCCGTAACCTCAAGCACTCACCTGATGTCCATTCCTGATGATCTTGTTTGCGTAATGCGTCAAGTTTATATGTGACTTAATGGAAGGTGCTAGCTATTGATCTATACGATGGTTGTTCATCTTGTCTGCTGTAGGTAGAATCTATGAGATAGTGAGGGCCAATTTATAGTGTTCTTTGCAGTTTCTTTTTATTTTCCCAAAAGCTTTGATAATATGAATGCACCTTGATCACATGGATCTATTTTGCGATGGAGGGCTTTTAAAATCTATTAAAATCTAGGATCCATTAAAATGGAGGGCTTTTAAAATTTGATGGGATATTATGTGGTCATTTTATAATTAAGTTTCGATGAATAAATAGTATGGAATGAATGTATTTTAAATGCTCCACGTTTCCAGGTTCTGATTTTTCTATCTACGAATCCTCGTGATCAGGGTGCATTCATGCGCCGAAAGCTTGTGGAAAAATTTTAAAAATTGCTAAGAATACGACTATTTTGATCCTTCATGCCTCAAAGATGCTATCTATATCGTGAGCCCGTTATTGGTTAGGTTAGTTCTAGATTGTTTTCAGGAATTGTAAAACCTCCTTCTACAGAATGTCATGGACGTGAAGTAAAAATTTTGTTGGGGGTAAAACTAGACCACGATTGGAAATTCCTCCACTTGAAAACTACTTTTTTCAACTCTTGACCACATTTTTTGGATTTAGCGTTAAATTTTCTGCGAGCTTAGTGCATTTTTATAATACAAAACTAGCTTCTGACCTTAATTACAGTGCAAATGTACAACATTAAATAATAATAAGTTTCTAGAAAGATAAACTTTAAAGAAAGTTCAAGCTTTTCCCCATTTCCAAAAAACAAGTGGAAGCAGACAAAATTCAGGAAAGCTTGTAAATGTAATCAGTAGGGCTAGGATTTGCATATAATTACATATCTTTTCTGGAGCCTTATATCGGCATTAATATCAAAGAACTTTACGTTTCACATGGTTTCAGATCGATTTAGACCATTTTTGTTGTACATATTTTTACATATTTCAGTCATAAGTACATATTTGGTTACATATTTACCAATTATCAATCAACCTCCTTCAAAAATGAAGCAACAAGAAAAAAAAGGCTCATTTTTCATAAATAATAAACCAAAATTGGTTGGTACCTACATGAAAAAAGAAGGCGATTCGTCATCGTCACCTGCTTTCAGGCAGCTCAGAATTATAGGGAGAACAATCCTAGAGTACCTATCTTGCTCTAGCGCTATCTCGTGTACCACACGTACGAGTATCATCCTAGGACAGCGCCTCTAAAATGCATGTGGAAATTTAAAAGCCCCAAGCCGGGTGCAGCTCTTCAAGGAGATATATCCCGAGTTACGTTTTCCTCCTCAACCAGTAGTAACAAGATGGAGAACTTGGTTGGATGCAGCTAACTACTACAGCAGTAACTTCGACAAAATAAAGGATATTATTTCACACCTTGATAAAGACTCGGCTGCTTTCAGCAGATACTAGACCATTTTGAGACCCGACCGTCGAAGCTTTTCGTTTGAAAATTTTAAAAATCATGTGGTGGTAAATGCAAATAATTTTGATTAATAAAATTCCCTTTGAATTCAGTGCAATTGGCACCAGTGTTTATAATTTTCGATTTTACATATTTTCTATTTTATTTTACATATTTGGCAAAAATAAATGCGTATTATAAGTTCATATTTCGCATTTTTAACTGCATATAAATCCTAGCCCTAGTAATCAACTTTCCAATGATACAGTCGCTTTGCGGTCCCTTATCAATATGACGAATGAATTCCAGTTTGAATGCGAATAAGCAGTAGGTACGTTCTAAAACAGCTAACGGGAAACCCCAGGAAGAAAAGGAGGGATCCTTCAAACTGTATAAATTTGGAAAATTATGAAATCAAAGTAAAATCTTGGTGTAAATTGGTGAAAAAGATCAACTTTGCGATTCCTATTCGATTTCATGGTGGAATTTGTAACATGGTGATGTGGTGTGGTGTGGTGATGGAATAGTGTAGTTGCCCCTTCCATTGAGCTGAATGCGGTTTCATGCTCTGCCACGCTCAGACGTGACCCAGAGGCTTGAAGGCGTCTGATCCTCTCCCAAGGCGACGGATTTAAGAATCGGGAAGTGCCAACTAACCAAATCCATCTCAAATTCCAGTTTGAAGGGCAGCAGAGGAGTTATCTTCTTCATCAGTACAAAACATTTGTACCTAACAACGGCGTACTAACATTGTGATGTAGCACCGCCTAGAGCAGCTATCCTTACGAGTGCAAAAGGTGCTTAACGAATCTGTCCTTGGAATCGCAAAGTTGATGTTTTGTACTGTTTATAAACCATTTGATGTGATTTCCTAATTTATACCGTTTAACATTATGGTGAAATAATCCCTGGGGTTATTCGTTCGCAATTTCAGAACGTACCTAACGTTTTTTCTTCTTCAAACTGGAATTTCTTCATGACATTGATGAGGAATCGGAAAGTTAACCATACCATTGAAAAGCTGATTAAATTTACAAGTTTCCCTGAAATTTAACCGTTTTTTGGAAATGGAGTCAAGTATTCCAGTTCAATTAATTTAAGGAACTAATTTATTTATTTTTAATGTTGAACGTTTACTCTGCGATTAAGGTCCCTAGAAGTTAGTTTTTTATTATAAAAATGCGTTAAACTTGCAGAAAATTCATCACTGAATCCGAAAATGGCCTAAACTTGAGCATTGGTCACAAATCGCTTTCAAACGGAGAAATTTGGTGTATTATAGCACGAAACGTGGTTTTCTTGAAAAACATTTTAAAAATGTGTTATTTATTTTTATTATTTTATTTTTATTATATTTTAGTTTTGCCCAAAACATTTTTACATCACGCGTTTGAACAAGTCCTATGACACACCCTGGTAGGAGGGTTCAATTAATTTATAGTTGGACGCTTCCTTAATTGGATTCGCCTGTTCCTCAAAAATTTCAGTACAAATTATATGTCATTAATTAAGAAGGTACATTAGTTCATCTGTTATAGGGTTTTAAATATTTAAAATAGAATTGGTAAGAATAGAGATAAGTCAACCAATTCACTGTATCTCGTGGTAGAAGCTGCAGTGTCCACACTCCCCCCGCTCGATCCAATTTCCTTATGAACGATTATGAAGATCTTTGCATCTTCACCATCCGACAATTAAAAATACCAAACTGCAACATGCAGATATGCCGGTCTACTGTCATTCTACCTATAATTTATGCTATTCAATTATTTGCAAGGTTTGCATTGTTTCTAAGCAGATGTTACTGTTTCAAGAGCTTGACTTAAATGGTAATTTAATCTGTCTTAGTATCTCGTTTTGAGAGTTAAGACTGCATCAATTCCAATTAATGTCCTTTCCCAAGAAATTACAGATTTAAGCTAATTAAAAATTACACTTTGCTCAGTTTATAATATTTTTCATTCAGTTTCCGAACTACGAAATATTAAAATTACCTTATAACAGGAATGTCCCAACTAACACTTTGGGCCGTACTTTTCCGTTACCGTCCGTTTGTCCAATTTTGAAGGAAATTTTATTGGTCCCAACTTTTATTACCTATGGACGGTTCATTAAAATGTAAGCAGTTATTGTTTTATTTGATTTCATTAATTTTCTTGCATTCGGCACCGACTTGTTGGTAATTATAATTTGATAATGATGTATATCCGCAGGATCCATATGTAATAATTGTGGACAGAGACCAGTTTGCTGCATAGAATATAATGAAAAGCAATGATTGTTAATGTCGATTGTCTGGTTTTTTTCAGGTATGCCATGGTTTGGTATGGATATTGGCGGGACGCTCACCAAGTTGGTTTACTTTGAGCCGAAAGACATTACACCCGATGAAGAGAATCAAGAGGTGGAAGTTCTCCAGAACATTAGAAAGTACCTCACTAAGAACTCGGCTTATGGGAAGACGGGCCACCGGGACATCCATCTTCAGGTTAGCTTAATAAAATTTAAGTGAAGTAAATTATTTAAATTTTTTTCCAACTTCCGAGCGGTTCAATGGAGAGTTAAGGGGCCCATTCACGATCTTGAGGCAAGAAGTGGGGAGTGCAACGAATTTTCCCCTTCTTTACTGACCCACCTCAATACTAGTTCTCCACACACGACCCACCTTTCCAAACCCCAAATCTGGGCTTTCCCAACCACTTTCAAGGAGGCCTTAGGTTAAGGGGAAAGTTTTCTTTGAATGTTCTTGTGGATAAAGTTAAATCATGATCATAAAACATTTGTAAACAGTTTTGTGGTGCATTGAGTTCAAAATGAAAAGAAAAAAGCACATTTTAAATGCATTTTTCCACCCAAACGAGTTTTAGGACCACCAGTATATTCCTCTCAAACGATACAGCCCTGAGATCTGGAAATAAATGCATTTGACTCGTAAAAAATAGGTAGTTACTACGAAAATGGCACTCCTCGTGCCCCTTAAGAAATTATGTTTTTTAGAGAATAATAAACCACAATGGCAAAAATGGGACCTCAATCGCTAGTCCATGGAGCTATTATACTCTGATTACAGAATTTGTATGAAATATATTGATATGGGCGGGATGAGAAGAGTCGAGGTGGTGATAAGAATACGGAAAGTCGTCCGGCTACTGGTTTTCTGGCAGGTTAGCTGTGTAGGACACCTGCAGCAGGAAGGCCTCTGTAACTATCAGTCACCAAAATCCGATTAACTGTAATTAAATAATTATTGTAAATAACACATTATTTCAAATCGAATTGTTGGACTGTCATGACATTTTTCACGATGCAAACATGTGTCAATTATTATTCAATAAGCTACAATTAGAGTTATCTTTAAATTTGCTCCACTCCCATTGTCAGTTGCTTGGTTTATGGATGCTGGGTTGATGTTGATTAACTATCAGGCTGCAAATCTTGGCCCCTGGTCTCCTAAGGGTACCATACATCTTATCGTCGTCCATGCTTCGCTCTTGATCGTCACTTCCTGGGTGTACACTCGTTATGATACCTTGTGGCCAAACACTTCGACGATTCTGTGGATCAAGAATGAAAACAAGTTCGTGTGTGCCATTTGGTTATATTTGTCACTGATGAGTTGTACCCCTGCCACCATCGCTTCCAAAATTCGTCAGCCATCCTCTGTGCTTGTCTCCACGATTCTTTCAAACCACTTTTTACAGTAGTACCATTCTAGGCGCACTACGATTCACTCTTCCAAGGAGCATGGTGCCAGGCTCACCATTTCAAGGGGTTCCACAGAATTGTGTGTTAGTGGACGACTGTTGTTACGTTTTCAACTTCGGCTACTAAAGTGTTTAGACACCTCCTTTTGGGGCTTTCTCCTTAACTTCAGCATAAACAGCAGTTTACACTGTGCTCATCAACCTTGCCATATGTGGCCCTCATGGGGCTAAGGAAGGCAGTTGATCTTCCTTTTTACTTTTCCTATCCAAAATTGTTATGAATCTGGCAGTTGAGTCGTGTAACGATAACTCATCTTCAATGTTGTGTTGATCAGGCATAGTTGCAGTAGGGAACCTGCAGGTGCTCTTTGTTTATCATCCTTCTTGCTGCATTCACTGGTGTATTCCCATGAATGACCCATCCTATGGGTTTTACTTGCAACTGAACCTTTCCAAGGGTCATAAACCATCTTCAGGGGTTCATTGTCAATGCCCAATTAATTATCTTCTCCAATGAGAATTCTGGGTCTTGCATTTTGATATGTAGAAACTTCCAATTCCTTCAGATGGGGCCACTGATTATATGACTATCCACCACTATCTACTATCTGATCAGATGACCTGCGCGTCTACTATTTGTTCAGGCAACGTTAACTGAGACTCTGTCCGATCATTATATGTGCAAAATTCCTTAGTTCGTGGAGGTTCTTAGATGTACTAGATATTTTCACTCTAACCTCCCTGGAGTCAGCTTCATCTCCAAGTTCATCATATGTCCACCTCACCCGTGATGGTTTATAACACCCACAAGACCTAATTTGTCCGCAAGTGTTTCTTCCAACATGGTGACTGTGGAGCCATTATCAAAAGTTTCACTGCTGCATTTCAAAGGAACTCTTCCTTTATTTGCGTTAGTGGAATGGAAATGAACGTCAGAGTGCCCTTCTTGAATCGAACTTCTCCTTGATGTATTTAATTATTACCGGATCAAAGGTACCTACGCATGTATAGACATTAAATTCTTCTAACAAGCATAACCAACATATTTTGTTCGATTTTGATAAAATGTCCACGTGATGGTCTACTTTGAATTCCCTAGAGCTACCTAAAAAGACGTTTAATAGTATTTCCTTACATACTTTATTTGATATTATATACTTTATTCATTTATATGTTCATATATATATATATTTGTATTATTTATAGATATTTTATTTGATGTTCAATTCTAGATGGATAACGTTTCTATAGGCGGACGTACTGGATCTGTTCACTTCATCAGGTTTCCCACCTCCGAAATGGGAGCGTTCCTCGCCCTCGCCAAGAAACAAGGGATGGCCTCGCTCATCACGACAGTCTGCGCTACTGGAGGCGGTGCCTTCAAGTTTGAGCAGAGTTTTGCTACTGTAGGTAATTCATTTAACTCATAACTATAATTCCTTGTAATTTCGTTAATTATTCAAATTTCTACATGAATGTTGTTCATTGGCTGCTTCAGATTGGTCTATCGTTTGTGCGTTTTAGGGTGTTCCTCTGAAGCAAGGCTTCGACAGTATAGGGAGACCTATTACAATTGATCCAGGAGAGTGTGGTACTACCCAAATATGAGGAGAAAAAAATAACTGATTAAAAATCCGTTTCAGACCATTCTAAGATGGAATCAGTGAAGAAAATTATTGATATATACCATTTCCAAGTCAAATGAAACTTTTTCCAAACCAAATGAAAATGTTTCCTCACTGGGCTTATGTAAACAACGCAGTCATGTAATCTATTCAGTCAGGTGATCGATTACAGTCAACTAACCTGATGCTAGAGAGTTATACTGTTTAGTTGCAAAAATTGCTAGTAGATAGCATTGGCATCGGTATAGGTGACTCTCTTAATTATCAGTACCTACTGCCTGTTTCTCCGTGCACGCTTGGTGAGTAGGTAGGTACCCACTCACATTCAACAGTTAAGAAATTTCTCAAACCTACCTATTTGTTTCGTGTTCTACAATGGTGAGATCAGCTTCGATAATCCTAAGCCAGAAATTCATAGAGTTTTCATTTTGTCAACTTCTTTCTACGGTAGGTCTATACATAAACCACTGAGGCCCTGGTGGGCCTATTGTGGCTGGAGGAGGAGGTCGTTGCCTCCAACTCCTTCCCAGGCACATTCGGCTGTCTGACCTGGGCACCCTGCCAAACCAAACACTTATATGCCCAGTGTACAGCACTTGCACCCATCGTCAGGAACTGCCTGGGACCCAAGCCATAGCTGCTTGGTAATTACTGGGTAGGCATTGACATCCCAGTCTGTTGTGACGACCTAATGTCGTCAACCCCAGCCAAAGCTGGAAGGTCCACCCTTCCCCACCACGTTTTGGCGAATGAGAGGAGACTTAACCTCTCCCGTTTTAATAACCCGAGATCAATGGAAGCCTGTCCTCAGGTTAGAAAACGCTGTTTTGCCAGCACAGGGCAGTGGCAGATAACATGACACGCAGTCTCATCCTCTGCCCCACATAACCGGCAGAGGGTAGGTAGGTCCTATTGCGTCTACCTGCAGTTTGTAGGGTACCTACCTCTCTAGGTACCTCATTTCACTCATTTTCTCAATAGGTTTCTTTTGATTTGGAAACGGTTTCACTTGGCTTGGAAATGCTGTATACCTGTGTGTTTGGGTGTCTGACAAAGTTGTCAACGTGGCCCAGTCTGCAATTGTTAACCAATTTTCGTGGTTCTTTTTTGGTTTGATCCCAATTTTACTCTAGTTGTGCGACAAACTTCGGAAATTTTGAATTCCACGACGGAAGAGAGGAATTGGAAGGGGTAATGCCAAAACCCCTGTTTTTTGTGACAAATTTTGTCAACGTTACTCGGGTTTTAATTGTCAGCTAGTTTCCATTATTCTCATTTTGTTCGACCCCAATTTTACTCTTTTTGTACAAAAAAAAAACCTCGTAAATGGTTTTTTGCTGACATGAGGGGGGGGGGGGGAATGGGTAACAGCTAACCTGTCAATCGCTGCTTAAGCAACATAGTATTCAGCACGATCAGCATTTTCATTTTGAAAAGGGATGAAGGAGAGTGGTTGTAGTGATCAACCGTTATTTCTTCAATATTTTAATCTAATTTTATTGACTTAATTACTCATTTTTTGTTTGTTTGTTTTCCCTGTTTCTTGTCTAGTTGTGTAACAAACCTCGAGAGTTTTGAGTTTTCTGTTGGTTAGGGGGATTGGATGGGGTATTAGCCAATCCATTTAAGTTCTGGTCAAACGTACAACGCACAAACGATAGATATGACCAAATTGTATGCCTTTTTTACATTCAGTCATTTGCTTCGCATAGCTGTACAAATTCTATATGTGTAAATTGTTGTTCAAATTGTTGAGTCAACTGTTGCAGACAAAGAGATTTATTTGTTAATCTATATCTTTAGTATTTAAAACTCGATGCTCCACTTCCCTAGACTTAGTTGTTGTACGGTAAAATCATGATAGTTATAATTATTGAAATACACCTTATCTAGTGATGGCTCCAGAACTCATTCAGCTGACCGGTGTGACCCCAAATCTTGTCATTGTTGTCCAACTGATCCAGAGAGACTCTTTTTGAAATCTGTCTTCGATTGCTTGTACATTAACCAACATTATTGACTCCTGTTTTTATTTTCCAATTGTTTTTGAGGATAGCTGCCACAAGCGCGCAGTCGCACTGACGTATAAATCCTAGGAACGAGAAAGTGATGATTTTTTGCTGGCAATCCGTTTTGCTGATTACTTCGGAACTCACTTGGTGGGCATTTCGTGAAACTTGAGGAACATTGAGTCCTCTTTGTCTCATTTGCATGGCACAGAGACAAATTAAATAACTCCTGTGGACCTCCAGTCAAGGATTAGGAAGCCCTCAAATAAAGAACTGAAATGTTCCACGATTTGACAGATGAAAATACCCGTAATACTTTCGTGAATTGTGTACATCACAGGTTTAATAGGTATGTTACTCGTACTATCAAGTTAGGAAACACGTTGGGTAACCCACCTTTTTGCAGTTGTTCGCTTACTTAACAACTATTAACTGAAAAGTTTGGGAGGACCAAACCATCCATCCATGGACCGTGGGTCCATTTCCCCAATGGACGAGGAAGAGTTTTATAAATCTAGCCAATATTCGGGTCTTTACCTGATAGTATGCGTGTAAACTAGGTCAAATGCATTTTCATTACGTTGGGTGCTTTTATCAGAGTGTTCTAACTTGATCCTCAAATACAATGCCTTAAAAAGATAACTTTTTACGGTTCATTGATACCATCCACAAACTTCGCAAAGCCTGTAATCCGCAGATAACTAACTCTTGGATATAATGTGATGTATACGTACTCTTAAGCTCTGCTAGGTGCGCTTGATTTTCCGGGTACAAAAATCAACTTGTTTCTTGATAATTTCCCGCTTTCGAGCACTTGGGAACTTTATCTTACGTGCTTCCAAATTCTACGAAACCAATCGCAATACTTTCTCTACGGAAAACATTTAGCATAGTGTGTAAAGAAACCTACCTTTCGAAAACATACTTAACAACGATCAGATCTGATCATAGTGGGTTTGCTTTATTTGCATTGATGCTTCCTTCGAATCAAAATATGGTGTGACTACTTCAGACTAATTGTACCTTATTATTTATCATTGTTGCTTCTTTTCTTGCAGGAAGTGAACATGAAATTGGCTAAATTTGACGAGCTGGACTCGCTCTTAGCTGGTATGAGAGCCATAGTTCAAGCTAACAACCCTGGTGAAGTCTACTATTGGTACAACCCCACTCAAGAAGAAAACTGTTGCAAGAAACCATACGATTTTAGCGACCCCTACCCGTTTATAGTAAGTTATATTGTAACTGTCAGAGTTACTAAAGATTTAGGAAATAATGAAAAAATAATTATGTCTAAGAGTTTAGTCACATCTATGTTCATTGGACACCAAGTTCATGTTCACAGTATTCATGTAGGCTTTTTGCTTCTGAGTCTACCAAGGTAGCGGAAGCATTGTTTCACTTTCGGAATGTGAAAATTTTTTGTCTCCAAAATCAAAAATTCCACTCGCATTTTGCGTTTTAGACCTTTCTGAACAATTTTGGTTCTGTGTCTGTCTGTGTGTCTGTCTGTCAGCAAATCCTTGTTACGGGCAAAACTACACGAAGTTATAGTCCGATTTTGATGAAATTTTCAGGGATTGTGCGGGTTGGAGTGTAGATGGTCCCCTATAAGTTTCATGACCCCCGGATCAATAGTAGCCTCTGCGCATGCGCAAACAAAATCCTTGTTACGTGCATAACTCTGGGAGTTCTTGACCAATTTCAATGTAATTTGCAGGGATTGTTCGGTTTGATGTGTAGATGGTCCCCTATGAGTTTCATGACCCCCAAATCAATAGTAGCCTCTGCGCATGCGCAAGATATATACAGCCACTGTGTGGAGGGATGACGGCAGTTGGGTACTTTGCAACGACGCATCAGTCAACCCAACATTATTTGATCCGTCATTGAACGATGCTTATATTTTATTTTTAGAAATGTCATAATAATTATTTATCACTTCAGTCATCTATCCGTTCAGCGTCAATGTCAATTTTTATTATTAGGTATATTTTATAGTTTGTTCAATAGTTGAACATACCTACCTTCATTTTCTCAAGTTATGCTCCTGCATAACAATAAATTTACCCTAATTCAATATTTACTTCGCCTAATTGAACGAAGTTCTTTAGTCAATAATAATTTTCAATGATCTATACAGTCATGTTATGGATACGAGGAAGCTATGTGCCACACCCACTTGGCAGACGTTTTTTTCTTCAGCCTAGCAAGGAAATAGTTTTCCTTTATAAGTAGTGGGTTCTGGGAAATCCATTCAGATCAGTGAAACCGAACCTATTCAAACATAAAAATATTACTCTTGTAAGAAAGTCACTAACTATGTGTTGAGTGAAAAGGGTGGAATTTTCGTACAGTTTGTTTCGTCAACAATTATTTTCTAGTTGTAACGTGTTTCATGTTGTCATTTTTGTCTTCAGATCGTCAACGTAGGCTCAGGGGTCAGCGTCCTCGCAGTTCACGGTCCGTCAAATTACAAAAGAATATCAGGAACAAGGTTGGCAAAGTCGCTACTTAATTAGTACAACATTTATCATAGTTAAGGTTCCACAAATTTCAAATCCACTTGTGTCAAATTTTTCTTCTTTGGTGGTGTTGTGCGTAAACTAAACCGTAGCAAAAACACCTGCAGGCACAATGTGGTATTTATTCTGAGAATCCTAGCATTAGGAGTGGTATTAGCAATCGCTTGAAAAGCTTAGGCGAAGTAATTCAGTAGGAGATATGATTCGAAATATGTGATACACACTGTTAGTTAGCCGAAGAGATCGTTCAGTGAGAAATTCGACTGGAGGGAACATCTTGAAATTACGGTGTTGCGAGTCGCACTGGCCCCAAACAAATTGTGACCTCGATAGGAACTGAGTTTATGCCTTTTTCAATGCCGGAGCGAAAGCTAGCTAAAGGAGCTTTCTTTCACGAGCGATGTCATTTCTGCTGTTCGTTTCGAATTGGGAAGTGAGGAGGTCAGTTGCTATCAAGGAATGAGATGTTTACAAACCTCTTTGGCTGAATCGGGTACACAAATAGCGAGGTGAAATTTCTTGCTAAGGATTCAGCAGTGCTCACAGGAAGAAGTCTTGATCCAGGGGAGCTTTCTTTCACGAGCGATGTCATTTCTGCTGTTCGTTTCGAATTGGGAAGTGAGGAGGTCAGTTGCTATCAAGGAATGAGATGTTTACAAACCTCTTTGGCTGAATCAGGTACACAAATAGCGAGGTGAAATTTCTTGCTAAGGATTCAGCAGTGCTCACAGGAAGAAGTCTTGATCCAGGGGCATCATTGCTACGGTGTTTTCGGTCTGAGTCCTACTTCCTGGCCCTAAAGCGAATCTTTAAAAGACTGCCTCCTTAACCACTCGGCTGTAAGGCTGTATAGTCCAATCTTTCCAACTGGAGGAATTCCCTGCGCATCACAACACATTTATGATCTTTTAGCGTTTATGTACTTGGAGATTATTTGTCTACATGACAATGTGTTTAAACAATCTGCTCACTCTGAGATTAGAACTCGAGACCTAAATTCGATGGGTTAACATTTCGCATAACGATATTTTGGAATGGGGGTTCTGGGAAGGTAGTACACAGCTATCCCTCGATAATCCGACGTACTCGTTAGTCCAACGCGCTGCCGGCAGCAACATGCATCTCCCATTTCTTTCCGTATCTCTTTTAAAAACTTACATGTACCGTCATTTTGTATTCTAGTATTAATAATTACATGTACCTTTACTGTTTTTTTCCTTTTTTAACTTAATTGTGTTGAAAAGCATTAAGAATAAACATCTTTGATAATATGACATTTTTGGTAATCCGACATTTTCTCTCTCGGTCGTATTATCGAGGGACAGCAAGCATTGTTCTCTGTTCAATCGATATCCTCTTAGACTCGAGAACATTCATCTTGATTGGTACTATCAATTTAAGTATGCATAAGAACTAATTGTTAATTTTTCATTTACAGTTTAGGAGGAGGAACGTTTCTTGGGCTTTGCTCTCTTCTCACGGGTTGTAGCAGTTTTGAAGAAGCAATTGAGCTTGCAGCACAAGGCGACAACACGAAGGTGTGTTTTTCCACGACTCATTGTTACTCAAATACATTGGGTTCTTATTTAACTAATATACGTTGTATATTTACTACGACCTGCTCGCTAAACGACGGAAGTGACAATTTTTACGAATCCCTTATTTTGGAGCATGAGTCTTTATTTTTTGTTGGCAGATACGTTTCGTCCTTCAACGAGGACTTCATCAGTCTTATTATGTCATCAATAAATGCAGAATCCACATATCCCTTCACTTGGTTTCAATACTTGTAGTATGGGCAATTGAAGTTTTTTAGTTGCTCTCTCATCCTTCTTATATAAAAACTAGTCATGATTAAAATTTGTTACTATTGTTGTTGTCATTAATTGCATTAATTATCTTCAATTGCCCATAATACAAGTATTGAAACCAAGTGAAGGGATGTGTGGTGGCACCACCATGTCTGAACCGGAATTCTGCATTTATTGATGAAGACAATTTTTACTTGTTGCAATGTATAGTTTGTTAGTTGGTCATAATTATTCAATTTAAACTCATCACTGAACTCATCTCAACGTTGCACTCTATATAAAAAGCTGTAAATTAATAATGGTTCAATCGGTCTAAGTCTATCGAGTGCGCGAATACTTAAAATAGGCACCTTGAATGCATTTGTTCCAAGAGGATGTTAAGGGAAAAGGGCAAGCCCATCCCATTGGATTTCATCTTCCCTAACCCTTTCTCGCACATCTATTTTGTTGAAGGCAGCTTTTACTGCATTTGCGAAAAAGTGAAATCGTTGTCAGAAACAAAATGCTGAAATCAGTACTGTTAAGTTTTTTTTTTATAGTAGGTGTTCTTATCAAAGTATGATGTTCAAATAAAAGATGTTGAAGTTGGGTAAATTCAAGAATCATTCATCAGACTATAATGTAAATCCCTGAGTTGCAATCCCCTCCTCCCGAGGCTCTAGCAAGTTTTTACATGTTGGTTCGTGTCTTATTCCTATGTGAAATTTAAAGTTCTTTCCAACTGTATCCCTATTTTTGCTTCCAATTCATTCTCTACGCAGCTAAATGAAGCATTGCGTTCATTTTCGGTAGATGCCAATGTTTGTATATCCCCAAAATCAAAGTGTCTAGTCGCATTTTATGTTCCAAGACCATTTTGAATTAATGTCTCTAGATATTAATGTACCTGGGAGAAATAGCACTCACGGAACTGAGTTCCAAGAGCGTTGCAAGGCCGAAACATTTGAAGGCAAGGCTGGCTGGTTCAAAGTCCATGACGTCATATGTACGCTATCCGCTGTTATGGCCATTGCCGCCCAATCGTCAAACGTTTTTTCTTTGTCTAACTGTCAAAGTTGAATAACTACATAAGGCCCCTTGACCCCAGAGAGCAGCTGATTACACATAATAATATCTTTGGCGTCACCATAATCGCATTTAGTAGCTGCCTTCTTTAAAACTCCGACAAAATCATGAACTGTTTGACCAGGGGCACGAGTTATTGAAGAAAATGCGTAGCGAGCTTGACCTATATCAACAGTAGATTTTAGAGCTGCCTCCAAAGCTTGCATTCAGCGAACGAAGATTCGGCGACTGTTTAGGATGAAGAGCAGCTTTCAAGCGCGAAAAAGCGTCTGCTCCAATAACAGAAACCAATCTCCCCACTTTTCTCCTCTCTCTTTCGTGACACCTTCTCCGAGAAAATAAAGTTCGAGCCTTTCTAAGAAGTCGGTGATATCGTCACCCTCCGAAAACGTTGGGATTGGTGTACCACTAGCCATTGTTCAGCAGAAGGATGGAAAAAAAATCACAGAAGCCTAGAACCGTAACGAGTACCGAGTAACGATACGATATAAACCGAGGTTACCTTACAGAGAGTTAATTCCGACTCGTCGCCAGTAATGTACCTGGGAGAAATAGCACTCACGGAACTGAGTAGGTAGACGGTTTATTCACAACTGAGAACATTCTGTACAAGGATAGTAGAGGAGGGGCCTATTCTAGTTCGTATGCGCCCAACGTCTATTGACCCCTCTAGCTACATCAGATATTGTAATTCAGACAAGTTTCATTCAATTTTTATGAAGGTTTCAGGTAATTTATATAGTACCTATGAGTTGTATTGTTCAAAACTCAATAGTACGCATGCGCAGATGTAAAATCCTCCAAGAATAATTTTCTCGAATTCAGTTCGATAATTGCTCGAATTTGAATTGTAGGCAGGGAAGTACGATTTAATAATTTCATATCAATTTTTAATAATAATAAGGCAACTAATAGCTGCTGCGCATGCGCGAACGTGAAGTGCTTCTAACAATCCTAATTTCTACTGTTCTCATCCGATGATGATGAAATTTTTTGGGTCTTTGCTGGTTAGATGTCGATGGCCCCTACGAATTTCATTTGCTTGCGCAAACGAAAATTCGTCAAGCAAGATTTTCTGATTTCCTGATCGTCCAAACTTGTTCAAATTCGGAGGGTAGTTGGAAAAGGAAGGTTTAATTATCACACATGAATTTCAACACGATGGTGTCATTACTATACATACTTTAGAACAAGTCTAGCTAGTATTACTAGACAGAACTGCAATACAAGTCGATTCACCCACTTGAAGGCGTTGTTGTCCCCTGAATCCTTGTAACATACCTAATTTTTACACCATTGAAAATTGAGCATCTTTCAAGATGGTTTAAAACATTTTAATGTTCTATACGAGAATTCATGTCACCGATACGAAGAAGCTGTATGCCTCACCCAATTTTTCAGACGTTCTTTCACATCTTAGAAATCATCATCGATTCCCATTTTGGTTTCAGGTGGACAAACTTGTTCGGGATATTTACGGCGGAGATTATGAGAAATTCGGCTTGCCTGGAGACCTTGTCGCTAGTAGGTAAGTTCTGTTTGGGAAATTCAGTTTCTTTTATTATCATAAATGTTTCATTGCTTCTAATTCTCTTTCAAGTCGGTAGGTACAAATAGGTTCTCATGAAATTATTATTTTTTTATTATTATAATTAAGCACCAAGACAATGGCGTGGAACTCGAATGATTTATTAGGCTTGATGATGTAGGCTCATCGTTTTTATACACCAATAAAACCTGTTTCAATGTTCTATTGTTGTAAAAAAGGTTGTTATATCCTCACATTAATTAATCTAGTAATATCCGCTAATAACCAATGAATGTCGCGTCATCGTGGTTACATCGGCAATAGGACAGCGTACGTCGTAGTTGGTGTGCTCAAGGGTTCGACGATTAGGTAGCGAGAAAATGTGGCTTGACGGAATTCACACATGCGCAGATTGATGTATTGTTCTATGACTTTAAGAAATGGTTTGTGCCAAGCTGTGCCCACAAAAATTATGTATAATAAAAGAAATGGTACCTATCGAGGTAAATTCCATCAGAATTCGAACTCCTTTTCTAT
This sequence comes from Creontiades dilutus, assembly GCA_031894815.1. Classification (NCBI taxonomy): domain Eukaryota; kingdom Metazoa; phylum Arthropoda; class Insecta; order Hemiptera; family Miridae; genus Creontiades; species Creontiades dilutus. Next base: position 300,268 of record JAVIWC010007073.1, on the reverse strand, counting down.
CACCAGATCTGCGCTGTCTTTTCCATCCCCAGGGACATTTCGTAGACTGTATCAACCATCAAACATTTACAAATTTGAACTTTTCCATGCCCTGTGAAATGAATTCGACGTTGAAATTCCATCTTCTTGGTTAAAGCTCAATCTTTTTTTTAATGGTTATCAGAATGATTCAACCCGTGCATCGGCTACAAAGCCTTTTAGGAGTTCACTCCAGTATCCACATCACTACGTCACTAGGTTATTGATATCAACACAAAAACAATAAAGAACCAAAATAACGCGAATGTTGGCACCATAAATCGGGCCATAGATCGGGAATTGTTTGAGCTACGGACCTGCGGAGGGGCTCATTCGATTCCTCGTGGAGTGTTCTTCAAAAAGAGTACACATTTAGGCCGCCTTGACTTTTTTTGAGTTTTTTAGGGATTTTTAATTTAAAGTGCCCTTTAAAGTGAGGTAGCTGGCTCAAGAATTGGTGCGTCGCCGGACCAACATGGATTTTTCCTGAAAATTTCAGCTTTTTTGCTTCAGCCGTTTGGGAGAAATCGTGCGTACGGCGGACGGACGGAAAATTGTTTATTGCAGATTCGGATTCTACACTCTTTGAAACGTAAACCATGAAATTTTCAGGGGGGTTAGAATTTTTTTTTTTTTTTTTTTTTTTCAAGAGCGATTACAATGGTTTATTATTGAATAATAAACCAAAATGATATTGTAGTTTAACTGTTTTCTCTCAGCCATAATTTTATAAAACGCATATTATATGCTCGTAATTAAAAAAATACGGTTGATTTTAACAAAAATAGATTGAAGGCATAACATGAATTGCCCTTAGAGAAGTGAGGTGGTATGAACCCTATCAAGTGAAGCTTGATGAGGTCCACGGAGTTGTCAACATTTTTCTCGTTTTTGAAAGATTATGCCCCTTAATTAATTAATGAGGATCATTGTAAACTTAAGACAGTAATTCGTCGTTGAATAATAAAGTGGAAAATATTTCACAGTGACCACTATCAATCAGAATACCTACATGTAGGTACGGATATCCAAATTAGGAATATTGTTGAAATCGTTGTTTCACACAAAAACTGCCCGATCAAGTCAAGCTGCATTTTACACCTGCTAAAAGGTTGAATAATTTAAAGAATTAGTATTATTTATTAGAAGAATTAGTTTTATTGGTCAAATCCATGAATAAATACGACATTGAAAACTTATCAGTTACGTACAGTTTTTGTCCAAGTTGTTGGTTGCTCGTTCAGTGAAACGTTGTGTTCAAATGAGGCACTTGGGATCTGATAATCACACAATACTACACATTTATTCATAATTTTGTCCAGCATTAACAGATACTTAGATATCCAGATTCTGAGTTTAAAAAATCCAATTAGTTTTCTAATTATACCTATTTGACTTGTACAGTTTCGGAAACATGTGCTCCAAAGACAGAAGACAGAGCGTCACAAAACCAGATTTGGCTCGAGCAACACTTGTGACCATCACAAACAATATTGGGTCCATCGCTCGATTATGCGCTGTGAACGAAAAAATAAGTCGTGTAAGTATTTTGTTCTACAATGAGGGAATTCATATAATTTTTTTAATATAAAATTTGATCATTTCTACGACCAGACCCCGTCATTGTGTTATGTTTGTATATTTTGCAGGTTGTATTCGTTGGCAATTTTCTCCGGGTCAACCCTATTTCCGCGAAACTCCTCGCTTATGCCATGGACTACTGGTCTAAAGGGACTCTGAAGGCACTGTTTCTTGAACACGAGGTAAGTTTTAGTTGTCAGTTGCCAGTAACGATGTTTGTAAACAAGCGGCTGGCTGGTGAGCTCTCTCTTAGTACGCGGGTATTATACTGAGGCCACTGTTAATACGGTAGTCAGTGTTCTGTTTAGTTTGGTAGTCTGGATAATCGCATCTCAGAATTAAAAACGCAGCAAATTTTTTCACTGGGGGAGCACATAAATCTGTTCTCAACCAAAATACCTATTTGGATTGATCAGTTGATCATATTTGTGTGCCTCCTGAAATTCAATTATCGCTCTATCACCTGTGAAACACGCACACTCCAAAGCTTAGTATAAATTCAAATTATGAATGCAAGCCAAATTAATGAAATTGAATAATAAACCCCAGTGAAAGAATTTGTAGCGTTTTTTATGGTTATCAGAGTGCTTCAACCCGTGTATCGGCTACGAAGCCTTTTAGGAGTTCACTCCAGTATCCACATTACTACACCACTACTTCACTAGGTTACTGATATCAACACAAAAACAATAATAAACCAAAATAACGCGAATGTTGGCACCATAAATCGGGCCATAGATCGGGAATGGTTTGACCTACGGACCTGGGGAGAGGCTCATTCGATTCCCTCGTGGATTGTTCTTCAAAAAGAGTACACATTTAGGCCGCCTTGACTTTTTTTTGAGGTTTTTAGGGATTGTACAAAACTTTGACAACCCTTAAAGGGCACTTTAAGTTAAGTGAGAGAGCTGGCTAAAGAATTGGGGCGTTGTTGGACCAACATGGATTTTTCCTGAAAATTTCAGATTTTTTGCTTCCAGCCGTTTGGGAGAAATTGTGCGTACGGCGGACGGGCGGAAAATTTTTTATTGCAGATTTGGATTCTACACCCTTTGAAACGTAAACCATGAAATTTTCAGGAAGGGTTCGAATTTTTTTTCAAGAGCAATTACAATGGTTTATTATTGAATAATAAACCAAAATACATCATGAATCAATCCTTCTAGTTATCTGTTGATTATTTGGATAAATATATCAGAATTTGCGACAAAACTAGTGGACTCCATATAATACCCAGTACGTTCTAAGGACATTAATAATAATATTACAACAAATGATAATAATATTAAACAAATAATATTAAGGGAGAGCTCTTTCGTCAGAATCTACTTACTTTGTAAACCATATTTAAATTATAGCAAAATTTCTGTTTACAAGCTAATATTTTATTCTAGGGCTATTTCGGAGCCGTGGGGTGCCTGCTGAAATTCAACGAATACAGTTGAATGCCGTCGCCTGAACGCCTCGCTTGCTTCCTTCCTCATCACAATACGGTGTTGTGCATGTTCCACCTCGCAGCCCAAAGGGCGAACCTTTTGGGTCCCTTGACTCGTCATCATTGTGATATCAAACCCGGAAAATTTTAATGACAGCAAAGTAACCTACTCGCATAAGCTGTAAGCATCCCCATGACGTCACACATTCTGTCCACTTTAATTTACTGATACCATTTGATTACTCGCGTGTTAAATGGAATTTGCGTGTGAATCAACCAGTGGTGTGGGCAGATCGAACAATTTTTCAAGGTGTACCTTAACCCGATCATAGCTGATACCAAACATCTCTAATCGCTAGTTTTCACACAATTTTATGGTCCATACATCATTGATAAGTTCAATTCTATTTTCTACATCTCGAGGTTCTACTTCTTTTTCAATTCGTTATGACGATTATATTGTTCAATTAAAATTGCTTCCATCGTTGCACAATGAGACCCTATCGATGCACATGCGAGATCTCAACAGTTGTCCGTTGATGCTATTGGCTTCAATCAGCCATTGCCACCTAACCAATGATGTTATTTCCCCCAAAATGGTTTTGTTCATTGCTCAAGAGTAATAACTTTAACAATTTGTATTGAGAACTTGTTCGGTAGAAAATTTTGAGTCGTCCAAATTCACCTTCTTGAGTAGCTGAAAACATCATAACTCGGTGTCGGTGTTGTGGGATTCTCTAACTACTCGACCTTATCTTCCGAGTTCTGATATAACTTATAGGCGTCAGTAGATAATGTTTTTGAATTCCTTCCATAATGGTTCTAATTCCTTAAGTGTTTCTAATTTTGTAAGAGCTGCAAAGCAACTCTTGCTCTTCCTCCAGGCATGAAAGGATGTGCTCCCAACTGAGTTCTTCGGATCTTTCAATCCTATTCAACTCAGTTCAATACGGAGTTGTTTTATTCACGAAGTGTAAAATCATGGACTAAAGATTGTAATAGAAGTAGTAAAATAATAGGAGTAATAATGTAATCCTACATAAGTAAAGAGCTAACAAAGAGATCCGTACACTGTCGATTTAGTCATCATTGTTAATGGACGATGATTGTGACTAATGATGGATTTAGCCCAGTAGCAAGTCTAATATTGTGATTTCAATTGACAATTCGTGATCGATATTGAAGATCGTTCAATAAAGTCTGTGACACTGATGTGACATAGGGCTCCAAGCGTGCACTTTCTGGCAGCTTATTCGTAGACTTGGGACTAGGCGATTCTACCAGCCAACCCAAATTGGAGTCATCACAGGTAAATCTTTTGCTGAGGTCACCAAATATTCAGATTCTCTTCTATGGAACGCCCGAAAATATAAGACAAACTAAGGTTCCACCCCACTGTTAACAATCCACATTCATGTGACCTTCACAAATCTCCTTGTACAGAATCTTCTTGGTTTCCAATACTAATTTCAAAGTTGTGATCAAGAAGTTCAAAACCTTTTTAAGAGGTTTTAAAACCGTTTTCTCATCAATGACACTTATTCCAATATCTTCGTGAGGAAATTGATTGAACTCCTGCTTTTTATCTCAATAATGAAGGGAAATTAAACTTGGTAATTGTTACTGGTGATGTGGCATGGAGGTCGGAGGCTGAATACAAAGAAAGCCTTCATCCTGGTAGAGGTTCCCTTCTCTCGGTTCTTCAGCACTGATGTAGAATTCTCGGGTGGTCTATGATTCCGTACATTTGCACACACTTCATCCTCCCTTACCTTTAAGTCTAACAAAGCTGCCCTGAAAACTTTGCCTAGAACTCCTTCAGTAGGTGCTAGCGTCTCTACTCGATCTGTACAAATGAGAAATTTTTTGTGATCGTCCGTACCTGCTAACGATTTCAAGTTTGATGAAATTTATTGGGTCATTGGTGGTCTGTCCAAAGGAAGAGGAACACTTAAATATCGTTTTAAACTGCTGTTCTCGTGGTTTTGCATATAAAAAAAAATCCATAATGTAATTTAGCACACAAATTCTTTGCAAGGCCACCATTGCATTTCAATCTAAACGCACAACGCTATCGCAACATTTTAAAAGTACATGACAAAAAGATGATCTGGTCAACCATTCGCTATTATTGATGCCTTCCTCAATACTTAATCTCAGTAATTTTCTTGATTTATTGAAAAGAATTTCCGTTACAGTTCAAGTCCAAAACATTTCTTCTCTTATTACTACATAGTATAACGTACTTACTGCTTATTTTTCACTTTCACGTCCTTAACAGAGCGATAAGAAATGGTATTCTCTTGTCATTAAAACTGTTAGAATGTCTTCTTAACTAATTCATCCTAGGCTTGAATGTACTCGTAGCCCTGGGTTCATATCTTGGTTGTGATTGGTTTTTGTTCAGTCGTGGGTGCTTAAATAGGCATCATAATTACATATAAAACCAGTGGTTTTCTTGTGTTCACGCACCCTAAAATGAGTAATTTTGAGTTTACATAATCAATAAACAACGATATTTGCCAACCTCATCTGACATTTGCCTTGCTGTCCAAAAATGTACTTCCTATTTCAGAATTCGATCAATTGTTATTTAATTAGGTAGCTCTTACCTTTTTATAACAGGTTCTGTAATACATTATCATCGTACAATGAACATTACAATATTATTATCATATTGAAATGTACTCAAAAGGGTCTCTCAAAAAAGCACAATATCTTTTTGTTTTTAATCGATTTAAATTAAAGAGTTTTTTTTCTCTCAATTCACTTGTACAAAAACTATGTCCATGCACGAATCATTCCCTTATTCTGTGCTTAACACAACAATCGAGTCAGATTTCTCTCTGTATGGCAACAACTACGTGTAAAGCTGCTTGCATAAAATTGATTAATTGTTTTGTTGAACTATTTATTTTCCTTTTACGTGTTAAACTCTTTATTCTTAAAATCTCGAACAATGGAATGATTAGAAATGTATTGTTGAATATTCTTAATGTTATTGATAGAAGTATTCAACATGAATATAGGTACTTACACGCGTAATGTGATGTTCTACCAAAGTTATACGGTCGTGTATTATGTCCGAATCGGTATGAAAAGTTATTGTCTCAGAAATGCCTTCTTCTTTTTATGCTTATTGAGTCATTTAATTAATGATGACTTATTAATTATATTATGGTTTTCTTCCTAGTTTTTAGTACATTCCAAAGAACCCCATTTTAATTTGATATCCTATTCAATCGAATGATTTCGCAAGGACGTTAGCCATATTCCAGTCTCCCTCTCCAACACACTTGTATTGTCCACATTTTTTGTAAATATAGGTGATCGATATATTTATACGTTCGTTCATGTTTTTGAAAGCTTTATTTTTATTGTTTAGTATCACGTTAGTGTAGTAAGGTGAAGGCTAATGGTGTAAGCTAGAAACTTACTGTGAGTTCGTAGTACGTATTTTATTTATTTATTTATCATGTTGGGACTTGGAAAGTCTATAATCAACTTGTTGCTATTTAAGGATGTAATAAACTATCTGACGTACATGTGGGAATAAATTCATTTGTGATCCTTCGTTTTCTTAGGCGTGAGACAATTCTTCTTGATTTTTTGCTCTCAATATTTTATTAATGGCATCAGTTACAATTTACGCTATACAGCGAGCACAAAGTGATTGTTATGACATATATACAACACATATACCTACAGTAGTACATGGAACTTGAACATTTGTGTAAGCTTGAGCTTATTCCGTTTGATAGTATCCATTCTTTCTGTGAAATATTTGTGCGTATTTATGTCTTTACTTTGTTCTTGGGTAAACTGTCACTTAACACAGATTTCACTTAGAATTCAGGAGATATGCATAGACCACGTAAATCGGTTCTCAACCAAAACACCTATTTGGATTGATCAATTGATGATATTTGTGTGCCTCCTCTACATCAGTCTACCTTTGGCTACATCGTTTAAATTTGGATTTGGGGAAGTTTTAACGCAATACGAGTGCTAAAGGACTTGATAAATTATAGATGTTTTTATTGAGGGGGGGGGGGGGTGTATGGTTCAATAACAAAACGCTGCAAATTCTTTCACTGGGGTTTATTATTCAATTGGCTTGAGTTCATGATTTGAATTTCTACTAAGCTTTGGAGTGTGCGTGTTTCACAGGATAGAGCGATTATTGAATTTCAGGAGGCACATAAATATGATCAACTGATCAATCCAAATAGGTATTTTGGTTGAGAACAGATTTATGTGCTCCATGCATATCTGAATATCCAATTGAATAATAAACCCCAGTGATTTTACTAGGGTGTTTTCGTCATCAATATCAAGGCGTAAACTTCAACAATTTAATGGTTCCTTTCTACAAAACCTGATATCTAAATACCTAAATTAGTACAGTGTACATCGTCACAGACGTAGAAATTCACGAATAGAACAACAGAAATTTGATTTATTCAAATAAAACATCTACCTACGAGTCCCTTGTCCTCAAATGTTCTACAAAAGTTATAATAAACTTAATTTCAGAAGGAATTCTTGAAAATAAAGTTCTGAGACAATTATATCCGGTGTTTCGTTTGTCACAGTTTACTAAGGGATTATTATCCAGTTCAAATTAAAAAAATCAAATCAAATCACAATCTTTATTTACAAAGGCATTTCGCCTGTTCAATGCATGGTTACATCCCACCTTTGTCAAATAAACATTTCTCTTCTTAAATGAACCTATTGAGTGTGGTAGAAAATCACGTAAACTACATATAATTTAAATAATAAATAAACAATCTAATTTAAGTAATAATAAAGGAACATCGTAGAGGGTAGGTTCGTAAACATTTATTTCGGAGATCTGGGAAATCTCTTAGTCAATTATATTCCAGCCTCTTTTAACAGCCTAATCTTGAAACGGCGCTTTTTCAGAAAAACCATAAAATATGCGCGGAGCATTGCCGTTTCGGTCGTACTTCTTCCCGACAACAAATTATTCACAATCAGGTTTTTTATTGATGTTTATAAATCCAAAATAAATGCGTCGTGAGTGAGACAATTCAGTAACCCCCCCATAGCACTACCCATTCTATGTATCCTCACAGCCCTAGCTTCAAAAGCCCACTAGGGGAAGGTGGGGTAATCAGAGACACGGTCAATAAGAGACATGAGGATTTTAAAATATCCCGCGAAGCTGTATTCGTCCAAAAAGTGCCTACAGAGGTCACCAGGGGTCTGATGTAAAATTTTAGTGGGTTAGGAAAATCCGCAGACACATTCCGTGGTAACAGCGAGTAATCTTTTTCGAGAAGGAATTTTTTTTTTAATGATAAGATTAAGTGCTTCGTTTAGGTATAATTTCGTAGGATTTCCTGCAATGATTCTCAGCCTCATTGGCACTGACTGTGTGACGTTCAGGACTGAAGAATTTTATTTTTTATTATTATTAAGTACATTGAAATAAACACTTATTGGGTTCTAATTTCCTTTTTTGATCGTTTTACTGAAGGTGACCTGAATATGACACAGTCTCATTTTGGGAACGCTTGGTATCTCTTATTGGGAATTGTGTTGGCCAAACGGGTAAACATGGAATTTTTGGTATCTTGATTTATTTGAGCTTTTTTGTGACAGTTTATGCGTATTTGTATATATATTTTTCAAAAGGGAATGTTAATGAACAAATGAAACTAAAAATTGAATTTTTTACTACATTCAAGTGGTCGTTAGCGCCTTCTGAAAAAAAGTACTTCATAATAGGAGACTTTCCCCTACGTCCGTTATAATTCCAACTCATTATCTTGACGTGCGGCAATGTCGGCGGTAGCAGACTGAAAGGTTCGTTGCTATGGAGATCCACCATTTTCTTGTCTGGTTGGAGGTGCCGATTTCTTAATACGTCGCCATTTCATTTCGGTACTGCTTTCCGATTCGTCCCTCCTCCTCCGGCGGCCGGTATGACCCGTGTTCAAAGTGCCCTTTTCATCGTTGACATCTTCCCGATTGGTCAAACCCCCTCCATCTTGCGCCTTCGCCCCGTCCCCAGTCCCCAGCCCTCAACTCCTCTGTGGTCCGAACCTCCCCTTTCACGAACAATTTATCGTATTTGTAATGGGTCCAGCGGCGTAACGTTTTTCAGCGGGCCCCCCAGCAAAATATTTTCGAGGCCCCCTTTTTTTTGCGAAGCGTGCACGGTTTCAACGGTTGTACAATACGCTAAGATTACCTACCTAAAAATACATAATATAATATAACAATTTAACCTACCTTTACGAACTCGAGACTTCTAGTCTACGTAGCAAGCTTTTGGATGACCGTGTGAGATGATTGATCAATGAACCTACATTACCGTTAATGTTTATAAACTTGATGTTACATATTGGAATTGTTCTGTGTATCATTAGTTCCGCTTCATTCTTTAAAATTAAAAAAAATAATTTTGCTACAGCGGGCCCGTCTCCAGGCCCCCTTGTACCCCGGGCTCCCCCGCATCGCGGGGGTGTACGTTACGCCACTGAATGGGTCATTCTCCCATTTGGTTGGAAATTCTATTCCGCAATCACTCGAAATTCAAATCACTTTAAACCTGTTTTTCTCTTCGGGAATCTTTTAGAAATAGGCTAAAGATCCTCCTCATGAAAATTTGGTTCATAAAAGTGCATGTGTTGAGAGATAAATGATCACGTTGAAAGTCATAATGGTGAGGGAATTAGGTAGAATGAGGGAATTAGTGATCACCACAATCCCTAAAAACCTCAAAAAAAGTCAAGGCGGACTAAATTTGGACTTTTTTTTAAGAACATTCCATGAGGAATCGAATGAGCCCCTCCCCAGGTCCGTAGCTCAAACGATTCCCGATGTTGGCCCGATTTTTGGTGCCAACATTTGCATCCACATTCACTTCATCACTAGGTTACTTCCTTATTTCTCAAATATAAACTTTAAAATGGCCACTTTTTTTTTGGCCACTACCGGTCCGCAGTAACCTAGTGATGTAGTGAATGTGGATACTGGAGTGAACTCCTAAAAGGGCTTATAGCCGATACACGGGTTGAAGCGTTCTGATATGCATATCTACTCCGTCTTACGAAATTTAAAATTTTCAAATAGAATATTTTTCCATTGTAATTGCTCTTGAAAAACGCTGAAAATTCTTTCATTGGGGTTTATCATTCAATGATTCATGATTTGAATTTCTACTAAGCTTTGGAGTGTGCGTGTTTGGATCGGTTAAATCCCAAAATACCTATTTGGATTGATCAGTTGATCATATTTGTGTGCCTCCTGAAATTCAATAATCGCTCTATCACCTGTGAAACACGCACAATCCAAAGCTTAGTAGAAATTCAAATCATGAACGAATCATTGAATAATAAACCCCAGTGAAAGAATTTTCAGCGTTTTTTTGTTTCGTTTCGCCGTAATTAGTAGTGGACTCTGAAGGTGGGCAGTGGGTGTGTAACTCGAGCTTAACAATAAAGAGTTCTTTTTAGACCAATGTGGTTTAGTGAGGTCGTTTATTGCTAATCTGTGGACAATTTCAAATTGTAGATGGTCTCCAGAGTAAAGTGAAGCCCAAAATCGTTTAGCTAGCATCGTTCTTCCCATTCATAGTGGGTGTACTCCTCTCTTGTGGGTGTAAAATATGGATACAGTCGACAAAAGGACTCCTATTGCTAGCCGGACGGCTTTATGCTGGACTCTCTTGAGTTTCAGTAAAATGGGTTTCTGGTGCATTGCCGAAAAAATTGGAACCCAAGTCCATAATGCTTCCTATTGTAGCTCTATAGTAGAAGATAGAAATTGAAGGGTCTGCACCCCAGTTAGCATTACTAAACGCCTGCATTATGTTGATGTGATGCTCGCACTTCTTCACAATTTCATTGATACGGGTAGTCCACCTCATGTATTTTTTGAGATGGAGCCCCAAAAACTTGACATTGTCAACGAGTTGAAATTTGGCGTCACCCATCCTCAGTATTCATGGCAGAAATTGTCTTCTGTTTTCATGAAGGGACAAATCACTGTCATTGATTCCATGATTGAGAGTCACAACATGGTAAGATGTTCGGTAAGTGCCACCACACCTTAAGACAGAAGCTTAGTGCAATTTTCCTATACTCAGTTGGTTTCAAAAAGGCATATCGTCTGCTTATTGGGCGATTGACCCTCCTTCTGGAAGAACCGATTGATTATCACACATAGAGTACTGAAGGATTATGCTGAAGATGCTCCTCTGTGCTATACACCTTCCAAGTAATTCTTGGCCTGAAGAGTCGTCAATTAATTTGGGTATAGAGATTGCGACATGATATCAGATTGGTTTCAAAGGCAACTGGTAGTTGGATGTTCCGAAGTTTTGCGTCGAGTGACTGAGTGTCTACGTTGTCATATTCACTGAAAATATCTAAGAACGAAGCCAGAGTACGCATGTTTTCTGAAAGACCGTTTCATATAGAGCGTACTAGGTTGTTCTGCGCATCAAGCAGTTGAGCTTCTTTTTAATGCAAGCCAGGAAGATATTTTTGGTTAAACGATTTTGAAACAGAGTAATTTAACCTGATAAGATTAAGTGATTCTTTTATAATTTCGTAGGATTTCCTGCAATGATTCTCAGCCTCATTGGCACTGACTATGTGATGTTCAAGACTGAAGAATTTTTTTTTATTATTAAGTACATAGAAATAAACACTTATTGGGTTCTAATTTCCTTTTTTGATCGTTTTACTGAAGGTGACCTGAATATGAGACAGTCTCATTTTGGGAACGCTTGGTATCTCATATTGGGAATTGTGTTGGCCAAACGAGTAAACATGGAATTTTTGGTATCTTGATTTATTTGAGCTTTTTTGTGACAGTTTATGCGTATTTGTATATATATTTTTCAAAAGGGAATGTTAATGAACAAATGAAACTAAAAATTGAATTTTTTACTACATTCAAGTGGTCATTATCGCCTTCTGAAAAAAAGTATCTCATAATAGGACACTTTCCCCTAGTATCTTGAAACTTGAGCTGCTAATTTTTGAGATGTTAAAAACGTTATGCAAGTTTTGTAGAAAATGAAACAATTGCGATGGTTCCAAAATTGTTTAGTGAAAAACTTCCCAAGTTTTCTGCATAAAATTTTTCTGTGAACCATTCTAAAATTCTTGCACAAAATTTAGCTTAAAACTTGGTTATTGAAATCAATGTATTGAGTGAAATTTCAAGGAGCTAATGAGACCTGATTCACAGGATTCAAAACTGGGGGAGAAGGTTTGATTTTATAACAAGGGTATTTATCTGCTCATTTGCTCATTGCCAAAAATCGAGAAGATCGAAAGTTACTGACGAAGTGGTACACAGTAATATTTGCTAGGGTGAATCCAGATGAGAAATGACCGGAGTAGGTCCTCAACAGAAACCTGTTGGATGCACTGGCAGCGAGGTACTCTACGGTTCAACCTTGAAGAACTTGCCTGAAGTCCTAATAGTGGCGGCCACGATACTCAATAACGATCCAAAATACACGTTGTGAAGGAAGGATCATGGAACATGTTCGCGCATCAGGTAAGTTCTCTTCAATTACCACCGCGGACGTCTGTTCCCGAGTAATCAGCTCCGTGTATTTCCTCCTCTGGCATGACGAAGTGGATCTCAAAAACTATCATTACTTACCGACGAAAACATCTCCAGGTTGACTAATATACGACGTTTCCCAAGACCTTTGCTGGGCGGCACGGCGGGTCTGTCGTGCTAATTGAAGGTTACACAGGTTCCAGGTTTCCACATTGCTAGCGTGACGATTTCATGCGAAATAGTAGAAATAAAGGTGACGTTTGCAAGATGTGAATGGATTTTATTACCATGTAAGTAGACGTCAAATACGGATTTCTGCAAAACTCAAGAAGTCATTAGCACTTCTTCAGTTTATCTGGTGAGGTACCATTACGCTACCGAAAACTCCACCCATGACGATTATCATCAATCTCATTCATCTATGGAAGTTGGTGTTTGGCCGTGTGTTGAGGTTTTCAGGATTCTACCAAATACAAAGGGCAGGAACTATCGTACTTCATTGTAAAGATGGTATGATCCATTTTCTGAAAAGAAGAATGGTATGATCCATATGTGGATCTCATGATGTAGTCATGAGTTTTAACCAAAGTAGTTGAAGTAGCCAGAAGTGACAGTTTAAACGAAATCGACGCATAACCGCGGGAGTTCAGCCAACGTTGGGACATCGAGATTCCCGAGCTAGTTGATGGTGGTTAAATTGTATTTTAATCTTAAAATACGCAGTCAAGAACATCTCATCAATTACCCTCAACACCTATTTATAACGCCACAGTTAAGAATTTTTTTCTTTAGTTTTGACAATTGTGGGCCAACAGTAGTACCTTTTTTCTCATTTAAAATATAAACTTTCCCTAACAATCCATTGCCTAAAACTATCAAAAGAACAATTTTTTCTATTTTTTATTAATTTTTTCTCACACCTTTATTTTGATCTAGTAGTGGCCACATCAAATTACGAAATTTCCAGTAGTGGCCACGTGCATGTCTCAGTAGTGGTCACTTGACATTTTGCCCTCCTTACGTGTTTAGTATCATTAAATTCAATACCAGATGAACAAAATTTATTCTATCCAGTAGAAGCTCTAGGATACAGCCCAACAAACGAGGAAACTAGGGATGGTCATATTGAGAAGTTTACCACAATTTCCAATGATGCTCTGCGCACTCCTAGTTCAACCTCTGACTACAAGATGACATGAGCTGTACCTCCTGCAAGTTTGAAGCCACTAGAGACCGGGAATCCTTATTTCTCAAATATAAACTTTAAAATGCCCACTACTGGAGCAGTGGCCACTACCGGTGCCGTTACCTTAACCTAGTGATGTAGGGAATGTGGACACTGGAGTGAACTCCTAAAAGGGCTTATAGCCGATACACGGGTTGAAGCGTTCTGATATGCATACTCCGTCTTACGAAATTTAAAATTTTCAAATAGAATATTTTTCCATTGTAATTGCTCTTGAAAAACGCTGAAAATTCTTTCATTGGGGTTTATCATTCAATGATTCATGATTTGAATCTCTACTAAGCTTTGGAGTGTGCGTGTTTGGATCGGTTAAATCCCAAAATACCTATTTGGATTGATCAGTTGATCATATTTGTGTGCCTCCTGAAATTCAATAATCGCTCTATCACCTGTGAAACACGCACAATCCAAAGCTTAGTAGAAATTCAAATTATGAATGCAAGCCAAATGAATGAAATTGAATAATGAACCCCAGTGAAAGAATTTTCAGCGTTTTTTTGTTTCGTTTCGCCGTAATTAGTAGTGGACGCTGAAGGTGGGCAGTGGGTTTGTAACTCGAGCTTAACAATAAAGAGCTCTTTTTAGACCAATGTGGTTTAGTGAGGTCGTTTATTGCTAATCTGTGGACAATTTCGAATTGTAGATGGTATCCAGGGTAAAGTGAAGCCCATTGTCGTTTAGCCAGCATCGTTCTCCCCATTCATAGTGGGTGTTCTCCCCTCTTGTGGGTGTAAAATATGGATACAGTCGACAAAAGGGCTCCTATTGCTAGCTGGAGGGCTTTATACTGGACTCTGTTGAGTTTCAGTAAAATGGGTTTCTGGTGCATTGCCAAAAAATTGGAACCCAAGTCCATAATGCTTCCAATTGTAGCTCTATAGTAGAAGATAGAAATTGAAGGGTCTGCACCCCAGTTAGCATTACTAAACGCCTGCATAATGTTGATGTGATGCTCGCACTTCTTCACAATTTCATTGATACGGGTAGTCCACCTCATGTATTTCCTGAGATGGAGCCCCAAAAACTTGACATTGTCAACGAGCTGAAATTGGGCGTCACCCATCCTCAGTATCTATTCATGGCAGAAATTGTCTTCTGTTTTCATGAAGGGACAAATCACTGTCATTGATTCCATGATTGAGAGTCACAACATGTAAGATGTTCAGTAAGTGCCTCCATACCTTAAGACAGAAGCTTAGTGCAATTTTCCTATACTCAGTTGGTTTCAAAAAGGCATATCGTCTGCTTATTAGGCAATTGACCCTCCTTCTGGAAGAACTGATTGATTATCACACATAGAGTACTGAAGGATTATGCTGAAGATGCTCCCCTGTGCTATACACCTTCCAAGTAATTCTTGGCCTGATGAGTCGTCAATTAATTTGGGTATAGAGATTGCGACATGATATCAGATTGGTTTCAAAGGCAACTGGTAGTTGGATGTTCCGAAGTTTTGCGTCGAGTGACTGAGTGTCTACGTTGTCATATTCACTGAAAATATCTAAGAACGAAGCCAGAGTACGCATGTTTTCTGAAAGACCGTTTCATATGGAGCGTATCAGGTTGTTCTGTGCATCAAGCAGTTGAGCTTCTTCTTAATGCAGGCCAGGAAGATATTTTTGGTTAAACGATTTTGAAACAGAGTAATTTTACCCTGGGAGCTTAGATCGCTGGTCTTAGTATTCTGCCTCTGATCGTTCATTGGTGAACAACCGAAACGGTAAGTAGGGACTTTCGGACTTAGGTACGGAAATGTTGAAGTACATTGGGTACTGGAGAAGCAGGGAACTTGACATCCCAAATCAGTGAAAAAAATCCGTTGTAGGTTGAAAAAATATCCAACATAATAAATTACATTTGCTTTCACTGTCTTCTGAACAATGTGGACTCTTTGTCTATCTGCAGGGTTATGGATACGGATAGTTTCCCTTATTGATCCTTACAACTGATATTCCTGTGCAAAAACTGGCTTCTTTTAGCTTCAGCCCTTGGAAGATGAATCAACCATTCCGTTACCTCCTTGTTTCACATTAGCAGATCCTGATTACGAACAACTCATCCAAACTATTGCGACGACAAATCCCCACCTCTGCTTTTTTCCAAGGACTGTTCCGATTAGTTTCTAAAACTGAGGATTGTTGGAGCACATTGGGCAAGCATGGATCCCATCGAATACCTGTCTATTTCTCATGATCTAATTGTCCAAACTCATTCTAAATTTTAACGTGGTTGCAGAATATCTCCAGACTTGGGAATTCCCACCATTGCCTACTTCACATGATTTAACACCAGGTTCAATGGAGGTACCTTAGTTGCCCTTACTAGTGTTAGCCCTTTTGGAAGAACTAACACAAGAGCTGAACGTTCGACGGAGTTTCTGATCGTTATCCCTCTATCCCACGTGGCAATAGAACTTACCTCAAAAACTAGCAATTTGACTCAAAATTCTGGTAGCTGACCTCGTGGTTTTCCTGAAGGGGACCACAATATTACTAATAACCAAATTTGCTGCAGGGAACTCGGGTATTTTGAAGGAAACTCACCGTACTTAGTAACTGTGTATATAATTAGTGAATAAACGCACGTCTACAAGTCAAATACAACAAAATCAGTAAAATCATCAATAAACTCTTATGTCTAGGCAGAAATATACTTAGAGCTACGGGGATTATGTCTCAAATAGCGACTTAGTCTCAACTTTGGCAAACACAAGGAACTTCCAAGGAAAATCGACTCAATGACAGTTAAACTGTTAGGAATGAATATGGAACGTAAAGTTATAAAGCCGTTTAGTGAAATAGTAGTAGAACTCAAGGAAAAATAGCCGTTAGGCGACAGAACTGGAGGCGTTCCCTCAACCACGTGGCACAAGAACGGACCAAATGTTTCCTGACGGGAATTTACTACAACAAATACAAATTTTTAACAATTTGATATAATCCTAATACTTGAGCAAAGAACTCTGACTTTTCGAAGGGTTTGAGGTACTTTACCGCTACGCAGTATGTTGAAGGCCTGACGATTCTTGAGGCGGATAATCGCGGACGCGCAAATGGGAGGAACAATAGAGTCTCTGTCTCGGGGGATTTGCAATAATACTTGCAGTTCAAAATGGCACAACAACTCAACAATCACAATCTTCACCGGCGTATATAAACGCTTAATGTTCACCTCTACTTTTCACAGACAAACTCAATACGAACGCAACAACTCAGGGCATAGAAGCAACTGGTGCCACCCCACCAGTTCTGGTGGGAGAGCGGCCGCTGCGAGACCTCCGTTGCCTCCTTCCCCCACCAGGCCTACACTAGGTATTTGTTCCCATTCATACTTTGTGATTGTATTCCAGATACCCTGAAGGAGTCCCATTTCTTACCTCAACACCGCAGGTCAATTCAGAAAGGATTTAGGCTTAGCGATCTCTGTGTTGATCAGTGCTCCTCCACACATTGTAATTCTTTTCTGGGTGTCACAAACACGCTTCAAATTGCACGCCCTCAGGTCGAAAAGGAAAGAAACCAGCCTCAGAAATGACTCACATTTTGCAGAATCGGGTTGTACAATTTTATGGTGGTCAGGCGAAGGGATGACTTTGTCGTTATAATGATGAACGGTGAATACCTACCTTTCTAGGTTGGTAATTATTAATTTTCCATATGCTGCTTTAAATAAACCATTTTTTCTACCTATGGGTGAAAATAACTACTACATACATAGTACCCCATTTCCAAGTTATTTGGTTGCTAAAATACAAATAATGTATTCAAAGGTTTGGATTGGTAACCTACGTTTTTTTTTTAAGAGTAATAGCAAACTAAAATTTCTTTAGCTAACAGATGTGCCACCCTAAGACACATTTTAATGGACTTTTAATGATTCTTTCCCAATTTATTGCTCGTTTAAATTCTCATAATTGGAGCTACAGGTTCAGCGCTATGTGTATCGTCAGGTTCAGATCGTCTATCTCTCACCGTGAAGGTGCGTATGACGTTCAGCTTTTGCTAATAATTCGCAAGTTAGTGACAGAGTTTTGAAAGCTACTGCCATCTTTCATTGAATTATTTTTTTGAGATTTCAAGTCCAGTCAGAAGCATTTGGAGTCAATGACATACGTACTTGAAAAACACAAAGGGTCATTACTAGAAACCATGAACGAAATGTGAGATTCAATGCTCCATCTCTCAATATGTGTAACAAATTTATTAAGATTGATGGTGATGAGTGATAGGTATCTACTCTTAAGATCTGAGACAATAGGATGAGCATGCAATTGTTTAAAAAAAACTAGCGAAACTTGAGTTCACTGCTGTTGAACAACTGCTTGATTCCTAGATAACGTATTATCACAGGATGTCTTGTTCGTCAGTGATTTGGGTATTGATTTAGGCAAGACCAGGAATTATTATATTAATCTAAAAGTTAAGGTTGTGATGGGTTGGGGCGAAGTTTAATGGTTCTTTCTCATAGCTTTACCACAAGCAAACTGTACAGGTATGCCTTCATTTGGTATGGATATTGGAGGTACTCTCACCAAACTAGTTTACTTCGAAACGAAAAGCTCGAATCCTGACCTCCAGCTCCAAGAAGTCGAAATTATCAAAGTAATGCGGAGATACATTCAAGAGCATACGACAAAAAATGAGATAATCGGCCAGGCTGACGACAGCCTTCAGGTGAGTTCCGTTAGCATTCTTGATTGATGAATAGTACGTAGGACATACTGTAATCCTTGATATGAGAAAACGACTGTTTAAACTGACAATAAAAATGTCAAAATGTAAAAATGTAAAATCGTTGAATAAATGCAAGGATTCTCCACTTTTAGTGCGATTCTATTGAAGAACTGTAGTCTTTGCTGTACGAAGGTTTGGCGAATTTGGATTTCTGTATTCCCCGCATGCTGCTGTTTCTCCCCTGCCTATTCTAAGCAAGTACGCATCACAAACACCATGGGTTGCTCTTGCTCGGGATATCGTCCTTCCAAATTCCCTCTGTACGTTATCTGTGTACAGGTATACGCGATTTTATGGATTTTTAAAACTGCCGTTCGTGGTCCGCTGCGATTTTGGCTTGCCAATTTTTGCGGTGGTGCTGGAGTACCGACGGGAAAAAATCCTCCACCTCCGTGCCAATTGTCACTATGGTTCCAGTTTCTGCTCTCTCGTTCGCTAGTCTATCAACTGCCTCGTTTATCGTAAATGCCTGGATGCCCTTTGATCCAGAGCAATTCGACTCTTCGCCCGGTATATACACATCTGCTCATTAGTCGTAGAAGTGTCTTGGTTAATCCATTTGAGTCCTGGTGGAAGGAATAAGTGGTGATTAGTTCTTACCATTTGCTGTAATAGAAATAATAAACCTTGTAGTAATTTGTAGCGTTTTTAAAATGCCAACTACTGACTTTTCCCCTAATAACATCATCAATCAATGTACGCAACAAAGATGGTTAATGGGTAGTTAATAACCCAAAATTACGCTTTTTCGACCAACGCATGTGGAGCATAGCTTTTAGCATAGCTAACATTGTATTATTTGGAAAACTGCCCCCCTCCCTCTCCTCCGTATGAAAGCCAATCAAATGCACATATTTGAAGTAATCTGAGCCCTTATCTGCATCATTAATTATAATTTCATTAATAGGTGATTTTTCCACTCCCCCGGGTGCCCCAAGGTGGCCAGTGGAAATCCATATTAAGGATACTCTTAGAGAACTTCAGCTTTGGGTAGCGTTTCATGATAATTTTACTATCTCCTGCAGGTCAGCCACAAGACCAAAAGACTACAGTCCATAGGTTTTCTCTTCATTCTCCTGTCATTTACGTTCGTACCTCCCACCTGAACTGAAATGCTGCAGGAAAATATATCTTTGTTGAGTTGACAACATTGGAACTACCCCTCTTCGATGGAAACCACTCACGCCTCAGTTATGTCTCAGCGGATGCACAAGCAATGCAAATTACACAGAAACGTGTGGTCAGGTTTATTCACCCTCAATCTCCTTTCATCCGTAGTTCATCTTCAGGTTAACCCTTACTGATGTTATTTACACAGTTTGAAAGGTCCAAGTGATCTATTCAACCTCCTTCTTTTTAAAACAAATTTTTCTATCATAATTTACCGTCAACCTTAAAGAAATAATGCATTATCCCGCACAATCACAAGAACCTTCTGAACTAAATATATTTTTTATGGTCTATATCTATTGTAATAATGAGAGTCGTGTGCTGTTAGAGTGATTAATCAGTTCCCCCAATTCAACGTTTGAGAAAAACCCCTTCCGAAAAAGGGCAGTTTTGGGAGAATAACCCAATAAAGTACAGGTACCATCAGCGCCCCCACAAAGTAATGTACTTAATCCACGGAATATAGCCTTTTGATTCTAGTATTGATTTCAAGTAACTCTATCTCACGGTAGATACCTGCCATTTAGTTGGTTGATGAGATAAATTTGATATTATAAACAGTAAAATGACAACACCACGGCAATGAATGCGTTATAATAAATTTTAGATGGCCAATGTTTCAATAGGAGGTAGAACAGGATTTGTCCATTTCTTCCGTTTTCCTACTTCAGCGATGGGCGACGTAATAAACATAGCCAAGAGGTACGAGCTCGGCAGTTACATCCCGGCGATAGGAGCCACGGGAGGAGGTGCTTACAAGTTCGAGAGGATATTTGCTTCTGTAGGTAAATTGAGCTGCATGTCACATTGTACATACCTCTAAAAACGCCATAGAACAATAATTAATTTCCATTCTGGAAAAGTAGGTACCTATCTGGATTGTTACAATATTATGTAATAGCTACCAAGTGGTGTTGAAGTGTTACAAAATTTATTAATCTTAGAAGTAACACGAAGATATGCTTCCTTTGTACCTGTTGAACCCTAATTCCGATATGCAGTCATTATCCATCAACACAATTGAGGAAAATGTTTGACATTTGAGAGGTCAATTATTTGCTTAGGAACACTAATCTATCAAATAGGTGTACCTCTGGACGTAATTATTTAGTTTGAATAGACAACAATATCATGATAAACAGTATTGATTGATGATAAACTTCACTAATAAAACGAATTAAAAGGAACTCAAGATAAAACTTGTCAAATTTGACGAAATGGACACTCTGTTGAATGGAATGATGCTTGTAGTGAAGATGAACCACCCGAATGAAGTGTATTTCTGGTATAACCCACTCCAGGATGAAAACAGCTGCGAAATCTCTGTAGAAAATGAACACTTGAACAGGAAGGAACATTATGATTTCAGTAACCCCTATCCTTTTATAGTAAGCTCAGTAGAATGTTTACCATTTCACAATAATTTTATTTATCATGAGGATATTTAGGTACATTTTCAAATTATTGATGAGAGTATTGAAAGAGTAGTATTTATTAGGGTGCAACATATCCTTGATAGTGTACAAATTATTGTTTTACAATGTTAAGGATTAATGCAGCATGATGTTTGGTAAATGGAATAACAGAAGTTGTTTTGAATCTCAAATTAAAGAGATACTTGAATTTGTATTCAATTGCTGATTGAATAGTTCATGTTGACTGTTTTTCGATGATACTATGGGGGTAACTATGACGAGAACTATTTGGAAGTGCTCTCACCATAGCAGAACAGTTTCCTGGCATGATCAGCATGCCAGATACCAACTGCCAGCCATCAGCTACAATGCCTACTCCAAAGCATCCAAAATCCCACTGGCAACCTCTACAGTTATGACAAAACTCTTGTCCCCCTTCCCTCACTTCTCAAATCTGGGAACATTTTCAGTCTCACCACATAACTTTCCACTAACCCTTTAATGAGTTGGGAAAGTAAAATGACACTATCACAAATTGAATCTATCGCATCAGTTATTTTACATCATCTATCGTTGATATTTCAATTGCAGGTTGTGAACATTGGTTCAGGTGTGAGCATTCTAGCTGTGTACAGCCCGACAAATTACAAACGAATATCAGGAACGAGGTACGAGCTTTTTCTTGATTCGAGCTAAGAGGTGCAAGTAAAATGGTATTTTGCGGAATATTAAAATTAACAGTAAATTGATTTTTATAATAGTTATATTGTGCAGTTTAGGAGGAGGTACGTTTCTTGGACTTTGTTGCCTTTTAACTGGCTGCACCAGTTTTGAAGAAGCCATTGCCTTGGCGGCTACTGGTGACAGTAAAAAGGTGAGTTTAAGATGTTACACGTTGTAATTAATGTAAATTTCTTTCATCTTGAGACTTGCGATATTCTTTTATCATTTGCGTTTAGTATTTAATATTGAAACCACGCTAGTAACGAAGATTCTTCTTAAAGGTGGATAAACTAGTAAAGGATATATATGGAGGAGATTACCGCAAGTTTGGACTACCTGGTGACCTCGTTGCGAGCAGGTACAGTGATTAATTAAATGATGCCCTAACTTAAAGCGCTTAATGACATGATTTGTTCGTTATGTTAAAGAATAAAACTTATTTCAACAGAAATTTTGGGATTTTCAGTTTTGGAAACATGAATATTCCAGAATTAAGGGCCCAAGCGACTAAATCCGATTTAGCTCGGGCGACCTTGGTTACTATCACGACCAACATTGGCAACATCGCTCTTATGTGGGCAGTGAATTTGAAGATACATCGAGTAAGCAGTGTAGTATTTTCACAAAATACTAAAATTGCACGTGATACCACCAAGAAACTGGTAAATACTAAATCAGCAGATTTTTATACAATTGAAAAAGAAAGAGAGACTGAAGCTAGGGATAGAATTCTCTTCAAATGTCCGACAATTCAATAAATAAAAAACCCAACAACATAGATTTCGAAATACGGGAAGGAAATTTGTGTAAAACAATAAATCAAAATTGTGAATTAAAGAATAAACTCAAAAGGTATATAATTCTATAAAAGAAATCACACGTGGGAAGGAGCTCCTTGGGGAAAATTGATATCAAAATAAAATGTATTCTTGTACAAATGTCTCTCGCGAATGAAACTAAATTTATAACAAAATAAATATGGTTGGATCCGACCTGTTGACGACGAAACGACGATCTTCACAATGGGAAGTACTTCCTTCGATGGTGCTCCGACACGACGGGTGCAGCGTCTTCCAATAGTAATTTGCCCCGATCGAAATAGCCGCTTCCAACGCGACGGTTGCAGCGTTTTCAGACGAGCTGACCCGTTCTGAATCCGAACTGATTCCAAGAATGGAATAAAGATCTTTAATAAGATGTTAACTGGTACAGAAGAGTCTGTAACCAGAAGCTGAATCACTATAGCTGAGTGAAGCAGCTTTCCAAAATCAGGGATATAGAGCCACTGATTTGGATGCGATTGTGGTAAAGCGGCCCATAGACGCTCAATATTATTGCGCAATATCCCAGATTGTACAATAAAATTGATCGTGTGTAGACGATATTGAAAGGTTGTACAATATACTGTGTGATTGACGGAGAGTTGAAAATATATTGCGCAACCTGGAAAATATTGTATTTCTACTGGCAGTATTGCGCAATATCCCGTCAGTTGGTCTCAAGTAGCGGTTGTGTCAAGTCCCCTCATCTACTACGCTTTTCCCAACTACGCCATGGGTGAACAAGAAAAAAGCTGAAAAACAATTTATTGTTGAATTTATAGAGGTGTATCGCGGTCTTCCAGCTCTGTGGGATGTCAAGTCGAAAGACTATTGTAATCGTTCCAAAAAAGGGGAGCAATACGACGTGCTCATTGAAAAATATCGTGAAATATACCCCGATGCTGATAAACAGGAAGTGGTCAAGAAAATAAATTCTTTGCGTACAAACTTCAGAAAAGAATTGAAACGGATTCCGCGACGCTGAGTTGAAAAGTGGTGCAGGGCCAGAGGATATCGAACCTTCGTTGTGGTATTTCGAGGAAATGAGCTTCCTTCAGACCCAAGAAACACCCTGGGCGTCAATCAACACTTTTTGGCCCATTTTCTGCTTCTTTTTTTTGCACTCGCAGCCACAGCTATTATCACGCAACACAATTCAGTTTCAGTCAACATGATGCTGACTTCGCGAACTTCTGGCGTCGACTGTTTGCACAATATGGTTGTACGTCTGTGCTGGTGATTGTACAATAATTTGCACAACCTTCAATATCGCCTCCTCACAGCACAACTTTTTGCACCAAACAAAATATTGTACAATATTATTGGCCGTCTAGGATTGCGCAATAATAATAATTGAGTCTATGGGCCGCTTGAGGTTGATGTCGACAAGATTGCTCTGCGGGCGCCCGGTGAAGACTGGTCGTGAGACGAAACAACGAGGCGGCGCGTCGCCGATAAAGAAGTTGACGCCTGGTCATCGACGATCGTCGGAGGAAGGCCGCGAGGTTTGGTG
This sequence comes from Creontiades dilutus, assembly GCA_031894815.1. Taxonomy (NCBI): domain Eukaryota; kingdom Metazoa; phylum Arthropoda; class Insecta; order Hemiptera; family Miridae; genus Creontiades; species Creontiades dilutus. The sequence continues at coordinate 276,055 of JAVIWC010007073.1, read as the reverse complement.
GAGAAAGTAAGATAGAGAAATAAAATAAAATAAAACAAGACAACAGTTGTCTTGTGTCAAGACAGCAGTTACTGCTCTTATTTCCTACTAACCTTTCTTTCTTATTCTTTGCCTGAACAACCATACAAAAAGTTTGGGGGTTGATGCAAAACTCAAAACTGTTTGCCAGTGCTACGGTAGAGGTACCTTTCTAAAATAATCGAATCCCCCCCCCCCCTTTTTACTAAAGCATTTCAATTTTCAACTTCAAACAAAGATACACATGCACAGACAAACACAATCACATAAGACGATTCTCAGATTCTTTAAATATTTGATATTTGCTACCCCTTTGAGCTCATTTCAGACCATTGGGTTGAGAGAGTTCCAAAAACTTTCCTTTCATAGCTTGTCAGGACAATAGAAAAGTAAGAGCATCAACTTTCATTTTACAGGTAGTGTTTGTTGGGAACTTCCTTCGAGTTAATCCTATATCTGCACAATTGCTCGGCCACGCAATGAACTACTGGTCACAGGGAACCCAAAAGGCTCTGTTCCTGAAGCACGAAGTAGGCATAAACACTAACTATTAAAATTAAACCAAGTTTTTTTTTACCGTACATCAACTCACCATATTGTTCTACTTTTAAATTTGGATACATTTTTCTGAATATGAAGCAAGAGTTGAGAATTCGAAGATACCTCTCATTTCCTGTATTTTCATTTTATAAATATCGTCTACATCAAACTGTTTTAAATTACCTATGTTTGGCAATTTTTGCCGTTTTATTTTTAAAAGAAAAAAAAAAAAAAAAAAAAAAAGTCTGCCAAGTGGGTGTGGCACATAGCTTCCTCGTATCCATAACATGACTGTATAGATCATTGAAAATTATTATTGACTAAAGAACTTCGTTCAATTAGGCGAAGTAAATATTGAATTAGGGTGAATTTATTGTTATGCAGGAGCATAACTTGAGAAAATAAAGGTAGGCATGTTCAACTATTGAACAAACTATATTTATTTACTTAGGCCTATATATTTTCACATAAATAAAATAAAATATATGCATCGTTCAATGATGGTTCAATATGGTTCGATCCAAGCTCGAGGCTAAAACTTTATTTTCTCTTTATTACTCACGAGGACCATCTTTACACCAGTCCGAACAATCCCTGAAAATTTCATCGAAATCAGTCATGAACTCCCGGGAGTTATGCGTGTAACAAGGATTTCACGTTTGCGGATGCGCAGAGGCTACTATTGATCCGGGGGTCATGAAACTTATAGGGGACCTTCAACACATCAAACCGAACAATCCCTGAAATTTCATCGAAATCGGTCAAGAACTCCCGGAGTTATGCGCGTAACAAGGATTTCACGTTTGCGCATGCGCAGAGGCTACTATTGATCCGGGGGTCATGAAACCTATAGGGGACCATCTACACTCCAACCCGCACAATCCCTGAAAATTTCTTCAAAATCGGACAATAACTTCGTGTAGTTTTGCCCGTAACAAGGATTTGCTGACAGACAGACACGACAGAACCAAAATTGTTCAGAAAGGTCTAAAACGCAAAATGCGAGTGGAATTTTTGATTTTGGAGACAAGAAAATTTTCACATTCCGAAAGTGAAAACAATGCTTCCGCTACCTTGGTAGACTCGGAAGCAATAGTGTGTGCGCATATGTGTACCGATTCAAGGTTTGTCTCACAGTGCGTTCAAATATATACTTATATATATGAATATATTCCAAAATATTTTGATTGCATATGCAGTCATCAAAGAAATTCTTTCAAAATGGTCCAAAACAAGAGCAACTTTTAAAAACGCATTTAAAAATTTGGAGCCATTGCAGTGACAGCTCAATTTGTTGTGGAAATTCTATAAAATAGCACTAGTTGGCAATACACGCGATCATTCACTTTTGTTTTGCGGTGCGAAATGGAATTTCAGAAGACTTAGAAATTATGGCCATCAATTTGACAGTTAAAACTGTAATAGGAGACAGGGTAATTCGTTGTGGCCTGGTAGTTCCACCTAATTGTGCAAGGCCGTATGAGAATGAAACGCGAAGAACGTGAATTTAAAAGTAGCTATTCGTACCTTGAGTAGTACTATCATTGCCACATTTAGCTGTTGCTTAATGCCCTCTCTTCGGTTTATTGTTCTACTCGTAAGATGTCTTGGTGGTCCAACTTCCTTCAGCGTGCTCCAAGCTTAACTCGAGCTTTTCTATTATTTTCAAAATGCTAATACGGCTAAACTTATGGGTCAAACTACCCTAATAATTCGGGCCAATCAAGTGAAGAGTTTGAAGGTTTATCGGTGGAAAAGTAAAAACCATATAGAAGACCAGCATAAGGACTAAACGTATGGCTTCTTCAGGTAGGATGTTTAAGGTGCTAGACCTGGAAGTAATGCTGTGCTGCCTTGATCAAGGAACGATGGGGAATTACTGTGGATCACGCATTGGGCTCTGCTTCTTATAGGTGTCCTTCTCCACCTGAATCGCAGGGCATTTGACGCTTCAGACGATCCAAATTCACGATGTCAGTTGTGTAAGCCAGAGGATTCACTCAATTGTATGTCTATCCAGTGCTGAAAGAATTCAGGTTACAGTATCTGAGACTTTCTGTGTTGGATGCAGGGATGGCAGTTCACATACTGAATAAGAAGAACCGCTGGCAAGCACTGTCAAAATTTGGCAGAGTGTCGCGGCGATATAGCAGGGGACTTGTGGCGGAGTTCAATTGGTGATTTCCATCAAGATCAGTACTGTGTTACGAACGATCAGTGTGCTCCAGTATCTCTGACCGACGAGCAAAAAAAAAGCTCTTAGTAGCATTCATGTTTTCTTTCCCATAATGTGTATTTGCATTATTGTTGAACATATATTTTATTACGTACCTGTTAACAACTAAAGATGAGCCTCCAGGAATGCAAAAAGTTATCGATTAATGATGTTGAGCTTTCTTAGGTCATTAATGAGGAATCAATCAGATTATTGAGTTGTGGTAGACATACCTAATAAGTTTCAATACAACACGATCCACTTTGTATCAACTGCCCATGCTTTGGAAACAATGTTCTTTTCCTTTTGCCACAATTGCATACTAACCATACCTAGGCATTGTATTTCTGGGAGTAAAATGTACAGGTGATTAGAAAGTGTTGTGAAGACGTCTAAGTTGATATTCCTTGAAGACATTACCTTTTTATTAGTTTGCGATCTGTCACTCAATACTGCTTCTTAAATTTTGCCAATACCTCCTTTCAATAGTTTTTTTCTGAATAATGCCAATTTAAAGTAACGTAGAAATCAACAAAACAATTATGACAAAGTGGGAAAAGGGCAAAACATTGTTTGGTGTGAGCTCAGAAAATTAATTGTGTGGATAAATTTTGAATGTAAAAATTTAGTCCCAATCAGACATTCCATTTCCTTATGCTCATGATTTGCATAGTTTCACTACTTTATCTCAATCTGTAATTGCAGGGGTACTTCGGCGCAGTAGGATGTCTTCTGGAGCTCAAAGAGGACTCTTCTAAGCAAACGTAACGAAAGTAGATCCGAGATGGCAGATTTCCCAGCCGGAGATTAAATCCACCCATGAGCACTATAGGTATCTACTTACCAAACCCACGTTGTCAGAAGTCCATTGTAAAATGTTATATACAAAATATTGAATAATAAACCAGAATTTCATTAGTTTTAATTATTCATTATGTCATAATACTTAAAACTGTCATCATAAAATGTCCCGTGATTTCGGCCTTTGCGTTTTCAAAGATATTGCTTTCGCTCGAATGTTTTTCCACGAAGATCATTCGGAAACTCCATTTGGGATTGATAAAGAAAAATACAATATGAGAAAACAAAAATGTCATTATCAACTTATCATATGAGATTCGCAGAAACAGAACAACGTTTGGCTTTGCGGATTTCTTGCAGTTGTGCTTGCGAGCCTTTATTCCACCATTGTGGTATATATTTCCATCTTTGGATCTGGTGAGTTATTTTTATTCACTGGTAAAGTTTCAAAATATAGTTAGTATATTTAAGAATTATTTAGATTTCGTTTTTTTTTTTGGAGGAGGATAGAGATGAGATCGCAGAAACAGAACAACGACTGCTTGGTAAAGTTTCTAGACAGGGATAGAGTTGGAGGTTTGTTCACCAGGAGCGGTGGCTAGGGGGTCAACACGGCCCTGTCGTGATGTTTGACTAAAAACATCAGGCACATCTGGATCCTGCTTCTTCTTTAAATTCGTACACCAGGAGAGCGAGGTAACCTGATTACAGAATTCATTTCTGCTGCAGTACTGTTTCAAAGGCATCATTATAACCTGATTTCGTACTAACTGAAGACATCGTCAACAAAAACCACTTTTAGCAAAGGGGCTACTTTTTAGAAGTGCAGGGGAGTGAATCTGCACTATCAGTTGTAATGGGCACACTAGAGTGTTTCAAGGAAGATTGTTTGAAATATTCAGTTTCTAGCACAGCGTCAAGTGACTCGATGCGAATCTTCTTATTGAGTCATAAGACATCCACGTAAAAACCTGAGGATGTCCATAAAATCGAGAGAATTCACACTCAGGGTTTGTCAAGTTAAATCGACATCTCTCGTCTTGAAACGTGTCTTACCCCAGATATTAACGAGTTTAACCGAATCCTTCTTCTATTAGACTTACCATCTACTAGTCACTGCATTTTGGTTTATTATTCAATAATAAACCATTGTAATCGCTCTTGAAAAAAAAAAAAAAAAATCACCCCCCCCCTGAAGATTTTATGGTTACGTTTCGAAGGGTGTAGAATCCAAATCTGCAAAAAAAAATTTTCCGTCCGTCCGCACGATTTCTCCCAAACGGCTGAAGCAAAAAAGCTGAAATTTTCAGGAAAAATCCATGTTGGTCCGGCGACGCCCCAATTCTTGAGCCAGCTCTCTCACTTAATTTAAAATGCCCTTTAAGGGTTGTCAAAGTTTTGTAAAATCCTTAAAAACCTCAAAAAAAAGTCAAGGCGGCCTAAATTTGTACACTTTTTGAAGAACACTCCACGAGGAATCGAATGAGCCCCTCCCCAGGTCCGTAGGTCAAACCATTCCCTATCTATGGTGCCAACATTCGCGTTATTATTGTTTTTGTGTTGATATCAGTAACCTAGTGATGTAGTTATGTGGATACTGGAGTGAACTCCTAAAAAGCTTTGTAGCCGATACACGGGTTGACGCATTCCCGTAAATGTAGGTAAAACGCTACAAATTCTTTCACTGGGGTTTATTATTCAATTGGCTTGCGTTCATGATTTGAATTTATACTAAGCTTTGGAGTGTAATGTAGTGATGTAGTAATGTGGATCCTGGAGTGAACTCTTAAAAGGCTACACGGGTTGAAGCATTCCCGTAAATGTAGGTAAAACGCTGCAAATTCTTTCACTCGGGTTTATTATTCAATTTCATTAATTTGAATTTATACTAAGCTTGCATTCATGTATTTGAATTTCTACTAAGCTTTGGAGTGTGCGTGTTTCACAGGTGATAGAGCGATTATTGAATTTTGCATTCATAATTTGAATAAGAACTGCATAGACCACGTAAACTGTTCTCAACCAAAATACCTATTTGGATTGATCAGTTGATCATATTTGTGTGCCTCCTGAAATTCAATAATCGCTCTATCACTTGTGAAACACGCACACTCCAAAGCTTAGTAGAAATTCAAATCATGAACGCAAGCCAATTGAATAATAAACCCCAGTGAAAGAATTTGCAGCGTTTTCCTTAATGTCTGAGTTTTTCATGAACACAAGTTATTTTTTCACGATGGAGAAGGAAATAACAACAGCGAAGAGAGATCTTTGAATTCGTTCATTTTTTAACATGAGAATTTTACAATAATAATAAAACTTTGTCGAAACTTCTCATCAATATTTCTATTTCAATAATTTACCAATAAATTATCTCTTCCATAATTTTACAACATCGGAAATATTTTTCGTATTAATGTCTAATAAAAAAGATTTATTATACAACACATCTTCTTAACTTTCATCCTTAATTCCGAAAAACAACTTTACAATCATTCGATGCGGACAGGCTTCTTAAACGGTAAAACATGGGCTTCATTGAGAAAACAGAAATCCCTAAAATCGTTAAGTACAATTAGGAGCGCTCTTCAAAGAAACAATGACAAAAAGCTACCTTTTTGTGACTCGCCAACTCAAACGTTTCTTAATAACAAAAGAACAAGAAGGAACAGAAGGATCAAGTTTGGTTGTAAGCCTATCAAGTTTTAAAATATAGGTATCAAATTGAAACAAAATTCAAACAGGTGCTACATAAAATATCACAAATAACAATGAAATCTAAGAAAATAAACCACATTAAACTCAAGAGGTACTTAAAAGGTTAGGAAGGTTTACTAAGAATTTTCCCAAGTTGCTTTTTAAAATTTAACGCCCATTTTAATAAGAAGCTCTGCCAGAATCGCTTTTTTTCATTCCTAAAATCTAATATTTGATGCTAGAATGCTTATTAAACTCCATAATTCAAAATGTCGGAACGATCAGTTTTTTGTTCTCTATTATTTCATCAACTTTCTCCGTGATTTTTCAAAAGAGAAACATCACCTACAAGGCCTTTGTAATGAAATTAAGCTCTATACATTTTTTATCTGCCAAATACATTTAAAATTCTACTACAGTAATTAATATCTACAAAATACTGGTGTATGTACAAAGAATAAAAAAAAATCTATATACACAAATAAAAAAATTGGTTTTTAAGTTAGTTATGACAACAACAACGAAAAGTCTGGAGCACCGTTTAACATGGAAGGGCACGGAGAAAATATAAAAATAAATTAAGTAGTGATGTGAAACGGACGAAGGACGCTAACAATATTAAAAAATAAATAGGCCAGTTTCGTTAAAGCTTCGCTAAAATCTCTAAAAACTGAAAATGTATGCCATCAGTTAATTTAAGTACCATCAGATTTTTAAATGGGTTAATTCACAGTACGTTCTATAGGTTGCTGCGATTCAACACCGTATAATGTTCAATAAACAACAATTAAGTAGGTATTTGCACTTCAAATTCCTTTTGAGCAGGAAAACCGACACCACCCAACACATTTCACCGAAAAAGGCGAACAGAATTCGAACAGTGAATTTTCGTTTAGAACAAGATCCGAAGTTTTCGGAACTAATAATTCTCTAAATCAATACTTCGAAGAAAATTCATTCGTAAAATTACAGTTAGATTACAAGTTAATTCCAAGGTAGAAATGCTTTCATTTTGGTGGCACATGGTTGTAGGAGGTATTTTAAAAAGGGTGTCTCCTTCTTTGGCGGCTCGAAGCGCACCTGTCGGGCGCTATTTCAATTTTACCTCATATGTCCGAATCCGTTTCGGATCGGGGTCGACCAAAATTTCGAGTTATGGACTCGGACATGCTTCGTATGTCGGCCAAATTCGTGAATTCACCGGGGGTCACTTCACTCCGTCGGTTATAGTACCTGTAGGGGAACGGAAATACAGCGTGTTAATTTATAAGCAATAATGAAGTCTTTCAGAAGAATAAGAGAGTGGTTTCATATTTTGAAATCCTGTAGAATCCAAAAAATTATATGAGCCACAAGAGTACTTCGTACGAGCTTACTATCTTGCCGAGTATCTACTATCCTACTTAACATTTCAATCAAGGAGCCCACATAATTTTGCTTGTTAGTAGGTAGAAGGTTTCCCTTGAACCGCACATGACAAAACAGGTTTGTGAAACACACATGAATCAACAAGAAAATTCGTCAGGCTAAATACGTTTTTTCCCCATTTACGTTTTGTTGATTGAATGATTAGGGAAATTTACACTTGTCAGACATTTGTAAGCTCACGGAAAATTTTTAAACATTTTTCATAAGACACCATTTCGTTTAAGAAGAGAGCGACTCGAATTTTGTCGCATCAATTCATACCAAAACCGAGTGTAATAAACAGTATACATTACCGATCGTTCGATTTACTATAAGTTGAATGTCCATCACATAATCGTAGAGCTATCGTTTACTTTAAACGCTGATGAATGCTAGACTCTGGGGTAACTATAATGTCACCCGCTCAAACCTGATATTTCACGAGAAGCTGATCAATACGAGTCCACAAATAATTAATAGGCGACTATGAGGATTGTAATGTGTTTTTAGTAGGGAATTCATATTCACGCTCTCAATACTTCCAACTAATCATGGTATCAATGATCCATAAACTTCGTTCAACGACTGCACATCAGCATGGTGAAGATCTACGCAGGTATTCCTCATTTTACAGGGTAGTATTTTCTACCGTTGAGCCTCACAAGATCTTAGAACACGATTAGATTTGTAGATTACAAATATCTCTGATCGTTTAGTAGTTCGCTAAGGCGGATTGAGATCAGTTATAAAAGATTAAACAAGCTAATTGAAATAGTTTGAACACAATTTCAAAGCGATTGAGTACGCAGAAATATTAAGATATCCGACAAACTTAATAGGAAGGTTATTTGATCTTTTTCATGGAGAAGTATTGACAAAATTATGATGAAAAGAAACATGATTCACAATGATTGTGACCGAAACTGATGCTTATCGCAACTTCAATTGTTCTAGGATTTGTCCAATTGATGCAAACCAAGTATTATTGTTTCAACGACACCTTCAGAGTTGCATTGAGACCTGACATATAACTGCATATAACATAGATCTGCACCATCTACTATAGTGGTCACACCAGTTTGCTTGGGTGTGCTACTCACGGATTTTTTCTATAGACGTTATCGGGTGAAAGTTTGCCTTATTCACAAGTAACACTAGGTGTGTACTTCTAGAAGTGTACTCATAATTTCGGCATTTACAGTTAGGACAGCTCAGAATCGTCCCAAGAAATCAGCTCAGAATCAGCAATTTAGAAACACACCACTTTGTCTTCAGTACCACTATTCTTTGGAGGAGTGAGGGCAGATTAGTAATGTCACTGTATGCATCATACTGAAACATTGAAGAGATGCAGTGAAAATGCACTTGAGAAAAGCTGAAAGGAGCCTGGCAGCTGCATATTGGTCTTGGAGTGATATGTACTCCATTATCGCCGCATCCCTCTTCAATAGTGTTGCTCTTGATTCAGTACAACTCAGCCTACAGTCGCAGATGTTTGTTATTCCAAAGTAGTTTATAGATCCAAACTTGGACTCTGAAGATCAATAGGGGTTTCTTCCAAGAACCAAATAAGTCCAAAAATTAGAAAAACGAGATAGAGGTCCATTTCATTCCTAAACATACAAACTATCTTGGGGAATGATTGTTCCTGCAAGAACCATGAATGTCTACTTGCTGCAAGGCAAGAGATTGGCCTGATAAAAATAAGAAAATAAGTGTTCGGTGTTTCAGACAATAACCAAACAAATCCATTCAATCAGATGCCTCAGTTTGCCGTTTTATTGTCAAGTTGCTTCCCTGTTTTTTCTGTATCGCTCTATGTTGATTTAGATAATAGATCTAAATAATAATTTAGGCTCTCCGTTAAAAACTATCATGCGCTGTGACCAGCAATCAATATAACACACATAAATATAAACATAATATGTTGAACAAACCTCAACTTAATCAAACAGCTGAAATTCTGCAAGAACCCAACAAGTCACATTTTAGCAGAGAGGCAGCTTTTTATGCGGATTTGGCATTTACAAATGAGCGATTTTTTTGTGGACTTATTTGGTTCTTGGAAGAAACCCCTCAATTACAGTATACACTTCATTATTGTGGCTCCTAAATCCGTAGAAATAGCGTCTGCATTCTTGGTCAATCGGCTTAAATGAAACGTATTCATGTGCCCGTTTCTGAAACGAACTCTGTGTTTTTAATTATGACTGCCGCTTTGGCAAAGATTGAAAAATGCAGTGTACCATCGTCGGCAAACGGTGTTGGTCAGTTTTCATAAGCCCGTGCAAGATTAATTTACTCAATCAGTTTGATACCATCCCCAGCTGATTCCTGAAGCTATATGGTGAAAATATTAGCTGAATATTCATCTGCCTTCCATGTTCTCCATGGGGTAGACGGCCAATGATGCAACACTAACATCTGAGAATTGCAAAACGTAATTGTTCGGACGAATAATTCCTGTCTTCATAAGGAAAATTGTCTTACCCCTCAACAAAAAATTAATTCAGTCCCAGATGATTGATTAGTAAATTAATATTTGTTAAAGCTCTTGAAACACTTCAATCCAACCACCTCCGCAGTAGCAATAAGTATTTACTCATGTTACATAAATTTTGGATGGAACACATAAATACATAAGAAAATAGATCCCATTTATCAATATGGATTTAGATACACTACAAATTGAATAGGATGAAGACGAACATAAACGTAATACGGTGATTAAAAAAAAAGGTTTCCCACAAAAACACAGTGCTGCGACATGGGGTGTAATGATACTTGTCGAGGGGAAAGGGAGGGGATTGTGTGAACACAGCACAAAAACACTTAAAGCATAGAAAGAAGAGTGAGATTTGAATCAGGGGAGGGAAAACTGGATACCTACTGACGATCTAAGACAATACGACAATCTAAGGTGTTTTTGACGTATGACGGGTGTTTTTTTAATTATTGAAATCACTGCAAATACAGCTTTGGATGACACTTTTTGAACCAAAATAATTATTGTTCAAAAAATAATTTTTTTTTCCCCAAATTGCAACTTATGTTCTTCAGTTATTTGTTCGGGGTTAATTAATTACAATAAAGGTTACTGAGCGTCGTCTGTATTTTACTTTAAACAAATCAACTGGAACATGTTGTGTCTTCCGCCATGGTTCACTAATGCTAATATTAATTTGTGAGCGAATCACACGTATTCAATTGAAATTAACTGCAATATTACTGGTTCTACTGCAGTGGAAATTCTCACTTAATGATCTTTGCACGTGTGGTATTGTATAACTACCATAAAACCAATGCGCCCAGTAGATATCCAGATCTCCCATTGCATAGAGTTTTCTTGTAATAGGCCCCCATTTGAACAGAATAAACCAGTACAGAAAAAGAAGAAACTAAAATAAATTATGTAATGTAATCAAGATAGAGTTAAGCTTGAACGTAACAGGCATTTTGAGAAACAATCTTTGACAATTTGGGTTTAGATTGGTAAGAGAATACAATTTTTCTTTGTTAGAGAAGAAGTCAAAGAAATTGAAAGTAAATAAGTGTTGGGCACTGCAAACATCTACGCTGGAAGGAATAATACTGTCCACTTTCTTGGTGAGGCATCAACGTTACACGAGACGATTGTCACCTCAATTTATTTTAGAGTGAATACAAAATTCGTACTACAAGATTTCATCTGCTGGTGAGCCAGAAAAAAATGCAGCAATAAATGTATCTAATTAATTAACTAAGTATGAAGGTTTGAAAAATAAGTTTTGAAAAAATTATAAAAATAAAGATATTTCAAAATCTAACTCACAGCTACCTTTTGGCTAATATTTCCCAAAATGGTTTCTACATATGGGCGATCGTTGAGACGGGGATGACTGCCGTACGGCTAGTACGCGCATCGCCCTACAAACAACAAACAATAGACCAGGACAAACAGAAACAAAGAAACAAGGTTGAAAAACAAAATCAAGATCAAAAATATGAAATTAAAAATTAAGAAAATATAAAATATGGAGAAGAATAGTGCGTGTGCGTAGTGGTATTGGACGTTTTTGTGCTTCGAATATGTACAAGAAGAGTTTGGTACCATGAATCAAATGTGATATTAAGGCTGTCGGGTATAAATGATATATAGAGCCATTATAGAGGCCATTTTCTAATTGTGGCCCTAAAACTGAACACACGCCTTTCCCACGAGAGAAGCTCCGAAAAACACATTTCCTCAGGGGGTGAAAATCCCATCGATATCTCCCCGCCTGTCATCACAAGTTATTGTTGACTAACTGATTAGAATTTGAAAATAAAGAGGTATTTAATTTATTTGGGCAATCTCTTACCACAGCTATTGTTAGCACAATTAAATAACTCTGCTGCAAATGACCACAAAGAGGTTTATTATAGATATTAGAATAACCCATCCGAATAAATCACAGATCTATGTATATTAGACGTATTCTAAGGTAAATGATTTAAACTGAGAGCCTAGAGCCTCCGCATCTTTCGTCCACTATGGATCCCATAAAAAGATCTTCATTTATATTTCATCTATGTTAGAGAGGATTTCGTTTAAGGAATATTACAAGGTTCCTTACAACTGAGAGGCTCGAGCCTCCCAATCTTTTGTCCACTATGGATCCCATAAAAAGAGCGTCATTTATATTTCATCCTGTTAGACGAATCAGAATAAGATATCACGAAGCTTGGCATGGCAAACCACTGGTCATTCCACAGCCATATCCTTTATTGGAAAGCCCTTGATTTATCTCGAATCATCATGCCTTTCAAATTTCAACTTCCTAAAATGATTGGTAGCGAAAAAAGCCCATGGGCTCACCACGCTAATTATAATAATTAAACAGGTCAACATTTAATATAAGAAAAAACACGAAAAACGCTATAATTCTCTGGTGGTTTTTCAGGTCGCTGACTACAGTGAGTGGGTTGGTTAACCTTCACCACATCAGGTTCAAGGTCATTTGAAGGTCAAAGTGACTTGTCATATTTCCACGAAAATATCTGCGAAAAATTTTTGCTCATGTTTTTAAAGGCCTCAGAATCCTGTTTTGCAGTTTGTACGGCCAGAAGATTTTGATAAAGATCATAATATGATCTTACCTTCATGTTATGAAGGTATTTTCAAGGTCATTTGAAGGTCAAAGTGACTTGATGCGACTGAAAAATCTGAAAAAAATCATGCGTATGTTTTTGAGGTCCCTGAATACGATTCCGTAGTTTGTTTGGCTTTTCGTCTTTGTTTAAGGTCATTTTAAGGTCAAATCAACATATTTCCACGAAAATAACTGCGGCAAATGTTTGCACATGTTTTTGTGGAAATATGTTGATTTGACCTTAAAATGACCTTAAACAAAGTCAAAGTCCTAAATTTAGCCCCAAAATTGAAAGAGTACCAGTGGTGAATTATTGAAAAGATTGTTTTAAGTTTAACTTTGTAAAAAATATATTTCTCTAGGGAAAGCACCTCAAAAACATACGATGGTAACGGATTAATTAAGCATTAAGTCACTTTGACCTTCAAATGACCTTGAACCTGATGTGAAGAAATGAAATGAACCGTTAACCAACCCACTCACCGTCATCAGCGTCCTGAAAAACCCCCAGAGCACTATAGCGTTTTTCGTGTTTTTTTTTCTGATATCAAATGTTCCTAATCAAAGATACAACAGTGGTAATAGAATGTGCCTTTGAATTCGCAGTGCCTTACATTATTCAATGAAATAGTGATGGATTGTGCTGGGGTAGGAAGACTTTGAGTTGTTACAACAGCGACAGTGTGAGCACCCTTGTGGGATTAGTGTTGAAAGAAATCATCATACCGCAACAAAGCTTGGTTTAGTAAGGCGAAGTGATTGTTTAATTAGTTAGTAGCGAATTTTGCAAAAGTTCTGCAAAAAGCAACAGAAAGAGAGTTTATAAGCTGAAATAAAGGCAGCTAAAGGATTAGCTGGAACAACACAACGAACGATGAGAGAAAAGCGTACATACAAAAGCCTACAATTATTTCTTCAAACAGCAGAAATTTGCCTAAACTATCCCATCATATAAGCAGTAGCATCATGAATGCAGTAGAAACTTGGTCTGAGAAAGCAAGTTTTTGTTCTGCTAGGAACTTATAACTCATCTTGTAACAATCTGTTATTTTCCTTTCTATGGGGTAATGACAGAAGTGACTTTTAGAATAATGACCTTGTATGTTACAGAAACTAGGTAAATAACACTAAATCAGTATTGGGTTCCAGCGTTGGACTCTCCAATCATTGAATAAGTCACGATATCCACCGCTATTGGAACCCCAGAATGGAAACAACGGCGCAAGGTGATAGGCATTTCAGTTTCTCTTAACAGTCTGATTGTAAGAGCTCATCAGCTTTGTCAAATAGGCGGATAATGAGGGGTCATACAATCCCAATAACGAGGAGGTGATGGTATGAAATAGTTGCCACTTCCAAGAACAGAGGCGATTAACCTGCTACACCCAGAGGGTACATGATATGCCCTGAGGTTAGAGATGGTTTATGGTCAGGACCAGCAGTGTGAATAAACCGGGAACAATATGCCCTTCAAATTCCTGGAGCTTTCAAACTGAAGTGCGGTGTGAGGAGGGAGGGCAGAATAGAGGGAAAAGGCCCGCAACAGGCAGGCCTACCTAATTGATTGCCTATTTTACCTGTAGGGCTTTGCAATGGAAAGGGACGTCAGGTAGAGGGGAGGAGTGGCTCAAAACCTGGCTCTGCTAACAAGGAGGTTATGGAATGGTGTTCCCTTCCAAGGATTGTGGCGATTAGCCTGACACACCCTGAGAATACCCTTAGAATTAAAAATGCTTCAGGTCTGAACTCAGCCGCAATAGTTTCAAGAAACAAGAAGGGGCATCCACATCCATCACTGCTTGCTGCTCCATCAAAACCTGCAAGTGTAATGCTTTTACCAGGGTGTAAATCTCATCTATGTCAGCAACTTGTCTATTGGAACTTGTCTCGTTTCATGGATTTTGACAACTTCTGGCCTTAAATGATTCAACACAGTTGCAATTTTACATTATTTTGTCATTATTTCACTTAGCATTGATTATAAAGATGACAAATGCTTGTAACTGACTCCTTCTACTTTTTCTTTAAATCATTGGCTTCAAAATCTAAACTTTGAGCTTGCTGAGCACCATTTTCTTCATTATTTTCACCCTTACAATGAGATTTTTTGAGTTGGAAGAGCTTGGACTGGTCTGAGATACATCTCAATCAATTAGGGGTCCATAATTGTTCAAAAATGACACCACATTTGTCTACGTCAATAACAACCTCGAAAAAATTAGTTTTCTGCACGTTTTTAACCAGTTTGGTCTATGGCATCTACGCATGTGAAGCCACTGGGCTCACTATAATTAAGTAGACCATGTGCAAAAGATTTTTTACCTCAATTCTAAAGCCTTTTATGATGGGCAGCGTCCCAGGCAAGACGTTAAACTGCGACCATATTGGAGGGCTGCTGTAACCATCACTAACTAAGCATGAGGCATGATATGATATAATCACCGAATGTGGTTTTGATTCTGTAGAGGATGGGATGGGGTTTAGCCGCAGTAAAGGCAATCTCCTAGGGGAGTAAACCCCGACAGAAAACCCAGTATCCTGTGAACTGCGAGGAGGCAGCCCCTCTAACAGGTTAGGCGGTAGGCTAACAACCTCTCCCTGTAAAAATCTATTTGTCACGAAACCCAAACGGGAAGTCAAGGGCTCCATCAGCCTGTAGTGCTTTGTAGTTAGTTAGATATTGCAATAATTCACATACTTGATAAACATATTCAAATTCAGTTGAATGATGTGGCGGGGGGGGATGCACACGTCACCCTCCACTTCCAGTGCGTCAAATCACAACAGTTGGTGGCAGCGAATGTGGTAAAACTTTTGATTTGATATTACTCTATTATTGACGAGCCGCCATTCTGGTGACGACTTGGAAGACGTCATGTGGTAACCCCTGGGTAACGCTAATCGATAGGGTGAATATTCTTGGATGTCCAACGCAACAATCGGGAATTTTTACCAATCTGGGAGTCAATCGCAACAGTGAGAGTGCAACTTGTAACCGTTTAGGCATGTTGCTGGAGTAAAAACTGAAAGCTGCATAAAAACAACCAAAAAACCGTTTTTCCGAGATTTTCCCTTTTCAAGTCATTTCAGACCAACATCTCACATCTTGGAGAACGGAAGGTGTTTGAGCCAGAACTATACAAGACACGTAAGCACTGAAGTATTTTCCTGGAATTATTGTAATTCGAGAAACATTCAACATAGCAGAGAGACTCCTGACATTTCAGCAAGATACTGTACAAAAATGTGGATAGTCGATTTGCAGATGAGCTGATGAACTGATTGATTGCCAGTATCAACATACCTGTAGTCGTCTTGGTAGTTGCCATCGTACTCCGAATCGTAGAGGGCGGAAAGTGAATCAAGGGACAGGACAGCGTCAGAATCGAGGAGGCGCGAAGATGCACGCGAGCTCAGCGATGTATTGTCACCATCGTCCCTGTCGTTGCCCTCAAAAACTGAGTTGACGTCAGACAGAGCACCTGCGCATACCAACCAGATATGAAACTAGTTTAAAGGCCCTGCTGCGCAGGTTAAAAAGAAATAGGTGAATAACACAATGAGGGAGTATAATAACAATATGCAAAGTCAAAAAATCGTATATCCCAAATCCCCGAGGACGTCGCCATATCCCAAATCCACGTCGCTTGCCCTGGGAGACGGGGGGAGGGGGGGGGGGGGAGAATTCCACCCGCCCAGCGTTACCACCCCCTGAAACGCCGATATACTCTGATAAGCTCGTCTTTATATAGTGTGATATAAATAGATCCACGTTATACAGGGTGTCAGCTAGCAACCATCACTCACATTAACTTTCTTCATAAACGGATTTTAAAATAAAAAATCCCCCCCACCCCTTTAAAATCTTCAGCATAATTCAAAAATGATAGCATTCTGCATCACAAACGTGAGCAATCTTTAAACCTCGTTTTTTCCCCATAAATAAACGCTATTACGCTAAAATGCATAATCGATTCTACCAAACATTTTTATGAATTTTTGGTCATGCATCACCTAAACTGTGAGCTGGCCAAGTTAAGCAACTAATGGATTATTGAAAGATAGTACATAGAGTCACAAATGTAAATGATCAAATTAGATGAACAGAACGCATAGAAAGGTCAATGGTTTAATAGGTTATCCACCAGGGAACGGGGTGTTGTTGTATGAAGGCTGGAATTTTCTTTATTTATTTATTCATTAATATTCCGACGTTTCGGAGTGGTGGGACATTCCATCATCAGGGGATGAGTTCTTTTGGACATACATCCTCGTCATATTACTAGCAGCTGTCTGCTCACTGCAGTCAAATTGGTCAACAATAGATCCTTCTTTTTAATTTATCCAGCAATTCTTCATAATCCTACCTGATATACTCCAGTGATCAACAATATATTCTAGTAATAAAACATCTGATAAAGACTCTGTATTAATAACAACAATAACTTTGAACAATAACACTTAACCATTTACATATCACTCTTCGACTAGCATTTAAGGATCACAGACAGGTAGGAATTTAATTAAGTTCTGGTATATTTAATTTCTATTTATAATTTGACTTGCTGGATAAATTAAAAAGAAGGATTAATTGTTGACCAATTTGACTGCAGTGAGCAGACATGCAGTAATATGACAGCCAAAAGAACTCATGCTAGTAATGATATGACGAGTTTAAATAAGGCTAACATAATGACAATCAATGGTTTAGTATTACATGTTCCATATACAATTTAGCAATTATTCAATAAATAACTTAAAGGAAAAAATAAAAAGTTTGGTAATTTTTCATTCATTTGTGTTAAAATTTTTTTGTGTGTGTTAATTTTTATTCCATCTGGTGAACATGCGAGAATGATGATGGAGTGTCCCACCACTCCGAAACGTCGGAATATTAATGAATAAATAAATAAAGAAAATTCCAGCCTTCATACAACAACACCCCGTTTCCTGATGGATAACCTATCAAGTTTAAATAAGGCTAACATAATGACAATCAATGGTTTAGGATTTCAAGATTCAAGATCTTGTAGGGTTATTCCATTAACACCCAAATATCTACATCTGCACATTGGTCGTTTCAAAACCACCAACCTCCCTCCATGGTCTATTTCAATCTGTTTCTGTCATCAACAGCATTACACAGTTTTCCACTCATGCTGTCCTTCCCTGTTGTGGATGTTGTTCCATTTAAATTTCAATTCTGATGTTTCCTAATTTGACCTCAATTTAACATGGAGAAGTCTAAAATACTCAAAACGGCTCAGCAAACTAAAGAACAGGCGTTTAATTTAAATTTTGCTTACATACCTTCAGCGTCAGTGAGTCCTGTCTCGTGTACCATGGAAATGTTGTCCAGGGCGGGATCGTCTGTCGTGTACCCAGTGCTTTCTCTATCGCAACCTAAAAGTGGCTCGGATGCTGCTTCTTCGTCCGACCATTCGCTTGCCTCTCCTGCCTCGGCTTCCTTTTCTTCAGCAAGCAGCCTTCTCACCTCTTCCTCCTACGTAAATAATAATCATCAATACATCTTATTTTGACTACGCTATCGAATCTAATGATTTTCGAAATCTAATTTCAGAGATAGCACAGATTAAGCCCAGGTTGTCTTCTAGTCATTCAATCATTTGGATCAATGGTGGACTTGGCACACTTGAACTAAATCCGATTTTTTTTTTTTTTTAAATGATGAAAAATTTTATTGTTATTTATGTAACATTACAATAAGGTTAACAACGTTTATAGTAGATAATAATACCTAATTGACATGGAACTAGAAAGTAGGGACCAATCCAACGATTGTCTTACACGTAATTAAATAATTTATAAATCAATAAAGGGAACATTTAGATAACAAAGATAACAAATATTATTTTTAATTTAATTTCAATCAACAGATAAGAGGTCTTGAGGTATTTTTCTTTTTAGCCGCCTTTGGTTTCGCGGAAATGGTGCGTTTCTGATGAGATCAGTTAGGAGAGTATTTTCATGATTTGTCATTGAAGTGTGTAGATTGGAATAAGCATTTCGCAGGACGATGCTTACATCAGGGATATCTAGGTCTGCGTGTAAGGTTGAGTTACGGACGTACCAAGGTGCATCCGTGATCACACGTAAAACCCGATTTTGGAGAGTTTGGATCCGTTTTACGTGAGTTTGCGCTGCGGAGCCCCAAATGCCGCACGAATACATCCGCATATGGGGCGGATTAAAGATAAATATATAAGGCGTTTGGTGTGTAGGCTGAGTGGGGACTGATTGTTAAGTAGACTTCGGAGTTGTTGTATTCTAAGTCGAAGTTTCGCGACAAGCTGGGTGATATGCTCATTCCATAATAGTTTTTTGTCCATGATCAACCCCAGATAACGTACCGAATCTTCAACTGGCATTATTTGATCATTCAGTGACACGGAAGGGTTAGTCTGTCTGGTACGAAGCGTAAAATTGACTAGGATTGATTTGTTTGGGTTCATGATGACTCGCCAGTTTCGGCACCAATCTTCGACTTGCTGTATGAAGGCTTGAGTAATTAATTCGGCTTGTTGAGAGTCTTCGCCTGTACATAACGCAGCAACGTCATCAGCATATTGTGCTAATGTTAATTGATCGGAGGATGGGAAATCACTGGTGTATAATATATACAGCAGGGGTAAATCCGATTCATTTGATCAATCTTCCAAGTCAGCCTATTTTTACAGGAAGCTTTGTTAGCACTTTCGAGAGATGACAATTTTTTTGTTTAAAATAACAATTTCCACTCGGAATAGCGTTTTAGACCATCCTGAAAAACTTCCATTTTGTGTCTGTCTGTCTGCAGATTCTAGTAACATGCCTAGTTCTTATTTTAATTAAAATTCATCCAAATGCTCAGTGGTTACTTTCCATCGCTATGAACATTGCTTTCATTGCGGACTACGTTCTTGGAGGAGCTCCTGGATCTGGGGGTTCTTCTCAACGACCAGTTGAGTTTCTCTCGGCATATCGAGGGGCTTGCAAGTAGAGCCATGCGCGCCCTCTGATTCTTAAGAAGGAACACATGAATTCACGAGTATACCAGCCATTGTGATGGTCTACAAGACCATGGTCCTCCCAGTCCTCGAGTATGCATTGCCAGTCTGGTCTCCTTCTTACGCCGTGCATAAGTACAGGCTTGAACGAATTCCTCTGGTTTATTGCGTTCAAGCTGGATATTCTGTTGGCCGATGTCAAGTACAATTTCATCCGCCAACAAGGTCACCTGCAGCCCCTTGAGACCAGGCGTCTTCAGCCGATCTTTCCCAAGAAAAAACTCTTTCTTTTTTCTCTTCAAAATATTGAACAGCAAAATTGACTGCCCGGCGCTCCTCTCAAACATTAGTCTCCATGTTCCGCAGCTTGGCTCCTGCTCGCCCTAATCGTCCACGACCCTTTCTCTCCAACAAACTACTTGCGAGATAAACCCTTACACAGAATTCCCCGCAGTGCAAACCTCTTCTTATCGACAAATCCATATTTCGATTTTGGTTTATTATTCAATAATAAACCATTGTAATCGCTCTTGAAAAAAAAAATTCTAACCCCCCCCCCCCTGAAAATTTCATTTACGTTTCAAAGGGTGTAGAATCCAAATCTGCAATAAAAATTTTTCCGTCCGTCCGCCGTACGCACGATTTCTCCCAAACGGCTGAAGCAAAAAAGCTGAAATTTTCAGGAAAAATCCATGTTGGTCCGACGACGCCCCAATTCTTGAGCCAGCTCTCTCACTTAATTTAAAGTGCCCTTTAAGGGTTGTCAAAGTTTTGTAAAATCCCTAAAAACCTCAAAAAAAGTCGAGGCGGCCTAAATTTGAACTCTTTTTGAAGAACTTTCCACGAGGAACCGAGTGAGCCCTTCCCCAGGTCCGTAGGTCAAACCATTCCCCATCTATGGCCCGATTTATGGTGTCAACATTCGCGTTATTTTGGTTTATTGTTGTTTTTGTGTTGATATCAGTAACCTAGTGACGTAGTGATGTAGTAATGTGGATACTGGAGTGAACTCCTAAAAGGCTTTGTAGCCGATACACGGGTTGAAGCATTCTGATAACCATAAAAAACGCAGAAATTCTTCCACTGGGGTTTATTATTAAATTGCCTTGCGTTCATGATTCGAAATTCTACTAAGCTTTGGAGTGTGTGCGTTTCACAGGTGATAGAGCGATTATTGAATTTCAGGAGACATGCATAGAGCACGTAAATCTGTTCTCAACCAAAATACCTATTTGGATTGATCAGTTGATCATGTTCGTGTGCCTCCTGAAATTCAATAATCACTCTATCACCAGTGAAACACGTACACTCCAAAGCTTAGTAGAAATTCAAATCGTGAACGCAAGCCAATTGAATAATAAACCCCAGTGGAAGAATTTGCAGCGTTTTTCAACTCCTCCCTTGCCACATTGAAATCATAAATTTCCTCCCCAAACAGTTATACTTACTACCCAGAATTCTTCACATGTTTATCTTTATTTTTTGTATTCCCCTAGTTGAATGACATAACTTTGTTTTTGATGATATATATTGGGCTTGCCCGTAATAAATAAACAAATAAATGCGTGTTTCATCGAGCCAGCACATTGTGACTTCGTCACAGTATCCGACGTTGTTTGACGACTTAATTTACGACGTTGACGATAGGACTTAATTTAAATTGATTCAACGAGCTACTGCAAAATGTGGTTCCACCCACCTGCCTCTGTACCTCTTGAGCAATCCGTTTCTCTTCCTCTTCAAAATCCACATCCTGGAGGTCTTCGTGGTCACCTTCTCGCTCAACCGCCCCAACGGAGACAACACCAACCTCCAGTTCTTCATCGCTGTTAGAATCGGAATGAAAATTACATAAATTGGATTGAGAACTAATTGCAAAGAAAAGTACTTTTACAAGAATGCGTCAGTGGGTGTAATTATTTCAGAGGCTTTTTATATTTTTCCCTAGTGAAAACAATGTTTTGGGGAGAGGGTCTAGATTCACAAGTGACTCAACCATAATATAGAAAATCAAGGTGTGGCTATAACTAACTTTAATTTATCGCACTTGTATTAAATTGTTATTTTCATATCAAAAGACAGCTCGGTAATATTTTGTGAAAATTGTGATTCTACCAGATAATAGAATTCCACCAAAAGAAATACGTATGAATACGTTTTAACAATTCGATCTTTTTACTTGTTAAAGACAAATTGGTGTGCAGTGACGTATAGCAAAAATATGGATATTTGTTTGTCTATTAAAACAGTAAACAGAGATATCACGTTAGAAAGCAATTTTTCAAGTCCACACACACCAAATTACATTAAAGAAAACCAATGTAAAATCCTCTTTGGGAGAAAGAAGTCGAATTCACTTGCAACCCGATTCAAACCAACAAAACTGAAAAATTGTCTCGTTATTTTGCCTGAAGACGAACGTATTTTGCGAATGCAAACCTAGAAATTACACCTAGCCAAAACAGTATTCTTTGCACCAATAAAAGCGTGCCATTGTTACCACCTTAATAGTAGGTACATAGAATGGATTGATGTGTGGATACAAAAAGTAGTATGGTACACTTTACACCAAAAATTAGATAAAATTACTAGTTGTTTCAAGAAAGGAAGTTTCTGAAATGTTGGACGGCAAATCTCTCGAGAAACAATAAGCATGTACAGAAATTAGTGGGATCTGTTATTTACAGATACGAATAGGGACGAACATGTACAACACAACAACAAAACGTCTACGTAAACATGAGCTTTATACAAAAGTTCCAACAAACAGCATATCCACATAAGCGAATTGTCATGTTTTCAATTTTATTAATGTTGAATTTTTTGAAATATTAATATTTTAGAATCAGAATCGTCAACGATCATACTTAATTTCAAAAGTTTTTGTCTAAATAATATAGGTACCATGCGGTAAACTATATTATAACGAACAATACTAACAAATGTTCGTTTGAGCATTTCTTCGAATTTAGAAATTTTAGCATTTTAGCATTTTTGAATGAAATTCATGTACATTTTCAGTAGAACGCTCAATGTTCATAGTTGATCAACTTTTTCCTAGAAATGAGCTGTTAAAATTTTGAATTCAATAATTTTAAGAGGTTGTTAAGAACATTCTCTTTAAATTTTACTAATTTAACTCATGCTTCAAACTCTTTCCCATGAAGAACTTTGAGAAAATCTATTTTTTAATGTTTTTGGGACCAATGGAATTTCTCGCTCCTTTGAAATGACTTCTTCAACTTGAAGGCCGATTCCAAACTATTTCGGAATGTATAGCGTTAGACCTGAACCAACCTATCGATATCAACACTACGAAAAGGGTAATTTTAGGTTTGTAATTCACAGTTGCATTGGGGAATATGACCCATTTCACAGTTTACGAAAGCGTTTACTCAATCACATGTGCAGGGTGAACATTTATTTTTCATGTACGCAAAGTTTCCTATTACATTTAAACATATATGTCACAAGGAAAAACCAAACTAAAGGAATAAGGAAACAGCATGAGTTTATGAGCAATGGACTTCGATCTATTGTGCTTTTTCAAATTACTGAATTTTTTCAGATAAACATCGAGAATTGATTTTAATTTGTGCACTTGATACTTGAAATAAGAAGTAGATCAATTCCAAATTCCGAATCTCTTAATTTGGAGCGTTATATCTGTTTATTCTTGTCAGAAACGTTTCGTCCCGCAGCGGGGACTTCCTCAGTCTAACTATGTATAACTACTAGCATACTTTAGGCATTGACATGGTGGTGGCACCACACATCTCTTGTTGTTTGTTACTTTTAGCTCTGTAGTTGACGTTAAACTGTTCACTCCTCCCTGTCCATGTACTCAAGTTGGTCATATTGCTTAGTTGTTTGATCTCAACTGCGTTAATTAGTTAAACAATTTTGTTTTGTTATAAAAATCAAAAAGGGGAGAGAGGAACTGCAGCATAATTTAAATTATTGAATGAGTGTCTAATTTTTAAACATTAGTTTACAAAATTAGACACTCATTCAATAATTTAAATTATGCTGCAGTTCCTCTCTCCCCTTTTGATTTTTATAACAAAACAAAATTGTTTAACTAATTAACGCAGTTGAGATCAAACAACTAAGCAATATGACCAACTTGAGTACATGGACAGGGAGGAGTGAACAGTTTAACGTCAACTACAGAGCTAAAAGTAACAAACAACAAGAGATGTGTGGTGCCACCACCATGTCAATGCCTAAAGTATGCTAGTAGTTATACATAGTTAGACTGAGGAAGTCCCCGCTGCGGGACGAAACGTTTCTGACAAGAATAAACAGATATAACGCTCCAAATTAAGAGATTCGGAATGAATGTGGTCACTCCACTACCCACACCCACTATTAATTCCAAATTCATTCAGTTTGGTAAATGGTTAAAAACAATATAGCGGCGTGATCTTGTCCTGTGTGTTTTTATAATCCTTCGTTCTGAGAGGTGCCAGTGTGAAAAAGGAAAAAAATTAACGTATTAGCTCAAGAATAAGTGGAATGATTTGAAAGAATAGAAAAAAAAGTAAAATTAAAAACAAAAGAAAAAACTTACATGTCATGGATGGCGTGAGAAATGCCTAAAAGGTGTTGTTGGTACGTGGCAATGTCGACGATGCGGGCAACGGGGGATACTGATGCCGATACGTACCTGGGCAGCGAGGTCGAGTCGTTGGGCTTGTCGACCGCCTGCTGCTGCCTCGACAGTTCGCCCGCCAAGTTGTTCTGCTCCTCGATCAGCCGCCTTATCTGTTTCTCGAAGTCCTGTTCAGACTCCGGCGTCGACATTTTGAGGTCAGTTTGTGAAGAGTTGTCCTTCTTGGAGGAGTCGGCCGACCTGATGGTAGCAACGTATTTTTCATTATATCACATAGTCAGATACTGGCATGAGTCAAGAAATCATAAGAAAGTGACAGGAAACAAATCGTAGGTGTATGAATCCACACTGTAAGCTAGTTCTACACTCGAAGCTATCCAGAGTTGTCTCAGCTCCCTTAACACGTTGACTGCCATGGCTACGTAGGCCAAGGGTTCCGCTCAGGCCAAAATTTTTTTTTTGAAAATTCTTGTAGAAACACCTCTGAAAAATGATATTTTGATGGGCCTTTTTGACTCTTTTGAACCTTTTGACGAAACCATGGTCTCAGGGACCCAAAAAACCTGAGTACCACTTTGGTACTCACTGGCCCAGGAGTGAACCTTTTGCTGAGTACCAATTTGGTACTCACCCCTAATTATCTCATAAAAAAAAGGTAAAAATAGGTTGTAATGATTATCTGTCAACGCTAACATCTTGCACAAAACTATTTATTCAAAAAAATTGTCCGAACCCTGTCTCAAATAAGAAGGTACCTAAATCATCGGTTTTTCAAAACCATACTCACTTCAATACGGACGGAAAAATACGATGGTAAGCACCGTACGTGGATGCTAACGCACCTCTTAGAAGATTTACACAGCGTTCTAGTTCCGAAAACAGCTCATAGAGTGTCAAGAGTCGATGACGTCAGGATCGTAGGTGAGTACCAATTTGGTCAACGTCAGTCAACGTGTTAAAAAACTCAAGGCGGGACCAAAAACCAAGACATTCCCCCAGACGGGAAAAATTTGTTGTGCGATTTTCATTGAAAACTCGGTAAATGTCTTCCTAATGTATATAAAAATGTTTAGATCCACAAGGGGCCGATTATGAATTTTTTTGGACCTTGGCACCAGTATGGTGCCTCACATGAGCAGGGATGACCAAAGGTATTCTAACCCACATAACTAACTACTTTCATTGCTCTGTATGACGAATAATTCATGGCATCCAGAATGCAATCACAACGTATGGAGATACAATGATCAGCTGCCGAACTTTTGTGGCTAGTTGTGTTTTAAATCGATTCACGGTACCTAAATTTGAAATGGAGATCCTTTCAGACTTATTGCTTTCCGGGTCAATTGCCTGAGCTCTTTTTAAGGCATCTAGATTGCAATTACAAGGGAATGAGGAGCAAAGAACTCAGTTTAAATAATGTACCGTAGACTACATCTGTTAAAATTAAAATAGTGATGTATGCAGAAAGCCTATCTAATACAGAAACAATAAACTTTTGTCTAATGATTTGCAGAGTTTTGATAATGTTTTCGTGCCTTAAAACTGGAGCTAGATTCCACCACCCCCTAAACATTTATACATCAAATAACTAATTTTAAATCTGCAAGTAACAGTGAGAGAAGAAGCTGCAG
Source organism: Creontiades dilutus (assembly GCA_031894815.1). Lineage (NCBI taxonomy): Eukaryota > Metazoa > Arthropoda > Insecta > Hemiptera > Miridae > Creontiades > Creontiades dilutus. The sequence goes on along the minus strand of JAVIWC010007073.1, from coordinate 250,010 downwards.
GTACACCAACTGAATAGATTTGTGCAACTCATTATTTGAAAAACTGCAGCAGAATTCAGTGGAATCCTGAGTTGAATTTCCTTATCTAGCTGTGGGCAGCACGGGCTAGACGTTGTTGACGCTACGCATTTTGGCAGCAGTTAAGCATGATGGTGTTAACTTCACTAAATATTCTATTAGGTAAGGCAACAATCTTACTATCTATATTATGATGAGTACAATGATAGTTTACACCTAGTAAAACAAACCTTGTTGACGGCGCTTTTTCAAGAGAATTATTTTTCTTCAGCCTCTTGCTCCTCGAATATTCGAAAGACGCGCACGTCTCTGAGGGTGCGGTCGAAATATGCGGAGCCGATGAACAGCCGGTCGTTGCCCGGTCAGAACTTGCGGTTTTCCGAGAGCTGGAGCTGGTGCCTTTGTTGTTCCTGGGTGACTCTCGCGCTTTGGCCGATCGTCCGCTCCCCGCTCGGTTATTGTTACCGTTGGTTTTCCCGGGAGAAAAGCTTCTTGAAGAACCAACTAGAGGGAAATCGGAGGAAACTGTCATTAAATAAGCACCTAAGCGAGGAATTTCACTTTTGAAAAGCTAGAAGAACGGAGAAGAATGGATTTCGTTTAGGCATACATGCGTGAGCACAAATATAAGTAAGCACAGAGTTATTTTATTTAATTACTCGTACCTAATTGATTGATTTATCTCCGCATTATTCTTGTATAACAACATTCCTCTAGATTTTTTAGCAAATTTTAGGATTGTTTCTAACGCGAAGTTGAAAAATATAGAAAAACAAATAATTGTGTGAGAATTAAAGGGGGATAACAATAGATTAATTTGTTTAAAAATGACGAGTATCTACTATAACAATTAAATTCATCACCAAGTCCGACGTTTAGAATGGCATGGCAGTATTGATTCTATAATGTGATATTTCAGCTATTTTGAAACTGTTGATATATTCAATATAATCCATCCGTAAAGTGCTAATAACAATACCTGAATCAGGGTTATTATTTGTGAGGAAGCAAGGTGGTATGTAATCGTGTGACGCTCGGGGTGACATCTCAGGTGATGAACACGGATTCACCTGAAGAAACAATACGAACAGATAGTAGAACAAAACATAACTAGGAGGTGACTCATGGTTTGTAGAGCCATATTTACTCAGAAAATCGATCTGTCAGATAATCTAATAACTAGAGCCTGGAATCATATACAAAAAAATCGCCCCAAATATGCAACAAGAAGTAGAATTATATGCAGAAGACCCCAAAATTTCTCAAAAATACCATTCCGCCATTGTTCAGAAAATCATTCAATCCGTCGAATATGGGTAAGGTAGACGTAGCCAATCAAAGTAGGCACTGCGCAGGTACTCAAGTCTTTATTATTCACATCATTTAATCAAAATTAACTTTATTCAATTGAACAATCATGTGCTGCTCAAGATGGTCAGGTGTTAGATACTGTTTTTGGTTCTGAAAGAAGAGCCTTCGACGCTGAAAATGACCGTTATACGTCGACTGAGACGATAAAAAGATAATTCCATAGCAGCAATATCGTTAATTGAAAATCCCACTAGGCAAGTGGATATCTGACCCCAGTGAATTTTGCCGAGGTTGACGGCGGCTGTCCAGCCTGGGTTCTTCTCAAGGACTGCTGCCAAATTCGACTTTAATGCCTTTCCGAATTCTCCCGGCCAGTCGGAACTTGTGGGTCTCTTCCACAGCACTTACGGCGTCCTGGAGTTTCATATCCCTCACGTTTCTAGACGCCTAATTAATAAGGGAAGCGACTTAAAATGTAATCTGATGACTTTTTCAGCATTTTCAATCATTTTTGGAAATATCCTTGTAATATGCAATTTTGTGGAAAAAATGAGGATTTCCTTAAAAATGCCAAAATATGCAAGAATATGCAAATTTTAATTTTAAATAATGAACCAGATTTGCTTGGAAATGAGGAATACCTACTAAACAACGCATATGCAAATATGCAAAATTCCAGGCTCTACTAATAATCTACAAGGTATTGCCACTATTGGAACTTCCATCTTTTTTAAGTTTAAGAATTCTATAAAACTAACTTCTTTTTCTTCTTTTATGGCACTACAACCTGGCGAGGAGTCAGGGCCTCCTGTAATGAAGTCTAGGGATGGGTATCGTTGAACAAGTATCAATATTTTGTACCGATACTGTATCGGAAGGTAGGTATCGATACTCCAAATATCGGTCAAGCAAAGTATAGATATTTATAAATATCGAGTGTCGATTTTATCATAAATTTTTCAAAATAGAACTGCAAAAAACCTAATCGTATCCACTTGAACAGAACAGAAGATAATCTTTGTTTTGATTTTTTTGAACCTTCGAGAGGTAAGGTAACAGTGAGCGTCGCCCATCTGGGGAAATGTAAAGGGCACCGTTTTACATTCGCGAGATTCCCAAACTGGGTAAACAGTGAACGGCACAAGCGGGTACACGGACTTTCTCCAGCCGATAGCCTAATCATGTTCACAACATTCCAACTATTCAGTTCGTTCGTATAAACGGTGAGAGATGGACCTGCAAATACAACAAAAGTTCTCTAGTCAACGGGGTAAATGCGCGATTGTTGTGGAAAATTACAAATTTACTAGCGAGCTGGAAGCGAGGCAGTGTCAATAAGCTCAGGAAGGCTGCTGCTGATAACCAACAGTTTCTCCAAAAATGCTGGGATACCTACCTAGAAGACAAGGACGTGATGGCCTACCTGACAAATATCGCCAACCGCTGTAATTTGCCAAAGTGAACTATTATTATAATTTTTTAACAAAGGTTCCTATTATGTACCTGAAAATTATGAAATCGTGATATAAATAATATAAATCAATGTAGTCAGATTCTCTCTTATTTCTATTTCATTAATTCATGGGAAATAAGCATTTTCGGCCAGGGGAAGCTTTTACCCAGATGGGTCGTTGCGAGCTTGGAAAGGTGTCCCCAGTTAGGTCTATATTCTTTCCCCAGTTGGGCGGTAGTATGACTAGGATTTACCCAGATGGGAGCCGCCCGTAACAGTACCAGTAGGTACTATAGCCGTAATACAGCCTCCTACTGCTTCTTATTTTCCTGTTTTCCTTCTAGTATTAAAGCCACTATTCTTTTACATTCCAGATTCCATTACAAACTTTTACAATCCAGTGTCCAAAGATTTGTTGGTGAGTTTTTTGACTAGTAAGAAAATCAACCAAAGAAAAATATGAAAACCAATTTTTTTAAGCTAGTGAGAAAAGAAAACATTTGCCGATATTTCGAAATATCGGAATTGAAGTATCGATACTCGATATCATTGGAGGTCCCAGTATCGATACTCAACGGTAAAATATCGATGTTTGAAATATTGGGTATCGATACCCATCCCTAATGAAGTCTGACAGTCCTCTCTGTTTTGTGCTGCGGCTCTCGAGTTTCTTATCCTAAGGAGGAACCCTCACGAGGTTAAAAAGGGGACTGTCCCGAAGTAATGCCAAAAAGTAGTTTCGGGACAGTCCTAACAAGAAGAGAAGAACGGTGTTTTTTAGTTGGTATGCCACGATGGAGACACCGACACAAAGGGTGAGGGCGACACATCTTTTGATGTGAACCCCCTCACTGTCAGTCCAGTAATGGATTTTCCACCAACCTCTATATTAAAAAAAAATCCTAAGGATGGAGCGGGAATCTTAGGTAACACAGTCCAACCAACGAAGTTTGGGGCGCCCGATTCTTCGCCTGGCATCAAGGATTTCCTGATCAAGGATCTTTCTAGGCGACCGGAGCCGTCCCACCTTTATAAACTGGACGACGTCTTTGTCCTTGTATGACTTCTTGATTGGTTCGACGTCTTTAGGGGAGTTCTTTTGGATCGAAGGTCCCTCACAAAATTCTCCTCAGCACTTTTCTTTCAAATCGGCGTAAGTCTTCTTCCAATGCCCTTGTCAGGGTCCATGTCTCTGAGCCTTAGGTCAGCACAGGTCTTATTAAGGTTTAGTACAGATACACCTTGGTCGTTTGGAAAGCATTTGAAGTAGCATTGATTAGCTGCCTGTATCCTTTGCTGCACTTCTGCTACTATTTCATTATCAGTAGACAAATTCATTCACAGTGTCGAATGTGTATCCGTTGATTTGAATGTGTTTGGGTCCTCTTCTAGTCGGCTTTAATTGATCGACTGCCCTACTTGTTCTCTCAACATGGCTGGGATCGACTTTTATGTAGGCTAAATTTGTGGTCGCTCCTGTAGTGATTTCCCTCTTCTACGAGGCTTAGTGCTAACACACCAAAATTAGAAAGATGTTCTAACTGCACCTGTCTGCACACTATGTCACTAAATTTTCTGAGAGTTGTTTAATTACACCACTGATTTGTGATTAGTTTTGGTATGTAGTTACATATAATTATTAGTACTAACAGTATTGACATTTGGTTTGGAGATGGTTGTATACATTTTATTGGCCATAGTTGCTAATTTAACTAAATCGTTGGTACTACAGGCTAAACATGCTTAAGCATTTTTTGATGGTAGCCAGGAAGATTTAAAATTGCATCATTTACTCTGCTCAGTTGTTGTGTTGGGCCCGCACGTTTGAGTTTCTTGATATCACTCGGCAGTTTCTGTAGTTTCCCAAGGAGTCTGTGAAATGCTCCTCAAGATGACGGCTTAAGGAACTACCCATATTGAATATTATATCACTAGCCACGAATATCAAGCCACATTCCGTTGGTTTGAATATTATATCAAAGCAACGGAATGTGTGTAGGGATTAAATCGGGAAGTAACTATTTGACGAAACGACACTATTACTTTATATGTGTATTCACAACCACTTCCAACTTACACAACTTTATATCACTTGGAAAAAACTACTTGGAATTGACAATCTAACTTATTACCAATTTTCATCGCAACCTTTTTGTATAACATTACTAATAACCTTCCCGTAGCTATAGTTCTGGCGCTTCCTACATGTGTATCCGTTGATTTGAATGTGTTTGGGTCCTCTTCTAGTAGAATTAGTTAGCATATATTTATACAACTAAGTGGCTAACAATAATTGTTATGAATTATAATTTTCAGTATTTTTAATAACACCTCAATACAAACCACAATTAGCTGATTAAAAAAATGTGATTTTCTAAGTTTTGTTCGTCAGAATCACCAGAAAAATTCTTCCATACAAGTCTGCAACGCATTAGGACATTTCATGTCTTTCCCCTCCCTCCTTCTTCCCTTCCATCTTCTAGCAATCTTGTCTTCCTCTGTGAATTACATTTTTTTCAATATAAAGAAAACAAAAATTAAACTCATATTTTTAGCTTCAGTAGCCACTCTGCTGATCAAGACCCTGTACACCTTATTGTTCATGTCCCAAGGAGGCTACCAGCCAAATTTCAGCTTTCCACAGTTGATAGGAAAGAAGTTAGCTTCAGGAGCCACTCAGTTGATCAAAACCCTCTGCACCTTATTGTTCACGTCCTAAGGAGGCTACCAGCCAAATCATAATAATCATATAGCCAAATTTCAGCTATAATCATATAGGTACCTACCTACCTCACTTCTACGAATCATAATAATCATTGAGCATATTTCGTTACGTAACGTAACGTGACATAACGACAATTTGGTTGTGTGCCATAGCAAAGACATGAAATGTCAAAACTGAAAAACTACTAATTGCAAAGAGATAAACACGGTTTCATAGCGGACTCACCTGTATGTCTGAGGGGAAGAGGTATTGTTTAGTATCAGGTACGTTGAGTAGGGGTGGGGACGGAGAGGGGGAGGCGTCAGTCGTTTTAGAATACGATTCGTCCGATGATGAGATCGAAGGCGAATGGTTGAGAGAAGAGATTTCGTCTGCAGAGCTGTGGACTCTACCGCCGCCACCGCCACCGCTACCTGTTTAACAAAGACGAATAGAAGCCTTGTGAGCTCTTGAATGTAACATTTTCAACATTTGAGGATTTCTCGCAGGATACCTTCGATTAATAATTTCAATTTAAACAGAAATATCGTAAGTTTAGAAGAAATATCAACAAAAAAGACAACCTTTCCAAAAGACACAACAATTTCTCCCGCGCAATGTCAGGAAGAACGTGATTTACCTATTTTTTATCAACTTGGTTTATTATTCAATAATAAACCATTGTAATCGCTCTGGAAAAAAAAATTCTAACCCCCCTCAAAATTTCACGTCTCAAAGGGTGTAGAATCCGAATCTGCAATAAAAAATTTTCCGTCCGTCCGCCGTACGCACGATATCTCGAAATGGCTGGAGGAAAAAATCTGAAATTTTCAGGAAAAATCTATCTTGGTCCGACGACGCCCCAATTCTTGAGCCAGCTCTCTCACTCAATTTAAAGTGCCCTTTAAGGGCTGTCAAAGTTTTGTAAAATCCCTGAAAACCTCAAAACTAGTCGAATTGGCCTAAATATTTTCCTATTTGAAGAACATACCATTAGGAATCGAATGAGCCCTTCCCCACGTCCGTAGGTCAAACCATTCCCGATGTATGGCCCGATTTATGGTGCCAACATTTGCGTTTTTTGGTTTATTATTGTTTGTTTGTAACCTAATGATGTCCGGCCGATAGCGTCGAGTTGTAGTGAATGTGGATACTGGAGTGATAGCCGATGTGAATACTTGTAGTGTAGTTAGTAGCCGATACACGGGTTGAAGCATTCTGATAATATAATATATTATCTTTTACCTATATTATAGGTAAATATTATTCAATGGGGTAAATAAGTATTCTTTCACTGGGGTTTATTATTCAATTGGCTTGCGTTCATGATTTGAATCTTACTAAGCTTCGGAGTGTGCGTGTTTTACAGGTGATAGAGCGATTATTGAATTTCAGGAGATATGCATAGACCACGTAAATCGGTTCTCATCCAAAACACCTATTTGGATTGATCAGTTGATGATATTTGTGTGCCCCCTCTACATCTGTCTACCTTTGGCTACATCGTTTAAATTTGGATTTGGGGAAGTTTTAACGCAATACGAGTGCCAAAGGACTTGATAAATTATAGATGTTTTTATTGTGGGGGGGGGGGGGGGGTATTGAGGTTCAATAAAAAAACGCTGCAAATTCTTTCACTGGGGTTTATTATTCAATCGGCTTGCGTTCATGATTTGAATTTCTACTAAGCTTTGGAGTGTGCGTGTTTCACAGGATATTGCGATTATTGAATTTCAGGAGGCGCACAAATATGATCAACTGATCAATCCAAATAGGTATTTTGGTCGAGAACAGATTCACGTGCTCCATGTATATCTCCTGAAATTCAATAATCGCCCTATCCTGTGAAACACGCACACTCCAAAGCTTAGTAGAAATTCAAATCATGAACGCAAGCCGATTGAATAATAAACCCCAGTGAAAGAATTTGCAGCGTTTTTACATTAGAATCTTTTATTAAAAGTTTGGTAAAAATATTCAAGAGTGCACCCTCACGTTTTACTCGTGTGGTCGCACTAGAAGTAGTGAAAAAACGAGTGGCTTGGTATAAGGTTCTCACTGAGCTAGCTGAGAAAAATGATTTGACTCTCAGTATAAATCCCGACAACCCAAGCTCCATTCTAATCCAATGGGAAAAGTTGCGGGATAAGTTAAGACTGTCCTTTGTTGAAAAGTGTAAGAATGACGCAAACAACGCACGGTTTCACATACTGTACAAGAACTTGAGCCCTCCTAACTACATGAAGCTAGAATGTCTAACTTTTAATGTTGTACAAATTATTTGTAAAGCTAGGTGTGAAATGTTGGATTTAAACTGTAAATTGTGGATAGAAGATCGGATTTATACGTGTGCTATGTGCAATTCTGGAGAAGATGAAAACCTTCTACACTTTCTAGCTAGATGTCCTATTTTTAATAGAATTAGAAAAAGCCGGTTAGGTTCTAGATTCATCTCCGACCAGTTAGCAATAGAATTTTTAAATGGTAGGAACTGGATTGGGCTTGGGTGGTATGTGATTGATGCAATGAGGTACAGAAAAGAATGGATTGAGGAATATAACTTCAGTATTTAATAGAATCCACAAGAAATACATGCTAGATAAATTTGATGGGAACAAGGAATGGGAAGTTCTGTGATTATAATTGAATAGTGTTATAATTGAATGATGGAAGTTTGTCGTACTGCAACTCACTAGAATAATAATTTACTAACTCTGCTTTATTTACTTTGTTCATGTCATTGGAATTATTATTATTATTATTATTTTGGCGGTTAGAATACGCGACCCCGGCGGATAGCAAATGCTAAAGCCGTATGGTGTTTATTTATTACACTGTGGTGAATTTTTTATACAAAAATAAAACATGTTGAAAACTAACTATTTTTTACTAACTAAAATTTCTGGCACTTGGTAGAGCTAAGTGGTAACCAAGAGGATCCATTAAAAACCTGTATGTCTCCCACTTCAAAAATGCTGAAGTTACAACAAATGATATTGAAGTAAGAGTTCATTTTTATCAGACAAAATACAAAACAACAAAATAACTGTAACTAAGGGTACTGGTTTTTTCTTACTATTCTTGCCGCCACCCCCACTAGAGTACGGGGCGCCGGAATTGAGACTCTCGTCCGAGTAGTGGCGTTGAAGGTGCGACCAAGGGGTCTTCTGCTTGATTGGAGGTTTTGGCAAAGGCTTGAGGTAGGGCTTGGCGGCAGACGAGCCAAGAACTGGCGCAGTCAGTGGGATGGGGCACGGAGGCTCCACGGGTGGCGGTGGTGGAATCGACGGTCCATTTGCCCCTCGTGGCCAAGGTGGCGTGTATCTAAAACATCCCGAAATAAGAATTAGAATTCCAACGTTGCGACTGATATGATAAGCAATCGCATCACATTAATTTATGTGGTCTGCAGTTAATAGCTTTCCTTGCAGTGCTTTTGTGAGTGGCAAATAACAAACATTCTGATAGCAAAGCAAAGAAAATCATCGATCCAATCAATGAAGTTCGTCGCATCATATGCAAGCTTATGATGAATGAATAAACCAACATTCCAAACTCGAAAGTTCAGACTCAAAGAGCAGAGATCACTTGTATTTTGAAAGGTACGCGACCCTTAGAGAAATCCACAACACTGACAACAAATTAACACTTTTGATGTGAACTTCTTAGACACCCAATGTCAATTTTCAATTTGTGTGCATGATTTCAAAAGCTCAGAAGATGAAACCCTGTGAATCAGTTGAAGGTACTCAATGTCGAATCTGTAATGAATCAGGAATCTTGTAAAATAGTAGGTACAAAAGAACCTTCTCCAGGAATTATAGGGTGACCTATGTAGGCTGTAATTTACACTGCAGACATCTCCAACCCGTTATGTATTCTTGCAATTTTTAATTCTAACTCTCTGTGATGTGATGAGGAACTAACACCTAACATTCACAAAAGACGAATGAAAAAAAAAAAAAACAAATAGGAACGTCGCTTTAAATTCCATCTGATGCTTCCAACGACTATGAGGACATAAAAAAATGACTCACTTCAAACGTTTGTCGCAACACACATGGATGTAAATATTCTTATGCTTATTGGTCTCTTGTTAACAACAGGGTATTTTTTTTAAAACAGGATTAAATCTCTCAAGTGAATCAATCATAGATACCTCATTACAGGTTTATGATTAAAACCTGTTCAACAAGGTCGTAATGTGAGATTTTAAAAAAGGACCACAATAAATATTACAACGAAATTATATCTGTCTATGAGATGATCTCAGGGGTCAACTATTTAATGTCTATACATTGAGAAAACCAGGACTCATTCATTTGACGATTTTCAGTGATTTTACGATTCAAGAGTTGCAAGGATTCCATTCTTTAAATGTGAGCCAACTAACTCAAAACATGATATTACGAGTTAAAGAGTTTTGTTCACAAGCTGATCTTCGTAATTTTTTGGTTTTTTATTCAATAATAAACCATTGTAATCGCTTTTGAAAAAAAATTCTAACCCCCTCCTGAAAATTTCATGGTTTACGTTTCAAAGGGTGTAGAATCCGAATCTGCAATAAAATTTTTCCGTCCGTCCGCCGTACGCAAAATTTCTCCCAAACGGCTGGAGCAAAAGATCTGAAATTTTCAGGAAAAATCCATGTTGGTCCGACAACGCCCCAATTCTTGAGCCAGCTCTCTCACTTAATTTAAAGTGCCCTTTAAGGGTTGTCGAAGTTTTATAAAATCCCTAAAAACCTCAAAAAAAGTCGAAGCGGCCTAAATTTGTACTCTTTTTGAAGAACACTCCACGAGGAATCGAATGAGCCCCTCCCCAGGTCCGTAGGTCAAACCATTCCCGATCTATGGCCCGATTTATGGTGCCAACATTTGCGTTATTTTGGTTTATTATTGTTTTTGTTTTGATATCAGTAACCTAGTGATGTAGTGATGTAGTAATGTGGATACTGGAGTGAACTCCTAAAAGGCTTTGTAGCCGATACACGGGTTGAAGCATTCTGATATGCATGAAACGCTGCAAATTCTTTCACTGGGGTTTATTATTCAATTGGCTTGCGTTCATGATTTGAATTTCTACTAAGCTTTGGAGTGTGCGTGTTTCACAAGTGATAGAGCGATTATTGAATTTCAGGAGGCACACAAATATGATCAACTGATCAATCCAAATAGGTATTTTGGTTGAGAACAGATTTACGTGCTCTATGCATATCTCCTGAAATTCAATAATCGCTCTATCACCTGTGAAACACGCACACTCCAAAGCTTAGTAGAAATTCAAATCATGAACGCAAGTCAATTGAATAATAAACCCCAGTGAAAGAATTTGCAGCGTTTCTCATTTGCTCATGATTGGCTGATGATGACCTAAAATGTTCAAATTTAGACGAACCTGCAAAACCAAATATTTTATTGAAGTAGTCAAAAGTTGGAATGGTTATACAGACAAGTACGTACAACTCACTCAATAGTCGTAATCAGGTTTGAGGTAGGAATGTATTTTCCTTTACAAAGAAAATTGATAAGCGTTTGAGGAATACAACAGATTTTTCACAACAGGTAATATAGTGGAAGAAGAGGAAAAATGCAGTTCACAGAATGTGAGGGCCACTAATAGAAATCAGGAAAATGCAAATTAGAAAATCAAATTGTGACTTGGGTAATGCCAACAATCAAGGAAAGACTACGAAATCGGCAGAACATGGTCGTGGGCTTGGTTCAGCAAGGGTAAACAATTCTAAATTTTGCACACTAGACGTGATAGATTTGGTGAAGAGGAGGTTTGAAGGTTACGAGGCAAAATGGCGTCATCGAAATACCTACCTGTAGTAATGGCACCTTGTGCAGTCAACTATTCTGAACTGCGACTGACGATGCCTTGATTCAATGAACCAACAGATGGAAAATTTCGATTACTCAAGGAAATTATTTAAGCAGGTTATCACATTGTTTCTACCAAATAATCATTTCAAATATGCATTTTTGGACAAATCCTGATACTTACTAACTATCCAAAGCTGAAAAAAATGAAAATGTGTGGACAAAATGCAAAGTTGAAAGGGCAGCATAGTTTCCACGTTTATTGTAACATGTACATTTGGAATAAGTTGTTTGGTGCATAACTGGTGAGGAAAAGGTGACCGCTAAAGCCTTAAATGAGATGGTAAGATTACACTGGTTCTATCACTAGCAAACAAGCAGGAGCCTAAATTTATGAATTCAAATCCTGATAATCCATTATTTTTGACTGGTTAAAATATTAAAATACTTGTCTAAGGGCCACTCTATATTAAGCAATCCCTCTTGAGTCAGACTATAACCCTCATATTCCCTGGCAGAGATTTTCAGCTTCTTCACTTTGTGTATCAAAAGACACAGTGGAAAACTGTCACACGACTAAGACTTTTTCTAGTGAATAATAGTTGTGCACAAACTTCCACCCTAGAGCTGTCTGACACCCAATTCAACTGATATTTGGCTCGGATAGTGATAGAAACCCTTTACAATCAGAGATGTTGGATTGCCTCAATTTGTCCCCGGAACAGATGCGAGTTCGCATCATGCCGAAGTGGCTACCATTGAGCCAGAGAAAGGCTGTTTGCAGACTAGTCAAATTTTATAATAAGCAATCCCCTTGATTCTAAATTACCTGAATAGTTTCAGTTCGATGCCTTAAACAAACCATACTTAGAGGGCATAACATATTCAGCAATGAAGGAATTCATATGCACAAACATTTTGACCAACCAGTCATTTCCAAACTTTTTTGGTAGGGTACCACGGTTTGGAATCCGTTGCTTTAAACTGCCCTTGAAATATTGTAACTCGAGAAACGTTTGATTCGTATAATCCTGTTCTCGTATTGGTCTGATGGCAACAGAACCTTCAGAGAGACCATCTAGAGGTCAACCGGCATATTTCGTGCGAATTTCATCCAAGTCCGACAGAAATTTATAATTAGTTGTTTAAGTTGTACAAAAAACAAGGACTTTACCGAAGTCCCAATGGCAAAAAGACACAAAACTTGAATTGTTCACAAAGGTACAAAAAAGCAAGCGAACGATTTGATTCTAAAGGATGGCAAATAATTGTTCAACACAACGATTAGGACCTTACCTTTCAAGCAAAATAAGCAAAATAAAATTTAGAATTTGATTTCATTTATTTTCAAAAGGTATTTTTACTATCCTAAACTGTGCCTCATGCAACTATTTGCAATTCTACAATTGCATATACGTGCTTCAAGGTTAAAGAAAATAAATTTTCGAAAAAACACTAATTGAAACTAACTGTTTGTTTGTAAGAGAAATATGAAAACAATACTATATCATAAGAGCTAAACAAAAACCTGAATGGTACTTTTTTAAAGTCAAGGGAAAAGGCTTAGTTTTTAAGCATCAAAATTTACTCTGGTTAGTTCTGGTTTCGCCACCTTATGTCAGCATATTTACAACACTTGAGAAATCATTTTTACCATTTTTAAATTTGCCAAAACCACTTAATGCCAACAAAACAGTAACTTCGGAGTAATTCCTTCTGTGACAGTTGAAAATGTTATTTATATTATATTAATTTTTTGTAGTTTTATATTAGTATGAAGTTTTGAGCAGTGTATCACGGGTTCATTGATGACTTGCAGTGTAATATTAAGAGCTGAGCGTATCCAATTACCAACCTAGAATTATTTCTCGCAGGTACAGGAGGCGGAGGACCAGAAGGCAGGCAATCGTCGGGTGGCGCCTGAGGAACGGGTCCCAGCGACCTCTGGCCAACTCGGATCAGTTTACTTCGATCAGGAACTTGTTGGAGAAACGCTAATGGAGTTGCCACTCCACCGTACATATTACCTGCGAATTGGAGTGTATACTAAATCAAAACTGACGATGATTGACAGTGGAGGTTGCAAATAACTATCAACACACTACTAGGGATTTTCCAACCGACCTGCTACGAGCAGGTTCGGGGCATGGCAGTGTAGGGCACTTGCTGCTCGGGACCACTGCGGTGTACACACGGAATTACACTGGGTTGGAAAATGAAATGAAAGTCCCAGAGCAACCTTACAGGAGGATAACCCTCAAACGTGAAACCTTCCTCATCTCGCATGGTTTTTTTTCACATTTTTATCTCTGGAGTATTACTAATTCGTAATTACAGTATTAATACTGTATTTTCTGGTTTCCTTTTTTCCCGCTATAATAATATAAAATAATTAGCTCCTCGGCTGAAATATCTAGGACCTCTGAGTCTGACGAAGAACTTTCGCTCGAGGATGAGGATGGAACATCACCAATGAATTCCAAGAACTCCATCACACTGAAATATAAGTACGAACAAACCGCACCAACAACAAAAATGGAATGAGGAAGGTTAGACTTTTGAAGAGGTTACCCTAGGTTTCCTGCTCAGAGCAAGTTACTCCGACCTCAGGCTGGAGTACCCTGGGAAGTCCTGAGCAAGTTCCCTGCTCAGTTGGAATTCAGTGCAAGTTGCCCTGAAGTTACACTGGCGGCGGTTGGAAAACGCCTCATCCTGCTCCCTCATTAGTGCGCCTGCGCTCTTCCACTGGTGTAGCTCGGAGCAAGCGGTTGGAAAATCCCTACTGTAAAATATCATGAAGCAAGGCTGCTGTTATAGACATGATACGAGATATAATTTCGTTCTACAGTTGGCAAAAGGCCAAACAACATACATTTTAGAAGTCTATTATTGCAGGAGGACAATCAAAGTTACAAAGTTACACACCACTCCATTTAACCGTTAACTCACTCCTTAAATGAAACTGAATTAAATTTATTAGACCCCTATAAGTAGTCATCATTCGAAATCAACGGAAAAACCACACTGGTTAAGATAATATTCTGGATATTTTCCAACCAATTAAAAATCCTGACTTTTCCCGACTGGCAGGCACCATGCATGTCCAAAGTAAAATATACTTCTGTACAGTGGAGTTGAGTTTGGGTTACACATACTGTTTTCCTTCAATCACATCGAATTTTATTGATCCTTTTAGACAGGTGGAACTAACCTAAACCACCAGCTCTCATACTGGACAACTCTTCAATGCGCATCGTGCCAGGTTGTTTACGGTCGGTCAGGAAATAAGTTGTCATTTCCCCTTTGCCTTTCACCTTCACTTTTCCTCGACATTGAAACTCATATGGATGATTCCTTAGTACTTGGTATACTTCCTCTGTCACCTGAAAAAGATTTAAAAAATTAACTTACAGTTGCATTCTAGGTTTTTGGTTCCTAGTTGAAAAAAAGCATGACCCCCTTCACCCACTGGTAGAGGCAGTGTTGCCAATTTGATCAGGTTCCCTGTAAGCCTGGGGAATATTCTATCGTGGCAAGCATAAACTGGTCTGCAGTGCTGAAATTTGAAATGGAGTGCCTTTGGGATTACGAACTATAAGCTTATGACTTCGTCATAAAACGTTTTATTAAAAGTGTACAATTTATTAAGATAAATTTTACCAGAGCTAGAGAATTACCCACCAATTGAGCCCAGGATCTTCGCAACCAAATATCTTCTTTGGAAAACGCCTTGTGTTTTTGGAAGAGTAAGTACTCATAAACATAGTAATTATTGCTGATTACATATTAAATAATACTCGTAAGTATGTATCAATGTAGAACGAACAGGCGTGTAGACGTATGGAATAGATTTTTCCCACGCAAACAACAATCCATTAGACTAATCAGCCAAAACTGGGCAGGCCTTAGTCCCAGCTAAGAGAGTCCACTGTACTTTTTCAAGAAGCGAAACCTAACGGTTTCTAACCACATTGTACACAAAATTTAATTACCAACACCAATTTATTCTTGAATAATGGGAACATTTTTAGGAGCTAACTGACCTGGGTGTGATTTGGAAGACCTGTGGAGTCCATGCGGCTAGCTACGTTCACGGTGTTACCCCAAATATCGTATTGGGGTTTTCGTGCACCTATAACCCCAGCGACTACAGGGCCTATATTGATGCCTGAAAAGTACACGAATAATTCGTTAACAATTATGAATACGGAGGAAAACGCGATACAACCATTTCAAATCAATAAATTATTGGGGTTATTGATTCGCAACAAGGAATGATTCTTAATGTCTTTTGGAATCCAAACAATTTAATTTACGACTCACGATGATTAGATTTGTTAAAGTAAGCTATGTAGCAGGAAATGAACAAATTCTCCACAACAGACTCGAGGATCCAAAAATAATTCGACAACGCCTTTACAGTTCAAGAAACTCCTGGTTTTATTGAAAGAGGATGTTATAAGGATTCAAGAATGGTTGTAATGGTGGTTGCTGGTTTGAAAATAATAGCATTACAGACTGTTATGTGAGAGAAATAAACTCCAAGTGTATCTTATGTTCTTGATTTACATTGTAATAGTGACAATTTTGAATGAAGCACATACCGACTCGAAGCATGAAGTTATTGTACGAGTTATCGTTGATGGACACTAGACGATCTCTCATGGCGAAAACAAACTCCACAAGATGACTCATGTAGAGAGCAGCGCTGTGTTCATCGTTGTCCAAAATCCGATGTTCAGGCATCAAACCGACAGCGGCCATGTAGGTGGAGCCAACAGTTTTGATTTTATCGATGGATCTGAACCTATCGTCCCCCAAAAGCTGAAACGGAAAACCACATCAATGAAAATATTAGACAGTCTCCCAGTCTGCAAATAGATACAAGAAATCCTGTTTTAAAACGATGATTTTGATGAACAAAAGTCTGGATGGGGGAGAATAGAACTCACCAAAAATTAGCCCGATTTTCGAATGATTGTAACATACTGTTTAGTTCAGAATCCACCTTTTTTGGGATCGAAGCTTTTTTAAATGTTCTACAACTTTAATATGGATTCAAATTTCAGCACCATGCGCGGTTTAGGAATTATTGAAGAAAAACGATGAAATGTGCAATTTCCATGATTTATTATTATTTTCCATGAGTTCACTATTTTGTATTCCACCCACTTCAAGATGCTGATTTCGCTCACCAAGAATTGAGTATATTTTCAAAATTTAATAATAAACTTTCCCCTAAAATTACCATTATGTGTGTTAATTACTACTGGCCTACGCGTTTCCATAACTTAACCTGTTCTCCACAACTGGTCTCCTTTCAACAATATTAATTGGCGGCAAAACAACGATTTATGTACAAAATGAATCGAATTTATCCAATTTGGACAGCACCAAGTCCAGTTCCCATTTGAACAACCCTAATAATTTCGAGTCTACAGAAATTAGATGATCTCTGTACAACTAACATATCAGCAAGCGAAGCCAGTGAACAGGCTAATGATGAAACATTTTAAACTTTCTCCGAATTCCTAAATACAGATTTTGAGCATAACCAAGCCATGAGTACGTCCCACCACCTTTCCATAATGATCTCATGAGAATATACGGCAAGAGCTTAATGATTGACGTGAATGATATTTCGAGTTCTAGTTGCTTCAGCGTGACTAACCTCATCGAAATCGGCGATGATCTCGTTGAGAAGTCTAAGACACTCGACGCCCTGGTTGTTTCCATCGAGCTCCATGTAAAACTCGTGGTAGTTGGTGATTGAAGCGAAGACGACACCAACGCGAGAGTAAGACTGGTGATATAACTCCTGCGAAACAGCGCTCTGTTCAAAGGGAAGGATGACCCAACGAACAAAGAACAGGCGAAGCAAGCAGCAGTTAAGCATGATGAAACGCATGGCAGAGCAATGCAAGGCAAATTACAAGCAATAATTACAGCTTCAACTTTCGATCATTAGGAACCTTTCAATATAAGAAGTCGAACGGATCAAAAGACCAACACATGATACTGCAAACGAAGAAATGATTTGGCATGAGCAACAAAATGCATGTAATCCAAATTGTACTGCATATTAAGAAAGTAAAGATTAGATATAAATCTAAGATATCTAATTAATGAATGTTGTTGATTAATATGTAAACTTTGATGGAATTACTCAAGATGAATGATGAAGTATCAAATAAATAACAATCTACTTTTACGAAATAGATCAAATTTACACTGGAACTGATCACGGACTCATGCTTTACGATCTCCTACCAAATACAATGAACTTAGTGTCTCAGAAAGGGCATCTCCCCTTTTTTCTAAGCTAACTTCACAATCTTAAATACAGACAAATGCATACCCACTAAAAAGACAATTCTCATACGATGAATACCATTTTCAACCCAGCAAAATTGGTTCAAATTGACACTAATCTCTTTATTTGAATGCTAACTCCTACGGTTTATTGTGGGTTAGAATTCTTCAACAAATTTCAAGCCAAAAATGGACGATCCCACAGTTGCGGGAAAAAAATATTTGAAAATAATTCAACTAATTGTAAAATTGGGCTTTTAGTAAGATCCAAATTTAGAACATTTATGATTGATTGCAAGTAGAATAAAAAATTCATTCAAAGCAGATTTCACTGGTTTTTGGTAATATGTTTAATTTTTGCGCAACTTTGAATGAGAAATAGAAAAAAGATCAAACTTTCCGCCGTTTTTTAAATTTCTCCTAATTCTTATTTTATCATTTTTTGTAATCGAACCAAAAAAAGATCCTAACAAACAATTTTAAAACCGAGGCGAGGCGAATCGGTCAAGAATTTAAGGGCTTTAAGATCGAGCAAACTTACATACATACATAAAAATCATACAAGCCATGAGCACCTCCCTTCTATTGACAGTGAAAAAAAGATATGGTCAATGGGTTGAAAAAATTTTACCTAAAATCCGAATTTACAATGAAATATTTGGGTTCTCAAAATACCTGGCCGTGGTACATGCATCCATGGAAAATTATCGATTTTACGGCTAACTAGTTTTAGATTTACGTTGCAATGTGAAATTAGAAGAGAAAAAGATGAGACACCCGGTATAGTTTAATCTACATCCGGACTAGTCACGTACCTACTCGATATCTATTTTGAAAATGGACATCCAAGTATTAGATAGTCGTATAATACATCGGAAGAATGCGTAAACTAGACAAAATGCTCAAAACAGGCATTGAGTTACTCACAAATGAATGCATATTGAGAACAAAACTATATTTTACAGAATAAAGAGTAAATATTTAGTATGTGGATCATAAAATCATAGTTAAAAGAATTAGTTAACAAGGAAATTTATGCACAACGTTTCGATGTCATGTTTGCAGAGTGATAGAGCAGAATAGTTTTCCCATTTGAATTTCTAAATTGGATGGATCGGGAAGAATTTGCACAAACCAAATATCAGCGATTGTCGAAAATTAGGCACTTTTAGATTGGAAAACCACTAAGTCATCCACAAATGATTAAACAATCGCCATTAATAACGAAACTGCTTAATTGAAACCTTGATTTTTAATCATTTCACTCAAAGCTAGAGAGGGCATTAAAATTTTAGGAATAGGTTACTAATTATTATTAATGGATTAAGTTTAAGGAATTAAATATTTGAAGATCGGCTCAATGACTTAGGGCTGTAAACACGTGGTGAATGGTTTTGGCAACATCACCAGTGAAATCTATAATGGAAACTGCATTAGCCATCAACTCCTAGCCAGAAAAAGATCCTATATGGTGTGAAATGTTCATGAAGAATCATAGGAAGAATTGAAGAAGAATAGAAAGAATCAGAATGAACATGAAGAATCATAGGAAACAGTTTAATGTGGGACTGGCACGATTCCTGGAATTCGACTGAAGTTAATCACAACACTCAGACGGATCCAGAAACAGATATCCCGTACAATAATAATTAATTAGCTAATCATTAATCACTGAAATTACATCTGCTCAAAAATACACTTGTAGACCAGTTTCGGTTGTTACACCATCATCAGTACACTACAGACTCTTTAGTGTACAGAATTTTGCACACTGCAGAAGAAACCGGTCTAAAAGTGTTAGTGCATTTTTTGTTTCTTTTGTTTTCTTTATATTTAAGATGGATTTCCACTATCTCGCCGCATCAACCTTACGATAACCAAATACAACCAAGGAGCTCGAAAATTAAGAAGACGAGCGATATTTTATACGCAATTTTCCAGAATTGAGAAATATTTTTCTATAGAAAATTGCCGGCGTTGCTTAATTAGTAGATGCGCTCGAACGTCACAATTTTAATAAGAATACATCAATCATCAGAATCATACAGCCTAAATCTTCAAATCTTATTTATAAGTTAGGGTTAGATCACAGCTAAAATATGAAGTATTGTACCATGTTATTGCGAAATTGATTATCCAAGAAATGAGTGGCCACATGAGCTGGCAATAGATTGCAGAGTATCCTTTTGTTCGAGTGTTGCAATGCGTCCATGTCTTTCTTTTCTTCGTTCGCCTGTGGAAAACAGAGAAGTCGAACCAAGTCGTTAGTAACAAAGTGGGCATATTTTAAATGAAGCATATCTGGAAGAAAGGAATATATGAACACATGACCAACTATTGCTTGACTAGTAAAATAGTTTTCAGTTGTAATAATAAACCATTGTAATCGCTCTGAAAAAAAAAATTTCTATCCCCCCCTGAAAATTTCATGGTTTACGTTTCAAAGGGTGTAGAATCCGAATCTGCAATAAAAATTTTTCCGTCCGTCCGCCGTACGCACGATATCTCCCAAACGGCTGGAGCAAAAGATCTGAAATTTTCAGGAAAAATCTATGTTGGTCCGACGACGCCCCAATTCTTGAGCCAGCTCTCTCACTCAATTTAAAGTGCCCTTTAAGGGCTGTCAAAGTTTTGTAAAATCCCTAAAAACCTCAAAACAAGTCGAATCGGTCTAAATATTTTCCTATTTGAAGAACATACCATGAGAAATCGAATGAGCCCTTCCCCACGTCCGTAGGTCAAACCATTCCCGATGTATGGCCCGATTTATGGTGCCAACATTTGCGTTTTTTCGTTTATTATTGTTTGTTTGTAACATAGTGATGCCGATAGCGTCGAGTAGTAGTGAATGTGGTTACTGGAGTGATAGCCGATGTGGATACTTGTAGTTTATAGCCGATACACGGGTTGAAGCATTCTGATATGTATGAAACGCTGATGATATATAGGTAAATATTATTACTGGGGATTATTATTCAATATTATTACTGGGGTAAATAAGTATTCTTTCACTCGGGTTTATTATTCAATTGGCTTTCGTTCATGATATGAATCTGTACTAAGCTTCGGAGTGTGCGTGTTTCACAGGTGATAGAGCGATTATTGAATTTCAGGAGATATGCATAGAGAACGTAAATCTGTTCTCAACCAAAGTACCTATTTGGATTGATCAGTTGATAATATTTGTGTCCCTCCTGAAATTCAATAATCGCTCTATCACCTGTGAAACACGCACACTGCAAATTCTTTCAGTGGGGTTTATTATTCAATTTTATTCATTTGAGTTGCATCAAGATTTGAATTTCTACCAAGCTTTGGAGTGTGCGTGTTTTACAGGTGATAGAGCGATTATTGAATTTCAGGAGATATGCATAGACCACGTAAATCGGTTCTCAACCAAAACACCTATTTGGATTGATCAGTTGATGATATTTGTGTGCCTCCTCTACATCAGTCTACCTTTGGCTACATCGTTTAAATTTGGGTTTGGGGAAGTTTTAACGCAACACGAGCGCTAAAGGACTTGATAAATTATGGATGTTTTTATTGTTTAATTATAGACAAATTTGTTAATTGACTGATTTGTTAATTATAGACAAATCAGCATTACTGGAAGCCCAGGTAGAGGTCGCATTCAAAACCAGTCGGTTTCTAAAGCCAATTCTTAACAGTTAAGCCTCTCAAACTGCAGAAGTTGAAATATTGGCACATATCAAGTAGAAATATCAAAATCCTTGATCTTTTCAACAAATCAACAATCTCAAACAACGTTGGGGAGATAGGGAAAACGTTTGGGTTTCTTGTGGGCAGACAAATAGGCGGGTTTAGTGAAGTCCGAGAGACGAGCAAATAAAATCAGCGTACAAAGGCCACAAAAGCTCTCGCCAATAGTGAAGTATTAATCGCAAACACATTATTTTGAACACATATTAATTAAAATATTGATAAATAATATAAACAGTTATCATGTGTTTCTGTAGTATAAAACAACAGGCACACTACATACCTGAATTTTCCACAAGAAGTCGAGACGAGCAGTCCACTCAACTTGTCGACCATGAATAGCAACCGCTAACAGGAACATTATGATGTAAACGACGCTTAGAACGTGTGTAGGCACCACCGCACTGCAAATATTACACTTATTTTATGTTTTTTTTTTAATCGAGTTTGAGAAATACTAGAAGAAGATACCAAAGAAATTAATTGTTTATAAATAAAATGACGGTTGGAACTATAATTAGAATAGTTATCTAACTAATTTTGGTTTATTATTCAATTTATTATTGAATAATACCAAAAATATGGCTTGGCTTGGTTTGGTTTAATAATATTGGTTTTTAAAAAAAAAAAAAAAAAATTCTAACCCCCCTGAAAATTTCATGGTTTACGTTTCAAAGGGTGTAGAATCCGAATCTGCAATAGATTTCTCCCAAACGGCTGAAGCAAAAAAGGTGAAATTTTCAGGCCCGGCGACGCCCCAATTCTTGAGCCAGCTCTCTCACTTAATTTAAAGTGCCCTTTAAGGGTTGTCAAAGTTTTGTAAAATCCCTAAAAACCTCAAAAAAAATCAAGGCGGCCTAAATTTGTACTTTTTTTTTAAGAACTTTCCATGAGGAATCGAATGAGCCCCTGGTCCGTAGGTCAAACCATTCCCGATGTATGGCCCGATTTATGGTGCCAACATTCGCGTTATTTTGGTTTATTATTGTTTTTGTGTTGATATCAGTAACCTAGTGACGTAGTGATGTAGTAATGTGGATACTAAAAGGCTTTGTAGCCGATACACGGGTTGAAGCATTCCTGTAAATGTAGGTAAAACGCTACAAATTCTTTCACTGGGGTTTATTATTCAATTGGCTTGTGTTCATGATTTGAATTTCTACTAAGCTTTGGAGTGTGCGTGTTTCACTGGTGATAGAGCGATTATTGAATTTCAGGAGATATGCATAGAGCACGTAAATCTGTTCTCAACCAAAATACCTATTTGGATTGATCAGTTGATCATATTTGTGTGCCTCCTGAAATTCAATAATCGCTCTATCACCTGTGAAACACGCACACTCCAAAGCTTAGTATAAATTCAAATCATGAACGCAAGCCAATTAAATAATAACCCCCAGTGAAAGAATTTGCAGCATTTTTTCTCGTGTTTCTAAGTCTTATTGTAGAGGAAAACTGTAGACTTTGTGACTTGGGTTGCTAGTACCTATTTCTCGTTAGCACATGTCTTCCTACAAGCCTATGTTTCATATAGTAACACCTTCAAAACTTATATGCTCATTTCATTTTACGTAATGTACCACTCAGTGAATTGTACCTTTTACAGAATTCTTTCGCTATCCACGTGTTATGGGAATTAAATAAAATGTTAATGTCGTAGTACTTCCTAAGCACCTTAAAAGCGGAGTGGAAGTTATGTGCTTGACTGGTCCGTATTTAATTCTTAAGAGATGAAAAATATATGATAGCGTATATCGTAGCGTATAACGCAGCTACACTTGCAGCATCATAGTTTGAGAAGATATGTTGGCTCGGGCTAAATGATACCAAATGTTAGCCCGAGCAAACTTACCTGCGACAATCATATGATTATGCAGTACAAGCGTTTCGTCGAATATATGTAGATGAATTTTGTTTTATGTTGCAATAAACGCTTCTTCTATCTATCTATCTATCTTTATTGTAACACACATTGAATCTATCACAAATGTATAAAATCACATTAAATAACTAGGGCAGGGGTGCTCAAACTTAAACTGCTGGCGATCTTCCTCAATATTTTTAAACTACTTAAGATCGACTCTGAGAGGCTGCAAGTATGTGTGATGCACGGTTGTCGTACACGATACCCTACCTACCTAGGTAGGGTGTACCGTAGCATATATAGATATTAGCTTTCCGCACAATGCCACAAAACCGTGTTTGTTTCCAGTCATTGCTGATGCTCCATCGGCTGTAATGTACACTAATTTATATATTGGTAGCTTGTAGTTTTTCACAAAATTGAAGAAAACGTCATATATATCTTCGCCACGGGTCTTCCCCTTCAGAGGAATGATTGTCAAAAATTTTTCCTTAGCCAACATGTCATTGAATACCATCCGAATAAAAATACACAGCTGGGCGGTGGTGCGTTCCTTTGATAAAACCGCCTTTTGCCGCAAGCAGTGTTATTACGTAATACATTTTTGTAGTTTAGTTACCTACTTATTAAAAAAAATTTTCTTCTCGAGATCTACTCCAAAAGCACTTGCGATCGACTGGAGCACCCCTGAACTAGGGTAAATTAGCAATATGTACACACAATCATTACGTCATGTGCCTACCGCTGAATAACGAATCGTTTCTCTTACCTGACTCGTTTGTCATAGCAGTCAAAAATGTGGATGTGGGAAACTTGGATGAGGAGAACATATATGACAGCCATCAATAGAAGAAGCGAGCACTTGATGAGGGTCGGAAGTCGTAGGAAGATGGCAACTGACAGGTAGCCCAGGCAGCAGGAAATGGCTACGTAGTGAGGGAGAGGGCAGAGGCGGTGGTCCGCCCAGCCTGCTGTAGCGTTGACAGGGGGACATCCAGTCTCATATCGGCATGTAAACTAAAACAAACCAAGTGGCACATTATATCAAAATTGTAAAAACTCGTTGCACGCTTTGACGGGGGGGCAAGCCCCCTGGATTCTTACTGCTTAGAGAATGCAGCTGAAATTCAAAAAACATGGAACATGCTTAAGGGTGATTCCTATTTTACGGGACAATCGCTGTCCTTCATTGATAAATAATTTTCTGTTCAACTTTTTCCGAAAATTATTTTTGTAGATTTTATGTGGTAACATGGCTGTCATAAAGTTCGGCTACTCTTCATTGTACATGCCGGTAATTGATCGAAATGTACCTCTAATCTCATTGTCATGGTCTGTCCATGAGTCAGAATTTGAACTGAATCCGCAATTTTATCCGCTCAAAGTACGTTTTACCAGAAATATTTTAACTAGTATTTTTTTATAATAATTATAAACCCTTCCCTTTGACGAAACACCATGCTTCCGCCATTTCTATACAGCTGGGGCTCAAAAATGAAGTTAGCCGTTTGTAAAACAGCTGTGTACGTTTCATACTTCTCACTGTTATGTGTTTGAAAATCACTCTTAATCAATGTTATTGATTCTTTTAGCATTCATTTTGGGATAGAGATGTAAAAACTCTATTTAATGCAAGTTTCATTTCTATAAGTGTTCATTAGACTCCTAATTGCAGAAGGTTAATGTTGATTTCTCATTGTCGTGGCAATTTCAAGCTTCATTGAGAATAATAGTATGTAATAGATTATGAGCCATTTCGACGGAGAGGACAATTAAGGGAGGGATATCGATTGTGAAAATTGAGAATGATCGAGTTCAACAGCTTTGCAGATATATCGGCAAAAAACCATTAGATACTTACTACATTGACTTGAGCTACTGTATATATGAGAATGATGGTGAATATGGTGATAGCTAATCGGAGGACAAAACTCTGAGAGATGTCCCATATGATCCACCGCAGTCTGACAGCGAGTAGCAACATTAGCACCACCTGCAAAAGTACACAAATTACAATAATTACGTGCAATATTAATTTGGCAATCTGAGATAGCTCTAATCAGATATAAACCTACTTAACTTGTTAAAACGAGAATTTAGGAATAGGTTGACATCATTGAAAAATGAAGATTTGATTGGTTTCTCATCTACAAATTTTTACGCTTAGAGAATCAGAAAACTCCTTACTGATATCCAGATGAATGCCGTTAAAAACAACAGGAGAAGAATAATAGTGCGAGGCAAAATAGCCGCCTGTAGTCCTCCGATCAACAATAGAAGAATGAGACTGCAAGCGAGAGATGTGCTGTACCCGACGTCAATGTCACCTTGGTACTGAAATAAACAAATCACAGTGTTAATCAAAATATTATTTACGGTTATCAAACACTGTTCAGACATATAGTGTTAGAAACAATTAAAAGGATTACTTATTCGATCAACTACTGCAATCGTTGGTTCTTTCTTGTTCTTCCACAGCCAAAGTGGGATACAACTCAGTCATGAGGAAAGAGATTTCGATCTAAATTTTTCTGCTTTTAGCGCGTTATCCCGTGTAAAATAAAAACATTTTACAAAGTAAATTCAATAGTTCAATATTACATACATACAAGTCAATGACACGACATCATTGACTTATCAAACTATAACTATGAACCGACTACATATAAATCAAAATTTATATTTGTATGACACACAACGTACCTACGAGGGTTGTTCGAAAAGTAAGAGTACTCGATTTTTCCAGACTTTGGTATCATAGGCATACATCTAAGTTATTTTTCCACGTAATCGCCTTCTCGATCAATGCATTTTGCGACCGTGAAATGAGCTTTGTAATGCCCTCGTCATAAAAACTTCCCGCCACCTCCTTGCTCCAATTTATGACAGCTTTTTGAACCTCCTGGTCGGTTGAAAAATGTTTCCCACCAAGGTGCATCTTCAGAGAAGTGAACAGATGGTACCAAGTAGGGGGAGTAAGGGGGGTGGTCTAAAATGTTCCAACCAGAGAAGTCCAAAAGAGCCTTGGTGAGGTTTGCCGTGTGCGGTCGCGCGTTGTCATGCAAAAAACAGACTCCCTTCGTCAGCATCCCTCTTCGTTTGTCCTTCCTTCCTTAAACTCACGGCACCACTTGTAAACATTAGTTCCGTTCATGACACCTTCACCATAAACTTTGATGCGCGAAAAAATTTCGAGAGGCGTTCTTCCTTCCGCAACGAGGAAACGGATAATGGTGCGCACCTCGCATTTGGCGGGATTTTGAATTGGCATTGTTCAAGCAAACGCTCACCAACACCATATGTTTTCCATACTAGCGAGGTGGTTGACCTCTCAATTTCTTCAGGAGATGCCCCCCTACAACGCAGTGCAGCCAACTCAGGGTGACCGAAAAAAATTGCCCCATCCCGTGAGAGCACTAGTACTCTTACTTTCCGAGCAACCCTCGTATTTCAAGTCAGATATCTTGTAGGGGAATGATTTATGAGCGACGCCAACCCACTCTAGTTGCAATTGTTGGAACTAAATAGTCTAAGATTTTGTGCAGTAAATTTTCTTTTTCCGTTGTAAAAGTTAACAAGTGCTACCTATTTGTTGCAGTGTTGTGATGCAACTTTTTTGAGAAGGTAATAACTCGATTTTGAATGAAAATGGTCTTTAGTACCTTTTGGAAACAAGTTCAATTTATCGAACAAATATTATAACTATAAACTATTTACCTTGTTGAATCTTACAGCTGTCGATTATGTTATGCCATCGTGCACTCATATGATATTACACAATATTTTCCTTGACTATGACCCCAAGTAGACTATTGTCTCTAAATATTGAACAACTCAATGCGATTATCTTTTCCTTAAATCTTGCCAATTTTACAACGCATACCTTCAGAGAAGATTGTTAGAAGGAGGCAAGTCACCTGATTTTCTTTGGAGGAATCTTTGAACGCCAAACTGAAAAGATTGACGTGTTCGGATTTCTCCCTGTCCACTGATCTGGCCTCTATAGCTTGAGACAGATATTTGTTAACACGGTTTTGAGGCTGGTGATAGACTGAAGAGTGTCTTTTCTTGAATGGCCGCTTAAATTTGTCAGTCACTTTATTCTGGAAGTAAAAATGTAAAACCACAGAAATCAACAGCTTGGCAACTTAAAAACAATGATAAATAGTAATATAAACAATTAATAATTATTCAATATCTGTATTTTATTGAAAAGCATGATATTTATTTTAATGTAGTTAGTACGTGTCTAAGAAGTAAGTGGAAAGTCGTTATGATGTTATGAAGACGAGTTTCAACGTCCGATTAGTTAAATTTGACACTCACAAAGCAAGCTGATTAGTACAACAAACAAGAACTTCTACGACAATAGAATTGACGGGAACACAAAAGACTCACAAAACTAAGACAGCAAAGACAAACAGGACAACAGTCACAACGTACGCCACGTTACTAAGTATACCAAGTAGTTGGCGAATCGTAGGAAGGGCTAAGGGGCATGTATGGTTGACATTTCATGATACAATTAAACGATGTGTACATAAAATTTGGGGGAGGAAATACAAATTCAGCGACAGGAACTAACTTTATAGAGCGACCTGTAAAATATAATTTCTCCATCAAGTCCACACATCACCGTCTTTAGGATTTGGTTGTACATCAAACACCAACCAAAAAGATAATGAGAGAACATCACTGGTGTAACATCAAACATAACTTATTTAATAACCTTAAAATGTATTTCGAATGCGATTTTAAGAGAATAACGTTTTAAGATTGATTATCAAATCAAATTTATTATTCCTAATGCGTTGATCAGCCTGGAACGACATTTCATCCGTAAAATTCAAGTATGTCTGTCTGTTTACTGTAAATACAGACCATAATTATAATCCAGCAGGAAATATTGGGGACGTAATGTAAATGTTAGTACAATATAACTCTTTTTATAGTTTTGGAGGCTCAATTGCAGAACAACATCAAAATAAAACTCAAAATTCACAAACTGGCAAACAAATTCAAATGTGTGGCTTTTTATATGGATTCGACAATGCAACAACAGATATTTCTGTGGTAACATCATTTTCATGTTTAATTTGGCATCGGGAGATGTATAGCTTTTCCAAGTCGAATCGAGAATTTTCCAAGTCGAATTGAGAATTTTCCAAACCAAATTGAGATTTTTCCAAACCAATTTGAGATTTTTCCAAATCAATTTGAGATTTTTCCAAATCAATTTGAGAATTTTCCAATCTAAGAAACTTTCACTAGTACTAAAAAGGAAGAGGGAGTTTTCCAAACCGAATTGACAATTTTTTAAAGGCAATCCAAGACTTTTATTTAAAACAAATTAGTGAAGCAAAATAAAAGAATAGCACTTTATGAAAAAATTAACATTGAAATCAGAAAGACAAAATGAACGAAGAATACTTCATAAAAATTACGGTCTTGTTAAGAACAGAAAAAATCGAGGCCACTCCGCATTTTTGATTTTGTTGACTTCAATAGACCAGCCAAACGCAGATTCTTCTTATTTTGATCACTAATTTTGTTTTCAATAAAAGTCTTGGATTGCCCTAAAAAATTGTCAATTCGGTTTGGAAAACTTTTCTCTTCGTTTTTAGCAGTGAAAGTTTCTTAGATTGGAAAATTCTCAAATTGATTTGGAAAATTCTCAAATTGATTTGGAAAATTCTCAAATTGGTTTGGAAAAATCTCAATTTGGTTTGGAAAATTCTCAATTCGATTTGGAAAATTCTCAATTCGACTTGGAAAAGCTATATTAAAATTGAATGAATGAGGAGTATTCCGATCGAAATAGGTACCTGAGGGTACGGGTTGGACGGCGACCAATTTTAACGACCGGTATTCATAGTCAACGTGGGTATACAATCAACAATTTTTGGTTAGGCACCCGATCTCACACGTTCAAATTATCTCCACACATTATTACAATTCTCTCTACCTGCTAAGAAAACTAGAAGCGTGATATTTCAAGAATTAAGATCAAACAAAAAATAATAATAATTGCAAATCACTGGTTTTAAGACGTAACACAATTCACTAATTGCAATTATAGTTATTAAAAAAGAAACAGTGGTTTCCAGTGTAATTTATAATTACGAAAAAAAAAGATTGTGTGAAATTTAGGACGAGAAAAAATGTAAATACGAAAATTGAACTCGGTTAAGATACAATAAATAACCAAAATGTAAATTGTATTAAGACAACGTAAAATTTTCTGAAGGTTTCAGGTACCTTAGTAGATGTATTGCGGATATTGAGATCAGCGGGGTTGAACGGGCGTGCACCAGGTTCCGCATGAAGAGCACGTTGGAGGTCCAAAACCTGAGAGAGCCCCAGCTTATTCATTAATCAAAGGTACTGGCTAACATATTTTGAAAAATGAGAGTTGAATTAAGAGGGCGAGGGATTTGTGTCATGACAAAAATTATTCATACGCTACGTGCGTTTACGAGCAGACTGTTCTGTCACAAGGCGGATCGGAATGTAAAATAGTCTTGAAGAAGGGAGATGCAGGAAAACAAGACGAATAATGAGACAAGAAAGGGGGATCGGGAACGAAAAGTACGAAAGTGGTTCTCTTCTAGGACAGCCACAAATTAGTGGGCAAATACGATAAGATCTAGCTTGTAAAAAGAAGAATGGGTAAATTTAACACGAGATGTTATAACGCCATTATATTTGCCAGCTGGAAAGGTGAAGCTATTATGCAATAAATACTTCAAAACTTTTTGTAGCCTGAATAAAACTGTAGCATGAAAATGATAAGTCCCAAGAATACAATTTTTCTTTATCGACAATTCAGATGTTAGAAAACACATCTTTGGAGGCTCGTAAACCTGAAAGAATTATTACTCAATCTATTGAAATAAAAAATAAGATAAGTGGATAAAATTAAATAAAGATGCCAGCATGAAGTAAAGCTCCAAAGGAAACCACTTGACTGGTGCAAATGATGTGGAATCCAATTCGGATCCACCAATTACACAATGTGATCCCACAAACAAAGCTCACGTTTCAGGGAAATCAATCAGGGGGATCCATTATGGCTTGCAGGTGATTGGCGCTTGCCAAGGAAGGAACACCCATTTTGTAAAGGTGGTACCTTAGAGGACAGTGGCCAGTGAGGAGTCCCACAAGTTTGCGAAGGTCTGTACGCCTCAGTGACAATAGGGAATGTGCGCGTTTCTTTGAGATTGTAAGAAACCGCTTGGTTTGTCTCTGCTTAGGAGTGTCTTGCCAATATGTTGTTCGAGTCTTGTCCTCCCATTTCTGGACCTGTTGAGTTATATAACTCTTGGTAACCCCTAGCTGCGGTTTGGGTCCAATTGGGCTGGACTCTGATCCCTTTTTGGCTAGTCGATCAGCTTCTTCGTTGCCTTCTATTCCCTCATGACCTGGTACCCAAAGCAACGTTAATTTGTTGCCGTGGGCTGCAGTCTTGAGTGAGGTGAGGCAACTCCAGGTCAGCTTTGATGTTGTTGAGAAGGCAGAAATGGCCTTTAATGCTGCCTGGCTGTCTGATAGTATGTAAATTCTCGCACCTTTGAGTCGTTTCCTGGCAATCTCTTGTGCACATATTTCTATAGCATGGGTTTCTGCCAGGTAAATGGTGGCTACATTGCCCAGAGGTTTGGAAAGGGCAAAGTTTGGGCCCCTGATCCCCAGTCCCGCTGCACCATTCATCACAGACCCATTCGTGTACCACACTAGTGAACACGGTGAAGTAGGTACCTACTCGTAATGGAACCCAAAATCCAAGGGTCCATTTTTGATGCATCGCGACCAGGTCTTCAGAAGGAAGATGGATTGACTAGCAATTGGAACTACTTGCTAGACGAAAGAGTTAACGCAGCTAAAACATGAAGAAGGGTATGAACACCATGATTCACACCCCTAAAACAAAACCTCTAAATTTGATGTACTAGACTTAAAACCGATGTTTTGCGATTTGCACGCCTACTGTTGGAAAATAAGCTCTTCATTAAAAATTATCATCCATTGAAACACTCATTCCAAAGTAATCGGGCGATACATTTCACGAGAATATTGTGGAATAACAATCAATATGCCTATCTATGTAGGTTTTTAATCACATTTTATATCTCAAACATAATTTATGTGAATAAATATTACGCAAATAAACACTTGCGTTTCGTTATTGAACATAAAACGAAATATTCATCCACGACACATCCCTCTTCCTTGAATTTACAAACAAACAAAATACAGTTATTGGGAAAGTTCGAAAAAAAGTCGTAATGTTCGAACAAAGATGCAAAATTAGCCATACAAAGCCTAGGGAAGAAAATGGCAATCAACACGTAAAATTGTCAGAAATTCAAAACCAGAACTACTGAACACTGAAAATTGATAAAATGAAAACAAATTCTACGATGGTTAAAAACCGAACACAAAAATAAAACGAATAACTCAATAGTAAATTAACAAAAAGTGCGATATCGTTAGCAAATGGTGAACTACTGTGTTTCAAAAGTAAAACTCGTAATCGATTTCACAATTTTAGGTAGTTGAACATAAATTATCACATAAAAAACTTACACTGCATCAGTTATTATTATAACGGCGCATAGGTCAGGAATATTTCCACTAGTAGGTGTAATTTTAAAAGTGTAGCCAAACTGTGTAGATATAACCAACATAAAATACTAGATGAAAACAAGAGTGATGGAATGGTTACAACCGAAAACTGATAAGCCCGCCAAATAAATTCAAATATAAATCGTGATAAAACAAAAGTGATGGGGCGAATGATAATTGAATTGTATGGTGATGAAAGGGAATTATGCAGGAAACAAACATACTTTACTGTAGTTGTGATCAAGGAAATTTCCTCTGAGGTAGTAGTCACTTACCGCATCCTAGAAAAATACAAAATCAAACAAAACCAAAAGAAAACAAATGGAGGACAGATGACAAAGCGAGGGGTGTGGTAAAAATAACGCTGAAAACACGTTTGAACGTCCAACAAAATCATGCAACAAATAAATTAAATAGAACCCCCCTCAATATTGATATATGTACATCTGCGATTATGAGAGTTCATGATTATTGAATAATGATCGTTATATCACAACATTCAGGCCCATTTCAAAACGAAGGAACTTTTGCCAGCTATCTCAAGCTTGTTCAAATCATTAATATTGGCTAAATTCTCTAATAAATTGAGTTTTTGAATTATCTTTGATTACTAGAATACCAGTGTATTTATATGGAAAAACGATACTGAGAAGCTTGTGCATGGTTTTCAACCTCATCAATTAATGAAGAAAAGTGCAAGCCTGATTTACGAAGTGTGCTGCATGAAATAAAAGCTGCAAACGCAATAATACAAGTATTGGCTGACGGTATCATTCTGCATACGACATTTTTATGGCTGGCGGTGCGTCGCCCTACCACGATTGTGTTGTGGAAAGTACACAAAGTACAGACGGCAGCTATAAATGCCGATTAAAGAATTTATCGACACCAAAATTCCGTGAGAGGAGAAGCGAAATGTTAAACACAAAAGAAAAACTCGTTACGTCATAATCAAACACTTCACACAGGCAGGAACCTGTGTAGATAGAGTGAACACAAAAGAGAGTGCACACAAAATTCAAGAAAAAATCAACTTATGAGTAATGTTTTGATGATTTACTTCCACAATTTTTATATTAATTAATCAGCGTCAAGTAGTAACTATTCGCTAACAAAATTAAGGCGAATGACATAATTTCGAGCCAGAAGTCGAAATTCACAAACTTTTTAAAACTAAAAGTTCCACGACACACAAATCAAAATTTTTATTGAAACCAACTCCATTATGTTCCTTTAAACATTGAATAAAAATGTATGAAGTATAGTAAAAACGTTCTCATCGATTTGCCAGACTCCATGGAATGACATGGAAAAGAAAGTAAGATAATTACGATCAAAGGACACAACAAGTTTCATAAAAGCTGTTCACAACCATGCTTCACTCCAAACAAATGCGACATCACAGCATGCATAGAAAATAAAAAAAAAGTCGTACGGAACCACAAGGATTCCCATATTTTAGTAAGAGTTATTAGAAGTCTTGTGGAGATCATTTTACGAGAGTACGAGACATGACATATGAATGAATCATCAGAACTTGACAAAAGCATGGTGATGACACTTTCAACGACAGGTAAGGGCCTAATGCTCTCGTCTATCTGATTCGTGTCTAAGTTTTACACTTTACACTTCTTATTTAAATTAAGGTACGTTACCTTTTCCAGGAGAAAGCATTATTTTCTACCTAGAAACATCTTCAAAACACGTTGACCAGGCTCAAAAAATTACACTGCAGTTACAGGTATGTACCATTAAGAACATAATAGGTTCACGTAACTTTCAATGAATATCCACGAGAAATTGAATCTTTTAAAGTGAAAAAAGTTCTAATGTTTGAGAGAATGTAATGAATTATATATAAAATATGCGCAACGGCTTTCCGTTTTTTTTTTGTATTTTTCTAGGTATATTTGTATTTTTCTAGGGATGTTTGCATTTTTCAAGAGATATTCCATTTTTCCAGATCTCAACCTTGTTTACTGACTGCAATACTTTTCAACTAGTCCTAAATTTCAAACTTTTTCTGTGGCTAGTGAATATTTGATAAGAACATTAGGTACTTGGAATTTTGTACTTTGAACAAATAAAAGTGTTTTATTGCGTTTGGTAACTTCTTCGTTATTTAAAAGAAATTATTTTAGCCCTTTTACTCCACTTCGAAAATGTGGTCACATGTGCCCCATACTGTGGTCATAACTACCCCAGATATGGGGCACCCATGAATAAAGTTAATCATTGAAAAAAACAACTGAATAAGTGCTTTTTGTTCGACTTTTTCTTTAGCTGAATCAGGCTTCTGCTGGGAAAAATGTCATAGTTCTTGGAGAGCTTTTTAAAATTCCTGTAAATTCAGTTGTCTGCCAGTAATTGAAGGATTTCTGGCAAATGGTCACAACTGCCCCACCTTCCCCTACCTAGGGGATTCCAATTCTACAAGGTGAGTCAGTTCGTAATTATGTAATACGAACAGTGATTTTACAAGATATGGTTCATCTTGAGAGAACTGTGCGACGTCAAAGTTGACACATGAAAAGGGACCAAGTTCAGATGTAATTTTTCGGTAGAATGGTTTCCAATAGAGGTGGGTAGTGAGTGAGTGACCTTGCCTCAGAGAACTTCTCTTTCAAGTGAACTTGTCCCTGCGGAGGGAAGACCTGCAGTTCATCAAGACGTTTGGGACAGCATGGCTCCTCGCGGCCAACATTCGAACTACTCAGACGGTCGCAAACTTTGTGGCAAGTGAAGTTCGAGACCTGCAGGTCGCCAGAGACTCGCTGAGGAGTCTAGGCTCAAGATAACCGTTCACTCTCCCCACCTAACAACCTGGACAGGTCGCCGTTCCTTTACAGCAGATTCTACTATTCAAATAAAATTAATTCACGAGGACTCGGAAAATGACTTCGTTTTGGTACCTATCATTGTTTTACTCAGAGGTACTCATGTGAGGAGTACAGTAGACGTCTGCCATCTACCGAACCCTGACTGTACACGAAGATAGTAGAGGTCCCATTCATTCAAAAAGTGAATTGCGGAGCAACTGGAGGTTGCATTAATCCACGGAGTGAACTGGTGAACTTCTCCCACTGACCTAGTCTCTGGACTGAGTGACCTGCAGGTCGTCTACTCCCTCAGGTGACCTAGGTTTACACACCTCTAGTTTCCAAGAGTTTCAAGTATCGAAACCAAACAGATGAAACACTCACCTTGCGAGCAGTGGAAGCTTTGTGGTCCGCTGGAGTAGCCATATTGCTGAAGGGAACCTCCATGGAGTATTTGATCGAATGGAGCAGTTGAACCACGACGTTGGAGACGTTTTTGAAAGATAGTTTTCTTCTCTGGGCACCAAGAGCTGACCTGACTTGAAGTGTGTTGAACAGTAAAGGCTGGAAAAAAAAATCGTAAATGCAATGAAATGTGTGAATTGTAAGCTTTGAACTATCAAATATCATGTACAACTGTACATTCTTCATTATAATAATCTCTGCATCAGCTGCAAGGTCTCGTAGAATAACTTATATTACGTGCCAGCAATCTATAGGGTGGGGGAGACCAAGTGAGCACATTTTAAATTGTTGCCTACCGTTTATTTTTCGAGATATAAGTAGAAAATTATAGAATTTGTAGTAAATTTATGAAAGTTTCATGGAGAAAAAAATCATTTGCGAAAAAGAATATCTATAGGTGGTGTCCTTCCACTTTTTGGCATTATTGCAAATGTCAACTGAAGTTCTGCATATCTTCCACCATTTTATGAGGAGTCGATGTGATTTCGTCCAGAGATGAGCCTTTTGATTGATTTCCTAAATCGTTCACAAAATCGTGGTACTGAATGAAGTCCGTGGAAGAAACCATAAGTTTGTGTGGAATTTTCCACAATGCTGTAAAAAGCTTAGACGCGATATTCCGAGCGTGCTATCGTTGCTTTCAATTCTGGGGTGGTCGTTGGTTTGTCAATCTAAACTTTCCCTTTCAGATACCCCCCATAAGAAAATATCACAGGGGGTGAGATCGGGCGAGCAGGGAGGCCACAGAACATCAGCATTTCTTGAAATTACGCGCCCTGGAAATTTTGAATGAACGAGATCAAGCGAAACTTCTGCGGTATGAACTGTAATCCCATCTTGCAGAACCAAATTTTCCAATGTCCCATTCCAAGAAGGTTTCCAAGAAATTTTTGTTGCAGGTTTCCACATAGAGTCTAGCCTTTATTACGTATGGGGTAATACTACCTCACCACTTTTAATAACGATTTTGAGTGGGGTGTGAGTACTGCTGGAGCTGTCCCGCATGAATTGGGTTTATGCAACAAGCGTTATTTTAAAAGGAGTTATTGGATCTCACCATTCGCTAGTTTCTGACCTGAATAGCGCTACCTGAGTGAACACGCGCTGTATCAAAATTAGCACCACCTTAGCGTAATGTCGTTAGTAGCAATCCAACTGACTGCTATGCGTGAGGAAATAATAACAATGTATCCCTATCGTTTCTCTACTGAAAATTCATTATTAATGGATGGACGAAGATTATGCAAGTGCCTATAGTATTCACATCGATATTCAATCTTGAGACTTCCACGAAGGATTTAACTTTAACACAATTAACGACAAGTGTTTCAAATATTTGCTCGTTGGAGAAGAGCCTATCATAGCTACGAATTTTTCTTTATTTTTTATGAACCTTCTTTAGTCAACTTATCTGTAGGCACCATAACATACCTTCCGTCGTCGTGCAGGAGGAACAATGAAGTAAGTCGTAATTCCGTGATCTCTGAGGTACTGGTTCCTGGTACCACCGTGGCCTGCTTCGACTTCATATTCGCCGCCCAGATAATCAAGCGTGGCTTGAGTAATGTGAACTCTCCTGGAATTGAACAATTATTGTGCTAGCAGTAATTAAAACACAAGTTACCAATATTTTAATGCCACCAATCTAAACTTTTAGAGTAAAACGGAAGAAATTATAACGATTCCGATGATAGTCACCGTTGAGTATCAAGTTCTGTATTTGATTAATGATCTAGGTACTGGAAGACTGGGGTGACCAGTTCCCTGGTGGATCAGGAAAAAATGATGTACTTGAGGATTCTCGAATCACGCAACTTGCCGGAAACGATTTGATGGAAAAATAGCGAGAAGGTAAAGAGTGGGTAGACGTGGCCAGGTAAACTGAGGCCATATCTAAATATAACACAGAAGAAATGAGCAATCCACTCGGAGTGCAACCGGAGCTCCAACGCCTACCTCATTAATACAAGATCGGAAATTTAATGAAGTGTGGGTCCCACAAATATCTATCATGGCAGAAGCAGAAGTGTAAGGGTCAAAACTGGAACAAAAATCTTTGTTTCGAACTTTTAATTGATTCAAGACCATCACCAGGGCTCAAGGATGTTCTATAGTGTCAGGACATTAAACACTGTCATTGAAGGTGGCATTCAACTCATAACAGGGCTGCTGACCGCAGTTGAGGACAAATACAAATAATGGACAACAAAGGGGCTTAAAAATGTGATAGAAACTAATACACACTATTAACTAGTTTCAACTTTTGGGATCGTATCTAGTGTCCTGACCCTTAGAACATCCTTGCTTGAAACAAACCAGAAGCTCAGCAACAAGGACTTCTCTTCCAGATTTGATCCTTACCCTGTACTTTTGATCTAACTGGACGATATGCAATCTAATGTATCAACAAGTATCTTTATTTTTTGGGTTTTTGTCATGAAGGAACGTTTTTAATTTCATGTTCAGAATACTCACCCTGCTTCTCCACCGGCTTCCATATTGTTAGCTAACGTTACGTCGTTTGACCAGACATCATACTGCCACTTGCGAAGTCCAAGGACCCCACACAGCACCCGACCGCTGTGAATGCCGACCCTCATATTCAGATGTACGTCAGTCGCTTCCACCACAGATCTGGAAGCAACAATGAATTCAGAAAGCTAAAATTGTGATCAGAGCATTTGAATCGGATTACGTTTTAGGAAATAAAACTATTAAGGTTACCTCTACGAACGAATTAAAATTAACTTACGCAATGGCATCAATCATATCCAACCCCATTTCGACAGTACACTTGGCATGATCCGATCTGGGTTCAGGAAGACCAGAGACGCAGTAATAACAGTCACCAAGAATTTTAATCCTCAGACAGTGGTTGTCCTGTGAAATGTAAATTTTGGTCATCAATGTTTATGCAGTATTAAGAGCGTAATGCATAACACATGCTAACGAATCAAAGAGGGCGAATACATTTAAGAATATTTAATTAGTAAGCTGAGATTTTAGCAGGGTGATGCAGACAAAGAGAAGTCCGATCTCTGCTCTATATGTTTTTCCAGTTTACATTACCGATTCAACTCTTAACACTAATCAAAGGAGCTGATGAATCAACGGATTACTTCATTACCCATTGCTCTACTCTTCTCAAGACTTTAAATAAATTTACCTTTGATTAAAGACCAAGAAAATAAAAGTAATGTTATTGGTTTCATACTTGAGATATTCATAGCAGTTTGCGTTAAGTTAAGTTTCAATCTTGACGGTCCTTGTCAAGATTGGAAGCAGCCTAAATTCCTGCCAATTGTGCTCGCTATCTAACTCACCTCGAGATCTCGATAATTTTGATTACTTCACCCCGGTCATTTTTTAATAGGTGCACCCTTGCTTCAATGTCCAGAAGGAGAAGTTTCAGAGGTGTCTTCTAATAGACTGTCTAGGAGTCAGCTACTCAAACAAATCTCCCTGTCTTTCTGGCAAAGGTGGAGTGCCGAATATTTACATACCCAGATACAGAGACCCAAGTGGCACAAGCAAGCGCCACTGGTACAGTGGCTTTGAAAGTAGGGGATATCGTTCTATATCACAAGCAGGGTGTTCAACCATCCCAGTGGCCTCTGGGTATAGTCCCTGACGTTTTGCCAGGAGCAGATGGTGTGGTGCGTGTTGTACGCATTCGGACCTCTTCAGGACTCAGCTGAGGTCCACTAGCAAGGTGATTGCTCTCCATTTGTAAGGTGATAGAAAGGTATAGATTTCCATTGAGTTGAATGCATACATTCATGGGAACGAGCAATGAATGATCAATGCCAATGCACTCTACTAGCAATTTTTGGAACTAAACAGTATAACTCTCCAGCAGCAGATTAGTTGACTGTAATCGATCACCTGACTGAATAGATCACATGACTGCGTTGTTGCCCTCCCTCCCACCCTAATTTGGGACACACACCATACTGGTTACATGTCAGATATATTGTACGGGTGCGAGCAATGAATGATCAATGCCAATGCACTCTACTAGCAATTTTTGGAACTAAACAGTATAACTCTCTAGTATAATTCATCTAGCTAGGCGATGTATTCAAGAATCAGGGTGGGCCAACTAACCATGACCATCACACCACTCCCAGGGCTCTGAGAAATGATGGGAGGGGAGGAGGCTAGATGGAGGAATGACTCCTATTCATGGGGGAAGGGGGTTTGCAATAAGGAGGGCAGGGGTATGACAGTTAATAAATTGATCATAATTAATGGCGAATAGCCTAGAGGGAAATGCGAGTGAATTGGGGTGACAGGACTGTTAGTAATGAAAGAGCCATTAATGGTAACCACGCTCTGCTACCATGTGAGATGATGGAATGGTATAGTTGCCCCTTCCATTGAGCTGAATGCGGCGATGCCTCTCACGCTCAGAGGAAGATACAGACGCAGGAAGGCGTCTGATTCATCTCCCAATAAAGTTATTCCACTTCAGTATTTTATTTAATTCATTTATATGCTTTTCGAATTTTGCGGTAGTTTTATTAATTTTCTTTGTCCATTTACCTTCTTTTTTTTCATGGAACAACACCTTTCCCGCCAAGTTGTAGGTTGAATTTGGTCTATTTATCACTTTCTTCCAAAATTAATATTTTAGGGGTACGTTGGATTAATACTTGAGATATTCATAGTAGTTTGCCCTTAGGTAGGTTTACGTCGTCTTTCCGTACCTATCAGTTCGGTTCGTCCCTTTCAATCTCACCTACACCCACCAGTCTCGTCGTTGACGATATCATCTCTGTTTTTTTTTCAACTGCGAGAATCAAGTTGGTCAGTGCCTTTTATGAGCCGTTATCACCCGGAACCCTTTCGGAGGACGTACCGCCCCTTTTCGACTCCACAGAATACCCAACCAGGATCTTTGACAACTTCAAGCAAGTACTCGGAATTAAATAGTGAATGGTCCCTTCCCTCCGTTACCTCTTTTTCATATATTTCAATTTTCCCGGGCTTACCTATGTGTTTTAAATTACAGTCCACCACATTTAATTAAATTTATATCGAACCAAAAAAAGGGTCTCCACCCCGTACTACTCTCTGCAAACATAATTATAATGAACAACCCCCCTCCCTCCCTACATTTCAAGACAAGTAGTTTCCAAAATGGGGAAAATCCACTGCCTGCTGTCTAGAATTTAAAAAAACCAATTCTATCATTAACAGGAAATCGGATCTCAAGACTTTCCAACCAGAAAGGTTATTTTGTTATTCAAAATTATGATACACCGAATACTGCATACCCAGTATTCTAGTACTGGTTTAGTAGCACCAATTCCTTTGTACTACGCCAAAACGAAATCCATGTTAAAGCACCACAACGAGACGATTGGCCTAGGAGTAGGAATGTTAAACACCAAGCCCCTTTCTCCAAGAATTTTCGTGTATGAATCCAATCCACCCAACTACCACCTAAGTGAATTTACAGATTTTAAAGTTTAGAAATTGAATGAGAATTAAGTAAGGTAACTCGGTATCGGATCATACATCGAAATAACTCACATTTGCCAATTGATCGAAACGGCCAAATAGTTCGTTGAGGAGTCGCACAAGCTCCTGCGCCGTACACTGCGAGGCGAGTACAGTGAAGCCAACAATATCTGCGAAGAGTATACTGCAAAGTAGAACAACAAAACTGATCAAACATTTGAATGGATAATAATAATTTAAAATAAGTAATAATAATTTACTTATTCAACCCGAAAGGCTGAATAATGCTATACAGGGTGAAGACACTCTTACTAGTTTTTGAGAACTTTATGTCCATCTGCTTGTATGAAATAATCGTATGTATACGGTGGAGAGAGTACGTAGCTCAGGGAATGACATTAAACAATCATCATTCAATTTGATTTGAAGAATTCCAATTTGATGAATGAAGCCCGACCGTTGAGCGTCATTCACGAATAATAAACATAAATAATGAAAACTAATTCACGTTAATAATAAGCGTTAATATTATCCTTCAAATATACACCGATTTCTAGTAAATTGGGCGCAGTCAGTTCAGATTAATAAATTTTTCACGCGCAGCTAATGGTTCCACCACCATGACCCATCGCAAATGTCCTGCTAACATTTAACCGGCTCAGTTTCCTAAAAATTGCAATAAAAACTGAGTAAGATAGAACGTTGTCTATATTTCCACGAAAGTAAAGAGTTACACTGTTAAATCGATTTCGACGGGTAGGTCATCATCACTAACAAACATGAACTGAAGGTACATCACAGAAAGCACATCTTAGATAGGATCAAGTGGAAGGAGATGGAATCCTATTGGCTCAGGGAAGTGAAAGGGGCGGGGAGGACCAACCAATGCCACTCAAGGCTTACAAAGTGAAAGGGGGCACAAACTGTAACATTATGGAGAGGGGGAGCCAAACTTATTGCAAGAATGAACCCAATAATGGTGAACAATTTTGAGGAATAACGTCATTTAAACATTTTTCTCACCTATTAACTGTGTAACTCTTTACTTTCGTGGAAATATAGGCAACGTTCCATCTTACTCCGTTTTCATTGAAATGGGTTTCTACAATTCCGTCGCGAGTGACTTAGTCTTTAAAAATTTCACATAATTAACAGAATATTATAAGTTGTTTCGCATCTGCCTACAGATTCGAAGTTTTCAAATGAAGGGCTTATCATCATAGTTTATGACATTGCTATGCCATTAATAAACTTTGAGATTAATTTTCAACCATGTACAATCCAATTTCGAGGGTGTTGAGGTCATTACAGAATAAGAAATGTATGGTTAATACAGGGGTGCCCCCTCCTCCCAACTTAGAACCAGCTCCCATGTAAGATAGAACCCCCTCCCCAAAACAAAAATGTGAAAATTATTCGTAAGCACCCCTTATTTTATTTAAAACTAAAAGAAGATTTATATAGGTATCGAGAAAATTCAAACCGAGTCGGTAATAGACAAAACGGACAATATTCGAGCACTGTCAATGTCATTTATGCATTTCAGATGGAAAAACAAACCATATTTAAATTATTTACTAGGTTCATTATTATTTAAGTTCTATCTAGTGATGTTATATTATATATTTTTGAATGTCACCTTAAATCAACTCTACCCCCCCAAAATTTGTTAGAACCCCCCCAAGAATTTCAATGATGCAGTCTGCGTCATAACCCCCCCCTGTGGGCACCCCTGGTTAATAGAATTCCCAA
Organism: Creontiades dilutus; assembly: GCA_031894815.1. NCBI lineage: Eukaryota > Metazoa > Arthropoda > Insecta > Hemiptera > Miridae > Creontiades > Creontiades dilutus. Next base: position 207,673 of record JAVIWC010007073.1, on the reverse strand, counting down.
TAGCGGAAGCGCACACGTTTCTAATCGTCCAACGGCATAACCCACACAAATAATTGTTGAATAGCCCCGAACGAATCAATCAGATGAATTATTCACAAACGAATCGCTCGAGACATGAAAGAATTAGACGAAACTGTATATTTATCAACTCTAGTTTAGGGCGTTAACATTTGGGCTAAGAGCGGTCGAGACGTCGTAGATGGAAGGATAACGCACGTGAAACCAGAAATATCGAGTTACTTCGTTACTCACCTAACATTTTCGTGCCTCTGAATGTAGATCTTGTGAAATTGTCCCTCGACGGGGGACATGATGTCAGCCTTCATTTCCATAGCAACGTGTTGCGGGAGCACCGACAAAAGCAGTCTTTCCTGAAATGTTGAGGTAACGGTCATGTTTTAGAGTTAATTGTAACGCAAACAGGCAGGCCCCTACCAAACAATCTCACAAAAACAGCTATTATGACTTAATCTGGAATGTGACGTCGCATGTATTCGAATTTGGCTAACTCCCACCTCAAGGCATACTCACACAAAGGTGCATACTCTTCCTAATTCGAGGCAGAGGTGAGAATCATGGTAAATTAGCCATATTGAAAACGTGAAGAAGGATATACAGGGTGTTTGGTGGAAGATGCCAGAAAAATTGGGGGGGTGTTACTAGACCTCAAACCCGAAAAAAATAGCTATACGAAACCATGTCCGATTCTCAACCATAGTGACCTTATTTCAAATTTTGCGTTTTTCTCAGTGAAACGTGAATTGTCGCAGTAAAATCATCATATCTCCAGAACCATTTGAGTTTCAAAAAAACTTAAAAAACGCTGCAAATTCTTTCACTGGGGTTTATTATTCACTTGGCTTGCGTTCATGATTTGAATTTCTACTAAGCTTTGGAGTGTGCCTGTTTCACAGGCGATAGAGTGATTATTGAATTTCAGGAGGCACACAAATATGATCAACTGAACAATCCAAATTGGTATTTTGGTTGAGAACAGATTAACGTGCAGTATGCATATCTCCTGAAATTCAATAATCGCTCTATCACCTGTGAAACACGCACACTCCAAAGCTTAGTAGAAATTCAAATCATGAACGCAAGCCAATTGAATAATAAACCCCAGTGAAAGAATTTGCAGCGTTTTTAGAAGAAACTCAATACACTTCAAGTTGAGAAATCGAGAAAAACTGTTAGGGTTCCTTCAACTATTTCTGAGATCATTAACTTATGGAAATGAATAAATTCAAAAAGAATCAATTATAACAAAAAAGTTTTGTTACATCACGAATTTTCCAAATTTGTGGCAAATTTGAAATATCGCCGAGTTGTCTAAATCAATAAAACACTCAGGACAACGTAGTTTTTAGATTCTTCCAACATAACCCTTTCACCTCGCCTAGATAATTGGTCCCTTCCCTTCCCATTAAATGTTAATAGGACCTCAGGTTCGGTGTTTTACGATTAAGTTCCTAAGTAATTAAACTCTCTATACCCACAACAAAAAATCTCATACTAATTGACATTAATGATTAAGACATCTGCGAAGAACATAAAATGTAGGAAGTAGGAAAACTTACTGTTTTTATTGATTTCATCGAAAAAAAGATTATCCGTTTCACCGAAGTAGTGTTGAATTATTATTTTCTTATGCCAATGCATGAAACTTATACGAATAGAAATCAATTTTTAATAGTGTAGTGATTAATATACAACTAATTCAATCTGTTCACTAAAAGTATCTATCTAATTATCATTGCTTACGAGTTTCTCGTTTTCGTCTTCCATCTCAAGACGTGCGGCGATACAGTTTCTGGTATCGAGGAACGCTCTTCGTTGCGCGTGTTCCATCAGCGAGTGAAGCAGCAGACCGACCACGTTGATGCAACTGAACACGATCAAATTGGCAGCGACCTGAACAGAAAAATTGAAATTGCCATAATTATTTGGATATTAGGGCATATGACTGTATGTTAGTTCTATTAATATGTGGTGGACTCGAATTGCATAATAGCCCAAAGGCAGAAGTCACAGACCCTGAATAGCAATTTTTTAACATGGAACATGTTTTTAGCCGGGCCTATCTAGTAAAAAAGCGTTATACAGAAACCGTTATACAGAAAGTGTCACGAAATTGTTCTGATAGTTTTCACGTACAACCGAGCTGTTTCTAGGGAAATGAAAGTTGTTCAATTTTCGACGGACGAAAATCGTTCTCCATTCGTTGGAAAGCTCTCGATTTATCACGCAGGCCTTGCGTACTTGTTGTTGGTATTTATGTCGTGATTTAATTTTATGTATGTTATTATATAGATGTAGTAAACAATGCCGCTTGTTTTCTCATTGTCACTTGGTTGTCATGTTGGTTAGAGTAGACGCTCACCGGAATAGAAAAATACCTACATCATATAAGTTATCCTGACTTCGACATACAATAAAATTCTTTTTCTTCGAACAGATCATTGTTTTTACAGCAACATAAAGAGAAAGAGGAACGAGTTGAAGCTAAAAACATGTTCCATGTATTGTGATGTTAGCCACTAAGGCTCAATTTCTTCGAGTGACATTAGCTTTAGGCAACAGCCATGAAGAATTTTCTTGATAATTAATCATCATTTCCATAAATACATTAAACATAATACATTATAAGGTGCTTAATTAAATATTATTGTATAATGGAATTGCGTCAAATTTTGAATTAAATTTTCACTTGCACATTTTGAATAAATTAAATTCACAAGAAATTCCGTATTCAAATACTGCTAAATATCTGGGCATGACGCTGGATGCCAAGCTACTCAAAAACACGTCAAAAATAAAAAAGAAGAGGTCAACGCTAAGCTTAGGAAGCCGAACTGGTTGCTGGGTAGGAAATCTCAACTATCCACCCATAACAAATTGCTGTTGTATCAGCAAATGATTAAGCCCGTCTGGGCCTATGGCTGCCAACTATGGGGCTGCACGAGCGACAGTAATGTCAACACTATCCAGACACTCCAAAATAAAATATTAAGGAGTATTGTCAACGCACCCTGGTATATCAGGACAACTGATCTCCACCGCGACCTCAAAGTAGAAATGGTGAGAGACGCGATAAAAAGAATTGCAGCGGATCACGAAATTCGGCTGCACAGACACCAAAATCTCGAAATCCTGTATACCCTGGACAACAGAGAAGAGGTACGGCGACTCAAGAGGACCAAGCCGCTGGACCTAGTTGTGACCAGACGCTGATTAGTGTTTGTGACTTGTAGTGGTCTTAGATAATGAACTACTGAACCACAAAAAGTGATATCACTTCATTATAAATTAAGTTGCTAGATGGTTTGTATTATAAATCAGTTGTAACAATAATTAAAAAAAAAAAATCTTGAATAAATGCACATATAGCTTTGTATGCAGGTAGATTTTTTGAAAAGACTACTTGGTGATAGTTAGCAGGAATTCTCCTATTGTGAAGAACATATGTCCAGCATTCTTTATCTTTGGATGGCATAAGTTGGATATATCATCAGGATGTGCTCCAGGTTCACGGTTTCGACGGCACATTTGGGGCAAAGGGCCCCAGTGTTATCCTGCACGGATCTCAAGCATGAAGAGTGTAAATGTTCTTCAACAATACCTGAGAACTACCATAGTACGGCTTAAAACTATGAATCCTGCAATGGACCATAATTCCATTAGCATTCCAGCGATTCAAGTTTTCTGAAGAGACAGACGAGATCTACCTAGTAGTTACTCATAGTATCGGACGAATGCGAAGTGAAATAATACAGGTACGTATTCATTAAGGTCGAAATTATAAATATAGACGACGAATTCAGCGGAGATGTCATATTTTCTTCTCCACAAAGCTTCAATTACGGCGAGGCGGATAGTTGGCACGGGAAATTATGTACTACCAAAGGCCGTCGCTCATAATACCGCTCATTTTCTGCATCAAGATAGTTCCGACGTTGAGCTAAGACAACGCTATCGCAGGGGATAATAAGTTTTATAGCAGCAAAATGTTGAGCACCCGGCAATCAATTATAACGGAACCACATGAAGCGTAGAAGCAACACGTTTGAGACATTAAACCTGGCTAACTACGGCTGGTTGCGAGATTTAAATGATTTTGTCTAACTTTGTCGACTTTGTGGAAAACGCCGCACAGTGGGGCAAAACAGGTAAAAAACGCTGCAAATTCTTTCACTGGGGTTTATTATTCAATTGGCTTGCGTTCATGATTTGAATTTCTACTAAGCTTTGGAGTGTGCGTGTTTCACAGGTGATGGAGCGATTATTGAACTTCAGGAGGCACACAAAATGATCAACTGATCAATCCAAATAGGTATTTTCTTGAGAACAGATTTACGTGCTCTATGCATATCTCCTGAAATTCAATAATCGCTCTATCACCTGTGAAACACGCACACTCCAAAGCTTAGTAGAAATTCAAATCATGAACGCAAGCCAATTGAATAATAAACCCCAGTGAAAGAATTTTTATTTTGAATTCAATTATATTCAATATTTATTGACATCATACAAGTGAGAGTACATGTCCAAGCGTTTAAAATTCGTAAATCGTTTTACACCCCTTCCATCTTCATAAATATAAGTATTGATTACAGAGATATAATTAGTTAAACCAAAATCAATTAGCACTTATTGTAAATCATCATGTAATGACCGATCAATTAGGTCACCAAATTCTTCATTAAGAAATTTGATATTTCAGAGATTTGCATACTACAGTATTGAGACTGCAGTATTTGGAGATTAGGATATTTTTTACAGGTAAATTAGAATGATCTAAACAATGATGTTAAAAATACAGCAAAGCATTCAAGTAATGCGCTATACTCAATTATGTACACAAACATTAGCTAGCAATTTACTCGTGTGTTCGTGGCTAGTCGTGGTGACGAGTTATAACAACCCGAGTGTACAATAATACAAAGGGTGGGACATCCAGCTAATCCAGTTCGGGTTGTTTGAGTGATTGCCACTTCCTATTCATATGGACGGATCAATTGGACTTTATTGTCTTCGACAACCATTGTCACTGTTGAGGCTATTAGGGGCTGTTGGAACTCCCACTATTATCTCCCAGTGTCCTTTTCGACTTGACAATGCCCACTTTCGCAGTCTGTCTTTAGAAGCCAATTATCACCTATAGGTCCTGAACGAACGAACTAATTGAGATGACTTCACGGAGATTACACCGATGCTCGCAAACCAAAAGACGCTTCACTGGTGTTTATTATTCGATTTTATCCATTTGGTTTGCATTCATTCAATTGCAGGAGGCACACAAATAAGATCAATCCAAAAATTTATTTTGATTGAGAACCGATTTCCGTGCTCTATGCAGATCTCCTGAAATTCAATAATCGCTCTATCACCTGTGAAATACGCACACTCCAAAGCTTAGTAGAAATTCAAATCATGAATGAAGGCCAATTAAATAATAAACCCCAGTGAAAGAATTTGCAGCGTTTGGGGCAAAATTTTCATGAAACGCGATTACAATGAACACGAAACTCTATTAACATAACCTTCCTTCTAATTTGTTGAATTAGCAATGCGGAAGGGCACTTTAAATTAAGTCAGAGAGCTGGCTCAAGAATTGGGGCGTTGTCGGACCAATATGGATTTTCCCTGAAAATTTTAGATTTTTTGCTCCAGCCGTTTAGGAGAAATCATGCGTACGGCGGAAGGACGGAAATTTTTTTATTGCAGATTCGGATTCTACACCCTTTGAAACGTAAACCATGAAATTTTCAGGGGGGGTTAGAATTTTTTTTCCAGAGCGATTACAATGGTTTATTAGTGAATAATAAACCAAAATTAACTAAATACTGGATATCGCAATAGGTAAATTAAATGAGAAAATTGGCGGTAGAAGGAGACATGTAGCAACTGCCTACAGTAGGTTTTGGCTTGTATGACTGATTGCACAAAAATGTAGACTTTCATCGCTAGTTCGTTGGTGTCCAGATTTAATAAGGATATGAAGGAGTCCATTGATAGATGTTCTTTATTTAAATAGGTCATCCTCCGATTCCTAAAACATGGGCACTCGAAAATTGCGTAATTGAGTCCGTATCCAAACCATAAGACATACAATTTCCAGAGGCATCGAAGGAGACTTTTTAGCACGGCTGTAAATTGTATAAAATCCCGGGTTACTAACTCTTATTTTACACAAGAGTCTCTCATTTTGTATACCCGTTTTCAGGTTTAAATATTTTTTAATTTTTTATTTATACTTTTTTTATTTAGGCTTTTATATTTCATTATACGATGAAGTAAAAACTCTTTTCCTGTCGTTCTCCGTACACATATCAACAAACCTTTAAAAGGGAGCTCTTGGATGCTTTGAATTCTTCAAAGTCTGCTTCTGCCAAATTTCACTTCGCCCTAATTCTTCAAAGAAACATGCCATCTGGGAAGCCCAATTATGGGATATATCAGATTTTTGTCCTGACAATCCCAGTAAGCGATCAAGGCACAATCTCGGCAGGCGGTCCGACCCATCAACCCTATTTTCACCCACCAACCTAACGCTCTTGCCATCAGTAAAAAAAAAAAAAAAAAAAAAAAAAAAAAAAAATCCCTAAAACATCGATGTTTTGCACCAAAATATATCGATGTTATCCACCCATCGACACTCACCCCTAAAAGGCAGTAGACTAGGATGGTATTGCGGCTTTGAACTAGTGTTACTAGGGCTACCTTTGAATGCAGAAAGTTGTGGTAGTCACTTCAACTACAGGCAGTTTTGGAATACACTAAACTGAGAAAGGAGACCGGTTTGCTCGATTCTGCAGACGTTTTTCGATGGAGCGCGAAAAAATGTTTCAAAATACACTGCTAACTAGATTTTGCTGAAAATCTATGAGGACACTTTTGGAATCAACTTCCTCATCTTTCTTCCTCATTTGTATTTTTTGAAAGGTGGACAATTAATTGTGCATGTGTAGGCTAAATACGATATTTAATTTAATAAATAAAATATTTCGTCGGTGGTCTTCCGCCACTTCCATAAGATACTGGCATCTCGCCTCCAAGTGGCTGGTGTCATTGGTGACGTCCAGAGAGCATTTAGGCCAGCGGATGGCACGGGGGAGAACCTTACAGTTCTCCAAACTGTTATTTCGCTGGCCCGCATCAAGAAGCGGCAACTCCATCTTGCCACTCTGGCTCGTTGCTAAAGCCTTTGACACTGTTAGCCACTTTGCCCTGACCGATTGTCTTCGTCAGTCGGGGCATCTGCTCGTTTGATTGAGTATGTTGCCCGTCTGTACCACGAGGGCGTGACGGTCCTTGAGGCAAAGGCGAGATGTCAGAGGATGTTGTCATTGGGCGCGGGGTAGGGGGATCCTCTGTCGCCACTCCTCTTCAACCTGGTTGTGGATACGGCCTTGGGTAAGCTGCCAGCTGAAATAGGGTTCGATATTGCCCCTGGGGTGCGAGTAGGAGCATTGGCTTTTGCCGATGATGTCATCCTACTCGCAGAAACCCGTGAGGGCCTGCAAATCGTAACGTATTTGCTGAGCAACCAGGTGTGGTCTGGTGGTCAACCCAGCTAAGTGTGGGTCGGTCTTACCTCAGGTCGCCAGCATAAGGTGAAGGTAGTGGATGAGGAGTGTTTAGTCCATAGGGCAAACTTCCATCCCTGCCCGATCCGTGCTGGAGGTGACCTTGGGGTCGACTTCATGGGAGTTGCCACCATAGCCGCAAGCCGCGTGGACCTTGGTGGAGCACTAGCTCGAGTAACCAAGGCTCCAAAGCCACAGATTCCTGCACGAACTGCCAAAGCTAACCTATGGGCTAGTCTTTGGCAGGCTTACTGCAAGGCTGCTTGAAAACCGTGAAGTTCGCTCTGCTGTGCGCTACATGGCTAGTTTCCACCTGGTGTCCCAAGTGCCTATATCCATGCACCGAACAATTCCGGTGGGTTTGGCATTGTCTCTCAGCCAGTATCCATTATTAACGCCGCCAGCGGCTGCTAGTTGGGAGGTCGCCAGCACTGCTGCTGACCTTGATTTTGTCAGGCAGCAGCTGTTGTGGTACAATTGAGCAACACCAACTGCTCCAAAACCCAGCTCATCTGCTGAGTTTGCTGCTGCCCTGCATGATTCAGTAGATGGCAAAGAACTCCGACAGTGCTCTGAATCCCCCATTTCCTCCCAATGGGTGGAATGGGCTTCAGAGGGCATTGGGGCCCGCGACTACCGACATTTTCATGCCGTCCGGGTGGCTACACTAGCCACCGCGGTGAGGTGCTCAAGAGGTAGTCGTGGGGTAGTAGATACCCTCTGCCGTGCCTGTCGGAGTAGAAATGAAAATCTTTATCATGTGGTGCAGCAGTGTCCACGAACTCATGGTGGCCGCATACTCCGTCATGATGCGGTTGCCAAGCAGATAGCAGGTGCATTGTCATCCAGTGGCTGGGATGTTGAGAGAGAGAGACTGTATCATATGCCGAGTGACCAGGGCAAGAAGCCAGATATCGTTGCCGTTAAGCCCGACGGGTCTGCCATAATCCTGGATGTCCAGGTTGTTAGTGGCAGCGTGGACATGGAGCAGACCTGGAGGGCTAAGATAAGTAAATATGATAGAAATGACCTTCGGCAAGCGATATCTGAGCTAAAAGGAGTGGCGCCTAACAACATCAAGGTTATGGCCGCGACCGTGTCATGGCGCGGAGTGTGGTGCGGGAAAAGTGCCACGGAGTTACTCGAGCTGGGCATCTCATCCGGAGTACTTCGTGGTATCACCACCCGCGTCATCCGGGGCTCTTACTTGAACTGGTGGTCATTTTATAGGGGCACTTCCTTTCATCCCTCCCTCCCTCCCCCATCATCCTCAACTTCCCGTATCCCTAGGGCCGGCGTCGGGTAAACCTGGGCGTCCTCCCCACTTTTTTTATTTAGTTTTTCGTTTTCATATTTTAATGGCGTGCCCCCTCCGTCTTTGAGGGGAGATCTATTTAAAAAAAAAAAAAAAAAAAAAAAAAAAAAAAATATAACATTTCAAGTTGAGATTAACTAACTTCTTTACAAATTATTCATGACATGTTTGAAAGGGAAATTATACATTTTCTGTTAATTAGATTTGATAGATCTTAGAGAGCTGAGGGTTTTCTAAATAAAATTCTGCATCAAAAACCAACTTTTAGAATTAAACCTTTAAGGTCTCATTTTAACTTTCTTCTAAAGGCTTCTTTTCCAATTTCTAATTAATTTGATCGGAAATTTCGCACATTTTGTGTTATGAATTGGTTTCTACCAAATGTTGAACCTTAAATTTAACTCCTGGAAATTTTTAGAGCTAAAGAGAGTAATTGTGATTTGGAATCGTAAACAGCATGGCAAATTAGGTACGATGGTCAGAGACAGTAAAAATTAATCAGAGTTTGAGATACTCATGGTGTTTACCTTGAGTCATAATATGGGAGGCGACCTGCTCGTATCCAATCGCCAGTCAATTAAAAACCGAACGGTCGAAAATTTGCAGTTCGATTAACATCCCACGCACCAATGATTGCAGTTGCCAATATCTTCAATTTTTTTTAAATTCTCTTGTAATCCTTCAATAAATGTCAACAGGTAAACTCTCAACAGAATTTTTTTGTGAGTTAATCAGTAATCTTTAGATGATGTAATCGGATCAGCTCAATGGCCAACGTTTATGTGTCGAGATTTCTCATGTATGTAGGTAGAAAAAAATGACGTCATAGGTGGATGACATCTCACTAAGTTGGTCGACCTCGATCTCTAAGCTTAATTATGACGTCAATCGCCTACCTTTATACACTTGGTTTGGTCGCTTCCAATTATACGATTAAGTTCACATGATGGAATAAAATAGTAGGTGGAACGTGAAAGGTCTTATGTTCACGACCATAATCTGCCTGTCGCACATTGGGCGTGGATCGTCAAAAAGCACTTAAAATTCAATATTTACCTTATTATTGGAGCCGGAAACCTAAACTTTATCGATTCGCAAGACTAATGAGCAGTATTAAGGCAATATCGAGAAAAACGCTGCAAATTCTTTCACTGGGGTTTATTATTCAATTGGCTTGCGTTCATGATTTGAATTTCGACTAAGCTTTGGAGTGTGCGTGTTTCACAGGTGATAGAGCGATTATTGAATTTCAGGAGATATGCATAGAGCACGTAAATCTGTCCTCAACCAAAAAACCTATTTGGATTGATCAGAAATTCAAATCATGAACGCAAGCCAATTGAATAATAAACCCTAGTGAAAGAATTTGCAGCGTTTTTTTTCCAAGAGCGATTACAATGGAAAAATATTCTATTTGAAAATTTTAAATTTCGTAACACGGAGCATGCATATCAGAATGCTTCAACCCGTGTATCGGCTATAAACCCTTTTAGAAGTTCACTCCAGTATCCACATTCACTACATCACTAGGTTACTGCGATAAAAAAAAAAAAAAAAAAACTATTGTGTTTGTTTTGATTGCAGTAATCTAGTGATGTAGTGAATGTGGATGCAAATGTTGGCACCATACATTGGGAATGGTTTGAGCTACGGAGCTGGGGAGGGGCTCATTCGATATCCATGGAATGTTCTTCAAAAAAAGTCCAAATTTAGGCCGCCTTGACTTTTTTTGAGGTTTTTAGGGATTTCACAAAACTGACAACCCTTAAAGGGCACTTTAAATTAAGTGAGAGAGCTGGTTAAAGAATTGGGGCGTTGTCGGACCAACATGGATTTTTTCTGAAAATTTTTTGCTCCAGCCGTTTGGGAGAAATCGTGCGTACGGCTACTTACGGAAAAATGTCTGGATTCTACACCCTTTGAAACGTAAACTATGACATTTTCATGGGAGGTTAGATTTTTTTTTTTCAAGAGCGATTACAATGGTTTATTATTGAATGATAAACCAAGACCGTGAAGTCTGTTCATAAAAGAGTACAATTGCAAATGACTTTCATCGACATTTGTATCATCTTTCACGGACGATCGGCTGTTTGTTATTCAATTGACGAAGTAAGAGGCGGATAAGACCCTTCTCTCGAATGCTCAAAACGTAATATGTCGGCTATAAATTGGGTATTGGAAAGACATTGAGTGGAGTGTGGAGATGGGAGGCGTCACTCGGGAGACCTGCCAGCTCCCTTGTCCGTCCACAAATACTGAGTCGGGTCGAAGGGAGAAGAACATCATCCGTTTTTGCCACCAGAGCCCCCGGCCTCGCGGCTGACGTTGTTTGACAACTCGGGCCAGGAGGAGTTTTTTTGCACTCCTCCTGGGTGTTGAACCATTCAAGTCAAGTGGAGTCCGAAGCCATTTTATTTGGAAGTGAATCAACGATAAACCCTAACGTACAACAAAAAATGAATAACGACGGGAATTTCAGTAACTCCCCTTCTCATTTGTTACGTACTAAAATTTAGTAACTAAATGAAACATAAAGGGGAGTTAAGTGAACGGTCATGAACAGCAAATGTGTCTGACATCCTACAATCTAACTAAGAATGAATCTTAACCCATAATGAGGTATGTAAGTGTAAAAGAAAATTCAAGTTTTCCCTTGGAATCATTTTCAGAAAGATAAATTGCTAGTTTTATCCAGTTTAAACTAGTTTTCATACCCTACAGAAAAGAGAGTTTGAGAACAGTGGCGTATATAAGGAATATTTTCGGAGGGGGCCGAGAAAACGGGGGGTCTGGGGGTTATTCCTCACCCCCCCCCCCCCCAACTCATAGGGGGGTCCAGGATGTTTTTCAAATCAGGTGCCGAAAATCACATGTTCAACTATTGTAGCACTAAAAAAAAAACTGATGGAAAAGTGGTTGTTTTCTCAGGGGAAAGCATACCTAGTTTAGGCCGAAATAATATTCAGTTAATAACTTGGAAAGGTGTAAAAAAAATACATGATTGATACAAAGGTTCCTTTTTATTAACATTATTTTGGACCGAAAAATACAATATTAATTTATATTTTCCAAATTTCGGAGGGGTCCCGGGCCCCCTCGCCCCCTCCCCCCTTATATACCCCCCTGTTTAAGAATAACAAACGTTTGAATATTTAGCGCAAGAACGTGGACTTCTAATACTAGTACAGGGGATCGCGACCATGTGCGCTAGTGTCGAATCTAGGGGTTTTCGGAGTCCAGATGCCCGATTTGTCTACGTCAGATAACTCTCTAAGCGAGTTTTTAGTTATCTTGATTGTTGACATATAAGATATTTTGAGGACTACAGATCGGCTTATCAAGAATTAAGTACCTGTGAGAGAAGATGGAAGACTCTCTGTCATGACACCCTTATCACTAGAAATTTCCTGTTTTATAGGTTAAATATTAGATTGGGGTTGAAGGGAACGAAAAAGCTGACACATTAGCTAGGGAAGGTGCTGCTTCTCTCCCGGTGGGTCCAGAACCCTTCCTGGGAACTACGGAGACCTTTCATCGGAGGGAGCTTTCCAAATGGGAGAGTAAGAAGAGCCTGCTGGCTCCGTGTTAGGGGGCAGAGGCAGGCAAAGCAATTTATTGATTTCTCCAGGAAGAGAGATAACGAGCTGCTTAGTCTAGGAAGAAAGGAGATACGTATAGTAACAGGGCTCTTAACAGGGCACTGTCCACTTAGCTACCATCTCCACAAAATGGGCAAATGTGACACCACCCTCTGCCGGTTCTGTGGGGCAGAGGACGAGACTGCGTGTCATGTGATCTGCCACCGCCCTGTGCTGGCAAAACAGCGTTGTCTAACCTGAGGACAGGCTTCCAACGATCGGGAGAGGTTGAGGCTCTCCTCTCATTCGCCAAAACGTGGTGGGGAAGGGTGGACCTTCCAGCTTTGTCTGGGGTCGACGACATTAGGTCGCCACAACAGACTGGGATGTCAATGCCTACCCAGTAATTACCAGGCAGTTAGTGCTTGGGTCCCAGGCAGCTCCTGACGATGGGAGCAAGTGCTGTACACTTGGTTCGACAGGGTGTCCAGGTTGGGCAGTCAAATATGCTCGGGAAGAAACGCAACCCATGGGTGAGGGAGATTGTCATCACCAAGACTCTTAGGTCTTATAACTACTAACTACTATTGATTGCCCTATGTTTAGGAAGGGCTTTTAGGGACCGAAAAATGAACTACTTCTCAACGATCGTGATGTTTTTCCACATAGGTGAGTACACCATTTAAACGTTTCAAAACAACTGCTTCTTTGATCTTTGACAAGCCTCGCAGCATTTTTATTTACCGAACTAAATTGGTTATCAGAATCTCAATCACCCTCAGCCCAACGGTAACAATTTCATTTTTTCGTGATTCTGATCCCTCATTCAGATTGCTTTTCAGCGGGTATTCAGGAATCCATTTTACGTCATCAATATTCATAGAAATTATACAACCCCCTTGTCGACTGCTCTAAAGAAGACAGAGGATATTGAAACAGGTTCTCTATTTCGCACAACCCACATAAACAATCCGCCAATCGAGAAAATGGGTCCATCTTCCTTGTTTAAATACTCTTTTGCTTCCCATCACGTTCAATTTCAATTAAGTTGTTTCAAATACATTACACTGCAAATTATTATTTTCTTATCAATAAAAATTAGAAAAACCATGCTCAAACGCTCATTCACTGTTGAAATATTGCCTGGAATTCATTTAGAATGTGAATGTCTTGAGAGAGAACATGCCCTAGAAGTGATTGATGAGGTTTCATTGAAGAGTAAAAGTTACCCCCTTGTAGTATGACCGTTTGAGCGAATTTCCTTAAGTAATTGTTCAATGTTTCCGTCAAATTGCTTCTAAATTCGATCATTTAGTAAGTAAAGGAATGATTAGATAAACATTTTAATAACCATAGAAAAAACTTATTCTTATTAATTTTTTGCTATTCAACCAAAAACCTAGGATTGTTAGCATGTTATGCATTCTACTGACTTTTTTTTAAATTTTATTTGGCATCGAGTAAATAGGTACTATACAGCCATAAATGAATTATAATACTTTCAAATTTCACTGACTCTTTAGCATATTTACATTAAAGTACATTTTTTCAGTACCAGTTCAGCCTATTTTATTTCATTTTTATTATTTTGTTTGTTCTAGTTTATAACTGATGGCTTTTTCGATGGAATTCTGCAATTGGGGTCATTTCTAACAAAAACGCTGCAAATTCTTTCACTGGGGTTTATTTTTCAATTGGCTTGCGTTCATGATTTGAATTTCTAATAAGCTTTGGAGTGTGTGTGTTTCACAGGTGATAGAGCGAATTATTGAATTTCAGGAGGCACACAAATATGGCAAAACATCTGAAAGGATCAACTGAACAATCCAAATAGGTATTTTGGTTGAGAACCGATTTACGTGCTCTATGCATATCTCCTGAAATTCAATAATCGCTCTATCACCTGTGAAACCGCACACTCCAAAGCTTAGTAGAAATTCAAATCATGAATGCTAGCCAAATGAATAATAAACCCCAATGAAAGAATTTGCAGCGTTTCTTTCTTTTATAGTTATCAGAATACTTCAACCCGTGTATCGGCTATAAACCTGAGGAGTTCACTCCAGTATCCACGTTCACTACATCACTAGGTTACTGCAATCAAAACAAAAACGATAATAAACCAAAATAAAGCAAATGTTGTCACCATAAATCGGGCCATAGTTTGACCTACGGACCTGAGGAGGGGCTCATTCGATTCCTCGTGGAGTGTTCTTCAAAAACAGTCCAAATTTAGGCCGCCTTGACTTTTTTTGTGGTTTTTAGGGATTTTACAAAACTTTGACAACCCTTAAAGGGCACTTTAAATTAAGTGAGAGAGCTGGCTCAAGAATTGGGGCGTCGTCGGACCAACATGGATTTTTCCTGAAAATTTCAGATCTTTTGCTCAGCCGTTTGGGAGAAATTTGCGTAAGGCGCACGGCGGACGGACGGAAAAATGTTTATTGCAAATTTGGATTCTACACCCTTTGAAACGTAAACCATGAAATTTTCAGGGGGGTTAAAATTTTTTTTTTCAAGAGCGATTACAATGCTTTATTATTGAATGATAAACCAAAATTACTCACAGACGTTATTTCAAGTTACACTTCCAAAAATGGTTTCTCTTTTTCAACCTTAGGTAACTAAAATGACCACAACTCCCTCAGAATACTAATTTTCGAGGAGAAATCAATTTTGAGGACACAGTTGGAAAACGAAAACTTGGTTTTCAAGCCCGTTGTCGATGTCATTATCTCCGATTTCGACAAAAGTGTATATTTTCTATAAGTAGGCACAGGACCCTGTTTCCACCTCGCCATAACAAGTACTTTGAAATATATATCATCAAGTCCGCCGAAAAGTTTTTTTCTTTTTTCTTTTGAACACTGCATTCGGCCCTCCATATATTCGAAGTAGGGCAAGGCTTAATTGCCTTTTGCAATAAGGAACTCACATAGGTCTCCATATAGAAGTTTAACTGGTATGTAAGAGAATAAAGGCGTTCATTCATTCATTCATACTTGAAGTAGGCCCTTTCCCCGTATACAAATCGCTTACTTTTCACTTGACCGAGAGCGAATGGAATAGTTACATCAACAGGGTTGGTATCAATCAATTCACTGAAAACTGCCTGGTGAAATCAACAAAAAATTAGCCTTCACTTTGGGAAGTTTTTGTTAGTCTACTTTTTTAATTTTATATAAATATTCACTTGAGGAGAGCGAACGAATGCTCGTACCACAACCCAAGCAGTCTCAATTAATTTATAGCAACATTACTTACCTAATCAGCCTAAAAATTACTTATTAGTATAGGCGGGAGATTGTTTTTCTTGGTCGATCACAAAGGTTCATTATAAGAAATAATGAACGGCTATCGGCTATGAATAAATTTTGGCGAAATCAACGTAAAAGGATATTGTGTATAAAATGTGAAACGACACGACCCACATCGGGCTACGATGCAGAATGAAGGAAGGTCGTTGGTTATCGGCCCGCAAGGTCGGGGTCGCTTCGATGGAATAATAAATTGAATATTGAGCCTCGACGGTGGCAGAGTTAGAGAATAATTTAAGAATTTTCTCTTGCCTTCTAGTAAGTGCCGGCTCTAGTCGTCCAATTTACCTGTCAAGATGTCTTGAAGTTATAAGAAAAGTTCCGATTAATACCAAAATAGTCCGATTTTGGCGAAAGTAAACCGATTGATGGAGCATTCCCTTAACTGTCCTATTTGCTTGTGTACCTTCTAGTCAGTTATCTTTGCACTGTTCGCAAAACTGACCTAATATAGATAAAAGTTTGTAGGGAACTCTTGTTTTCTATTCCTTCTTAATTCCTTCCATTTTTTGTACTCACCATTCTTCTTATACGTACTGTTATTTTATTCAAAGAAAACTCTTGTACAGTTTTTTACCAACAATGAATCTTTATTCAGATGTTCAATTCCAACATCTTATCTGATTAACGAATAATCGAACGACAGGTGATTTGGAATTTCGACGTTAGTGAAACCAGTGCAATTAATTTTGATGCCGAAACCCATTCCAGATATTGCAAAATTTGTAATTCGCGTTTTAGCATGGAACATGCTAACTACCCGAAAAATATAACACGGGATGGTTGGCACGGGAAGTAACTCGGAAGTGTCACTTGTACCAGGGCGCCAGGAGCGACCAGGAGCTAAGAGCGGGGGCCCCACCACCAGAACTGATGAAACCAGTTTTCGCGGTCTTAGCTCCTCGTCGCTCCTGGTATTGGAACCCGTACTAGCTAAGTCTGTAGCCTTGAAAACGCTCCTTCCGCACTCCCCAGACGCACTGGTATCTAAAGTGGGTAGGTAACGGATGGTGGGGCGGCAATATGCTGTGGATTGTCAGATTATCAAGGTCAACAACCAGGTCAACATATTCGATTGTTTTCTTTATAATGCTATAGCATCATCTCATCATAAAGTGGAGAGTTATAGGCAAGCAGCATGGGTATGTGCACGAATATTTGAGAGTATTTATTGTGTTTAAACGTCATTTTATCAACTTGATACCCAATTTTACAGGATACGTTGATGATACAGGATTGATTCCGTCCGGGGGTCCAGGGGGCTTGCCGAGCTTTGTACAAGATTTCATTTCGGGTTTTGGGCCATACAAAATGCATCTTCAGCCTTGTCACGGTGTTCAACTTAGCATCATATACTTCAATTTTGGTGATTTGACCCGGGTGAGCTCAACCAACATATCTCTCATCCACTTAACCACCCTGTCTGAATCCTTCAACAAAATCGTTATGGGCTTCTCTCATCTAATTGCTATTCCCTTGTCTCCAGTGAATTTCCGTGAGTGTTTGCTGATCATCATACGAATGTGAATCGCTGCCACGTAGACTCGGATGCAATAATTGATTCCTAAATATTCAGATACTTGAATAACATGAGGGGCCAGTTGGCATACAAGAACCAGCGCTAAACAAACCCCCCTTTGAAAAAGGCCAAACTAACCCCTGAAAAAAACATGAAACAAACATGGGCACCACCATGTACAACGAAAAAAGATAAAAACTGCATGTGTGTCTATTCAGCTGTGAACCTATTAATTAGAAAGACGGTAGGAAAGCACCCACATCTCAACACAATTAGATGCTAGGAGAAAGCCAGAATCATATGCAAATCTTATTTACCACACAAAAAACACAAAACTAGCTTCCTGCCTGGGGAATTTCTAGAATCATATTAAGATTGCTGTGGGAGGTGGGGACCACTGTAAAGCTCTTGACATCTATTGTAGCACTTTTCATAACTAGAATGACAACTAAATACTTATGCCAACCAGTCCTGCTCTCCCCAACAGCAAATAAATACAAGTACACAATAAATTGTTCTGCCATAAATAACATGTGGCACACCAACCTCTCTCTATTTAAAAAGGAATTATGGTATTAAAGTTGGGGAGTTCAACTATTAATAGTGAAGGGGCGTCATAAGAGAAAAATTTTCGTAGTTATTCATCCGAGTATATTTCGAGCGTACGTACGATGTCTAAACTTAACCCTCATCATTCATGTCACGCCCACCCAACGTAATTTTTCTACATGGACTCAAATACTTAGAATTACCCGAGTCAAAATCAACGCAATGTCTGAGAGCAGCTAGTGCGGTATGTTACGGAAAGACAGAAATAAAACATCGTGGTTGATAGAGATATTTATAACACGGATTGAAATAATTATAATTTGGGGATATTTGTAGCTCTACTCGTCGAAATATAAATATGTTTTGCTAACTGAAATTAATTTTACTGTCAACGGTTGACTTTGTATGATTTAATCAAACGGAAAAATAATGCAGCACCGAGCTGGTTTGTCAAGAAACCTCATAAATTTGGGAAGAAACAGATAGACACTTTGAGCTAATGCATGTTACGTGTATTATGCAACATGTTCATGTTTGCCCAAGAGCAGTAAACCATTCCATGATAGCTGTAAAGGAATTACTCAAGGGAAATGCATGTTCCAACGTGAATTAAACAATTGTTTCCCATATTTCTTCATTTTGTAAAACTAAATTAGATAACGCGCCTTCATAAGAATACAGGGTGGTCCTTAATAAACGTACCTCCCTTTCAATTTCGTTGGTTGTGGAGAAATCAAAAAACTTGTTAAAGTAACCTCCCCTTATTTTTTTGCAAAGAATCCAAATATTGCAGTTTGAAGCGCCGCGCATGCGTTAAAATGCCCGAAACGCGGGCTTAAGTTGTTATTTTAAATGGGAACCCTACTTTTGGTTTATTATTCAATGATAAACCATTGTAATCGCTCTTGGAAAAAAAAAAAAAAAAAAAAAAAAACAACAAATTTAAACGCCCCTTAAAATGTCTTGGTTTACGTTTCAAAGGGCCTAGAATCCAAATCTGCAATAAAAATTTTCCGCCAGCGAAAAATCTGAAATTTTCAGGGAAAATATTGGTCCGACAACCCCCCATTTCTTGAGCCAGCTCTCTCACTTAATTTAAAATGCCCTTCAAGGGTTGTCAAAGTTTTGTAAAATCCCTAAAAACCTCAAAAAAGTCAAGGCGGCCTAAATTTGGACTTTTTTTTGAAGAACTTTCCATGAGGAATCAAATGAGCCCTTCCCCAGGATTTATGGTGACATTTGCTTTATTTTGGTTTATTATTGTTTTTGTTTTGATTGCAGTAACCTAGTGATGTGGTGAACGTGGATACTGGAGTGAACTCCTGAAAGGGTTTATAGCCTATACACGTTTTGAAGTATTCTGATAACCATTAAAAAAAACGCTGCGAATTCTTTCACTGGGGTTTATTATTCAATTGGCTTGCTTTCATGATTTGAATTTCTACTAAGCTTTGGAGTGTGCGTGTTTCACAGGTGATACAGCGATTATTGAATTTCAGGAGGCACACAAATATGATCAACTGATCAATCCAAATAAGTATTTTGGTTGAGAACAGATTTACGTGCTCCATGCATATCTCCTGAAATTCAATAATCGCTCTATCACCTGTGAAACACGCACACTCCAAAGCTTAGTAGAAATTCAAATCATGAACGCAAGGCAATTGAATAATAAACCCCAGTGAAAGAATTTGCAGCGTTTTTAGTTGGTATGCCACGATGGAGACCCCGACACAAAGCGTGAAGGGTCGTTTGATGGATACCCCCTCACTGTTTTTCCCACCGACCTCTAGAAAAAAAGGTATGAATTGATCATCCACTATCACTTCCATATCCAACGCATTTTTGGCAATTTGATCACCCCTGTCATTGCCCGGTATATCACTATGACCTTTAACGCAGACAAAATAAATCCTTACTCCTCTATTTCCCAGCTCATGTATAAGTTGTATAATGTTTAGTTCAATTTTATTCATTTTGGACTCTGGTCGTGTACTTTTGAGCTTATTCAGTGCACTGAGACTGTCCGATAATCACATTTTCTGCTCTAAAGTCAGGTTCATTCCTTATGTATTAATGTGCTTTCATTAGAGCATGTTGTTCAGCTGTATGACTGGAGCAATCATCCCATATTCTACAACCTATCTCTACATTTCGGTTTGCCTCATATACGGCAGAGGCGACTTTCCCATTCATTGCAGATCTGTATAGATATATCTCCCATATCATACATGGGATACATACATTGATAGCAACGAATGAAGATTAGGAAAAGGGTATCTAGATCCAAACTTAGTGGTCTCTACGTTTATGTGGTAAATATGGAGATGAATAGCTTTCGAATCGTTATTTTTAGGCTATCCCCTTCAGTTCATTAATTTACTTCGATTATGAAGACGAGAGAGGAGGGTGACAGTCTCCTAGGGGCGTTGATTGATTAAGACCACTACCCACCTGCTTAGGAACGCCCCTTAGGAGCCTGGCGGATCCTTAATAATGTTCCTGTAGTAAGATACCATCCTACAGTTTCCAATTAGAGTTGGAAGCCGTCAAAGTTTAATGGAAAAAAGCTATGCAAATTATTAAGTAAAGAATTATTATCATGTCCTTATTGAATCACCTTCCATCGTATAACAGTGAGACATAGGATTAACTACCTTGCAATCGACGCTCTGATTGATAAAAACGTCACAAAATGTTTGATGCTTGTGTGTTGCAAGAATTTCACTCTCAGCGTTAGGGCGCTTTTTTCATTCAAATGCAGCAAAACACGGACTTCAAAAACGCTGCAAATTCTTTCACTGGGGTTTATTATTCAATTGGCTTGCGTTCATGATTTGAATTTATACTAAGCTTTGGAGTGTGCGTCTTTCACAGGTGATAGAGCGATTATTGAATTTCAGGAGGCACACAAATATGATCAACTGATCAATCCAAATAGGTATTTTGGTTGAGAACCGATTTACGTGCTCTATGCATGTCTTCTGAAATTCAATAATCGCTCTACCACCTGTGAAACACGCACACTCCAAAGCTTAGTAGAAATTCAAATCATGAACGAAAGCCGATTGAATAATAAACCCCAGTAAAAGAATTTGCAGCGTTTTTTGGTTATTAGCGAATAAAAAAGGCCCGCTGGGTCAGTTCCTCCAAAAATGAACGGTTTTGGAAGCTATAGCAGTAAGATATTTTGACGATTTTTTCGATTTTTTATGACCTAAACAAGGTTTTTTGGTTATATCTTCGGATCTGATCGATCAAATCAAGCGTACGCGGTCTGATTTTCTTCGTAATAAAGTAAAGAACGCCACGGATCCTGCAGAAAGCCGGTATGAGCGTCCATTATGTTTTCCTGGCGGATAACATCCGCAAATCTTGAAAACGCGATTTCTCCCGAGTCGCTCAGTAGAATTAGGTGTTCGAAGTCTTAAAATATTTTTAATTACTTGTTTTACAATGCTCCCAACGGGTTTTTTGTGCTATTTTCATTTGTCGGAGTTATAACGATTTTAAGGGCTATGCACCGCCATTATTTCACTTTATTTCGCCTCTTATCGATGTAAAGCTGAATTATCTCGAAAACCGTTCGAGATATTGAAAATTGTCATAGAAGAAAAGTTGTAGCTCTTGAAATTTCCATTAGGATGGACGACTCCCACTTCCATAGCTCCATAGGTCCAACAAAATATTTAGCATCTTAAGAAAGAGGCCGTTCACGCCGCTCCGGGAGAGGGGCAGTTGACCCGTGAAATATTGTTCGTTTTAAAGATGAAAAGTACAAGTTTTACGAGTCAAACTGGTGTTGTACCTCATGAGTATAATTAGAGCGGTTTTCAATATCTCGAACGGAGATAATACAGCTTTACATCGATAAAAGGCGAAATAAAGTGAAATAATGGCGGTGCATAGCCCTTAAAATCGTTATAATTCCGTCAAATGAAAATAGCACACAAAACCCGTTGGGGGCATTGTAAAACAAGTAATTAAAAATATTTTAGGACCTCGAAGGCCTAATTCTACAGAGCGACTCGGGAGAAATCGCGTTTTTAAGATTTGCGGATGTTATCCGCCAGAAAAACAAAACGGACGCTCATACCGGCTTTCTGCAGGGTCCGTTCTTTACTTTATTACGAAGAAAATCAGACCGCGTACGCTTGATTTGATCGATTGGATCCGATGATATAGTAAAAAAAACCATGCTAAGGTCATAAAAAATCGTCAAAATATCCAACTGTTCATTTTTGGAGGAACTGACCTAGGAGGCCTTTTTTATATGCTAATGAGGATGTTGGTTACTTCACACGTATTAACAATCCAAATCTCCCCCTCCCCATCTTAGAAGTTTGAACAATATTGGACCGATATATCATGAGAAATCGACGTTACGAAATATCTACTATCTACTATTGTGCAAGCGCACACGCTACAACTGATCAAACGGCAATGCAATTCGTATGGATCATCTAGAAGCTATTCCGCATAATTCCTGAAATTTTATCAAAATCGAATGAAAACTAGAAATTAAAGTATGTTTAAAGTTATCATTCACCAACACATTACTAAATTTGTTTATTGATTGATTGATGATCATGTTGAAATACTGTTAAAATAATAGAACTGCACACAATTCAAACTGAAAACGTTTTAATATTCCTCATACAAGAGTACCGCTCAAGAATACAAGCATCAGCTCACTAAATTTGTTTATTGATTGATTGATAATAATTATCATGTTTCCCAAAAATACATAAAACGGCCACAGCTGATGAAACGGCTAGGACTATAACCATTCCCTCATTAGGTATTAAAATCCATATTTCGTTTCGATGATGAAGTGGGTTCGTTGTTCTGCTGACCTACCCCAATTTATTGTTGGAGATAAGCTGGTTGATCCCACCTATTTAAGCATCTACAGTTTATTTTTGCTATCAATGATTCGGTTTTATTGTTTTGGTTGCCGATGCATCGGATTTCTATCGAACACTTCTTTTCAATTTCGTCGAAAACACATTTTCAATAACCCGTGCAATATAGCTTTCAAATTTATTTGCGCAATGAAGGCACATGGCAATTCCAACGGGTAAACTCAATTAGCATGAGACGAACGTCACACGGTTGGTAAATGTTTGTGCAGTTCCTGCATTCAATTAACCGCCACGGATTAGCTCATTCAACGAAACCTTTCAGTCGGTGCTCAAGCCGCTAACGTCGGAGCATTCGCATGCAATGCAGAATGCAGGTAGGGACAGAAGCCTCTACACGGCTTACGGATCCTAAGTGATTGATCTCCTATACGAGCACGAAATTAGGAAACGGATTTCAGGAAAATAATGAAAATATTAAGAAACATTTGGCTTTCCTGCGGACATGAGAGTTTTGAGTTTACTTCAGTCGAGTAACTACGCAGTTAAAATTTAGAAGTGTACGTCCGTTGATATTTCGTTTTATTACTTCCATGAAACCCATTTCTGATGGTCTATTTCATGTTCTTATAGGAAATCAATCTTCCAAATACTGAAAAATGAGGTATTCCACAACGTTTTACATAGCAGCAAACCCAGAACTGATTCCGGCTATGTTTGGCGTATTGAAATGACAACCAGTTATCAGGACCAGTTATCCATGCTTTTGGTTTATTATTCAATGATAAACCATTGTAATCGCTCTTGAAAAAAAAATTCTAACCCCCCCCCCCCCCCTCCCTGAAAATTTCATGGTTTACGTTTCAAAGTTTTGTAAGATCCCTAAAAACCTCAAAACGTCGAAGTCTAAATTTGTAATAAGAACATACCATGAGGAATCGAATGAGCCCCTCCGGTCCGTAGGTCAAACCATTCCCGATCTATAGCCCGATTTATGGTGCCAACATTTGCGTTTTTTGGTTTATTATTGTTTGTTTGTAACCTAGTGATGCCGATAGCGTCGAAATGTAGTGAATGTGGATACTGGAGTGATAGCCGATGTGGATACTTGTAGTTTATAGCCGATACACGGGTTGAAGCATTCTGATTCTTGAAACTCTAATATATAGGTAAATATTATGGATTTGGGGAAGTTTTAACGCAATACGAAAGCTAAAGGACTTGATAAATTATAGATGTTTTTATTGTGGGAGGGGGGGTATTGAGGTTCAATAAAAAAACGCGACAAAAAAAGTTCACTGGCGGCCTATTAATTTGGACTTGCGTTTGATTTGAATTTCTAACACTCCACGAGGAATTATTGAATTTCAGAGGCACACAAATATGATCAACTGATCAATCCAAATAGGTCAGAACCATTCCCGATGTATCTCCTGAAATTCAATAATTATGGCGCACAACAATTTGCGTTATTTCGGTTTATTATTGTTTTTGTGTTAACTATCGTAACCTAGTGACGTAGTGATGTTGTCAGTTTTAAATGTGGATTTTTTCACTGGATTTAGTTTTGTCACTCCCAAAATTTGATACGAAATACACGGGTAGGGAAGAAGCATTCTGATAACCATAAAGTAAAAAGCGTAGGGATGCAAATCATGTCAATCGTTTATTTGATTTTCTGACATAATGCCTTGCTGTATGTGTGCGTGTTTCTAGGGAATGAAAGAGCCTATTACAAAACAGTTGTGAGTTTCATGTTGGCTGCCTACAAAGCTCAAATATGATCATGAGCCTAAAAGATCAATGTCCAGAAAACCTGGGAGCGTTTAGTTTTTCGGGATATGGAAAAACGTACTCGATGGAACGTCATATGCTAGCTGACTATTGTTGGATGCTCAAGAGGGATACGGACAATGCTGGAGCACTGAAAACGTGTGCGACGAAGTATCAAAGAAAAGAAAAGGTTTCACAAGCAAACTGAATGAAGTTTTTGAGCATTTTGTACTGAATAGTAAACAAATACTTTATTTTATTTTGAGTTTATAGACAATACAAATTATGGTGTTTTTTCTACGTTTTCGTTTTTATGCCCCCCTCTTGAATTTGCAATAAACCACATGATGGAGGAAAAAATTTTTTTGCAGCCTGTTTTTTGCATAGATTTGAATTCTACTCTTTAAAAGCCCATTATAGAAAATAATTAGTATTTGATTCGGAAATCCCCTCGGCCGTGTGACTCCTCTAGCCGGAGTTCATTTGGACGTTTTCTCCCTCAACGCCTATGAGGTCATTTCCATCCGCTATCTGGAACAATAGGTCATCCGAATGGAGGAGGGTTTGTTAGGTTTCCCCCCACTTGGCACGGTTGTTGAGGGTCACAGCTATAGGTACCTGACTACCGAGAGAAAGGGCCATTTTGACCTTTCTACAAGCTCTGTCGTCGCACAAATTCGACTCTCCCGCCCCAGACCCATCCAATACGGCTGTATACCGACTACAACCCAACCCGGCCAAGCCGCTTCCTTTTATTACGTTTGCACCCCTTCAGTTCCGCCACCCAACCCAATTTCCCCGGTGAACATTGGAAAAAAAGGTCCCTTCCAACTCGTATGTTGGCTGGTCGATCAACAATCGGTTCTTTTCAGAGGTTTTTCCAAATGGTCTTCATCTTCGTAACTCTCACAGATTCACTTTATTTGGAGGAATATTGTTTGCTGAATGTAGATAAATAGGTTATTTCGGCCATCATAGTTATGGAGCTAAACGTATAATGGATTTCCTTACGAAATCTTGTGCAACTTTCAACTAAGCGCTTCGTTCGTTTTGCTACTAAGTCTACCTTTCTGAAAGATAGCAAAAGGCAGCGTGGTTTTCACTTGCAAGAGATGAAAACTTGTCTTGCAAAAGCAAAATTTCCACTCGCATTTTACATTTCTGACTATTCTGGACAACTTTCATTTCACATTGTGAATGCACCATTCCACGCAACTTTTAGCATTGAGCTTGTTTTTAGGAAGTGCCTTTGAAACATTAGACAATAGAGGGGCTTTCCTCGTGTGGCAAAACCCAAACATGGGGGAAAAACCTTGCAATATTGCAGTGTGTTTTTATATAAGTTTTATCAAAAGCGATGATGTTATGCGAGAGCAAAGACTCTCGATATTGAGATTCCTTTACTGATAGGAAAGAAGTGTGAAGCCTCTCACCAAGTGGGATTTTTGTACAAGAAGAAGGATATGTTCTCCCCCGGTATTCATGAATGCAATGGATTGATTTCAAGTGTCCCAGCACACTGTGCTTATGTCCTCGCCCCTCCTTACAAGCAAGGAAGAAAATCCCTGGTAAACCAGGAAGACTATGTTACCCATGGTCAGAGGCCCCACATCAGGAGATGTGAGTACCTGTTTGCACAAGGGACCACAGGTAGAACTGGGCATTCTAGCCTACCCTACCAACTAAGCGAGTTGGTACCCGAGTTACTGGCAAGCCACATATCACATGCCGGCACTATCCTGGAAGACGAATCTTCACATAGAGCAGGCTTAATCGTCGAGGTGCTTCCCTTACACTCTCCCGCTCCAAATACGTTTGAAAAATCAACAGCAACTCCTCAGTTGAAATCAATCCGTTAACATAATATTCAAAAAAGTCTTCCACCCTCTGCATTTTTGGTTAAAAAAAAAAGGAAGGACGAGTGATCTTGTAAAGCATCAAGAAGACTGCTCGTTTTTTATAGTGACGTGAAAGCAAAATGTACGTGACTCTTAGATACGGATCAGAGATACCACTAGTTCAGCTGAGTTGTGGTAACGCCACCATTTTTGCTAACCAGAGCTGTGCTCACCCTAGATACCACCACCGACTAGATACGATACCACGGTGTCCGAATCTCCTAGGAACTCCCTATTAACAATTTCACGGAGGGCGTACGTCTCGTTGGACACCCTGTATATCTGCAAGCAATGAAGACGAGTTGTTATGGACTACGTAAAATACAGTAAACGAAAAATGTATTGGGTTAGGAGGAAGCACTCAGTGTCGAGCAAAATGAATTTATTAGGTTGAGGTGGACAACCTCAAGGGAACCTTCCTCGCTGTGGTTGAAGGTCCACTAAGGGGAATGTACCGCGGGTGGTCTTTGTGTCTGTCCGATCTGTTGATTCAATATTAGGGGTAGCGATAGAAGAGAATTTAGAATGTACTAACGATATTAGGGCTCCAAGTTGAAAAAATCCGAAAATGATTTAATCTACAAGAAACTAGAAATAAGGAGAGTACAGAAACCTCATATAATTCAACAAGTGAATTTGCAATCGCCCAACCAGAGCTCAACAGCTCTCACCTATTCCATCATCAGTAATTTATTGTTTACGATGATCCAATCCATCAAACACTATAACTAATTTCTTAGAAATAGACAGCATTCTTCATTTGACTTTCGGTTTCTTCTTGGATGGGAATGTCAAAGACTATAACGTACGGTGTACGGTGGATGGAGGAAATATTGGGAAACCATCTTCAAACAAAAACGCTGCAAATCCTTTCACTAGGGTTTATTATTCAATTGGCTTGCGTTCATGATTTGAATTTATACTAAGCTTTGGAGTGTGCGTGTTTCACAGGTGATAGAGCGATTATTGAATTTCAGGAGGCACACAAATATGATCAACTGATCAATCAAAATAGGTATTTTGGTTGAGAACCGATTCAAGTGCTCTATGCATATCTCCTGAAATTCAATAATCATGTTACTAGAAATTCAAATCATGAATCATTGAATAATAAGCCCCAGTGAAAGAATTCGCAGCGTTTGTTAAAAGCTGTTGTTGGTCACCGCTAACAGGTGAACCAACAATTCATCGTCATCGTCCAAAAAGATTGACTGCAGGAGGTGGTCCATCGTTCGAGGTTCACTTGAAACGTCGATAAAGCACTCTTAAAACGAACAAGCCCACATTCACATTTAAATGTGTTACGATGAACCCAAGGAAGATGTAACGGTTGTGCAGTATTTCAAATGAATGCGTACATGCTCAATGAACAAGTATGGAAATACACAATTCAATTCGTATTCATCGATACAGAGAACCAATCAAATAAATACAGGTGTTGTTGAATAAAACCTTAGGGCGCTTCTGCAAAGTTGAGGTTTCGCAGGTCGCAGCAAACAATATCACAAAATATGCTGCTTTGCCACTACTTAGTCAGGGAAATGAGGTCACTTGGATAACTTTGAAATGAAGTCAATCAAGTTTGATGTGATAACTATACAGAAGGTGGACCAAACTTTAAGGATTTCTACAATACAAAAGTGCCCGTGATATGAGTTATTAACGATTTAAGTTTTTTTTCGTGTTATCGACTTTACTTCAGTAAAACAGCCATAACTCCCTTGTTTTTGGAGTAATTTTTTGAGGAAACCGTGAAAAGAACTTAAATTTCCCAAAAAACCTATTTAAAGCCATTTTCTGAAGTAAAAAAATAAGCCAAAGTCAAAGTTTTAATTTTTTTTTCGAAAATCAACATTTTTCAGGCTAATTTATCGCCTGTAATAAATTGGAATATTGGTGTGCACTCAACGGAAAAAACTAGCCCAAGACCTCAGCTTTCCAACGGTATCATCATTTTTCTCTTTACATTTGAATAAACCTCGTAAAATGACGTTTTGATGCGAAAAAAGAAGGATTTTTCGTTAAAAATCGCAATTTTAAATAATGAAAAAAACGGTTGATCGAATGAAATACGCGTACATCTTCCCGGAAAAATACGAGTTTCATTTTTATTTTATTTTAGTTTCATTTTGTGATATGAAAAAAAATGAAACTCGTATTTTTCCGAGAAGATGTACGCGTATTTCATTTGGTAGACAGGTATCGCATTAGTCCGTTTTGAGGCGGCCGCGATGGTTCAAAAGTGTCACCATTTGGGGTTCAGGATTTAAAAAAATTAAGAATCACAACGGAAAAATTAATAGGTACAATGAAAAACACTCATATCGGATAAAAGTCAATGTTTGTGAAAAATTGCGATTTTTAACGAAAAATCCTTCTTTTTCGCATCAAAACGTCATTTTACGAGGTTTATTCAAATGTAAAGAGAAAAATGATGATACCGTTGGAAAGCTGAGGTCTTGGGCTAGTTTTTTCCGTTGAGTGCACACCAATATTCCAATTTATGACAGGCGATAAATTAGCCTGAAAAATGTTGATTTTCGAAAAAAAATTAAAACTTTGACTTTGGCTTATTTTTTTACTTCAGAAAATGGCTTTAAAAAATAGCGTTTCACACTAAACGGATAGGAAATTTAACGCTCTTTTCAACGGTTTCCTCAAATTTGAGATTACTCCAAAAACAAGGGAGTTATGGCTGTTTTAGTGAAGTAAAGTCGATAACACGAAAAAAAAACTTAAATCGTTAATAACTCGGAAAGGAAGCCTCTAAAAAAAAGTCTAAGGGGCACTTTTTGTCGCAAATTAGTTGTAGAATCGATCCTTAAAGTTTGGTCCACCTGAAAGGTAGACACCCTGTATAGGGATCCCAGTCAATATTAGGGAGGTCCCAGGAGAGCCAAGTTGATAAGAGTGTAAGAGCTGGCTTTAACAAAGGAGAGAACTGACTCCAGATTCTGTTAACCAAAAAACGGGAAAATTTTGTTTGGAGGGGAAGTGAAGAAAATTTAGAGTGGGGAAACGCGGGGAGAAGAGAAAGGGGATGGTAGAAACCAATCAAGGACGGGGTTAAAACTACCCCAGGAAACACCAGCGTGCTATGGGGGAGACTACGAGTGACTGACCGTTTGCCAGAAAAAGGGTGGCTTGGGGAAAACCAAGGGCGAAAAGCAACTTGGGGAATTTGTAGTACGTAGGAACGGGATTAACGGACAATGTGGTAACCAACATCGGCGACTAGGCGATACGCTTAACGCCACGGTACGGCCCCATTACCTGTAAGGCCTTGAATACGAGTCAAGGGTGGTTTTCAAGAGGTAATGACTAATATATTAGTCATTTTCAGTATAATACTGAATGTATATATACTGAAAAATTCTTCAAGATCTGAAACCATTTCAGATACATCTGAACAGAGGGCGTCTACGAGAATGGCGAGGGGACGCGAGAATCGCTGGAGGGGATGAGAGGAGAACTTGACACGTGGAGCACCAAAATGATGTGAGCAGGTTATGCGAGAGGTTTTAACTGGGTAGGGTTATCAAGTTCGACAACTCCCAACCAAACTCATTCGAGCTGTCGGTTTCTGTCCGCCTGCAGTTGAACTGCTGTCAATCTACACGTCAACCTGGAACAGCCGGCTAAGGCTGTTTGCCGACCGAACGACCTGGAACAGTAGTTATCTCAACTGCGCATGTATCTGTTGACTTCTGTTAACAGTAGGTCAAACCTGGAACAAACCTTAAAGGTTAACAATTCTAAAAGTTGTTCGCTACAAGGTTGTGATAGTTACTCCTTCCAGGGGGCGGGGCAATTAGCTGGCAACACATAGAAAAAACTGTAGAACTTGAAAAGCGTAGCTGTTTCAAGAAAGGGGAATGAGAAACTTCCTTATCCAACACAAGTAAACCAACACTTATTAAAATGATCAGATCCAATTAATTATCCGGCGCTAGCCATTTTGGGGTCTCTCGGTACTAGTAAGGTAGGGTGCCCCCCTCCCCCACCGTTTATCAGATTTATTAAACTTTTGGCGTTTCAGATATCTGATATTTGAGCACCATTTGTACAAATGAAGCGATGAAGCGGTCTCACCTGCATGCCAGCGAACACAATTCGACTAACCGTATCTTCAATATATCCGTATTGACAAAGGACATTAAGACCCCACCCGGAACGGAAGAGGAAAAAACAGAACATTCGATTCGCAACAAAAAGGAGCCCATAAAATTACCATCTCCGGCAAAAAAAGAAGAAAACTCCTTAGGGAAAGATTTGGGGTGGTTGAAACGGGGCAGCGGAATCGCCTTGGAAGAAGATTGGAGAAGGTGGTTTTAGGCTGGGAAAACTCCCTTGACTCGAGCGGGCGGATGAAAGAAAACGCCCGTTGGTTAGGGTCCTCTTTTTTATGCCTTTTTTTCGTGCACGCAATTTTCCTCGAAGGGTTAGTGAATATACAACCTGAGACGTGGGGAAAATTGCGAATGCCGTATTCAACGCTAGAATCGAGTAAATTGTAGAATGGCGAGGGCATTGAAGTATTCATGGAAGGGCGCTTGAGCCATTTTTCGGAGTTGAATGTGGAAAAGGAATGGTACAACGGTATGAGGAAAAGTGCTTGTTACTTAGTAACTCTTGAATGAAAATATTAAAATCAGACTTCACCTTAAGTACCTCATATTCTAATGTACAGGGTGTCCCAGGAGTTATGCACAACCCGACTCCTACGTGTCCTACAACTCATTTCCGAACAAAAATGCCTTTAGCCATCTTTTGCCAGAGGCCTCGTTTCCGAGTTATTCGCGATTTAAGATTTTCTTTGTGTTTTCGATCTTATGTCTTGAAAACTGTCACAACTCCCTCAATTTTGGAGATAGCTCAAATATGATGACACCGTTGGAAAGAGCGTTGAATTTTCTATCTATTTGATGTCGGAAAACATTTTTTTTTTTTATTGCACTGAAGGTGTGCGATTGCTGCGCGAAATGACGGTTTCGTCAAGATCTCGAAATCGCCTGTTTTTCATCTCGCCTAGAAACCCCATTAATGCTTAACGCAGAACTGTGCAGGCCTGGTAAAACGTGCGCCAAAATGTCAGCTTTCTAACGGTGTAGTCGTTTTGTTTCTAAAAATATGTTTAGTTAAGGAAATGATGTTTAACTGCAGAAAAACGTGTGTTCTTCATCGCAATCAATCGTAAATGAACACGAACGATAGCCGTCTCTCGGCTCTTCGATTATCCTGACTTTGGCTGGACAGCTTAGGAATGCCGTAGATGCTGTTCACAAACGAACGTTTTCATTCATTAAATTCATTTTAATTTTTAAATATTTATTTGTTGGTTTATATTTTAACAATCTTGTTTAACCTCTAACTCTTTGTATGAACTCGATTTAAACCCTAATATCTTACCATTATCCTACAACTGGATAACATGTTCGAGTCAATAAACATTTTACTAAAACTCAATTTGGTCAGAAACAACAAATTATCAACATTGCAACACCCAATGCTACGGGCAAATCAGATTGGGGATGATAATACACGGCGCACAAAGCAACCCCTCCTTCAAGACCGGGGGGTCGTGCGGGTCATTGCATATCCTTGCCCCTGACCAAGACAATCTTCGATTATCCTGACTTTGACCGGACAGCTTAGGAATGCCACTAAGGCACGGGTTTATGCATCCGACAAAACTAACTTGAATCGTCACTCAACGGTGTAGGTAGGCCGTATTTGGGCGGGAATAGATGATAACCGTTGATAACGCGATAAATCTACTGCGCATGTCTCGGACTAAAAGTTCTGGCAAAAATCGTCGAACCACTTGAACTAGTTTTGAGTGGTTCTGGACTCCCTGTCTGAACAGTGAACCAAGAGGTTCGAGATTTTTCAGAACTAGTTCTGGCGTGTCAAAACAGCCAAAAAGGGCGTGTTTGGTTCTGAACTGGTTCTGAACCTCTTGTCAAAACAAACCTTATGAGACAGACTCACGGAACAGTTGAAAGGGCTCTTGGGCCTGCGAGCGGAGTCGAGCCATGGCCCGCCTGGTTACAAGAAGCGTGCAATCCAGTGTGTCACCACATCGATGGTTTTGCTTGAGCTTAACCCGCTGCAACGAAAGTGCTAGTACGTCGAATGAAGAAGTAATATCATTTCCTTCGTTTCCCTGACGTTTTGAGTGGTGGAAATATGGTCCGACGGCCTCCAAATAAAACTAAACGACCTCACGTGCCTTGTTTCCTTCATGAATTTATCTTATTCAACTTCAGATACGAGCAACTCCTGTCAAACTTACGCTCTAACCGCAAAAAAATTCCCCTCCGCATACTTCGGCAAACAAAAGCGAGCTTATAAGCTTTGAGTTGTGCCGAGAAAAGGGTTTGCAGAGTTTTTGCCAACCCCCATTCATAGAGACGCTTTTGTTGAAAATCAACACGAGCTTTTTCATTAAATGAGCTCATCCCTATCTCTAATTATACGAAGGAAAACGCTGCATTCCCTTTCAGCGAATATCCGTGGAAAATGAAGCTACTGCAACGGCTTAAAAAATGTTGAAACACAAATTTCTCAAAATCTTTTCAATAGATATTCTGTTATATATTTTTTATGGAAATGTTAAGTTTTAACGCTTGTATGTCTGTATGAATGTATTTACATAGGTATGCAATTCGAAGAATAGCTGCCCTAAAGTTTAAGATAAAGCGATAAAGTTCTTTCTTAAACAAACAAAGCATTCAATAAAAATAGTTCGTTGGGCAAGAACATTACAGCACTGTCAACCGGTCAAATGTTAACAACCACGAAAAATTAGTCGAAAATAATTGAATCTTTGATTTTCAAAAGAACTCATTTATGTTAAGGATATATATTACATATAAATATGCCGAAAATAGTTGAATCTTGATTTGTCAAAAGAACTTATTTATGTTAAGGATATATATTACAGAGGAAGAACAGACCAAAACGAACGACAGCACAAAATTATTCACAAATTTGCTAAATGCAAAAAGCTAGCCTCAAGTTTTGATTGCAGGGGGTTAAACTTTTTTCTTGTACGAATCTAAACTCACTCAAATTTATAGAGATGAACTGAACTACACAAAATTGGTGGGTAACTAGGTGTTTGTTTTTCAGATTATTTTCGTGGAAATCTGAAATAACATTCCTGACATATTCCGGACAGCATGTGGGCTAGGCGCTCTACACCGAACTGATCAACATCGTAAATGGGGGCAATATTGACGCGATTTCAAGCGCTCTCGAAGGTTGAGAGTATAAGGTATCTGCTTACGTACAAGGACATCTTGGTTTCGATGAGTTATATTAGGAGAGTTATTACAATTTCAAATACTCATGCTTGTTCCAGGGTTAGGCATTTAGGTTTGGGTGGGGGGGGGGGAGCTAATTGTCTTTTTGGATTTTCCCTATGGATAAATAATTCTAATAAGACTTGACTCGAATATTCCGTCTGAAAAATTGATTAGAAAAGTATGAGAATACAGCGATGAGTATGAGGACTATCAGGCGTCTCCAGGAAGAGAGCTAACGAGCTGCTCAGCCTAGGAAGAAGGTAGATACGTATAGCTACTGGGCTCTTAACGGGGCACTGTCCACTCAGATACCATCTCCACAAAATGGGCAAATGTGACAACACCTTTCTGCCTGTTCTGTGGGGCAGAGGATGGAGACTGCGTGTCATGTGATCTGCCACTGCCCTGTGCTGGCAAGACAGCGTTTTCTAATCTGGGGACAGTCTTCCGACGATTGGGAGAGGTTAAGACTATCCTCTCATTCGCCAAATCGTGGTGGGGAAGGGTGGACCTTCCAGCTTTGGATGTTGTGGACGACATTAGGTCGTCACAACAGACTGGGATGTCAATGCCTACTCAGTAATCACCAAGCAATCACTCAGGGAGTTGCTGATGATGGGTGCAAATGCTGTACACTGGGCATGTAAGTGTTTGGTTCCACAGGGTGCTCAGGTTGGGTAGTCAAATGTGCTGGAGAAGGAGTTGGAGGTAACGGCCTCCTTCTCCAGCCACAATAGTGGTAAACAATAAATAAATAAAAATTGCTCGTTTGTAAGTAAAAGTCTACAGACTACGGCTTTTGCTAGATAGTGACCCTCAAGTGTGGACAGAACTCGAGTTGTTTTGCCAGGGGTACCCATTACTTAGTAACGCATGCATATTCATGGATTGATATTTTATTGATAGCGGCGGTTGATGGATCTAAACACACACACAGTATATGACTATTTGATCGAATATCATTACCTGTTGCCAGAGCAGGTGTTGGAACTGGTCAACGAGAGCGGCGCTGATGGCGAGATGACTCAACGGAAGCGCGAGGCCGAAGAGAGCTGCCACCCAAGTCTTGAGAGGAAGCATCGCGTAGGCTATGAACAGTACGAATATTATGTGCCACACCCCCTCTGGGAACACACGTCTGCTCTCCAGTTTCAGTCCTAGAAAACATCAAATAGGATCTCAGATGAAGTCCCGTAAATTTCATTTAGACACACAGCAACATGGTAAAAGCTAACAAATTAGCAGTATTGTGAAACACAAAACGACATTATTTTCTTGAATTCAAGAAGAGTACAAATTTAGGCCGCCTTGACTTTTTCTGAAGTTTTTAGGGATTTTACAAAGTTTGACAACCCTTAAAGGGCACTTTAAATTGAGTGAGAGAACTGGCTCAAGAATTGGGGCGTCGCCGGACCAACATGGATCTTTCCTGAAAATTTCAGCTTTTTTGCTTCAGCCGTTTGGGAGAAATCGTGCGAACGGCGGACGGACGGAAAATTGTTTATTGCAGATTCGGATTCTACACCCTTTGAAACGTAAACCATGAAATTTTCAGGGGGGGGGGGGGTTAGAATGTTTTTTTCCAGAGCGATTACAATGGTTTATTTTTGAATAATAAGCAAAAGCACTCAACTACTGCATTGATGTTATTATTGCTTTGTTTGAAGTTGTTAAAAGTTTGTTATGACAAATTAAAGGTTCTTTTAAATTCAATTTTACTAGCCACAGTGACAATATTGAAATGTAAATCAACGAAATCTGTCCTTCTCCCAGGTACAAAGGAAAACAAAGGAAATTCGGGGAGTTGGAACTACTCCCTCATCTAAGGTAGTTTTGCAGGCCACACAGTATTCTACTGATAGGATATAATTATTACTTCATAATTTCTTAATTTCATAATTTCTTAATAATTTTCTACTTAGTTCTTGTTTGGCAGTTTTTGAATTAGGTTTATTTGAATCATGTGTATCCAATTTACCCCATACAAGAACTGCTAACCTTACTAATTTAGTGGTACCATTAACTAGAACTGAGTTTTATAAGAGGGTTGCTTTTGTACAAGCGGTTACTTTTTTTTATCTTAATAATATTAATCCTAGGAACTTCAACAACAGAAGTTCATTGAAGAAATTCCTCGCTTGGAAATTTTGCCTACCTCAATGAAAATTTTCTTGCAATGTTAGCTCTCTTTTTGTTCTAAGAGTACATATTTATGTTAGTGTTTTTTTTGTTCAGTTTAGTACATACTTTTCTGCTACGGCTTGATTAAGTAGCTCTGATAGTTCCCTCAAGTTTCTATAAACTTTTCAACTGGCAGGCATATGTTTATATCTTACTATTTACTGTAATTTGTATTTTTTCATTTGCTATGAATAAATAAATAAATAAAATAAATTATTTCATATCCATGAAACCAACATTCTCCACAACATAAATACAAATCCGTGTTCAACAGTATTGTATTTGTAACGTATACCGTTCCATGTTATCAGTGATTATGAAATCATCAAAATTAAGTTAGCTAACAACAACAATTCTATCTTTGAAGCGTACTAACATTCATCATAGAAGTAGCGCGGAGATCATAAATAATGTCAATCATATCCATCTAGATAACGGCCGCAGAACAACGAATCCTCGAGAGAAAATGAGAATAACGTCCACATAATCTATCGGAAGATTGGTTCTTGTAAATCTGCTATTACGTCGGTCAGTAATCAACGTTCACATTCGATGAGATTTGCAATATCCGTACCGACGCGTTTCTGCTGATGACACTATAAGGAGTTCTGATTATAAAATAATTATCTGTGAACTGTTAAGGCGTAATACCGTTCTTTTGGGAAGATTTTCAAACGTTACGAGGAAAACATAATTATATTTAACAATGCAAGCAATAACAAAAACAAGTGGTTGCTCAACGGAAACGAAATATATGAATGGACACGTTCACTATTTATTTATACCAGTGCGCTACCACGATAATGTTCTTCTTCACTCATCTAAGTGTACGTGGGTCACCCTGTATTCATCCTACAAATTTTACCACACGTGAAGGAGTAACTGAGCTTAAATTTAGCGCAAAAAACATTAAAATCAGCAAAATACAGCTTAAACTATGGAAAGTGAAATTTGGTTTAACCCTTTTTGGTTATTGTTCAATAATAAACCATTGTAATCGCTCTTGAAAAAAAAATTCTAATGCCCCAATTCTTTAGCCAGCACTCTCACTTAATTTAAAGTGCCCTTTAAGGGTTTTCAAGATTTTGTAAAATCCCTAAAAACCTCAAAAAGAAGTCGAAGCGGCCTAAATTTGGACTCTTTTTGAAGAACTTTCCAAGAGGAACCGAATGAGCCCCTCCCCAGGACCGTAGCTCAAACCATTCCCGATATACGACCATATATATTTATGGTGCCAACATTTTTTTTTTTTTTTTTTTTTTTGGTTTATTTTAGTTTATGTTTTTATCGCAGTAACCTAGTGATGTAGTGACGTAGTAAAGTGGATACTGGAGTGAACTCCTAAAAGGCTTAGTAGCCGATACACGGGTGATATGCATGAAACGCTTGCGTTCATGATTTGAATTTCTACTAAGCTTTGGAGGGAGTGTGCGTGTTTCACAGGTGATAGAGCGATTATTGAATTTCAGGAGATATGCATAGAGCACGTAAATCTGTTCCAACCAAAATACCTATTTGGATTGATTCAGTTGATCATATTTGTGTGCCTCCTGAAATTCAATAATCGCTCTATCACTTGTGAAACACGCACATTCCAAAGCTTAGTAGAAATTCAAATCATGAACGCAAGGCAATTGAATAATAAACCAAAGTGAATGAATTTGCAGCGTTTCATGCGTATCAGAATGCTTCAACCCGTGTACCGGCTACAAAGCCTCTTAGGAGTTCACTCCAGTATCCACATTACTACATCAGTACATCACTAGGTTACTAATATCAAATGAGTGAGAGAGCTGGCTCATGAATTGAGGCGTTGTCGGACCAACATGTATTTTTCCTGAAAATTTCAGCTTTTTTGCTTCTGTCGTTTGGGAGAAATCGTGTTTACGGCGTAAGGACGGAAAATTTTTTATTGTAGATTCGGATTCTACTCCCTTTGAAACGTAAACCATAAAATTTTCAGGGATTGAATAATAAACCAGGTTCAATTAAAATTAACCAAGAAGCTTTTAAAACTCAAGGAAATTGACGTCAATCAAATATATCAACCATTCCTGAGATAATTATTTGGTAACAATAAGGTAAACCAAGGGACAATTGAACTTTTCTTCCGTGTATACTTATGTCAGCTTTTGTGGCCAATTTTATCTTTTTCGTCTCCGAATTAAAGCTCATTAACTCCTTGAAACATGGCGAAAATTTCAGCATTTTAGGATAAACGCAATGTGATCTATACTTGGGTGAGTTCAGAAGAATAGCACCTCGCTCGCATGCCGCTCTTACTGGCGTCTGTCCCTTAAGCTTTAGCTCATGGTCTTTTGAGCTAAACCTCTTTTCATTTATGTTGCACGTTCGACAAAACGCGGAATAGTTCGATTTTTTCATTTTTAGCAAAAGGGATCAACAATCTGTTTTTCGAAGTTGGTTAGAGGTCAAGATAGAGTCAACAAAAATGCGAAAATGGCAGTTCTTTGGGACAACTTGTGAACTGCTTTTGAGGTGGAAAGTCTGCCGATCTCTGTATCTGGATTTCATGTCCTTCATTCACGAACAACGTATGTTCACATCAGTAGGCAAAGAAATAATTTCATGCGTCAGTTTTTTCAAATGGGAAAATAACTTTTCTGGCGATAAATCTTTCCCACTTTCTTTGAAGTTTGTCCACCTTCAATAAATCAAACCTCTCCGTCACGGATCGGTCCCAAGAGTTTGGCATGCAGAACCAGGGCAGCTGGTCGTAACTGAGTCAAGGGGACCATTACGATAGAACACATTCTTTCTTGATACTAGAGATAACTATTTAATTGAAAAGAGTATCAATAACACAATTTTGTAATTAAGAGAGCTAATGTTACTTATTATGATGCGTCTACGTTAGGTGAATCAATTTATCATGGTCCGGAGGTATCTAATTCAGCTCTAACAACGAGTGAGGACTGCTGAGGAAGAAACCAGCCAGCTTTAAAACTCTTGAATCATTAAAACTTTGGGTTGCTCTTCATCAAGGAGCTTCCTCCTACATTACTTCTGCTGTCTGTATCTAATCATCAAGAAGTTGCTGTTCTAGATTGCGTTCGATATCGTACTCACCAAAAAGATGTACTGTAAAGATGCACTGTATACCCACAAAACAATCGGGAGTTGCTCCCCTTCCCAACACAAGAACAGTATTCTTTGGTGTGAGGAAATTCCAATCGATTTAGTGAAATTGTCCATTTCAATTGTGTGCTTTTAATACTTACACCAGGGTATGGGAGGAATACATTTCATTTCATTTCACCTACAGGCTACAACGCTTCGAAAGTTCAAGTAACCCAAACAAATCGAGGTGCTTGGAAGATGTGCACCACGAAGATCAAACAGCAACGGCGACAGCGAACCTCTGACCATCAGTCCCTTGTTCCCTACAAGAAAGACCATCTCACTAAAGTAGGTGATATAGGGGAGATGATACGTCGAGAGCCCTCCAATATCGAGGAGGAAATCGATCACCGAGTAAAGTAGGAGTAAATCGTTTTACGCGAGCTAGCTGCTGCGTCCAATACCGCCGTAATGACCAGCTCAAGGAAATGGAGGGAGATAGCGGTCGTTGAGCCAAGTTGTAAGGCCTAAGTGTGAGAAGCGTGGCACACATTTGAGCATTTTGGACGCTCGTTGAATCTGGAAAGACCGCTGAACACTGTAAGGTAAAATCATGTTTGTATCTGATACCGGCAGTTCATTGGAAGTGGAAAAAAGACGATGAAAAAAAATCATTAATAATGCAATTATCAAGAAGTGCTTCCATTCATTAAGAGAAGCGGTTTCAAGATATTTATCTGGATTATAAGGCAATAATGAATATTCTGAGTGAATAACTAATAACTACACTTAAATAACAAGTGATAGTTGAATAAAGAGTTTAAACTTTCTTACCTGATTCTCCTATGGGTAGACCAACGGCAACGAAAGTGGCACAAAAGAAGAGAATGACGTAGCACACCCATAGTAGATAAGTATCTTGCATATACCTGGAACAATAGGTAAAGATCAAATTATCCAGAAATAAATTAATTAGATACTTGAAATTACCAATATACAGGGTGAATCAGGTAAGGTGCGCAGTACTTCACCCACTACCCCGGGAAACCGCAGGGTGCTAGGGGGGAGACTCCGAGTGACTGACCGTTTGTCAGAAAAAAGGGTGGCTTGGGAAAAACCAACGGCACAAAGCAGCTTGGGGAATTTAGAGTCCATTAAAGGCTTTAAATATTTTCAAATAGGAACAGGGTTGACGGATAATGAGGTACCAACATCGGCGAGTATGGTCACCGTTACCTGCGGGCCTTGAATACGAGTCAAGTGTGGTTTTCAAGAGGTAACACCGAAAAACTCTTCATGATCCAAAACCATTTCAGATATATCTGAACACATTCAGTTAAAACAAAATGGATAGGTTTCTGAATTTGGTGATCCAACGAAATGTATATACCTACACAACCAAGAAGTCATTCCACATTGTTAGTCCAACGGGGAAACATTTTTATATGCACTCGCAAAAACCGAGCTCGTTACACGTTACACTTTTCTCATATTCACGCCTCATTACCCTACAAGGTCATGGCCGCCCTGATCCGTCACTTTACCGACCAGTTTTCCGGTTATAGTAACATCTGAACTGCTCACAGGGTACAATAATTTACATTTTGCCTTATGACAACATTTTTCGAACCTTACATTACAAACAATGATTACCTATCCATCTATAACGACTTCCCAATTACACTAAATAAGAATTTGAGGGAAGACGATACCAAGTAAAATCGTATCACTCCCTTTATCCAGGGTGATGATACAGGCTGCGAAGTACTACACAATAGTGTAATATAGTGGTAACAATGTAACCCCCCCCCCCCCACTTCTGGTTACTAATCGCCGCCACTGGCGACATAGCAAAAATTTCACGCCTCGCCACTGATACCTAGAACCAAAATTGATCAACAAGATCTGAAACG
Source organism: Creontiades dilutus (assembly GCA_031894815.1). Lineage (NCBI taxonomy): Eukaryota > Metazoa > Arthropoda > Insecta > Hemiptera > Miridae > Creontiades > Creontiades dilutus. The sequence continues at coordinate 166,788 of JAVIWC010007073.1, read as the reverse complement.
CAAAAGGTCATGGAAATTGATTGAAAATTGATTTTGGGGTTAAACATTTATGTGGGCTTTTTCTTCCTACGTCCCTACCTTCGGTAGTGAGATAGCGCTCCTATTCTGAAGCGTTGAGGAAACAGCGTCCCTTCCTTGGATGATCGGCGAATTGAGGCGGACGTCTTGTTTTTGAAGAGGCTATTGGATGGGTCTACGGATTCTCCTGATCTCTTGTCTCGACTGAATTTCGCCGTACCCCAGTACCCAACCAGGAACTCGCCGATCTTCTACCTGCGGCAACAAACTACCTTCGGAACAACCCTCTGGTGAGGGCACAGCAAGCTGTAAACCGCACCATGATGGGTGCCGACACATCGGTTGACTTCTTTGCATCTTCGTTTTCATCAATCAGATCTGCGATACGTCGTGCCTCGGTTTAGTGGTCCCTGAAGAGTCACTAAGTATGTGCAGTGCGTTTCCTGTTAGTGGCGTGAGTTTTCGTTTTCATTTTAGTTTTTGCTTTCTGTTTCCGTTGTATGTGATTCCTTCGCTCCCTTGTCTAATTTTGCTTCGGCCCGTGTAATAAAAAAATAAAATAAAATAGCTAAAATAGACTTGCTACGAAATTGACTTTCAAGAATTTCGCGATCGGTGTTTCAGAACCGACCGGGCACCGAAGACGCTCCGATTTATTTTGCGCTAGCTACGTTTACATATTCATGGACCCCCCCTCACACACCACTCCGAATTCCCTCGAGAGAAATGTTGACGTCTTCAACATCTATACCCGGCAGGATGATTACCTACAGGAGTAAATCAGTTTCCTTACATTAGAGGACGCTTTTATCGATGGATAAATCAATGAATATTCAAATTTAATCACACAATTTATATGCAGATGTGAAAGGATTGCCGATAATTCCAATACCAAAAAGATTCGGAACTTGAGGCAAATAATACAAAAACGCTGCAAAGGTTTATTTTTGTATTAGATAACCTTCTACGTAAATCACTCATATTAGAGGTGGGTAGTGAGTGAGTGACCTTGTCTCAAAGACCTTCTCTTTCAAATGAACTTGTCCCAAATGACCTGAGGAAGGAAGACCTGCAGTTCGTCACAAGACGTTTGTGACAGCATGGCTCCCCGTGGCCGACATTCCAACTCAGACAGTTGCGAATTTTTCGGGGCAAGCGAAGTTCGAGACCTGCAGGTCGCAAACGTCTCTAGCTGAGGAGTCTTCGCTCAAGATAACCGTTCACTCTCCCCACCTAACAACCTGGGCAGGTCGCCGTTCCTTTACAGTAGATTCTACTATTCAAATAAAATTTATTCACGAGGAGTCGGAAAATAACCTCTTTTCGGTACCTATCATTGTTTTACTCGGAAGTACTCATCTAAGAAGCACAGTAGACGTCTGTCATCTACCGAACTCTGACTGTACACGAAGATAATAATAGAGGTCCCATTCATTCACAAAGTGAATAGCGGAGTAAACTGCAGGTCGCATCCATCCATGGAGTGAACTGGTAAACTTCTCCCACTGACCTTGTCTTTGAACTGAGTGACCTGCGGGGAGTCAATTCCCTCAGGTGACCTGGGTTTACACACCTCTAACTCATATGTCTTTATTCGACGTATTTTTGACGCCATAATCGAAGCTTTCACATTTATACCATTTACATTTCAGCACGGTAGGTCGATTAAGGAAGGAATTAGCCACAAGTAGCCTTCAGCTGATCAGTGTGTTGTAACGAGATGCCCTTGACTTATAAATCAGAGCATAAGTACTCCGTTGCGAGGTTGTAATTTTTCGAAAAATTCACGTAATTATGAATCCATTCAATCTTATGTTTTACACTAAGATCACACATGATAGTTACATTGTCAGTGAATTGTGACTATCATTAACGGTAACTTCATTCTTGAAGGCCAAACGCAATTGAAAAAGAGAGCTGGCTAAAGAATTGGGGCCTACCTTACAAATTTCAATTCAATATTGTCAGTGACGGTGACAGGTTTCGTGTCGAAAATCTGAATAGCTCACCAGAACTTATACCAGCCAACAAATAAGCAACATCTAGGGACAAAACAGGAATATACATAAGAACTATTTTTATAAATCGTGAACAGTTGCTCGCTTAAATCTTTCGCCCCAGTTAATAGGTCGTTAACTCCAACTTGACTATTTTACAGTGGACCGTTTGAATCATGATTTTGTTGAATAGGTTAAAATTGGATTTAGTCACTCCAATGTCATCAACATGACTTGGCCAGTTACGTAAACGAAGATTAAGTGATTTATCTTCCCTCAGCACAGATAACTCATTTTGGGCAAAATCGTTTTGACAACTTACTCATCGGGGTTGCAGAAACAATTCTCACATTCACACCCACACCATTGATATCCCGTTATTTTTATTTACTTACTAGCTGACCTGGCAATCTTTGTTCCGCCTTACAGGTTATAAATGAGCAGACTTTCAATTTTATCAAGATCGATTTTTTTTATTAGGGTGATTAATGTGATGAATGAAAAAAGCAAGTATTTTAAGGAATCATTTCTATTTTTTACACAATTAATTGATTTGAAAAAAAAAAAAAAAAAAAAAACGCTGCAAATTCTTCCACTGGGTTTTATTATTCAATTGGCTTGCGTTCATGATTTGAATTTCTACTAAGCTTTGGAGTGTGCGTGTTTCACAGGTGATAGAGTGATTATTGAATTTCAGGAGGCACACGAACATGATCAACTGAACAATCCAAATAGGTATTTTGGTTGAGAACAGATTTACGTGCTCTATGCATATCTCCTGAAATTCAATAATCGCTCTATCACCTGTGAAACACGCACACTCCAAAGCTTAGTAGAAATTCAAATCATGAACGCAAGCCAATTGAATAATAAACCCCAGTGAAAGAATTTGCAGCGTTTTATTTATTTATTTTATTGCTTCCGAGTCTACCAAGGTAGCAGAAGCATTGTTTTCACTTTCGGAATGTGAAAATTTTTTTGTCTCCAAAATCAAAAATTCCACTCGCATTTTGCGTTTTAGACCTTTCTGAACAATTTTGGTTCCGTGTCTGTCTGTGTGTGTCTGTCTGTCAGCAAATCCTTGTTACGGGCAAAACTACACGAAGTTATAGTCCGATTTTGATGAAATTTTCAGGGATTGTGTGGGTTGAGGTGTAAATGGTCCCCTATAGGTTTCATGACCCCCGGATCAATAGTAGCCTCTGCGCACGCGCAAACGTGAAATCCTTGCCACAAGCATAACTCCGGTACAATAATAATTTTCAATGATCTATACAGTCTTGTTATGGATACGAGAAAGCTATGGGCCACACCCACTTGGCAGACTTTTTTTTCTTCCTTCCACTTCTTTATTTATGTCGCACTTATTGGTGACAAAACTGTGATAGTTGGCCGCTGTGAACAATTTGTGTAATTAAAAAGAGAAAATTTTGATCTGTTTATGATTTTTGATGTAAGAGATGTTTTATTTTTCTAAATTCGATCCAAGTATGAGCAGTTTTATCCTATTGTTTAATCACACCGAACTCTTGTAACAATCATGTAAATGATTTCTACAAATAATGTTATTTGATTTGATTTGTGTCCTATCAAATCGTTTTAAAGCTTATCTGACCGAACTATTTGAATCGCTGTCGCTCATTTCCACAACAATGCTCCTCACAAGAAAAAGTTGAACTCAGTTTGCGAAAAGTTTAATTCTAATTGGAAAAGGTTTAATTCTAATTGCGAAAAGGTTAATTCGGTTTGCTAATGGTTTAATTCAGTTTGCTAATGCTATATCGTGGTACACACCTGAGTACCGCACAAGCTCAGATATCGATACTTGGTAAATGTGGGTTGAAGTAATCGATTATTCAACTAAGAGATAATACCACTTAGTACCTCATACTCCCCTAATATTTCTACTTCGACAATAATTGTCGGACATTATGACAACAATTTTCCTACTTCTGTTTTGAATAGACAAGTTGATATTTGAATTGAACTGCACACAAATCACGGAGTTGTGACACCCAAGTGAGAGATCGACATATCTCCAACCCATCGAGAAGAAGGTGGAACACGACAGGATAAAAATAGCGATTCGCATGATGCACACGGTGCGCACGTGCAGTCATTAGCACGCGAGGCAATCATTTAGAACTAAGTTTAGAAGGGCAGAAAACACCCAGAGGGGAAGGGACTCGGATCCTGGAATAGTGCAGGGAAGAGATTCCCTTCTCCCTGCGGCGAAACGTCTTGTTGGTGAAAGAAGGAACCGTTTGAAGGTTTTCTTTCCCCAATGCTTACCAAGCCAGACGCTATATTTGGTTCAAGTGAAAACAAACGGATGCAGGGAAAGACGTGCCTCACGGTAAAACCAACAGCTCTAACGACTCCGCCCTTATGTTTGGCTAACAGTAGCGAAAGAAGTAAATATGAACATTTTATATATACCCAGGTCTCTTTAGTTTCTACTTAAGTGGAGTGACCATATTTTCGGGATTTTGTTGACATTGGGGTTTCAGAAATTCCAGTTAAGGGACCGAGGCATCTGTTATTGTCTTTTGAGGATTCCTTCGTGAGAAAGGTTTCAATGGTTATACGAGAAACCCTCTGGTAAACTTTTCAAAAAGTAAGAAGCAAGCTTGATGAAACGCTCGTACATTACAGTAATCGATGTTTGCAATAACCATTTCAATAACGCTGAATAAACGTGCACATTCATACTGTGTAGATAGATGATGTAGTACATTCACTAGGTTCTGTTATAATGATTACTAATATAACATTACTGTAAAAGCTAACACAAGTATTGTTTAGGGCACAATTTGCTTGCTTGTAGTGTTTAGAGACAAGTAAATGCGTGTAGAGTAAAACAGTATTATTTATTTCTGAGATACACGCCATAATCTCTTGTCAATCAGCAAACTGAACAGATCTATCTCCAAAATCAACCAGACCAACCAACCAGAAAATCAACTACGTCCCACTATACCTCAACAACCAGGCAATTCCCTACGCGAGTGAAGCCTAATACCTGAGCATGACGCTTGACGCCAAGCTCAGGTGGAAAGAACAAGTGAAAAAGAAGAAGGCCGAACTGGGGATAGAACTTAGAAAAATGAACCTACTGGCTTATTGGCACGCAATCCTCTATGACCATTGGTAACAAGTAACAAGCTGCTCCTGTATGATCAAGTACTTAAGCCAGTTCGGTCTACTAAGTACAATGGAGTTTAGTTGTGGGGCAGTACAGCTCCAACCAATAGACTGATTTTTCCAGCGTTTACGGAATTCCATACTACGGTGCATCAATGACAGCGTCAAGGATGATAACGGCGTGTTCGCGTGTTACTTTCGAAACGATGGTCTTCACCGCGAACTAGAAGTCGACAGCATAGACGAAACAATCAAACAGAGGGCTACTGCTCATCTAGCCAGACTACGAGGTCATGTCAATGAAGAAGCTGTGAAGCTCTTGATGTGCAAGACCTAACTAGGTTGCACAAAAGCGCACAAAATCACGAGAACTTGTGTGGGAAGTGAATGTGCCGAACCTCAGAAGGACATGGACTGGAGTAATGGATCTTGAGTCCCAACAATCACGTAGAGAATTTAGGTCAGATTATTATTGTTAATGAGTTATTACTTAGTGCAATAGAAGCTTTAAAAAAACGCTGCAAATTCTTTCACTGGATCAAAATTATTATTCAATTGTTCACAGCGTTCCAACTATTTGAGACTAAAACTAACACTTTTTGTAAATGTTTAGTGTTTCACAGGTGATAGAATTTCAAGAGGAGATATGCATAGAGTACTTAAATCAGTTCTCAACCAAAATACCTATTTTTATTAATCAGTTGATCATATTTGTGTGCCTCCTGAAATTCAATAATCGCTCTATCACTTGTGAAACACGCACACTCCAAAGCTTAGTAGAAATTCAAATCATGAATGCAAGCCAATTGAATAATGAACCCCAGTGAAAGAATTTGCAGCGTTTTTTTAATGGTTATCAGAATGCTTCAACCCGTGTATCGGCTACAAAGCCTTTTAGGAGTTCACTATCACTAAACTATCCACATTACTACATCACTACATCACTAGGTTACTGCTATCAAAACAAAAACAATTATAAACCGAAATCCCAGTGAAAGAGTTTGCAGCGTTTCATGCATCTCAGAATGCTTCAACCCGTGTATCGATACAAAGCCTTTTAGGAGTTCACTCCAGTATCCACATTACTACGACTCTTCACTACATCACTAGGTTACTGATATCAAAACAAAAACAATAATAAACCAAAATAACGCAAATGTTGGCACCATAAATTGGGCCATACATCGGGAATGGTTTGAGCTACGGACCTGGGGAGGGGCTCATTCGATTCCTCATGGAGTGTTCTTCAAAAAGAGTAAAAATTTAGGCCGCCTTGACTTTTGTTGAGGTTTTCAGGGATTTTCCAAAACTTTGACAACCCTTAAAGGGCACTTTAAATTAAGTGAGAGAGCTGGCTCAAGAATTGGAGCGTCGTTGGACCAACAATTTTTCCTGAAATGTAGCCGTTTGGGAGAATTTACGGCACGATTATTATTGTTAATGAAACGTTATTACTTGGTGCAATAAAAATGCTTTATTATTGAATAATAAACCAAAACCATCATCTCTTGGGTGAGAACTGTCAAACATGACACAAAAAATCATTCGATCAATACGTATTCATTTCAACCAATGGAACCCAATAATGTTCTAAGTGGCAGTCAACATTGGTGAATTGGCGATCCGTTAACTGGGAAGCACCACTTAAAAAGTTGAGATACTAAACGAATGACCAAGAAGGTGATTTGAACGCTGGCCTTTCACCTGAGGGTATGTCAACAATAAGCTCTTTCTCATCTGACTATATTCTACGACCATATACAACTAAAACGAGTGAACGAAAAAGCTATCCAATTCTAATGAATAGGCGAAGATGTTAGAGCTAGATCGATATACAAATCAGTAGCAAACTATATGTAACTATTGCAGAAAATCCAATGATTGCAATTTCCAATGTATTGAGCCGATGGCTTTTTCAAACTGTGTACGCGTTAGATATAACGATAAACGCACAGATATCAAGTCAGCGAGAGGACAAATACTGAAATGTATTACTATATTGACAATGGCGGATATCATTGTTGGGTGCTAGCATGATTCACATGGTACACAAGGTACTAGAATGGCACAAATATTTGTAACCCTCCTATCTGTTGAATGGATCTTTCAAATAAAATGTTGATGATAATTTAAAACTACATTAGAGAAAGAATAAGAAACTTAAAGTAAGACCGTTGTTAAGGAATTCATGGTTCTTCAAACGGAATTGTGTGAATCATCGAAGAAAACAGCAAAGTAGGTCAACCCCTCTTCATTTCCGAGAGAGGGTCAGGGCTGCTTTCGGGGAAAAACTAGTAGGGAGAATAAAAGACACAACTTTGGGGATGAGCCAACAGTAAGAGTGGTTTCGGAATAGTCTCAGAGACGAAGAAAAATAGTTACGAGGATCAATTTGAATCCCATTAAATTAATGTAGTTCTCCAGCAGGTACGTAACTCATAGCTGGTTTATCACTTGCAGTTCATAACAGAGCGTTAAAGTCTCAACCACTAATCGACTGGTTGAATAACAGCACGAAGGGTTGATCGATGATTACAGAAAGATTGAAAGCACTTGAATAGTCAGGATGCTGAAACGGTCGATTATCTGGAAGTGAGTAACAACTCATCTGCAACAGATATTATTGTGGAATTTATGTTATTCTCAGCAGTTTGTCCTCTGCAGATCACAACGGTCTGTTATTAACTCGACCACTTATTAAATGATTGAATAACAGAACGACCAGCAGATGCCACAGCTATGCAGTTTGCCCTGGAGCAAGCAATGCCTAATGAACGAAATTCTTCCCATTTAGTAATTTGGGGAATCAGATCATTTGTATGTGGGTCATTAACAAAAAATTAAAAAAAAAAAAAAAAAAAGAACACTGATCAGTTTTCAAGTTTTCTTGATCCTAATCAATCACTGCGGTTCCCTCGGTATATTACCGAAGTGAGCACACATACTCTTGAACCGTACTGCTGATACCCCATTTTGAAAAAAAAAAAAAAGTTTGTAGGGAGTGAGGTATGTATTACTATTTTTTTCTTGAGCCTCCAACCATGGGAATCGCCGCTCAAGTCTTTCAATTTAGGTGAGAGGAACAGCACAGATTAGCTTGATTTTAGCTACGGTAAATACTAAGGTTCCCATGCCAAAATCTCACTCGCTACAAGCAGATCTCACTCCCTACAATTTAAGGGGCTATTGGCTGGATATTGTAGGGAGTGAAAAAGTAGGGAGTGAGGTTGTAGCCTTTCACCGCCTTTTCAGGCCACAAATCCACTAATCATGTGATGATGATTGTTGATGATGGAAACTGGCAACTGTTGATAGGAAATTTGAAGCTGATTTCAAAAATGTGGTCAAAATCTGGAAAATATTCGTAGAAAGCGTATTTTCTAAACGAATACATCGATTTTTGATGTTCGCAAAAAGTGAAACAACTCTGAAACGAATCCTATAAGAAAATTTTTATACGATACATTTTCTCTTCCAAATTCAACGTAAAAGCGAAAACTAAAATAAAACGCTGCAAATTCTTTCACTGGGGTTTATTATTCAATTGGTTTGCGTTCATGATTTCAATTTCTACTAAGCTTTGGAGTGTACGTGTTTCACAGGTGATAGAGCGATTATTTAATTTCAGGAGATATGCATAGAGCACGTAAATCGGTTCTCAACCAAAAAACCTATTTGGATTGATCAGTTGGTCATATTTGTGTGCCTCCTGAAATTCAATAATCGCTCTATCACCTGTGAAACACGCACACTCCAAAGCTTAGTAGAAATTCAAATCATCAACGAAAGCCAATTGAATAATAAACCCCAGTGAAAGAATTTGCGGCGTTTTTATGGTTATCAGAATACTTCAACCCGTGTATCGGCTATAAACCCTTTTAGGAGTTCACTCCAGTATCCACGTTCACTACATCACTAGGTTACTGTAATCAAAACAAAAACAATAATAAACAAAATAACGCAAATGTGGCACCATAAATCGGGCCATACATCGGGAATGGTTTGACCAACGGACCTGGGGAGGGGCTCATTCGATTCCTCGTGAAGTGTTCTTCAAAAATATTACAAATTTAGGCCGCTTCGACTTTTTTGAGGTTTTTAGGGAATTTACAAAACTTCGACAACCCTCAAAGGGCACTTTAAATTAAGTGAGAGAGCTGACTCAAGAATTGGGGCGTTGTCGGACCAACGTGGATTTTCACTGAAATTTTCAGCTTTTTTGCTTCAGTTGTTTGGGAGAAATCGTGCGTACGGCGTACGGACGGAAATTTTTGTATTGCAGATTCGGATTCTACACCTTTTGAAACGTAAACCATGGAATTTTCAGGGGGAGTTAGGAATTTTTTTTTCAAGAGCTATTACAATGGTTTATTATTGAATAATAAACCAAAAATGGAGGACACGAGGTAACCTCAAGTTTCAATCGAAAATTTGAGGCACTAAAACACGGGAAAATGAAAAACGGTTTCCACCACCTTCAAGCAGAGTGAAAATACTATAGAAAATGTCCAGTTCAATTTTTTGATAGCTCGCACCGTATGGCTGTAATTCCTTAATGGGCCCATATAGATGGGACACCCTGTATAATAATTATAGAATTCTAATAATAATAGAATTATTCTATTCTCATTGTCATTGCGATGTTACAGCATCGTTTCATTCGCCACTTGGAGCGCTGTTCTCGACCTTTCAACATTCTGTTCTTAGCTCCTCCGTAGGTATTTTCTGTCAAATCACATTATTTTTATGATGAAAATTCGAATTAAAGCAAATGGAGTTCTTTGAATGGACAGATTGAAAAAAAAAAATTAAGTTGATAATGGCATGATTAAGAATAACATTGTCGTTTATCGAAGCGACAAGTTTACAAAATTATTGTGTGTACTATGTTGGTATCCATAATTCGTGTGTTGAGTTGTGCCGTTGCCCCACGGTTGTACGATCGCGGCGATCAGTTGTTTACTTGGATTACTGGCATAACACTGACAGTCAATAAGGATCGTCTAATGCAGCGGCAACATTTAATCGTACCAACCTACCGCCTATCAACATTAATTTGCTCCTCTCGCGGTTCACCGCAATATCAAGTAATTCTAGTATTTACTCACATAACACGATAATTGAAAAGTTTTCATCCAAGTAGTAGACCACCTGTTGGAGCCAATATTTGTCGTTTGTATTCAACAAGTGAATCAACACTCAGTCACGCGTTGTTCTTCGGGAGCAGTTGCTTCGATGCAGTGTTGTTTTTAAAATTTCCAGTCCCGAATCAGGATTTTACAGGTATGTAATTTTGACATTTCATGTCTTTACTTTGCTATATAAACTCAAAAATGTAACGCGGACAGCGTCACGAAAAAAACGCTGCAAATTCTTTCACTGGGGTTTATTATTCAATTGGCTTGCGTTCATGATTTAAATTTCTACTAAGCTTTGGAGTGTGCGTGTTTCACAAGTGATAGAGCGATTATTGAATTTCAGGAGGCACACAAATATGATCAACTGATCAATCCAAATAGGTATTTTGGTTGAGAACCAACTTACGTGCTCTATGCATTTCTCCTGAAATTCAATAGTAGCTCTATCACCTGTGAAACACGCACACTCCAAAGCTTAGTAGAAATTCAAATCATGAACGCAAGCCAATTGAATAATAAACCCCAGTGAAAGAATTTGCAGCGTTTCATGCATATCAGAATGCTTCAACCCGTGTATCGGCTACAAAGCCTTTTAGGAGTTCACTCCAGTATCCACATAACATCACATCACTAGGTTACTGATATCAACACAAAAACAATAATAAACCAAAATAACGCAAATGTTGGCACCATAAATCGGGCCACAGATCGTGAATGGTTTGACCTACGGACCTGGGGAGGGGCTCATTCGATTCCTCGTGGAGTGTTCTTCAAAAAGAGTACAAATTTAGGCCGCCTTGACTTTTTTTGAGGTTTTTAGGGATTTTACAAAACTTTGACAACCCTTAAAGGGCTCTTTAAATTAAGTGAGAGAGCTGGCTAAGAATTGGGGCGTCGTCGGACCAACATGGATTTTTGTTGAAAATTTCAGCTTTTTTGCTTCAGCCGTTTGGGAGAAATTGTGCGTACGGAGTACGGCGGACGGACGGAAAAATGTTTATTGCAGATTCGGATTCTACACCCTTTGATACGTAAACCATGAAATTTTCAGAGGGGGTTAGAATTTATTTTTCAAGAGCGATTACAATGGTTGATTGTTGAATAATAAACCAAAAGTTACCAAATCAAAAACTGTGTTCCACACATTTCCCTCTGTACCTTTTCGTTGCCTGCACCATTTGCATGGTTTGGTGTATGCAAGCTTGTATCTAAATTTAAAAAACCCTAAATCGATGCTTTTACTAACATGCAGATAAATTGTATACAAATCTATGTGGTTGGAGTCAAAATGAATTTTACAGTCACATTCGAGCAATTTCTGAAAATGCCATCAAAATTTGGCTGTGTTCAAGTTGTTTGAACGCACACCGATTAGCACTGACCAAATCAAAGAGAAATTCATAAAAGGTCATTTGGGCATTTTGGGGAGTTAGAAAATGTTAAAAGCACGAACTTGCACAGACATTTCCGATGATATTAATCAACATTAAGAGGTAGGTTTTCTTGGGGGAGGTGGATTTCCTTGAACATTCCTTTGGGAACGATTCTTCTTTGTATTCTGTCAAAGCCGTTGGTAAGCACTTGATTTCAAGCGCCCTCATAACAACAAACTTGACCTTCTATGAGGGATGATTAAAAGCTGGTCCCGCCAGAAAAACGGAGGGTTGACTTCTTACCGGGGCAAATGGCGTGCGACGTGACGTGACGTGACCCTCATGAGGGGCGGTGCGTGAATCACAGATAAAGGATGACGTCAGTGATGCAAGCCCTCACGGAACGCAATATTGAATTACAACGGAGAACCGCAGTTCCCCTCTCCTGTCCAGCAGGAAGTGGTTAGAAATACTTTACGAGGGGATGTAGAGGCGCCTGATTCCTGATTGCCTGGGGGTGACTGACTAATGTGTCCCCTCCAGTCAGTATTTATCCGTAAAATACTCCGCCACCACGAGGGGAAAGATGCTAGGGTTAAATATAAGCACCGCAATGCTAACTACCTGCCCGTGAAATCCTCAATTTTTGTTTCAGTTAGGTACATTATAAGTATCATATATTCTCGTTGAGACAAATATTGGAGAGTACCTATGGGTTTAACGTCGACGTTCACCACCTATTTATCGACTTTAGGCAAGCATACGATTCGATCATAAGACAAAAGCTGTACGAGGATCTAAGAAGCCTTGGAATGCCTAATAAGCTGGTACGCATGATTAGTATAACCATGACAAATGCATGCCGAGTGAAGGTGTTGGGCTCGCTGGGAGATTCTTTCCCAGTGTCGACGGCCCTAAGGCAGGGAGATCCCCTAGTGACCACCCTCTCCAATCTCGCAATGTGAAGTATTGTCAGGAACATAAACCGGCACTAACCCGGGTGGAACGATCTACTCTCCCCTGACATACCACCTTGCATATGCAGATGATGTGGACTTGATGGCGAGGAGAATCCCGGCACTGTCAGGAGCTTTCAAGGAATCCGAGAAAGCAGCAACGATTAGAGGATTGAAGATTAATGACACAAAAACAGTATATATGAAAACCTCGAGAGGATCATCGCCTGGCCGGCCATCTTTCAGCATTCTCCATCATAAATTCCCAGTCTGCGAGCAGTTTGGGAGCTGTAGTGACAAATATTAATGCGATCAAAACAAAAACAACAGGGTTTTTTTTGTTTTGATCGTAGTAACCTAGTGATGTAGTGAAGGTGGATACTGGAGTGAACTCCTAAAAGGGTTTATAGCCGATCCACGGGTTGAACCATTCTGATATGCATGCTCCGTCTTACGAAATTTAAAATTTTCAAATAGAATATTTTTCATTGTAATCGCTCTTGAAAAAAAAGCTGCAAATTCTTTCACTGGGGTTTATTATTCAATTTCATTCATTTGGCTTGCATTCATGATTTGAATTTCTACTAAGCTTTGGAGTGTGCGTTTCACAGGTGATAGAGCGATTATTGAATTTCAGGAGATATGCATAGAGCACATAAATCAGTTCTCAACCAAAATACCTATTTGGATTGATCAGTTGATCATATTTGTGTGCCTCCTGAAATTCAATAATCGCTCTATCACCTTGGAACACGCACACTCCAAAGCTTAGTAGAAATTCAAACCATGTAGTACTTGAAAGGAATTGTTAAGTATATCAATTCTACCTTTACTTGATTACGTATTCTTGATATTATTCCCTTTTTTCACCTTATTAATTACTAAGGTTATTTTATATATAGATATATAAGGTTCAAGAAATAATTATACGCAAGGTTTTGGAAATAGATATAGTTATTTATTCAATAAATGTATTTATTGCTCCAAGAATTACTACGGGGCTCCTATTAACCACGAGGTGGAAACGATTTACGTATTTCTTTACTATCGTTTATTTTTGTGAAATTGCACCGCAGGGTATTTGGTAAGGAGTTAGGTTAATAGGATGGATCTGGGATATTAATATCAATTTGGTTTAAATACAGAAATTGAAAGAACAGATTACCTGGTCGGATGAGAGCTGGGTAGAAAGTGAATGCAAGTTAAATGAATGAAATCGAATAATAAACCCCAGTGAAAGAATTTGCAGCGTTTTTTAATACCCTGAGTTTTTCACCGTAAATTCGGAAAAAAGCTCAAGATTGAGGATTTGTTTAAAATTCAATTTTAGGGATTCTACCCATAGTATTTTACGTTTTACGGGTTTTTGAGTAAAATTTGATAAAATTTGGTCGAATAGTTTCAAAGAAAAGCTTTGTACAGTGGACAAACGTTTTTTTTTTTTTTTTTTTTTTATTCAATTTTTGAAACTTGCTTATTTTGAAACACAAAACAATTAATTTTGAGGGGGTTGTCTTGGCTATTACAAAGGTTCATTATTGAAAATGATAAAACGAAAAGGTGCACTGGATTTCAGGAGGAAACATGGCTCGTAATTTGTAAGGCCCAAAATACCACTTCCTGCCAAACCACAAACCAAAATTTACCGTGCATGTTCAATGTGGGAGATGTGTACACTGAATCTCACTAAAATAGATTCAAATTATCTGTATGTGGAGGAAGGAGCCCGCTTTACAACCCGAATAACCGATCCAGCGCGGGGTTTCTACGTTGTGAACATTCCTCGGACATGTACCTTCTTGGATTTGTTCAGAGGTGTACCAATGCAAGTTTCCCATTATATCAGTAGAGGTTCTGGTTCATCACGCAATGTAGAGCATCCTCTCCTAAACCGTCTAGTGTTTCCTATTAGGGATCAACGTGAACTGGATACTAAATCAAGGAACTTGAGGAACATCTGCGGTAAATGATTAGGTCGCCTGTCAGAAGAAAATGCCGTAACGAGAATGTTCTGACAAGCTATATATTATTCGAGTTTACAGCAATCATTAATAACCACCATGCAGAATCGTTGAGGATTGAAACCTTGCAATTCATAGATTATCTATGAATTTCACCATGAGCTGCTCCAAAAATTCTCAAAATAGGCATAATTCAATAGTTTCACAACGTGTTGCTACATTTTCTAAGAAATTAACTGGCAAGATAAAATTTATAATTCAATACATCATAAATCCTTCCTATGTAGTACTGTGGTAGGCGTTCGTCGGGGTTTTAACTGAATGTGTGCCAGTGTTCAATTTTTGAAAAATTCTGTTTTGCTCATGAATCGACCTTCCACGTTTAATATATCTGTCTGCGTGACAGTGGAAGCATAGGGTGCGTGGTGATCAGGCCGTTGCCAGTTTCTACTAACTTGAAGATGAATGTGCCTGATCAAACCAAGGCTTTGAACCCACTTAAAACTCCTTATTTTTCGCTCGTTGTTGGGTTTCAAATACTAGGTATTTCGGTTTATTATTCAATAATAAACCATTGTAATGGCTCTTGAAAAAAAAAAAAAAAATTCCAACCCCCCATGAAAATTTCATGGCTTACGTTTCGAAGGGTGTGGAATCCGAATCTGCAATACAAATTTTTCCGTCCGTCCGCCGTACGTCGTATCCCAAACGGCTGGAGCAAAAGATCTGAAATTTTCAGGAAAAATCCATGTTGGTCCGAAGCAATTCTTGACCCAGGTGCCCTTCAAGGGTTGTCAAAGTTTTGAAGATCCCTAAAAACCTCAAAAAAAGGAAGCGGCCTAAATTTGTTGCCAGTTTTCTACTAACTTGAAGATCGAATGTGCCCCTGATCAAACCAAGGCTTTGAACCCACTTAAAACTCCTTATTTTTCGCTCATTGTTAGGTTTCCAATACTAGGTTTTCTAAATTAATCAATAAAGTTAATTATTAATTAACTTTTTATTAATCCTTTTACCACTTATACCAACTCCTCATCCCACATTCGCACTTAACAGTACAACTTGGAAATTCCTTCCATACATCTTGAGCCACTTGTTTCTCATTCAATTCTTGGGAAACCAAAAGTCCAATGAACCAAATAAACTTGGGGTTTTCCAATGTAAAAATTAACTGGATCTTGCCCTTGTTCATTACGAGTTTCCATTGGCTCCCCATTTTACCGTCAACTGCTCCTTCTCTGATAGATTTTGCTTCCGAGTCTACCAAGGTAGCGGAAGCATTGTTTTCACTTTCGGAATGTGAAAATTTTTTTGTCTCCAAAATCAAAAATTCCACTCGCATTTTGCGTTGTAGACCTTTCTGAACAATTTTGGTTCCGAGTCTGTCTGTGTGTCTGTCTGTCTGTCAGCAAATCCTTGTTACGGGCAAAACTATACAAAGTTATAGTCCGATTTCGATGAAATTTTCAGGGATTGTTCGGTTAGATGTGTAGATGGTCCCTTATAAGTTTCATTACCCCGGGATCACTAGTAGCCTTTGCGCATGCGCAAACGTGAAATCCTTGCCACAAGCATAATAACTCCGGGAGTTCTTGACCGATTTCGATGAAATTTTCAGGGATTGTTCGGACTTATAAGATATATTTTATAGTTTGTTCAATAGTTGAACATGCCTACCTTTATTTTCTCAAGTTATGCTCCTGCATAACAATAAATTTACCCTAATTCAATATTTACTTCGCCTAATTGAACGAAGTTCTTAGTCAATAATAATTTTCAATGATCTATAAAGTCATGTTATGGATACGAGGAAGCTATGTGACACACCCACTTGGCAGACGTTTTTTCAAGGCATTACCAATAGTAAAGTGGTAATTTGTGTGAAATATTTAGTACCTCCGAGATCTCCTTGTAAACTGATCTTCTGAAATCAAACCTTTTTAATCTTTGTAAATTGTAAATACAGTCCAGTAAAAATGATTCAAATAAATTATTCTTAAGTGAGTGTTTTCGAAAGGGGTGTTTTCAACTACAACCCCACCGAACAGGCGTTAACAGTGCGAACACCTAATTAAAACCTCCGTAAATCAATTATTTATGTGTATTAGACGTAGTCAGTGGTAGATTACCTGAACTCGAGTAGCCAAAAAAGGGTCTCATTTATACTTCAGCACGTTAAATCGATTAGGAACTAAAATAGCCACAAGGGCCTTCAACTGATCACTGAACTCCATACATTGTAATTGACTTCTAGACCATCAAAACAGTGGGCTATCTTCGTCTTGAATATAATTCCGTGAACATTAGCCTTTACTGTTCTTTTGTGAGTTGCATTATAAATTAACTAATGCCTTTACAGTCAGTAACGGAGTTCCTACAAGCGATTCATGAAGTTACAGAGCTTCGGAGCCGTTCAATGTTCGCACCAGGGCCGTCATTTTAACACTTAATTGCCCTCGATCTGAATTCTTTTAGGATGGAACCTAAGTATCCCGACGAAGAGGTGCGTACCTTCCCCTCACTGGTTACGCAGAAAACACAGCTCCCAAGCACCTTGAAGATCCATCTAACTAGCCCAAAATTTACATAACCGAATTTACATAATTCGAATTTGAAATTCCGTCCATGACAATGTGAATTAGTGCACACGACAATGTTAACATCCATTACTCTGTCGATAAGTTTCATTTCGTTGCAGTAATATGCTTTTCTTGGGTTGATAAGTAAAAGGAAAAAATGGCATTGTATTTGGAAAAATTGTTTATATACCATTTGATTAATGTGAATAAGTTTTTTAACTAGAAGCAAAATATGAAACTCACGTAATATTTAGCAGTAAATTATACGACTTGTAGGCAGTCCCCCATCTATCAGCCTTCAAAGTTTCCCAAATCACATAACTCCTACTCGAAGCAAAAATGAAATCACGACAACCAATAACGCTAAGAAAAAAGCTTGGTAACGAAAATGAAAATTTGTGTTGAATCAAACAGGAGAGATCTAATTGTCTCATTCCTGACTTTATGGAGGTTCCAAAGCCTAATGTAACTGAGTGCATAAACCAAAATATGAAACTATAAAGAAAAATAAATCTCGAAAACACGTTTCCTTCTTAATTCCTCTTCTGAAATTCTTGATCTCCCGGGAACAATATAATTTATCATGTCAATGTTTCTAGTCATCTGAATTGAGCCTTCAATACCCAAAAGTGAGCCCTTTCTGACTGTGCAGCTGGTGCTCATTTGAAGGGTCTGTCATTTTGAACAGCACGTTTACGACGAAGCATTCAGCAAACGGTGACTCGACAACGTGAGTGCTCCTCAACCGGTAGCGTTCCGTTTCGAGTCACTGAGGCCCTATAAGCATTCATTCTCAGATTAAGGGTTGCAGCCTTTCCCACATAAAGAGCCGAACTATTTTCGCATTTCCTACCCCTATTCATCTTCATATTTGCGTAAATACATAACGTTACTGGTTATGATGAATAGTGCTTCGAATTGGCAGCACGTGCTCACAGTCATATCGGTATTCGTTCGGAATCCGGTCAAGGAAGTCATTCATAAGTGTTTCCTCGACAACTCCTGTCGGGAAACTCAGTGATAAACGAATTTCTCCTCACGATTTCTACAAAGAGACATCCATGACACATTAATCAAAATCGAATTGTTGGCTAAAATATAGGGGAAGTAGGTAACAGCCATGTTTCAAATCGTCGAGATGTACTTCCTCGTATCCAAATCCAAAACGTTTAATTTGATGAAATTAAATTTCAACGAGCTCCTACAAGAGTTGATTTAATCGGCTTCTCGCTTGAAATGACCACGATCGAAGATCTATCTGCAGGAGATCGAACGGGTGAACTGCCAATGACCCGTGTTTAGTCGATGAAGCCAGAATTGTGGCGGAAGCCTTGACGGTGCTCACAAATCCGAAAAGAACGATCTCTCGCCCCCCACCTACCGCACCGATCGGCTCCTGTGTTTGAATGGGATCGCTTGTGTGTTTTTCAGTTGGAATTTATTGTTGCAGCCTCCGTGTTCGAACCAATAAGAGTGCGTCTGGTTGAGAACAGAAAGGTTTCGGGCACCTTTGAGAAAGCTCCACCAGACTCATAAACTCAATACATACACTTCTCAATCTCTCTCTCCCTACCTTTTACATACAACATCACAAGAACACCTTTCGTGAAACTACCACTGGAGGCCTTCATCTTCCACAACTACCTGTAAGTTCGGAGTCACCAGGAAGATGTAAATGTAGCAGAGTACAAATGAATGAATGAATGAATGATTTTTATTAGCAATCGAAATATGTACAAGTAGGTAAGCCTTAAAAATAAAATCAGCCAGAAAATAAAGATAAATTATCAGAGAAACAATAGGCACAATTGAACTGAAAAAGTCAAAATAAGTTTCCAAAAGTGCTCTCGGAGGAAAAACGAAAAATAACACAACAGGTGGGTTCAAAGAAAATAAAAAAGGTCTTTCAAACTAATAATTTATTACTAACAAAATAAATAATTAAACATAGTCGACCATAAAATAAAAAACTAATTACAAACGGCTATTTAATAATTCCTTGAATTTGGAAAACTTATTAAAAGAATAAATATTAATCTCGTTTTGATACAGGAATTTGAGCCCCGCAACATAAGAGCTTCTCTTGTAGAACTCCGTGTTGACAAGGGGCAGAATAATTCGGGTTATTATAATTACGAGTCAGAGTCGAATATGACTGATGACACGGCTTAATGCCAAAATTGAAAATAACAGTGCAACCTTGAAAAACAAAAATTTGCTTCACCTTCCTAACTTAAAAATATTTATACAATAGTGAAGGGAAAATCTAGAGCTTTTATTCAAAATTCTAAGCAACTTATTCTGTAAAGAAGTCTGAGGGAAATTTTGTTACCCCAAGCACCGTTACTGAAAATTTCACTTTCCTGATAGTCTTGAGTTTAATGAAAAACACTCAGCCCTATAGTGATAGAAAGAAGTCAAAAGGATACCATACAGTCCACTCTGGGAAACACAAAAATGTCGTACTAGGGTTCGAATATGTTGTCTTCTATCTATTTTGATTCATTACTAACGAAAATAAACATTTGTAGTCGACCAAGAAAACCAACATTTAAAACTCCTCGAAATTGTTTAGATTTTGTCGCAAAAGTAGACATCAAAAATCAATAAAAAAATGGCCGCCAAAATCCGTTTTTCCGACAACTAAGGGACGAAGCTTTTTTCGAAAATCTACATCGATGAGGAGGAGTACGGAACCTCCTCGACTGTTCAAACGTTATAGATGTTTAACCGAAACCAAAAACCCGATGTATAGGGGATTTAAAATGGTGCCAACATTTGCGTTTTTTGGTTTATTAAAGTTAAATTTGCGGAATCGCAGTAAAATTCCATTATGAGCAACATCAAGTTTAGGTAGTAATTGATTTAGTTCATTCATCTGGTTTTCATTTAGTAACCAGGTGAAAGGGTGTCAGCCTCAAACTTTTGAGCCGAGAACTTTCAAGGGTTGAAGCATTCTCCCATGTTAAAAATCGCTGCAAATTCTTTCACTGGGGTTTATTATTGAATTGGCTTGCGTTCATGATTTGTAATTTCTACTAAGCTTTGGAGTGTGCGTGTTTCACAGCTGATAAAGCGATTATTGAATTTCAGGAGGCGCACAAATATGATGAACTGATCAATCCAAATAGGTATTTTGGTTGAGAACAGATTTACGTACTCTATGCATATCTCCTGAAATTCAATAATTGCTCTATCACTTGTGAAACACGCACACTCCAAAGCTTAGTAGAAATTCAAATCATGAACGCAAGCCAATTGAATAATAAACCCCAGTGAAAGAATTTGCAGCGTTTTTAGTTTGATTCAGATAGACATTAGTTCCGTGAATTCAATGAGACCATTTAGGTTGCAATGCTAACACTCTTACGCTCCTCATTTGAAAAAATTGGTTGTCTATAACGCAAGGTCTGAAAGTGGATAATAGAACGAGTGGCTGGCGACAGCCCTCTGAGTGTGGTTGATACTATACTACTCTAACCATCTGCAGTCCACTGATCTGTGTACGAGGGCTATCTGATACCGATATAATTTGCTGCTTTTGCAATCAAAACTAATGTCACACTTAATAAATACCAAGGTTAAGGAGATATTGCAGCGTGGCCTTTTTAACCGAACGATACGTAGAAGAACTGCAAACTAAAACATTATATGTGCCTTCAATTCATTCATGTCTGCTTTGATTGTGGTCATTTCATCTGGTGATAACTTCAGAACTTAGGAACAATTGATGCCCAGAAAGTGTCAGAGTTAAGATTGGTCAGAAGGTTCAGAAAATCTGTGTTATGTCTTTATGGGAATATAGTGGGATCAGTCCATTTGGCATCACCTAGGAACTTAGTTTGTAGTTAATACCTTTGAAAAGATCATGTGTAGGTAAAAGTAATTTGTTAAGAGTTGAAGTAATTTTACTGATTGCTTACCTTGTGCTAAGGAAGACTAGAAGGAAGATGAATAGGAGGCAGTGGAGGAGGTGGTAGACGTTGTGGGCCGTGAGAGCTCTGTTGTATACAAACGAGATGTTAGCGAGCAGAGCCGTCAAGAGAAGGAAAAGGCACACCACTGACGTCACGCTGCTGTGCTGCAGCTTGAAGATGTACCTGAAACAAGATTTAAAAAAAACTATAGATCTGAACACAGTTCAAGCCACCAGAACTATCTCGAGTCACAAAATTCCCTGTACAACTTGGAAACATTCCGTTGAGTGGTCTAGGCATTACTTAGGTCATGATTTTCAATAGCTTTTGGAGACCGAGGCAAGTTGGCATACGGGGCACGTTGGCAGTGTGTTTCTAATTTTACCACTGACACTTCGGAACGCTACTATCGCGATCGTAATTGCAGTTCGATGTGATGAACCTTCCACAAAAGTTTCAGTATGCTTCAAATCAGGGTACAGGGAAGGTGCTGCAACAAGTGGTTTTTCGACTTGTAAGTAAATTTATTTGTCAAAAGTTATTCTCTTTTTGCATAGCTATAAAACCAAAGTGAGCCAATTCCAATAGTCATTTGTGGTAGAGTAGAGTCCTGTGAACGGAATGGTGTGAAAAAGTTCAGAGTTTCCTGCTCAAGGAGCTCAGGGGAAGACATTTTTGTTGAAAAGTTGGCATTCATTGTCAGCACACCAAAATCCTCCGACGCGTAACCCCTGAAGAAGTTCGGCCCTTCCCGAAGGCCGGACCGAGGAAAAAATCCAGTCGAGGCAGGAAAAGAAGACAAGCTTGTGTCCTGACTGACACTCGGAACAGAAACGCTCTCGCAAAGGTAAGAGCTGATAGGGAGATGCCCAAAGAAGAAAGCTAAGCAAGAAAACGACACGTTTTTTTTAGTTTTGGAAGAAGTTCCTGTTGATTATTTTCATTTTGTCCAATAAATCCAATTTTTTCATACAAAAAACTATTACTTGCCTATCTAGCCCCTTCCTTGAAAAGTCTATGCCAACACACCGTGTGCGGGGCAGATTGGCATGGTTGAGGCCCTTTGGACAAATGTTTTTTATGGGTATTAAAATATTTTGGTTTATTATTCAATAATAAACCATTGTAATCGCTTTGGAAAAAAAAAATTCTAACCCCCCTGAAAATTTCATGGTTTACGTTTCAAAGGGTGTAGAATCCGAATCTGCAATAAACAAATTTCCGTTTGTCCGCCGTACGCCGTACGCACCGTTTCTCCCAAACGGCTGGAGCAAAAATCTGAAATTTTCCGGAAAAATCCATGTTGGTCCCCAATTCTTTAGCCAGCTCTCTCACTTAATTTAAAGTGCCCTTTAAGCATGTCAAAGTTTTGTAAAATCCCTAAAAACCTCAAAAAAAGTCAAGGCGGCCTAAATTTGGACTTTTTTAAAGAACTTTCCACGAGGAATCGAATGAGCCCCTCCCCAGGTCCTTAGGTCAAACCATTCCCGATGTATGGCCCGATTTATGGGGCCAACATTTGCGTTTTTTTGGTTTATTATTGTTTTTGTTTTGATATCAGTAACCTAGTGACGTAGTAATGTAGTGATGTGGTAATGTGGATACTGGAGTGAACTCCTATAAGGCTTTGTAGCCGATACACGGGTTGAAGCATTCTGATAACCATGAAAAAAAGCTGCAAATTCTTTCACTGGGGTTTATTATTCAATTGGCTTGCGTTGATGATTTGAATTTCTACTAAGCTTTAGAGTGTGCGTGTTTCACAGGTGATAGAGTGATTATTGAATTCAGGAGGCACACAAATATGATCAACTGAACAATCCAAATAGGTATTTTGGTTGAGAACAGATTTACGTGCTCTATGCATATCTCCTGAAATTCAATAATCGCTCTATCACTCTCTCTCTCTCGCTCTCTCTCTCTTCTCTCTCTCTCTCTCTCTCTCTGAACTCTCTCCAATTGAATAATAAACCCCAGTGAAAGAATTTGCAGCGTTTTTGATATAGTCTAATGTTCATTTATTAGTGAGCCGCAGTAGGTAAATGATTCAAGAGCTGTTATAGCAAAGATGGCAAAGAGCGGTCGTTGTATCAACCTACTGGACCACGAGGGCGTGCGAATTTCGAGTCGGGAGAACTACCGAACGAAGGCCCGCCCGCCTCAAACCGCGATCGATGCGGCGGGTACCTACTCTGCCAGTGTTTACCAGAGAGCTTGATGTCAAGATATGAAAGGCAAACACATACATCATAGCGAATGAGACCTCCCGACGGTGATCCCATTAAAACACGACATTGACGATACAGAAGATGATTGGAGCGGACGTAGGCATTCAATGCAAGCGAAATAGCTTGAATATGTTTATCCCTTATGAGGAAACTCAGGTATCTCGACATTTGAAGATCATTTGTTGGCTTGAGTTAAGAATGAACGAAACTACATACATCATTTGAATGAGACAATAATCCCATTAAAACACGACATTGACGATACAGAAGATGATTGAGCGGACAAATAATTGCATTCAATGCAACCCCCCTTGAAAATTTGAGTTAAGAATGAAATTTGTCAAATCTATAATGTGCAATCATTTTTACCATTGCTACCAAGGTTGCAAAAAGAAGGTAGCATATTAATCACATGTAAAACAGTTGAATTACAAGCTGATCGGCTGAGTGGCTCTTAAGGATAATTTAGTAGTTCAGGACTTTTCCCTGATGTTGCATAGGGCCCAAATCAGCTGTGAGGATCCTAAAGCTAATTTTTTCGTCGTTTTAGCTGCAATTTAGTATTTAGACTCTAACTTGACGACAAATATGGAACCGGATCAGCTAAATGGCTTCTGAAGCTCATTTCTACGTCAAAGTACAATAAAATATCTAACAAAAATCATAAGTACAGGTCACAATTCGCCATACACTAAGGAGTGGGAAAAAACATGCTTTTCATTTGTTGGTTACCTAAGGCACTGCAATAGGAAATTGAAGAACAAATATTGTTATTAATAAATTCTATATTCTTCGTTTCTAGGCCCGTAAATAGAGTGAAAATTTGCTGAGGCCTATGCATCGCCAGCTGAAAGACCTAAGGAGTGTATGCACTAAATTGCAACTTCAGAGTGTAAAATTTACACGATATTTAATATCGTAGATATAGCTTCAGGAGAGAAGAAAATATGCATCTCATGGCGGTCCACACTTAATTTCGCGTGAATCACGATACGTTGTATTACTACTCCGAAATCTCTTATTTGGAGCGTAAGTATTTGTTTTCTTCGTATTAGAAACATTTCATCCTGCACCGAGGACTTCCTCAGTCTATAACTAAGCATAAAAGTATTCTTTGAATTGAATTTACATAGTGTGTATACACACAGATGATCAAATGATCATATTTCTTTCATAAAACCTATTGAACCTATCAGCTTATCTACTAAACATCTTATATATTAATATTGCTTACCTTATTATGTCATAAAGTACAGGCAGAATTTAGGCTTTGACGTAGTGGTGCCACCACACATCTCCAGTTTGTTTGTTTATTCAACTCATAAACATTTAACGTATAAACAAATAACAAATATAACATATTTAACATATAAACAAATAACATATAACAAATATTAATTTCAGTAATAAACAAACAAACTGAAGAGATGTGTGGTGGCACCACTACGTCAAAGCCTAAATTCTGCCTGTACTTATGACATAACAAGGTAAGCAATGTCAATATATAAGATGTTTAGTAGATAAGCTGATGGTTCAATAGGTTGAATAATAAAACAATATTGAAATAATTTGATCATCTTTTCGTGTATACACACTAAGTAAATTCAATTCAATTTGCTGAAAGCCTATGCATAGACTGAAAGTCCTAAGGAGTCTGCAGGATGAAACGTTTCTAATATGAAGAAAATAAATATTACGCTCAAATAAGAGATTCAAAGTAATTCCGCGTGAATCACGAAATTGTAATACTACTACTCCAAAATCGTATTGATCTTACGTATTTTAGATGGGGCTTTATCTATATCTTTTTACGAGATTTATCTTCCAGTTTCTCGTTTTTCTTGCGTTTTCTCGGATAAACCTGCTCTTCTGCAATGCTCACATCCATGATTTAAAACAAAGAAAACTGCAACAATCACGAAATAGAAGGGATATATGAGTTAGTTGAAGAAATTGCACGGAAAATCCGGCCAAACGAAGGGAAAAGCGGGAGCGAATCAGTGAAGTACTGATGACAGGCGGACAGCGGACAGTTGAGCCTTGCTATGAGCCAAGAGGATTCTAGAGAAACATGGAGTTACCCGCATTTGAAACTGATGAGGGGTTTTCGAAATCTTATTTCTAACGGTTTCTATTCAATTTTGATCCTGCAACTTCTCGAGTATGAACTTACCGATTAACATTTGTGAAAAACAGCATTTTCTAAAATGTTGGAGTTATCTGGTTTTGATCCAAAACGAAATATAGGATTGAAATGCCTCCCCAACGTTCAAAATATACAACTCCCATACATTATGTGCCTTGCAGTGCATGCGTTTTTCGAATGTAGATAGAGTCAACAATGCTCTTCTCTATCGACAGGATAACTATCCACCCATCTTGTCTGTTGCGATTTAAAGTCCGTTCCGATTTACAATATAGGTAAGAATTTACCTTATGAAACGAACTGGGGATCCACAGAAAGTTGAGTGAACGGAATAATACTTGGGCGTGTAATCGAAGTTCCAGACACATTTCAAACATGAGGTTGAAAACTTTTCAATCTGATAGGTCCCTGGCGTGACTTCCGTTGTCAACCGAAACTTCCAACTACTCGTCTAAAGAGAAAACGCTTTCGCGGGCTCGACAAACTTTTGAACACTGATCGATCCACTTCTCTCCCATGTCTCTCCTTTTAAGAGTAAACGGTCAAAGAAAATGAAATCAAGTTTTCCACAATCTTCATTTTATGGAAATCCGTTATAGGGGGTCATGTGAACCCGCTCTTGAATTTTAACACGTCTTCTATATAATAATTGTACATATAACACGTGTTAAGTTCAGTTGTACATAGTTGAATTTCTATCTTACAGGGCGAAAATTAGAGAAAGTTTTTCTTGCTGCACCAACGGTTTTCTACATTTTGGTTCTACTTGACTGATGCAGCGAGAATTTTGAAAGCATTTCATCAATGAGTTGAATAATTGAAACTTGCTGAATTTTATGAAATTTTCAATTTGATCAAAGCTTATGTGGAATGGCCTCAGATCCCTCAAAGCTGCGGTCCAGCGCAACAAACTAAGATTGTTGTAGGTACTGGGGTCATAGTGGAATACAGGGCAACGAAGAGGATGATCAGCTTGCTAAAAATATATTAGAGTACAACACAATTAGAACTGGTCCTCGACTGGAGTTACTGAGAGATGTACTTACAGGTACAGCAATGGGGGGACAGTACACGGGTACCATACTCCTACCAGAGATAAGCCAAATGGCTTGTGACTTTGAGCAAATGTCACTGAGTCGCAAAGACCTTGGAAAACTTACAGGTCTCCTCACTGAGTACTGCCCCTTAAGGTACCAACTTAACAAAAGGGTAAAGCAGCAGAAGAGGCGGAAAGAGTAGAACATATCCTTTGTGAATATCCTGCTGATGCACCAAAATTCCGGCATTTCGGTAAGGGAACTACAACTCCCGTCCATATTTCAAAGGAAAAACCTGAGAACCTCCATCACTTTCTGAGCGGAAAGGTTATTAAAAAGGTTCTGAAGTAAAATGTGGATGGTGTCAGACAAGATCCTAGTGGTCTGAGTGACCAGGGTTTTCCTTTTAACCCTTATTGGTAACAATTAAGATGCGTAGGGGGTACGTAGGTATGAATAGCTGAAGAAGGAAAGCATATCTCACCGCTGATAGAGCGCCTCCAGCTCGTCGTTCTCGAACCGCTGGCGATCCACCAGGCGGGAGAAGACGAGTTTGCGGTGCTCCATCGCCTTGACGGAGTGGTCCATCACGGCCCTTCACCCGACCTCCCACATCTGCACCACCTGCAACACGGTAAATCATAATTAAATTGACATAGTAACACAGTAAATGGAACATAATCTTCATATTTAACGAGGTTTTATATCAGATCACAGTGTGATATGATGATTTTTGCTTTACCGTTTATGCGTAAGAAAAACAGAATCTCCCATCTCCATGAGCTCCAATTTACGGGTTATCGGGAATGTCTACGCGCATACGGGACCGCTTTTGTAGTTTTGTAGTAGCTTGGGAAACTATACCCAACAACTAGAATCCCAGAAACTATAGAATTTGGCTAGGTACATTGTACAGCAGCGAGTATTCGTAGCGAGGGGGGGGGGGGGATGTGTTAATAAAATAAGACTTCTAAAATTCCTGCGATTGTTTTTGTTATGTATTTTCTTTCTACGGTTAATCACCAGTTCGACTTGTGGTTATGTATATTATTGAATCAAGATGACGCTGAATCAACTATAATCAACAGTAACTAAATATATTAGGTGTGGAGAGAGCTAGGCACCACTCGATCATGTATCTCACCGAAGATAATCCCCGCCTTATTCCACCCGCTCCCTTTCTTTTCCTTGAAGTGCACGTAACCCTCAAAAACTCTGTGTATTACTGTAATAATCACTCCTATCCAAGCTCTTTGAAACACTCGTCCTGAAGAGGCCAAAGCCTGTCATTAAGAACAAAAAATTAATTCCCGAACGCCAATTTGGGTTCAGGTAACAACACTCAACCATTGACCAAGTCCACAGGATAACAAATTTGATACAACAATGTCTAGAAGGAAGTAAAATTTGCTCAGCAGCTTTTCTCGACGCATCTCAAGCTTTTGATAAAGTTTGGCATAAAGGACTCTTAGCAAAAATCCTTAAGGATCTCCCACAGCAGCGTCATCTAATGATTAAGTCGTACTTCTCAGAAAGGCACTTTAGAGTGATGAATACTCCGGGCTAAGGAAAATAGCAGCAGGGGTACCCCAGGGCAGTGTACTTGGGCCAGTCCTGTACCTGCTTTTCACAAGGGACCTTCCAAAGCCTGCAAACGCTGTCACAGCTACGTTTGCAGATGACACTGCAATCCTACCAACAGGAAATACCATAGGCGAAGCCACACACTTCTTCAGTGGAATAAAGGTGGCAAATAAAGCTGAATGAAACCAAGTCTATACATAAAAACTTTACCTACCGAAAAGTGAACCCTACCCCAATTAAAATTAACTCTCAAATAATACCGTACTGTCTGAATCTAGATGCTAAGCTCAAATGGAAAGAGCACGTGAAGAAGAAGAAGAAGACAGAAATCAACCTGGAATTCAAGAAAATGTATTTGCTTTTGGGAAGGAATTCACAGCTCCCAGCCCACAATAAAATACTTCTAAATGAGATAGTGATTAAACCAATATGGGCCTACGGCTGTCCCTTATGGGGCTGCACCAAAAAGAGCAATGTCAAAATCACCCAAACAGTTCAGAACAAAAATCTGAGAAGCATAGTACATGCCTCATGGTATATTCGAACAAATGATCTGCATCGCGATCTCAAGCTGTGGATCACGAAAATCGGCTCCACAATCACATCAGCGTCGAAGCCATTTCACTCCTGGACAACAGCGACGACTGAAGAGGACCAAACCCTTGGACCTAGTTACGAATCGATAGTAGTACTGACTCTTTCGTGGAGGTAGATAGTGATGTATGAACCACAAAAAGTGAACCAAGTGAATTAAAGTAAAGTTACTAGATGTATTATATCGTGGGGTTCCGAGTAAAAGTGACCAAGTAACATTTGCAAAATTTTACAGGGGAGCAATCTGAAGTTTCACCTATTTTCTTCTTACGAACACTGGTTGTGTGATGTCTCATCAGACTATGTTTCGATTTTTCTTTATCCTATAGGTAGTTAGCTAGTGCCCGCCTATGATATCGTGCTTCAAAATTCACTTCAGATTAAATAAGAGCTGTTTATTCGGAAAACTCTATTTGCTCATTTTTACCTGCCTGGAGTTTCAAGCTTTACTCATTTGGTCAATTCAATTCTTCGAAAATCAGTCGCATAGTTACATAAAATTGAGCCATTTGATCGTTAATTTATCGTGTTGCCAAGCATCTTAACAACAATGACATACCTATTTCTGTTAGAAAGGTTATCCATTACCTATCACTGTAATTGGTCATTTTCACCTGCCCACTATGCAATCTTACAAATCTTACACAGTAAAAGTGATCAAATGGCAATTGATAACATTTACATGCACCAGCGAGAGTACATTGATAATCCATCTCGTGTTTTGTGGTTGTGTTCAAATGCCATTTGGTCACATAAAATTCTTTGGGTCAGGCAGGTAAAATTTATTTTCAAGTATTTCTTGCCATCAGTTTGAAGATAACGTTCTTAGCAACAACACACAGTAGACAACGTTCCTGAGTACCGGAATGACAAAAAAAGCTCATTTTGAAAAAAATGTTACTTGGTCACTTTTACCCGGAACCCCACGATATATTCTTTTTTGGTTGTAACAGTAAAAAATGTTTGTTTTTTTAAATCATCCCAACAATAATAAAAAACTGACATTTTACTAAGAAGGGAGTTACACCTCAACCATATCAGCTTCCAGTATCCTCCCAATTGAGTGGAATACGACCATTGAAAAATTTATGTTTTGAGAACGTTACGTTTCCACAGATCCTTTTACGCATTACAGCATGCGATGAGTTTAAAGGAAACTAACTGCAGTCACGGAATACCTACAAATGTCAACTTGTCGGACAAAATTTATCAAAAAAATATTCAAACAATATTTAAATTGTTAGGAAGGCTATGCGGGAGACCTCCAAGATCAATCTGCTCACTCACAACAAGGAGAAAAGAACGTGATCTCGAGCGCGAATGAAAAAAGGTATAATTATAGTAATTTTGAATGCGTTCACCTATAATTATAGATTACAAGCGATCGTAGAAAAAAAAATTGTTTACGACGATTGAGATTGTTGATACGGTTACAATGACACTCCCTATATAGTCATGAATTCCGATCACCATTGTAGTTAGGAGGTTTATTTCACTGACTAAGAGGGAGTTTACAACCGTACTTCCTTAGACTCTTGAACATTTATTTGCAGAACCTCAACAACAGCTCTGCTTACAATAAGTATTACAAAATTATTAACCTAAACAATAATCAAATGAAAAGTTTATATTTTATCTACCAGTATCGTCTTCTTTTGAACTATCCACGCTGTAAGTGATAATCCCTACAACCACTTTTCCTTTCAAAAACGAGTCTAATGTTATTTTCGGGGTCCACACATTGTATCGTACTTCATCAAGGAACAACTTAGAACAGAAAATGTGCGAGCTCCTTCAATATTAGGAGGAATTTTAGACATTTGTTGGAAAATTTACCATTTCACCGTCACTTAATCGTTTAAGAAAATGGTTTTTCTGAAAATGGCCTCAATTACAGAAATTTTGGATTCTATTGAATTTGAGCATTTTCAAATCATTTCTCTACATTCATATCTGAGCTTGGAAGTGAGAGTTATATAATCTTTACCACAACCAAAAACGAAGGAGCATCACAATGAAAAGAGGAGTTTGTGGGACATTTTTGAGCTCAAGAAAGTGCAAACCAACCAGAAAATCTCGATAACATAGCAGGGAATTGTGCACGCAAAGTGCTCAAATGTAAGGGAAACTTGATTTATGATAGACATTAAAATTCAGTCATAAGCTCTTACTTTTGGTTTATTATTCAATAATAAACCATTGTAGTCGCTCTGGAAAAAAAATTCTAACCCCCCCCGAAAATTTCATGGTTTACGTTTCAAAGGGTGTAGAATCCGAATCTGCATTAAAATTTTTCCGTCCGTCCGCTGTACGCCGTACGCACGATTTCTCCCAAACGGCTGGAGCAAAAAATCTGAAATTTTCAGGAATAAACCCATCTTGGTCCGACGATGCCCCAATTCTTGAGCCAGCTCTCTCACTCAATTTAAAGTGCCCTTTAAGGGCCGTCAAAGTTTTGTAAAATCCCTAGAAACCTCAAAACAAGTCCAAGCGGCATGAATGTAAACTTATATTAAGAACATACCGTCAGGAATCGAACGAGCCCCTCCCAGGTCCGTAGGTCAAACCATTCCCGATGTATGGCCCGATTTATGGTGCCAACATTTGCGTTTTTTGGTTTATTATTGTTTGTTTGTAACCTAGTGATGTCCGGCCGATAGCGTCGAGTTGTAGTGAATGTGGATACTGGAGTGATAGCCGAAGTGAATACTTGTAGTGTAGTTAGTAGCCGATACATGGGTTGAAGCATTCTGATACGCATGAAACGCTGATAATATGTAGGTAAATATTATTCAATATTATTACTGGGGTTCATTATTCAATATTATTACTGGGGTGAATAAGTATTCTTTCACTGGGGTTTATTATTCAATTGGCTTGCGTTCATGATTTGAATCTTACTAAGCTTCGGAGTGTGCGTGTTTTACAGGTGATAGAGCGATTATTGAATTTCAGGAGATATGCATAGACCACGTAAATCGGTTCTCATCCAAAACACCTATTTGGATTGATCAGTTGATGATATTTGTGTGCCTCCTCTACATCTGTCTACCTTTGGCTACATCGTTTAAATTTGGATTTGGGGAAGTTTTAACGCAATACGAGTGCTAAAGGACTTGATAAATTATAGATGTTTTTATTTTGGGGGGTATTGTGGGGAAAAACGCTGCAAATTCTTTCACTGGGGTTTATTATTCAATTGGCTTGCGTTCATGATTTGAATTTCTACTAAGCTTTGGAGTGTGCGTGTTTCACAGGATAGGGCGATTATTGAATTTCAGGAGGTACACAAATACGATCAACTGATCAATCCAAATAGGTATTTTGGTTGAGAACAGATTTACGTGCTCTATGCATATCTCCTGAAATTCAATAATCGCTCTATCCTGTGAAACACGCACACTCCAAAGCTTAGTAGAAATTCAAATCATGAACGCAAGAAAATTGAATAATAAACCCCAGTGAAAGAATTTGCAGCGTTTTTGAAATGTAGTCGGACAACTAGTTGGTACCCACACACTAATATGTTCAATATTAGCTATTAGAGTTATGCAGGGAAATTGATTAGTAACGTCTTTCCAGACATTTAATATTTTGCTAGCAAGGTGTTCAGATTGGGATTAATTGGACGTTGGGATTAAAGACGATTCAACCGAACAAATTATTATTTCTAATTTAAGAACAGGAGGAGGGGATAGTGTCACCAGTCATGGGTAACTTCCCACGTTGCGGTGCCAGAGCGGCCTTTGAATCGACCCCGACCAGCGATATCAATATGGAAGTGCCGTGGCGTACGGTCGCGTCTAAATAAAGCCGCCCTGCATTCCCGAAGTCGACCGCGGAACGCTGTGCCGACAGTGACGGTCATTCAAGCAGTCAGCTCCGGGCGTCCCGACGAAATATCGATTTCAGTCACACCCTCGACCACTAGGCCAACCGGTGAAAACCGGCAACTAGTTACGAATAGATGAAGGCTTTGAAACAAACAAAAAAAAAGAAGAAAAGCAAACAAGTTAGTCATGGGGATTGTGAACAGCCAGGGCAGGGAATAAGGGGGTGTCTCCCTTATGTTTTAGATACAAGCAAATTCCTACCAATTAGGGTGGAACGCAATTACCTACAATCCACAGGGAAATGGACAAGTGAAGAGTTATAATCGAACCATTGGACGAACTAACCAGCTTGCTCTGAAAGAGGAACGATTGCCGTCGAAACAATGAGAATCTGCACTACCAGCTGCACTTCATCATTCGCTCCTTATAGTGCACCAGCACCAATGCAACTCCTCATGAGAAAATGTTTGGATTTCCCAGGCGCTCAGAAAATGTTTTATTAACTCCCTCCTGGCTCTTGAGTCTTGACGGAACCCACGATCACGTTACCCAGATGGACGGGCAACAACCACTTCTGTCAGGCACCTTGGCCTTCAGTAAAGATATCGGCTCCCTTCTAACGGAGAAGAGCAGAACAGTCGATTCCAATTCACCCCTTCCAATTCCTCCTAATCCATCGCCCACCATTCCTCATCCCATATCGCCTCAACAGGAACCTGAGGCTCTCGAACATCAACCAGACTCCGAGAGAATCACGAATCCAAATGCTCATGATGCTCCTTTGAGGAGAAGCAGTAAAACACTCAGGGAGGTATTCATAGTCGAGATTCAAGCAAAGATTTTTCCTTACTGTGGAAAGTAGAGAATGTGACTAAGGAAATGCTTAAGGTAGCTCTGGACCTGCCTTTATTTTTCATGCACTTGCTAGAGCATTTCCTCCGTTAATGACTATGAATAGCACAAGTAGGCATCGCTTCACTTGAGCATTTCCTTTCGACTAAGCAAGGACTGTGTACTTCGCTTAGTCCCCAACCTTGGAGGACTGTGCTCTACTCTAAGAAGAGGGAGAATGTCATACAGTGACTTCAGCCTGATTTATCCCTAGTTACGCGTAACTTAGTTTCTTTCACGAACATTAAACTCAAATTGCATTTCGTTGAATTCCGTCGTATAAAGCCTTTCTAAAGTGTACCTAGTATGCAGTACGTGATTTCATGAAAAACCGAACTTGTTGATTGTCAACAAACTTCTTCTGAAAACATAATTCTGCCCTTACAAACATCTACTCAGCTCAACTACGTGCATGAACCCGAAGAAAACGCTAGCAATACTTCAGCAATCGACATCCCTTCCATCTATTGAAAGCAGTTGAAGACCATGTCCTAAAAATACTGTGTCCATGAGGGAGAACGTTTTAATGATTGGAACAGAGTTGGACCGCTCAACTTTTCATTGCAGTGTATGTATAGTTTAAAGCGGGAAACCTGATGGTTGGTATGACGCGTGGCTGGTGTGACAGCCTCAACAGCAAGGATGATGTAATGCGTTTATACTATTGATAACGCCATCTCCCAAGCTTCAATTCAGTAGAGAAGAGCAAGCGGGAGCATTCTTTTTGCCTGTATTTCTGTTTTATCCTGTTGAATGTCGGTTTTGGATTTCTAAGTGTGTCTCCGAGTATACCTAAGAAGCATCGTTTCTGATTGTGCAGTCCAATTCTAGTAGTCCGGTGAGCCTCGTATGAGGATTATCTGATATAGAAATAATAAACCATTGTGTAATAATTTGTCGATTCAACCGCATAGACTACATGTACACAATACAAAAACGCTGCAAATTCTTTCACTGGGGTTTATTATTCAATTGGCTTGCGTTCATGATTTGAATTTCTACTAAGCTTTGGAGTGTGCGTGTTTCACAGGTGATAGAGCGACTATTGAATTTCAGGAGGCACACAAATATGATCAACTGATCACTCCAAATAGGTATTTTGGTAGAGAACCGATTTAAGTACTCTATGCATTTCTCTGAAATTCAATAATCGCTCTATCACCTGTGAAACACGCACACTCCAAAGCTTAGTAGAAATTGAAATCATGAACGCAAACCCCAGTGAAAGATTTTGCAGCGTTTTTTTATTTGAACCTCAATACCCCCCCCCCCCCCCCCCCCCACAATAAAAACATGCGTACGTTTTCTCTGTTTGGGAGAAAATGCTAAATTTCAGGAGGCACACAAATATGATCAAGTGATCAATCCAAATAGGTATTTTGGTTGAGAACCAATTTACGTGCTCTATGAATATCTCCTGAAATTGAATAATCGCTCTATTACCTGTGAAACACACACACACCAAAGCTTAGTAGAAATTCAAATCATGAATGCAAGCCAAATGAACAAAATTGAATAATAAACCCCAGTGAAAGAATTTGCAGCGTTTCATGCATATCAGAGTGCTTCAACCCGTGTATCGGCTACAAATCCTTTTAGGAGTTCACTCCAGTATCCACATCACTACGTCACTAGGTTACTAATATCAACACAAAAACAATAATAAACCAAAAAAAACGCAAATGTTAGCAGCATAAATACATTGGGAATGGTTTGAGCTACAGACCTGGGGAGAGGCTCATTCGATTCCTCATGGAAAGTTCTTCAAAAAGAGTCCAAATTTAGGCCGCTTCGACTTTTTTTGAGGTTTTTAGGGATTTGACAAAACTTTGACAACCCTTATCAAGTGAGAGAGCTGGCTCAAGAATTGGGGCGTTGTCGGACCAACATGGATTTTACCTACGGACGGAAAAATTTTTATTGCAGATTTGGATTCTACACCATTTGAAACGTAAACAATAAAATTTTCAGAATTTTTTTTTTTTTTTTTTTTTTCCAGAGCGATTACAATGGTTTATTATTGAATAATAAATCAAAAGAATTTCAAACTGTAGAGGACCTCTCTCTCTCTCACTAATCGAGGCGAATTCTAACCTGAGCCAATGCATAATTTGCATATGTATATATTAATAATATATGCATAATATGTATATATTAATAATATATGCATAATATGTTTATATTAATAATATATGCATAATATGTATATATTATATACTTTTGTATAATATACAAAATATATACAAGTATTATATACTTTTGTATAATATACAAGTATATATTATATACTTTTATACTTTTATGTATACTTTTTTTGATGCACTACGAAAAACGTAGTGGTGCCCATTGATAATACAAGCTGCACCTGATAGGGATGTGATGATTTCCTGGTCAGCTATCACGGTGACACCTTACACAAGACCTGAATATGTTCTGATCGCATCGCTACATACATCTCGCAGTCCTTGGTTCGAGACGAAATTGGAACCCTTCACAACTACACCACGCAGAGATCGTTTGCTACAGAACGAGCCCGCGATCTAACGAGCTAAGACACTGAACTATCACGGACCATCCGTTTGACTCCACAAACGATACGCGGCGTTATCTGTACCACCTAATGGATCCTCTGCCGTTATTTAGCTGTCGACGTTGATTTCATTAGTTCGGTAGACGGCAAACGGATTCGTAGCCTTGGTCAATCGTTATACTATGCAAAACTGCGGTCTGAAGGGGTTCGGTTAACCAGATAGCCAGCGACTGGCCATGCTAACTTGTTGCTGCCCATATCATTAGCCCGTTATCTGCCGCGGCGGATACACCGTCTGTGGCAGTCGTTGTCGGTGACCCTTTCGAACTCCCGGTATAACGGCGGCTGATTAATTTAATGTTTCCTTCGCCATTCGCTTCCCTTGTTCGCGGTTTATCATTTCATGTCGCTTACCAAGCCGAGTGGGAGGTTATACTACACTACATACTACACCGTCCCTCATTCAATCTCGACCATTGTGTTGTTCTGATGATCGCCGACAAAGAAGAGAACGCCGTTTTACGTTTTGTTTACGTTGTAAATTAGAAAATACTCCAAGAAACTATTCCTGGCATAATGTTCCAACGAAAGTAGATTTCATTCGAGGGTTTCTACGAGTAGAAAGGCAATCCAAGACTTTTATTGAAAACAACATTAGTGAAGGAAATGAAAGGATAGCACTTTATGAACAAATTAACATTGAAATAAAAAACGCTGCAAATTCTTTCACTGCGGTTTATTATTCAATTGGCTTGCGTTCATGATTTGAATTTCTACTAAGCTTTGGAGTGTGCGTGTTTCACAGGTGATACAGCGATTATTGAATTTCAGGAGGTATGCATAGAGCACGTAAATCTGTTCTCAACCAAAAAACCTATTTGGATTGTTCAGTTGATCATATTTGTGGCCTCCTGAAATTCAATAATCGCTCTATCACCTGTGAAACACACACACACTCCAAAGCTTAGTAGAAATTCAAATCATGAACGCAAGCCAATTGAATAATAAACCGCAGTGAAAAAATTTGCAGCGTTTTTCACAGGTGATAGAGCAATTATTGAATTTCAGGAGGCACACAAATATGATCAACTGATCAATCCAAATAGGTATTTTGGTTAACAACCGATTTACGTGCTATAATAATAATAAACCCCAGTAATAATATTGAATAATATTTACCTATATATTAACAGCGTTTCATGCACATCAGAATGCTTCAACCCGTGTATCGGCTATAAACTACAAGTATCCACATCGGCTATCACTCCAGTATCCACATTCACTACAACTCGACTCTATCGGCATCACTAGGTTACAAACAAACAATAATAAACCAAAAAAATGCATACATCGGGAATGGTTTGACCTACGGACCTGCGGAGGGGCTCATTCGATTCCTCATGGTATGTTCTTCAAATATGGTAAATATTTAGGCCGATTCGACTTGTTTTGAGGTTTTTAGGGATTTTACAAAACATTGACAGCCCTTAAAGGACACTTTAAATTGAGTGAGAGAGCTGGCTCAAGAATTGGGGCGTCGTCGGACCAAAATGGTTTTTTCCTGAAAATTTCAGATTTTTTGCTCCAGCCGTTTGCGAGAAATCGTGTACGGCGTACGGCGGGCGGACGGAAAAGTTTTTATTGCAGATTCGGATTCTACACCCTTTGAAACGTAAACCATAAAATTTTCAGGGGGGGTTAGAATTTTTCTTTCCAGAGCGATTACAATGGTTCATTACTGAATAATAAACCAAAAGACAAAATGAACGAAGAATACTTCATAAAAATTAGGGTCTTATAAAACACAGACAAAATCGAGGCCACTCTGCGTTTGGCTGGTCTATTGAAGTCTATTGATGGATATGTTCCTACAGCTAACCACTGTAGCTGCTGGGAACCCTCTTTACTGAATTGTCTCCTAAACAAGACCCCAATTTTTCATGCCATATTTACGATGCATTCTTCGTTCATTTTGTCTTTTTGATTTCAATGTTGATTTGTTCATAAAGTGCTATTATTTCATTTTGCTTCACTAATTTTGTTTTCAATAAAAGTCTTGGATTGCCTCGAAAAATTATCAATTCGGTTTGGAAAACTTCCTCTTCCTTTTTAGTAGTGAAAGTTTCTTACATTGGAAAATTCTGAAACTGATTTGGAAAATTCTCGAATCGGTTTGGAAAATTCTCAATTCGACTTGGAAAAGCTATATAAAACTTCCATCATGTTGGGTCATGGTGTAAAAGCAATGGATATTTTCATTAGAATGATTTGAAACAGGTTTGTATTTTTACTCATTTTCGTGCTGTTAACTGTGCGCATTCTAAGACCCGATCAGAAATTACCACAAAAATCAAGGAAAAATTACATTACAAGCTCTTGCCATTCAAAATACAGATTAGTGATTAGTGAAAACTCTCTTTAAATTGCATTGAAGATGTGCGATTGCTGCGCGAAATGGCAGTCTTGTCAAAATCTTGAAATCACCCGTTTTTCATTTCGTCTAGAAACCCCATGAATGCTTAAGGCAGAACTGTGCAGGCCTGGCAAAACGTGTGCCGAAATATCAGCTTTCCTACGGTGTAGTCGATTTGGTTTTTAAAAATATTTTTAGTTAAGGAAATGTTGTTTAACTGCAGAAAAACGTGTGTTTTCTGTTAAAATTGAGGTTTTTCCAAAAGTCTCGAAGATGAATGCAACTCATCGCAGTCGGAAATGAGTTGTAGAACACGTAGGAGTCGGATCGTGCATAAGTCCTGGGACACCCTGTATCACTAAAAAAGATCTAATGTTTGAAAATTGGGAAAGCTACGGAGGAGGCGTCGTCTTGGTCAGGGGCGAGGATATGCAATGACCCGCACAACCCCCGGGTCTTGAAGGAGGGGTTGCTTTGTGCGCCGTGCGTTATCAACCCCAATCTGATTTGACCGTAGCTTTGGGTGTTGCAATGTTCATAATTTGTTGTTTCTGACCAAATTCAGTTTAATTAAAATGTTTATTGACTCGAACATGTTATCCAGTTGTTGGACAATGGTAAGATATTGGGGTTTAAATCGAGTTCATACAAAGAGTTAGAGTTTAAAGAAGATTGTTAAGATTTAAATTGAAAAATAAATATTTAAAAATGAAAATGAATTTAATGAATGAAAACGTCCGTTTGTGATCAGCGTCTACGGCTGCCCAGCCAAAGTCAGAATAATCGACGATCCGAGAGACAGCTATTGTTTGGGTTCATTTCCGATTGATTGCGATGATTTGCTTTCAGTTGAGTAGCTACACCACAAGTGAGCATGTTGACATGATTTTTGTGTACAGTTTTGCCAATGGTAATCCTTCTGAAGCAGCGAGGGAGTCACAATCCTCCTGTGTACAACTCACACCCTAGCGAACACGTCAGATAGTATGAGGAAAAAATATTGGTAGATAATATCGTTTATGTTATTGATCCTTCTTTATCTAGTAAACTATCGGTTTTTATCTACTACCAATTGTTTTTTGTCATTAAGGTGTTGGTTATTACTACCAGCTATGTTCAATAGCTATAGTGCACCATGATGAATGGGAATATGCAATGAGGAAAACCTCGCTGAAGGAAATACAGCGAGGAAAGAGACGAAAGCCTGGTTTGATAAGGGTCCATAGTGTCAGCAAAAAGATGAATGGAACTTATCGCAATCAATCGTAAATGAACACAAACAATAGCCATCTCTCTGCTCTTCGATTATCCTGATTTTGGCCGGATAGCTTAGAAATGCCGTAGACGCTGTTCACAAACGAAAGGGTTTATGCATTCGACAACAAAACTAACTTAAATCGTCACTTGAGAGATCTGGCGTTGTCACCATTCGGTTCAGCGAGGAAAGTTACGTATATCCCGCCATCAACCTTTTTTCGTCAAGGCTCTTGGAAAAACCTCAATTTTAACAGAAAACACACGTTTTTCTGCAGTTAAACACCATTTCCTTAACTAAAAATATTTTTAAAAACAAAAACGACTACACCGTTGGAAAGCTGACATTTTGGCGCACGTTTTACCTGGCTTGGACAGTTCTGCGTCAAGCATTCATGGGGTTTTCTAGGAGAGATGAAAAACAGGCGATTTCAAGAGTTTGACAAAACTGCCATTTCGCGCAGCAATCGCACATCTTCAATGCAATTTAAAGAGAGTTTTCTGACATCAAATAGATAGAAAATTTAACGCTCTTTTCAACTGTGTCATCAAATTTGTGCTATCTCCACAATTGAGGGAGTTATGACAGTTTTAATGACTGATCATCGATTCGATGATCGAAAACACGAAAAAAACCTTCAAATCGCGAATAGCTAGGAAACGAGGCCTCTGGCAAAAAATTGCTAACAGACATTTTTGGTCGGAAATGAGTTGCAGAATACGTAGGAGTCGAATTGTGCATAACTTCTGGGACACCATCTATAAAACGTATTTGTCGTCTGTCTGTCTGTTCCCATACAATGCAACATCTACACCACCAAATAACGAGAAAATTTTATAAACATGCACAAAATTACATTGTGAATGTTTCTGGACAGGTTTCATTGAAAATAAACCTCTACATCTGTCACTCACAGGAGTTAATTTAATGCTAATTATGCTAATCCGAAATATTGATGCACCCAGGTTGTGTCATGGGACAAGATTGATCGTGAAAAATGTGATGCGACATGTCATCCAAGCCACAGCACTCACAGGGTGCGCTAAGGGCGAAGATTTATTCATTCTAAGAATACCTATTATTCCCTCACACAACACCATACAATTCGAGAGAATACAGTTCCCTATGAAACTGCGGTTTGCGATGACAATCAACAAGTCACAGGGACTGTCTCTTGAGACTGCTGGTACAGACTTGCATATACCATGTTTTTCTCATGGACACTTGTATACATACTGTCCACATGTGGCCTGTTCCAGAGTGGACAAAGAGGAAAATCTTTTCGTGCACACTCCAAATGGAACTAGGACCGCTTTTACAAAAACCTTATTTTAAACCCGGGCAAAGCCAGGGATTTGCACCTAGTTCCCCAATAATTATTTCGTAAGATACAGAAAACTATTCCAAAGTTATTCCGATCTCTGCCATCCCACCGCTTAGCCTGAGATAACCTTTTCTTTCTTTGAACGGAGAAAGAATATAACTTTCAACTCCTCCATAGCCCACTTGGGACCCCAAATTGTGGGAAACATAATAGGAGGTTCAACTTCTTCGCCTTAACCCTTGCGGTATATTTTCCCGAGGTAAGCTGATCCCCCGGTTTTTCTCGACTTCATGACGGGGCTCGCAGACTTTACGACCCTCGTCATTTTCCAAAGTCTTGAAAAGGGTTCCCGCAGTCGTATTCTATGAATAATGACTCGGCGGTTGAAGGAGCGTTCACCGACCGAAAAGTGTTTCAATACTTTTTCCTACCGCATCCTCGACAAATCACGGAAGGCCTCGTATTACTCTCAAATAATATAAGAGTATTCTACGATGGCGAGGGGGGGGAGACTCTATACCGTAATAAATGGGCCGACAAGCTCATCAATATTCCGCGATCAGGGCATCACACTTATCTGATATAGAAGACCGGCAGAGGATTTCTTAAATGCATTTACAGCTTTTCCAAGTCGAATTCGGAATTTTCCAAACCAATTTCAGAATTAATCAAGTCAAATTCAGAATCGTTCATTTTAGTTTCAAAATTTTCCATTTCTATTGTGGAATGTCGTTGATGTTCGTGTAAGATGATTAATAGAGTAAGTTCTGAACAAAAAATATTCATTATACCAGGAGATTTAAAAAAAAAAAAAAAATTCTTTCATGAAGTTTGATTCAATGATTCATTTGTTAGAATTCTCTTACTAGGAGTGCATTTATGTGTGTGTTGTCGACAATAATAGGCGATTATTGAATTTCAGGAGTTACACAAATATGATCAACTGATCAATCCAAATAGGTGTTTTGATTGAGAACAGATTTACGTGCTCTATGCATACCTCCTGAAATTCAATAATCGCTCTATCACCTGTGAAACACGCACACTCCAAAGCTTAGTAGAAATTCAAATCATGAATGCAAGCCAAATGAATGAAATTGAATAATAAACCCCAGTGAGAAAATTTGCAGCGTGGAGTTTTTTATTCAGTTTGTAGCCGATAGCACGGGTTGAAGCATTCTGATATGCATGAAACGCTGATAATGGAAAAATTCAATATTCTATTACTGGGGTGAAAATTTATTATTACTGGGGTAAACAAACTTTCGTTAAGAATTGGCTTGCGTTCATGATTTGAATTTCTACTAAGCTTTGAGGTGCACAGGTGATCAGCAAATTATTGAATGAGATACCCGTGTATCGGCTGTAAACCAAAATACCTTTTGGATTGATCAGTTGATCATATTTGTGTGTCTCAAATTCAATACATCACTCTTCATTGAAACGATCCAAAAATCTCATGAATGAAAGACAAATGTTTTGAAAAATGAATAATAAACCAAAATGAAAGAATTTGCAGCGTTTTTTAAGCTTATTTCAACAAAATTCAAGTACATTATTTACCACAATTTCGTGCTCAAGTTTTTGAAAGTCCTAGTATATGTTTGATTAACTGTTTCGAAAGTTCTCCTTACAAAAATATCAATTCATCAATTTGTTTAGACATTTTTGAGCATTTTTAGCGGATTTTTATTCTTATTTTAGTGGTTCGCAAAGCATTTGCATGAGATTTACACAAGTAGTAGCGGATACTTCCATTTCGATATTCTGCAACCGAAAATCCCCGATACCTGTTACAGAAGGTGGGGCGATGTTAGTACAAATGGTTATTACCGCTGAGGTTGTAATAACTGAAAATTCTGAAATTGAAATGAACAATTCTGAATTTGGAAAATTCCGTATATGGTTTGGAAAATCCTGAAATTTGTTCGGAAAACTCCAAATTTGACATGGAAAAACTATATTTGAACACAGGCAAAGGGGCATCAACTTAATATATATCGAAAATGCTACTCCCCACGGTTTACTACTAGGATTTGTACTGTGGGAAGGAGTTGCAATTAACACAGCCACAAATTGTAAACGTGTTAGCTGATACAGCAAATTGAAAAACTTTAGTACACATTGACAACACAAAAATGGAATAAAAAAATGAACATAGGCAAAGGTCTGGCATTAACAATAATATATATCGAAAAGCACTCTAAGTCTAGGACTTGTACTGTGGGAAGGAGTTGCATTACAACACAGCCACAAATGTGTAACACGTGTTAGCTGATACAGCAAATTGAAAAACTTTAGTACACATTGACAACACAAAAATGTAATAAAAATTTGAAGAAAAAAACCACAAGCTCCTCTTGTCAGGCTTATTTCACGTTTATAATATTCCTTGAGTTCATATTTAAATCTAAACAGCGAAGAAATCGGGATTAACCGTCAATGCAATGAAAAATTTTACTTTAATCATTAACTATCTCGAAACGCAGCAATTTTCACAATCGTGATTCACATCAACATCGGAACGATAGACCTTTATTTTAATCTGAGCGCGGATTTGGATGATGTACAGCTATAAATCTGGTTATCACAAGCATTGATAGAAGAATGTATTTGTAACCGGAAAACTCCTCGTTTTCTCTCTTCTCAAGTTTTTAAAACAGCTGAATTTCATGTTCAAAATGTAGATACCCTCAGTTTGTGTCATTAACATCGAAATCCGTACCAATACCAATGTTGAGCCATCTTACAGATAAAAGTTATTAGTAAACATGCAGAATTCTAGATAATTTTCTTATTATGTGGATTTTTACAATGTATAATACGAGGAACAAAAACACAGAGAAACTTTAATGAATGGATACAAAACGGAATGCTGCTCATTCTTAAAAACTTAA
The DNA here is from genome assembly GCA_031894815.1 of Creontiades dilutus. Lineage (NCBI taxonomy): Eukaryota > Metazoa > Arthropoda > Insecta > Hemiptera > Miridae > Creontiades > Creontiades dilutus. The sequence continues at coordinate 122,973 of JAVIWC010007073.1, read as the reverse complement.
ACCTCCCGGTCAATGAATTGGAATTTGGCTCAAGTAACGACTTTGGCACGGGCAAATATTTGAACACGTAATAGACGAGAGAAATACGCTTCTGCTGAATCTATTCCTTACCGGAGTTCAACCGCGTATTTTGGTAATCGTCCAAATTCAACCTCCTTGAATATTTCTTTCAGCACTTACAGGATACATATTTTATCGAATGAACGCTCAATAATATCAAGTCAGGGCTGTTTCGAATTCACCGCACATTTGATTCAGTGCCAGACGTCTGAAGGAATTGGGAATTGAACCCGACCGGTTTTCCCTTCAACGTTGATTTTCTTATTAAAAAAGAACAGAACCAGCAGGGAGTATTGAACTTTTGTGACCTGTATAATTCATTTACAAGGCATGGAGGCGCACTGTTTAGCTAGGGATCTCACAAGCCAATTTGTTTCCTAATCGATTGATGACCCTGCCATTTGGATTGAACTGGTTCTGTGACCGGCAGAATTCAGTTACAAGGCACACTGACTAACCAATCACGTCTGAGGCTAAATTGTTTCCTAATCGATTGAAGAAGCTGCAAACTAAATTGAAGTGGTTTTGTGACCAACAGAATACCATTACAAATTATGGAGGGGCACTGACTAGCTGGGGACCTCTGAGGCTGACTTCTTTCCTAATTATTTTATGATGCTGCAATTTGAATTGAATTGGTTCTGTGACCCGTAGAACAGCCCATGACTAACTAGGGACCTCTGCCGCTAAACTGTTCATTAATTGATTAACGATGCTGCAATTTCAATTAAAGTGGTTTTGGCCAGCGGAATACCATTACAAATTATGAGGAAGCACTGACCAGCTGTGGACCTCAGAGGCTGACTTCTTTCCAAATCAATTTGTGATGCTGCAATTTGAATTGAATTGGTTCTGTGACCCGTAGAACACAGTTACAAGGCACACTGACTAACCAGGGATCTCTGAGGCTAAATTGTTTCCTAATCGATTCACGATGATGCGAATTGAATTGAGTGGTTTTGTGACCCGCAGAATATAGTTACAATGTATGGAGGAGCACTGATTAGTTGGGGAATTTCAGAGACTAACATCATTCCTAATCGATTTACGATCATGCAATTTGAATTTAAGTGGTTCTGTGGCCTGAAGAATACTGTTTCAACGCATCTGGGCTAACTGGACCTCTGATGCTAAACTATTCCCTGATCGATTGACGGTGCTGCAAATTCAAGGTAAGTACTTCAGTGCTCTGCAGTGACCAATGCAGTTACAACGTACCGATTAGCTGGGGAGCATCTTGTGCTAATTTTATTCAACTGGTGACTGAAATTTGAGGCTGTCCTTCTTCCGATCCAAATCAATCATGCAGTGATGCTGAGAAATGTTGAATTGAAACCCTGTGGTTCACACTTTTCCGACACACGAACGATCCACTCCCGTCCGACTCCGATCTCTGATCCGGCACCGGAATCAATCTATTCGATGTCCATGCTGCGGGAAGGGTACAGGACGACCGATTTTCCAAGCTCTAGTGAATTTGTTCGTGCCGTTTTGTGGTGGTTTTTCCAAACTAATAACAATGTCTATCAAACTGGAGGAGCTAATTGAGTGTGTGAGGGAATATCCGGTACTGTACGGCCAAAACTTTCATTTATTTTTGCTTCCAACAAGTGAAAGTAGACATCGACATGAAAATATTGATAGAACTTGATCGTCCAAACGATTGAGGTATAAACTTCCTTCTTCAGTCAGGTCTGCTTTTCCAAGCATCGTGCACCCAGAATATACGTTTATTTATTTATTTTGGTTCTTCGTCACCAAACACCTTCCATTCTCTTCACCTTCCTCATCGATTGCAAGTGCCACCATGGCCAAATCCCGGATCGGCAAAATCGGATCGGAGCTGGATCGGAAGAGTGTAGGACAGGTGTGTCCCGTCCTTAAGACTATCAAAATACGATTACAAAACATGAAGGCGCATTGACGAGTAGTGGGCATCTAAGGATAACAAACGTCGTTTCATATACAGCGTTTAAGCAACACTTCTAAGAGGAGGTCAAAAAGCGTTTTGTATATTATGAACCAGGTGCAAATACCCGGCTTTGCCGAGTTTAAAATACGGTTTTTGTGAAAGCGTAAAAAACTGTTTATGTTCATGCAATAAACGGATACTTTTATCATAAAACAACGTGATAAACAACATTTTTCCTAGTTCCATTTGGAGTGTCCACGAAAAGATTTACCTCTTTGCCTACTCTGGAACAGGCCATGATAAAAACATGGTGTCTGCAAGTCTATACCAGCAATCTCAGGAGACTGTCCCTGTGACTTGTTGATTGCCATCGCAAAGCACAGTTTCAAACGGAACTGTATTCTCTTGAATTGTATGGTGTTGTGTGAGGGAATAATAGGTATTCTTAAAATGAATACATCTTCGCACCCTGTCAGTACTGTGGCTTGAATGGTATGCCGCATCACCTTTTCACGATCAATCTTGTCCTATTACTCAACCAGGGTGCATCAATACTTTGGATTAGCGTAATTGGAGCACCAACCTTTATAATCCAGTTGTGGGCTTGCAAATCAGGAGTTTGGATGGAATTCAAAAACTCAATGGGATATTGTACTCCTTCATCATCATAAAGGATACAGTCTATGGACTCTTAGGCGTATTCTTGCCCCGGAAGCTACTTCAGAATGGCAACATTAAGGATTTTCCATCCGCTTGCTCCGAGCTACACCAGTGGAAGCGCGCTAACGAGGAAGCAGGATGACGCGTTTTCCAACCGCCACCAGTGCAACTTCGGGCATCTTGCACTGAATTCCAACCGGCCAGAGAACTTGCTCGGGACTGCCCCCAGGCTACTCCAGCCTGAGGCCGGAGCAACTTGCACTGAGCAGGAAACCTGGGCGTAACCTCCTCTAACGTCATTTAATTTTTGTTGTTTCGTGCGGTTGGTTCTACTTATTTTCCAGAGCGATGTTCTTGGAATTCACTGGTGAAATGCTCGAGAGAAATTTCTTTGTCGGACCCGGAGATCCTAGATATTTTAGCCGAGGAGCTAATTATTGATCGAGAAGTCCTTAGGAATGGGGAATATTTCGAAAGAACCGTTGAGCAGTTCGACGCCAACGATTTTCAAAGTTTTAAACGGTACTTAGTAATACTCCCGTGATTAAGTATTAAGGAATATGTGAAAAATGAAGCCACGCGAGTTGAGGAAGGTTTCACGTTCAATGGTAATCCCCCCATAAGGTTGCTCTGGGACTTCCATTTCATTTTCCAACCCAGTGTAGTTTTATGTGGACACCGCAGTCCGAGCAGCAAGGTCCCTACTGCCTTGCCCCGAACCTGCTCGTAGCAGGTAGGTTGGAAAATTCTTATTAAACTTCTTGACTGCTTCATTTCTGCCGTAGGAGGTTGGATTAAACCTGCTTAAGAACCTCCCTCTTGTAATTGTAGGTACGTGTACCAAATCTTACGTCATTTGATTGTCCGGATCCCGATTTATAAGGGAACAGACCGACAACAAATGTGTTTTATATGTATAGAGATACTAAAAACTTTATACCTACTGCATATTCGAATTTGTATATGTGTACAGATTTAAGGTGACGTTTATTGCAAGACTTTTTTACAATGTGTAGCAGTGTTTATTTATGTTTTGATCGCGAATTCTTCGTCCTTATTTGTAATGCAGTAGTCACGAGAAACATCGCTCTCGTTTTCTTTCCAACGGAAAGCTCATTTCCATGCGTCGGTCACCGACAAACAACGTCCATCAACCAAACCAAGTAACACCCTTATCGCGTGACTGCTCACGAACACGCCGCTCCGCAGCCCCAGTATCCTGTTTAATGCTCTTAGGATACTCTTTCAGGAACACCGAGTTCTTTTCCGCCCTAAACCGAGAGAAAAACAGAGTTACCTCCGCTATTGCGATCCCCAGCGGACCTCAGGCAGTGTAAAGTTGAATGTTTAGACCGAAGAAAGAAGGTTTGTATAGGGATTGAGGATCGGGTGACCGTAAACTTCTTGAACAAGTGGGTGAAACGGAATTCGATACTAAGCCCGCCTAGAAATCGATCGGTAGTTGTGGAGCTGTGATGTAATGCTTCTGTTTTCACTCGGCCTTCTGTTTCATCTCATTTTATGCAGAGTCGGATTACATTCCTCGGTGTTGAAAAGAAAATACCAATTCCTTTCAGAGGAAACTTGCAAAGAGACTGTTTAAATTACCTCCCTCCACTTTATTCTTGGAAGAAAAAAAATTCAAAAAGCATAACTTGACCAAATCAGCAAGCGAATAAGGCTGCAATTTGATATAATTTTGCAGAATCGAAAAAAAAAACGCTCCAAATTCTTTTACTGGGGTTTATTATTATATTTCATTCATTTGGCTTGCATTCAGGATTTGAATTTCTACTAAGCTTTGGAGTGTGCGTATTTCAAGGTGATAGAGCGATTATTGAATTTCAGGAAGCACCAAATATGATCAACTGATCAATCCTGATCAATCCTTAGTAGAAATTCAAATTATGAATGCAAGCCAAATCAATGAAATTGAACAATAAACCCCAGTGAAAGAATTTGCAGCATTTTTTTCAAGTGCGATTTCAATGGAAAAATATTCTATTTAAAAATTTTAAACTTCGTAAAGACGGAGCATGCATATCAGAATGCTTCAACCCGTGTATCGGCTATAAACCCTTTCAGGAGTTCACTCCAGTATCCACATTCACTACAACACTAGGTTACTGCACTGTTGTTTTCGTTTTGATCGCAGTAACCTAGTGATGTACTGAATGTGGATGCAAATGTTGGCACCATAAATCGAGCCATACATCGGGAATGGTTTGAGCTACGCACCTGGGGAGGGGCTCATTCGATTCCTCATGGAAAGTTCTTGAAAAAGAGTCCACATTTAAGCCGCCTTGGTTTTTTTGGAGGTTTTTAGGGATTTTACAAAACTTTGACAACCCTTAAAGGGCACTTTAAATTAAGTGAGAGAGCTGGCTAAAGAATTGTTGAAGAATTTATTGAAGGAAGAAGAAATTTGTTGGACCAACATGGATTTTTCCTGACAATTTTCAGATTTTTTGCTCCAGCCGTTTGGGAGAAGTCGTGCGTACGTCGTACGGACAGAAAATTGTTTATTGCAGATTTGGATTCTACACCATTTGAAACGTAAACCATGAAATTTTCAGGGGGGTTAGACAATTTTTTTTTTTCAAGAGCGATTACAATGGTTTATTATTGAATAATAAAACAAAATGAAAAACCTCCGAGAATCGAACTGCTGATGGTTGTTTATCGGCCAGAATCTACTGTGCTAACTAGGTGGTCCTTGGACGATGGTTTATTAGTAACGGTCAACAAAGGAAAAATTTAATTTAGACATTGATTTATACAGATTCACTAATGGGGGCAAAAGTATGAACTTGCAGCAAAAAGAAAGGTATCATTCCAATTATTGCTGAAGACTCTGTCAGAGACAGCATATAAAACATCGGCCAAGTCGAGTCAGGCAGACTGGAATTGGTAACATGAATGTACAGATCACTGAAATATTGTAAATGATCATAAAAGATTCTTAACCTTGAAAGATGTAGAAATTGGGTTTCTTACAACGATTTAGCGGTCATATGCAAGAGACATGTACCTGCCTTGCACACATCATCACCTTCAAATAGTTGAGTCGATTTAAATGTGTTGCAGGATTATCGCGCTAATTCTATAGCGGATAATACAATAATGAAACGATCGATAGTAGTTGAGCAGATATTTATATGTTTAAATGATGACGCTTGAAGGGGTTCACGTAATGAATTTGAAATACGAGTGGATAGGTTGATTTTGGAGAAGAAGAAGAAAGAAGAAGAAAGAAGTAACGGACAACCACGAAGGGAACATGGGGCATAAATGAGCTTTTCTCACCCAGATATAAATGTCAACTACCGATCAATCTTGTCCACTTTCTCGGCTACAAATCGTGAAACAGACGAATCAATCCCACTTTTGAAAGATGTTCACCAATAGGCATGTAAATACCCAAAAAAATTGAAATTTTGAAATGATTGTTGAATTTCAGAAAACCGTGTTTTGCACAGTTGAAATTCTTATTTGCCCAGCAAGAACCATCGTGGAGGTGAAAGCCCGATTCCATCTTTAACCCAAGCTTAATTCCTGTATTGCAGCAAAGAAGACAAGAGAAGCAGAAAATTGTATTACCTCACATTCAATTAGCAGAGCCAATCAACCTTTTCATAGTAATGAGGGTTGAACATGAGAATCGTGGAACGATTTCTGCTTGCCTTTGAGGTTTGTTGCAGTCCTGTCAATAGTGGCATTGGCGCCCTGTATCGCGAATACAGGTCCACTCTTTGCTCCACCAACAATTCAGCAAACTCACGTTTCATAGCACTTACTGCATTCATCGCGTATTTACTGCTAACACAGTTCAGTCACAAGGGTTGGGGACAATCAAATGATAATAGGATAAGAGTGTGTTTTGATGATTCTACTGCGCTCTAGCGTGCGAGTGGACAACAACGTGTGCGCTTTATATCGGGCCCTCTCATTGGTTTATACTTTGGACCTGTATCCAATCAAAGCTGTATTCCCCTTCCATTCAGGGCAAAGACAGGGCTTTGCTCTTGGACAGCGAACCCCTAACCCTCCTCAGCAAACTCACAACTCCACCATCCTCTCACTCATCCTGAGGCTCTGTTTGGCGCGTGGATTTGAAACTCTTCTGCACTTTAACGAGGATTCATAGGGAAAAGTTGGAAAACAGTACGATAATGTTCTACTTACGTTATTATTATCATGTATCTCTTTCATTTTGACCAGGATATGCAGATGCGCATGAGCTCCTGGTTTGCATTACTCAAACAAAGCAAATTATAACACACATGTTTTTTACTCCTTTATTAGAATAACCCTTCTACGTACATCGGTCAATGTATGTCAGATGTAGTTAGTGCTACGTTATTCAAACTCGTTGCCCCTTGTCGTGTCTACTTTATATGCCGTAAAAAGAGCACCATAACATAGCCCTTGGGGTCAAACAAGCTGCAATTCAAATTTCAGCTTTCTAGATTGTTTGGGCCTAAAAATAGAAGTTACAGAGTTTCGTGACGCACGAGTGTGCATTTCCTAGAAGTTCTAGGGCAAGTTGGGATAAGAACGTCAACAATTACAATGGTGCGGACACGACGTAGAAATCCACGAGTGGAACAACTGAAATATAACGAGGTCAAATAAAATACCTACCCACGCTTCACTTGCACACAACTAGCTATATTACATACTTGAAAAACTAGATTCCGAAAGGATCTCTTGAAAAAAATACCACGGCAATTATATCAGCTGATGAGATCCTCACACGATACTGGGCGATTTGTACCACGACCAAGCACAATCACTTTCGTGTTAACGTTCTTTTTTCTGTACAAGTTCTCAGGGAGTGCGAACGGAGGAACGTAATGTTGGCCAAGTGGACTCATTCGATTCATTAGCACGTGTACGAATAACGAACATGAAATTAATTAACAAATAGTGTTATAACGAAGTGAAATAACAAATCAACTTTTGTCCAATAGTTTAGAAAAGCTCCGGACGGCGGATGGACGGATTTTTCCAAATTCGATTCCCAAATGGTACGGATTTTAAAACGTGAAACAACCACTTAGGAGATGAGGGGGAATATATAATTTATTTATTTAATTATTTAATTTTATTGTGTCAATTACAAAGGTTCAGTTTTGAAAACAATAAACCAACAAAGCTTCCGCTACCTTTTGTAGATTCGGAAGCAAAATAAAACACGGGATGAATAGGTGGACAAAATTTTCAACACAAAATTTGTTTTAGCAGGGGTGCCCACAGGGGACTGCGTCATTGACATTCAGGGGGGGTGTTTGTAAAAAAATTTTTGGGGGGTAAAGTTGATTGAAATAGTGTTTAACTTGACGGCATTCAAAAATATATTACATCACTAGGTAGAACGTAAATAATAATAAACTGCTCTGAAAGAGGTTTACACAACTTTACTTCCTTAGTATAATAATTACTCGACTTATTGCTTATCGTTCCACGAAACAACTATTAATTATTAATAATTGTTTCGTGGAATGATAAGCAATAAGTCGAGTTGACATCATCAAAATACACTCAGATCAGGTATGGTAGATATGGTTGTCCAATCTAATGGTTCTAGCCTCAGAAAAAGTTGTACTTGAGTTTATTTCTAATGTAAAAAATAATCGGAAGATTTTCTGTTTCCTCGTCCCGGAAACAAAAACTGCTATGAAGGTTTTAACGGGATATATTAAACAAGCTTAGAAGGTGCCTGGATAGACCAATTTAAAATTTTTGATTTCAAACAGTTAATGTTTTTATTTATTTTACGATATTATTAATATTTGTTTAGGGTACCAACTCACCAGGGAGGGGGGGACTGGTTTTAAATGGGGGGGGGGCTCACCCATGGTTTTTGCCATGGACTAACTAGCCAAAAAAGCGAACAATATTTCATAACGAAATCTAGGACGATAACTTGGATACCGATGATACGGAATTAAGGATCGCGCAACCTGGTGTAATCTATGAGATATTTTGTTAAGACGCGGTGATTTTATAAGATTCTGATTTCGTGGGACGAAAGTCACCTATTAGTGAATCATTTCTCGACCTTGAACGCCTGGTTTTTACATCCATTTGTTGTTCACGGACCGTCCTGCGATGATGTTCTCTTGCCCTGGTCCTGATAGTCCTTCTACGAGCTCTTCAGGTATATGCCTTCTCCAATGGTAATGACAACATGGATACCAATGATACGGAACTAACGATAACATATTTGGCTTTTCAGTTTTGTACTGTAAACTACATACAAACAGCTACTCGTAGTTTCTCTGCGCATGCGCAAACGTGAAATCCTTGTTACGCGCATAACTCCGGGAGTTCTCGACCAATTTCGATGAAATTTTCAGGGATTGTTCGGTTTGATGTGTAGATGGTCCCCTATGAGTTTCATGACCCCCGGATCAATAGTAGCCTCTGCGCATGCGCAAACGTGAAATCCTTGTTACGCGCATAACTCCGGGAGTTCTTGACCGATTTCGATGAAATTTTCAGGGAATGTTATGGATACGAGGAAGCTATGTGCCACACCTACTTGGCAGACGTTTTTTCTCCGTAATTACTTCAAATATTATGACACCTATGAAACAAATTCAGCAAGTATATAGATGGATACAATCTAATGATACTCGGTACCATTCAATTCGTTCATCAAACTCTGAAGAACTTGTGGAGCAGTAAACTATTCTAGCTAAACTTTTCCGTGGTAATACGCCAGTACAAGTTGAGCGTTTACTAGGAAAGTAATGAGAAGCCTTCTTCCTTTCTTTGTAGTGAGAAAATACGGAGCATTGGCATTTGCTCCCATTCATTCGAAAGAACAGTACAAAGAGCCGGCATTAAAGAAGTCAGTTCATCAAGGCCTGAAAGCGAAGTTGGCACCGACTCCCAAAACCACCCACTTCAGTGAACTGATCTTGTATAACATTATCGTGTTTAGCAATATCTTATACCTTTGAAGGCACGGAGGGCAAAGACGCGCTTGTTGAAAACTTGAAACACTGCCAACGAGCTCAGTTCCTTTCAGAACTCTGTCACCTTCAACTACCTAAGTAGCGCGGTAAAGGGGGATCTATGTTTCTTGAAATTACTGCCGTTTTTGCTACAAGCTGGTAGTTACCGTTATTTGTACTTCTCACGCCATTCGTCTTTTTCAACCATTCACGTTACACTGTATAACTTCAACGTTCAACCACCTTATGAAGAGAAATACACCACATGTTAGCGAAGCTTCGCAACATTTCCCTAACTGTTTTCTAACCATAAACCGTACAAATTACCAAGAACGTTTCGTATACAGGGTGTCTACCTAACAGGTGGACCAAACTTTAAGAGTCGATTCTACAACTAATTTGCGACTAAAAGTGCCCCATAGACTTTTTTTTTAGAGGCTTCGTTTCCGAGTTATTAACGATTTAAGTTTTTTTTCGTGTTATCGACTTCACTTCACTAAAACAGCCATAACTCCCTTGTTTTTGGAGTAATTTCAAATTTGTGGAAACCGTTAGAAAGAGCGTTAAATTTCCTATCCGTTTATTTGAAACGCTATTTTTTAAAGCCATTTTCTGAAGTAAAAAAATAAGCCAAACAAAATTTTAATTTTTTTTCGAAAATCAACATTTTTCTGGCTAATTTATCGCCTGTAATAAATTGGAATATTGGTGTGCACTCAACGGAAAAAACTAGCCCAAGACCTCAGCTTTCCAACGGTATCATTTTTTTTACATTTGAATAAACCTCGTAAAATGAAGTTTTAATGCGATAAAAGAAGGATTTTTTGTTAAAAATCGCAATTTTTCACAAACATTGACTTTTATCCGATATGAGTGTTCTTCATTGTACCTATTAATTTTTCCATTAAAACGTTTTTACGATTTTTTTAAATCCTGAACCGAAAATGGTGACACTTTTGAACCATCGCGGAGGTCTTCAAAACGGACTAATGCGATACCTGTCTACCAAATGAAAAAAACGGTTGATCAAATAAATACGCGTACATCTTGATTCACGAGTTTCATTTTTGGCTTCAAAATGAAACTAAAATAAAATAAAAATGAAACTGAAAAATGAAATTTAACGCTCTTTCCAACGGTTTCCTCAAATTTGAGATTACTCCAAAAACAAGGGAGTTATGGCTCTTTTAGTGAAGTAAAGTCTATAACACGAAAAAAAACTTAAATCGTTAATAACTCGGAAACGAAGCCTCTAAAAAAACAAGTCTATGGGACACTTTTTGTCGCAAATTAGTTGTAGAATCGATCCTTAAAGTTTGGTCGACCTGAAAGGTAGACACCCTGTATATTGAAGGTCTCCCACATTGACTCTTGATACAAGAAAGTATGGGTGATTCTCAAAAAATGCACAATTTCCAATGCTGAAATCGTACGACAGTGAAACGCATCCAAATTTCTTGCAAAATTGCAGAAGGCTTCCAAGGATCACAAAGAGCAAACAAAGAAAAATATGATTCTCAAATCAAAAATTCCAAATTTAATCAATTCAATCAACAATCATCAACTCAATGATTTGATGGTGGTAATGAGAATAATTGATGGGAGGTAATGAGATTATTGAGTTTGCGAGCCTGACTTTTCTTAAGAAATCGTCGTTTTCTCAGTCACCAAGGATCATTTTCAAAAGCCGTTTAAAGGTTAACCGAACACATAATTTGAAAACATGCATACATTTCAATAATGTGGTAATGAGACCTATACATGTACGCAAATGAATTATGAACTGGTGATTATTCCCGCTATGCTACTTCATGGAACACACCAAAACTCATACTCTAGAACCATTCGCTCATAGAGAACGCTCGAAGTCTTAATGAACTCCTGGCGTATCTGCAAATTGCAGTGGTCTTTTCAATGTCATTTGAGCAGTCAAGCAAACCGATGGTCTCGGATTCAACATTGTCTTTATCAAATGTGTTGACCGTTCCAGAAGTACTTCTGTAGATAGTGAGATCGGTATGGGCTTTATACAGAACACAGGAACAACGAAATGCGCCAAAGTCTCAGGTTCCAACCGGTTGCAGACCATGCAGAGCTCTGAGCAATCCAAGATATGCTGCTTTCGGTCAACATATAGACTCAGCTTTTCCTTGTAACCCAGCCTCAGCTGTGCAAACAGTCTTTTAAATATGGAATTTTTCGTGTTACCGATGTAGGTGGCGGGACGTTCAAAAGTGCAGATCCGGGAAAAGTATCTATTATACCTTGAATGGAGACAACGTGTCTTTCTCCCGAAAGTGCTCAAGTGTCGACTAAATTTAACATAAATGATAGATAGATAGATAAATCGTTTATTTGTATAGGTCATGACCGTTACAAGAGTTCAATGAATCTACATTCTTCTAGCACTAATACAGATAATAGTCAAAGCAAAAAAAAAGCAGTATAGCAATAATACGTACGTGCACTTCGAAAACCAAAAAGTACAAAACAACTAGAAGAGAAAATAAAGTAGGCACTCCTAACAGGCTTCATGTCAACATAATTTCTGCAATTCCTGACAACGAGGGGGGAAATTCAAATAAACAGCAAAGGTACAGTAGAGGAGGTACTATAATTCTGAGTTGATGGCATCTAGAAAGGCGGTGGTCAGTCGCAGGGGGTGGTGCACTCATTCGTTGGAAGAGAAGGCGCGCAGCATTAAAGATTTTGCTGGTGTAATTGTAGACAATTTAACATAAATGTACTTGTTATATGAAAATTTACTAAAATTCGCTAATGACTGACACTTTTTTGTAAACGATCCTGACACTGTAATTTCTGAATATGGTTCGGGAATTTTTGAAGTTGGTTTGGAAAATTCTGAAATTAATTTCGGAAAAACTGAGTGTAGTTTTGTCCGCAACCGAAATATTCGAACTGCTGAGAATCGTTATGACGTCACTGAAACAAAATAGAAATCATATCTCAAGAGAAATAGTGGCTTGCCACTCCTGTATCCCATTTCAAAGTTTCTAATAATTTTCCCAGTAAAAGCCTGTTTATTAAAAGGAGTTTAGGCAGAGCTGGGAGCTATTTTCTTGGGGTAACTCTCAACTATGGATTATCAAACCTTAGAGAAATGGATCTTGAAACCCTTTCCAACACAGAATTAACTGTTGTGGCAGTTACACCACAACTGTTTCTGGAAAATAAATCCTGAGTCTGGACTAACTATTAAAATTGGTCCTTATTGAAATCGGAAATGACCGTCTTTCCGAAGTGGAACCACTCTTAGCTATTTGGGGTGTTTCTCGATAATTCCAATTTTCAAAATCAAATTAATGTGTGAAATACCTCATTTATTTTGTCAAGAAACCTACTTTTGACGTTGTCATTGATATCTTTACTTAAACACGGGCGGAATTTCACGTTAATTAATGGCGAGACGGGAAAATGATTTCTCTCTCTCTCTCTCTCCTCACCAATTTGAAATAGTCATGATTTCAAAGCGGGGTCTGACAACTGAGGTGTGTAGCGTTGGCTGACATCCACAACAGTTTAGCATTCTTTTCCTGGCAGTTATGAATAACTCGACAAACTGGTACTTGGTGACCCTGTATTACTACAAATAACTATGTTAATAGATACGATATTGATGAACACATTTCTCGATACCCCCAACGCACCTAGTTGTTCATATCTAGGTGCAAGTAAAACAGTAACTTGGTGACCGGCTCTTTCAAGAGGACAGTTCTTCTGGTGATTGACCCTCGTTAAACGTTGACTGTTGCGAAACTCCGTCTCTTGCGCCTTGCAAACTTGACGCAGCGGTATTCAATAACAACCGACCGCTTGACCATATTTATTCGAAGTTTTTAGAGTATGCAGCTTTCCCTCGTCAGCCCCTGACTATGTTAATAGAAAGTAGAAACAGAAACTAGTTAGTTTTACGATTAAATGATGTTTGGTGGCAATAAAACATAGCAAAAGTTTAATAGACCTCGGCCATGTTGAGCGGACATTACACCTCAACTCTCTTTTCTTCACTAAGCTACTCGTATATGAAGTGAAGATTTGATTCTTCCCAAAACAACTTTCTTCTCGCAATTTACGTACATTACGAGGAAGTATGAATGATCTAATACTTGTTGTTAAACTTGAAAGGTATGCTCTTCAAGCTTACCTTCATTACGAGCAACATTTCGCAATGTCGTAAACATCATTACGAGAGATTTCCTCGGAGATTAATGGCGACCGGAGTAGACGAACATCAATTATGTTTTTAGCGCCTGTTTACAGACCAATTTTCGCGTCGTAGGTGTCACTAATTCAGCGTGAATTTAAGTGCTCAAGGCAAAAACAGGAAAAACAAGAATTTTCTAACCAGCTTCGATAGAATTACTAGTTAGAATAAGAAAATATACGAGAAAGAATCAAATTAAGGTAAAATTGCGAAATGCAATCGAACCTTAATATTATACATGAAAGAGGTGCTTTTGGGTGTTTTATGACTGGGTCCTCTTCGGTCCCCCCAGTAATGAAATCTAGTGATTCAATTAGATTAATCATTTGATCAGCACTAGTGTGCTACCTGATTTGTGTGTAGCTCGCCAGTATGAATTCCAACGATGAAGCAGACTGTATGGTCGCATCGACAATTATTGCTGTTATTGAGCAGATGAACGAGGAACTCGCGGTGTGCCTTTAGACAGAAGTGGGAGCTCTTGATTGCGCGATTATTCAACAGTTTCTTTTAAAAAATATTACGTCAGTCACGCACCGACATTCACTTAAGATCTGTAAGTGACACCCTTTGAATAGATGTTTATAATCAACCTAAATGCCAAAGCTAGAAAGAAGCTTACCTCAGGAATTTCCGTGACCACACCGGAGAGGGATTCAAATAATTTATTCAATAGTATCATACATACTACAGAATCCTACAATCCTATCTCTCACAGCGGACTTTTTGCGTGAAGTGTGACAACTCCAGATCACAAACAAAACAAATCAATTCTGTCGTCCCACAGGACCAGCAAACTAGACAGAACACATTTCTGCCTTTGCCCCCTAATGGGCTTCCTATATCGATTGTCTCGTGTTTGAGGACAAACGGTCAACATCTCTTTACACTCGATTTTGATTTTGGTTTATTATTCCATAATAAACCATTGTAATCGCTCTTGAAAAAAAAAATTCTAACCCCCCTGAAAATTTCATGGTTTACGTTTCAAAGGGTGTAGAATCCGAACCTGCAATAAAAATTTTCCAGTCAGTCCGACGTACGTCGTACGCCGTACGCAAGATTTCTCCCAAACGGCTGGAGCAAAAGATCTGAAATTTTCAGGAAAATTCCATGTTGGCCCGACAACGCCCCAATTCTTGAGCCAGCTCTCTCAGTTAATTTAAAGTGCCCTTTAAGGGTTGTCGAAGTTTTGTAAAATCCCGAAAAACCTCAAAACAAGTCGAATCGGCCTAAACTTGGACTCTTTTTGACGAACATTCCATGAGAAATCGAATGAGCCTCTCCTCAGGTCTGTAGCTCAAACCATTCCCGATGTATGCCCGATTTATGGTGCCAACATTTGCGTTATTTTGGTTTATTATTGTTTTTGTTTTGATATCAGTAACCTAGTGACGTAGTGATGTAGTAATGTGGATACTGGAGTGAACTCCTAAAAGGCTTTGTAGCCGATATACGGGTTGAAGCATTCTGATAATCATTAAAAAAAACGCTGCAAATTCTTTCACTGGGGTTTATTATTCAATTGGCTTGCTTTCATGATTTGAATTTCTAGCTTTGGAGTGTCCGTGTTTCACAAGTGATGGAGCGATTATTGAATTTCAAGAGGCGCACAAATATGATCAACTGATCAATCGAAATAGGTATTTTGGTTGAGAACAGATTTACTTGTTCTATGCATATCTCCTGAAATTCAATAATCGCTCTATCACCTGTGAAACAGCACAGCAACACACACTCCAAAGCTTAGTAGAAAATCCAAATCATTAACGCAAGCCATTTGAATAATAAACCACAGTGAAAGAATTTGCAGCGTTTTTAAATTGAAAATAACAAATGGAATTTTTTAGAGAAACGCATTTATTCCGAAACGTTTTGATTTCGTTGTAGAAATCATGAAAACATAACTTCCGTCGAAGCAAATATCTGCGGTTAGTTAAATAGAAGCAGGGCCTTCACTTCTTTGAGGACTAACGATGAACAGTTGCTAAGAAGGAAATGATAAGAAAACATCCGTCAGAGACTGAACAGACAATGAAACAGAACAATTAGCGAAATTATAATTCAATGGTTGATGCAGCCTCAACACTAAGAAGTAGAGAAAAAAAAAACACTTGAAACCCAAAGCGTGGGACGGTAATTTGATGACGTTGATTGCCGAAGGTCTGACTTGGGATCGAGTGATATTAGCGAGTGGGCGGAACCCCTGTGTGGGTGAGGGAATATTTGTATGTTGGTAATTATTGTAACTGGTGAATCGACGCTGTAACGAGGAATATTGGCACCATGTTATTTCGGCCAACAGAATTCGCTCTACTTACTGGTGCATCTCGACGCCTGCACCACAGAGAACTGTGAGTTGCACATTATTGAGGGACAACTAACGACCCTGGAGCAATCCTTTTTTAAATCTTTGTTGAGTAAGGAAATCGGCGCTCCAAGGTGCAGGGAGTTTTGGCAGACTCATAACCAACTATAGGCTTTGGAGTTAAGATCATCACATTCAGATGCTGACGTTTTGTGTACAAGAATTGCTAGAAAAGTGAGCGTCTGACTTAATAATGATTCACCACAAATCTCTTTTGGTTTACAATTTACAATTATTAATCAAAAACGCTGCAAATTCTTTCACTGGGGTTTATTATTCAATTGGCTTGCGCTCATGATTTGAATTTCGACTAAGCTGTGGAGTGTGCGTGTTTCACAGGTGATGAAGCGATTATTGAATTTCAGGAGATATGCATAGAGCAATTAAATCGGTTCTCAACCAAAATACCTATTTGGATTGATCAGTTGATCATATTTGTGTGCCTCCTGAAATTCAATAATCGCTCTATCACCACTGCGAATTCTTTCAGTGGGGTTTAAAAATTTATTCATCGCACACTTCCAAATAGGCATTTTGTTGAGAACCGAAATGCAAATCATCGCTCTATCACCTGAACGCAAGCCAATTGAATTCAAATAAATGCCCAGTGAAAGAATTGAACAATGCAGCGTTTTTTTATGGTTATCAGAATAATGCTTCAACCCGTGTATCGGCTATAAACCCTTTTAGGAGTTCACTCCAGTATCCACACTCACTACATCACTAGGTTACTGCGATCAATTCAAAAACAATAATAAACCAAAAAACGCAAATGTTGGCAGCATAAATCGGGCCATACATCGGGAGTGGTTTGAGCTATAGACCTGGGGAGAGGCTCATTCGATTCCTCATGGAATGTTCTTCAAAAAGAGTCTAAATTTAGGCCGCCTTGACTTTTTTTGAGGTTTTTAGGGATTTTACAAAACTTTGACGACCCTTAAAGGGCACTTTAAATTAAGTGAGAGTGCTGGCTAAAGAATTGGGGCGTTGTCGGACCAATATTGATTTTTCCTGATAATTTCAGATTTTTTGCTCCAGCCGTTTGGGAGAAATCGTGCGTACGGCGGACGGACGGAAAAAGTTTTATTGCAGATTTGGATTCTA
This sequence comes from Creontiades dilutus, assembly GCA_031894815.1. Classification (NCBI taxonomy): domain Eukaryota; kingdom Metazoa; phylum Arthropoda; class Insecta; order Hemiptera; family Miridae; genus Creontiades; species Creontiades dilutus. The sequence goes on along the minus strand of JAVIWC010007073.1, from coordinate 105,679 downwards.
CACCCTTTGAACGTAAACCATGAAATTTTCAGGGGGGTTAGACATTTTTTTTTTTTTTTTTTTTTTTTTTTCAAGAGCGATTACAATGGTTTATTATTGAATAATAAACCAAAATCGACCAAGATGAAAAAATATGTGTAATTATTAGAAGTCACTCACATTATATTATAAATTTGTTATTTATCATTTCAAGCCTAGGAAACAACAAGATGTTTAAGAAGAAAATCTCGTATCCCGGGCGTTACTTGATTTAGTCGTTCTAGAGTTAAAGTTGCAAAAATAAAAAATAATATTCTACATCAAAAACATTTTTCTGCTAACAATTTTAGTAATACCCTCTCAAAAATTGTTGGTTTATGTTTCAAGATAAAAAGATTCCAAAAATCTAATAAAAAAACGCCCGCCCATCGTATAAAGCTTATCTCCAAAACTACTGGTCCAGAGTTTACGAAATTTGGCTAAAAACGATCCGGGATATGCCATAAATAGCGGCGCCTTCATCAACCAACCCTAAGGGGTAATATTTAAGAATTAAATGGAATTCTCCAAAATGGTTGAAGTATGGTAGTTCTTGTCTGATTCAGAAAGCAGTCAGTTCCGTGAATCGGATGAGACCACATGGGTTCCTGTACGATCATTCGTTCGCTCACCATTTGACAAATCGCTCAGGTAATGGTCGAGCTGAAGAGTCTTAACGTTCTTCAATGGGTGGCTTTGCCGAAGCTTGGCTAGCGACAGCCCAAATAGCACGGTTGATGCTAGTCGATTACGGTATCTATTAAGCTCCCAAGCTTCAATTCAGCAGAAGAGAACAAATAGAAGCATAATTTGCGCTCTATCTCGTTAAATTTTAGTTGGATTTCTACGTGTTTTTCCGAGTTCAGTTCTGATAGTCCGATAACCCAAGTAGAAGGGTCATTTAATACAGAAATAATAAAACTTTGTATAATAATTTGCGGCGATTTTCCTCTTTAGTCCGCCACATATGTCACCCATCAAGGCCTTTTATATTTAACGCCTACCTGCGAATTTGATGTAAACCGGATGACAAACATGAAACTTACGGCTGTTGAGAATTCTACATTAGTGCACGCGCGAAGACTACCATTCATCGAGGCTGAATGAAATGCACCTTAGGGGACTACCAAGAGGGTTTTGTCAGAAAAGAGTTGTAGAATCTATTTCTAGCCTATGGCAGGTTTCTCATGCATTTTTTTTTTTTTTTTTTATTTTTTTTTTTTTTTTTTTTTTTATTGCAACTGATTGTAGGATGCATCATATAGCAATATTTTATCTCATAAATGGACACGATGTACAGGGTGAGATTTCAACAAACCAACCCTTCAGAGTAACACACTGTTAACTGGAACACACTTCACTATAACTTGCACAGCACAATCAGGTCCAGTGGCTTGTTACGCTTGAGGGGCCGCAGTTCTCCTTCGTTGTCAAGAACGTTGAACATTTTTTTTTTTTTTTTTCCCCTCACTTGGCATTAGCCGGTAGCCATAGCCATGATGGTATTTTTATTTGCATACATTTAAATAAGTATTACAATTGCTTTTGTAAAATTATAAAATTAAATTAATCTTCAAAACGTTTGGTAGTAATATATGAATACAAATGTAATGAGTTAAATATGAAAAAATTAGTAATAAAAAGTACCTAAATAATTTAAAAATTAAATCTTAACATCAATCTCACTCAAGTATGAACAAATTGCTTCATAAACCGGGAATGACTTCGAGAAAATTCTTTGGTAATAGTGGACTGGGCCTCCCAGGGTGATCGTAGCCTTCTCCAACATCTTGCTTCGTGGTATCACATACTTCTGGCATTCCATGAGGATGTGTTGGAGGGTTTCTTCTATGCCATCCTGGCAATTGCTGCATTCGGCGTTGTTCCTTACTCCTATTCGATGCAAATATGCCTCACACAAACCATGATTGGCGCGTAAACGTGCGATGATCCGAATAGATTTTCTGTCGAGCACAAACTGACCAAACCATGGTCTTACGCAGACATATGGATTTTCAATCCTATATCGTTCACCCGTTACCGCGCTGCTGTATCGTGATTGCCATTTTGATTTAAGACTGTAATGTGCCTGCATATAAATGTCTTTGTATGGAAGTCTAATGTCTAAGGCGGTACCACTTCGTCTAGCTTCGTTCGATAAAGAATCGGCTATCTCATTACCTCTGACTCCCACGTGTGCTCGCGTCCACACAAAATGCACCAGCCGATTTGAAACGCTCATACCTCTAATCATATCTAACGTTGAACACCTCCGGGTTCTTGTGCAGATGGAGGCGTTTTTCGTGCTTCTGGGCGTATTTCATGATGATTTCGTTGACTGTTTCCAGTCTTAGGTCACGACGAATGTCATCATTTCGCATATACCAGGGGGCACCAACTATGCTTCTCAGGATTTTGTTCTGACAAGTTTGTATTTTCTTTACGTTAGTCTTTTTGGCACAGCCCCACAGTTGAATCCCGTATGTCCAAATAGGGCGTAAAATCTGTTTGTAAATAAGCGGTTTATTGTGAAGTGAAAGACGGGAATCCGCTCTCAGCAGCCAATACATTTTCCTGTATTTAATCTTCAGTTCCTCCTTTTTCTTCTCGATGTGACGATTCCACACCAACTTTGATTCGAGAGTCATACCCAGGTATTTCACAGTGTCAGAGTATGGGACTTTGTTCGAGTGGGACTTTGTTCGCATGCATAACACCGAAAAAATTAATGTTTCTGTAATAATATACACCGTTTTATAGGATGGTTCAAGGCCTTTTTCCAGCAAAGTACGCAAAGGATTAGGTCAAGTTTTACTGAGTCACGACCAGTGCAAGACTTTCTAAACTCTAGGGACGGCGCGGTGTCGTGACGGGCCAAGTGCTTTCAACTCAACTGGTGTTTTAAAGGAACGACGGAACGATTTTCCCGTCTGGAGTTCGGAAATTTCATGACGGCAAGCTGCCACGTCAAGGCTGCCGTTTTCCGTGGGGAAGAGGAGAAACAAGGGTTACATTTATTTACATCATTTTACATGTTACGTTCTTCAATTGAATAATAACCGATGACCGAGCTGGGTAGTGTACAACTGTGCCCCAGCCCGGAGATGGTTCTTACTTCTGATTTTTATGGAGTTCCTACAACACTGCATTTACACTAAATTAATTATTAAAATTTAGATTCCAATTCCATGGAATGATGTACTTAGTAGATGAGTCATTTGAGCTGTTAATATTATAGAATCATCAATTTTGGTTTATTATCAAATAAACCATTGTAATCGCTCTTGAAAAAAAAAATGTCTAACACCCCCAAAAATTTCATGGTTAAGTTACAAATGGTGTAGAATTTTCCGTCCGCAATAAAACGCTGTTTTCGCACGTCCTCCGTAACGCTGTACGCAAAAAATCTGTTTTCTTTGTCCGACAACGCCCCAATTCTTTAGCCAGCTCTCTCACTTCATTTAAAGTGCCCTTTAAGTGCTGTCAAAGTTTTGTAAAATCCCTAAAATCCTCAAGGCGGTCTAAATTTGGACTTTTTTTGAAGAAATTGCCATGAGGAATCGAATGAGCCCTTCCCCAGGTCCGTAGCTCAAACCATTCCCGATGTATGGCCCGTTTATGGTGCCAACATTTGCATCCACATTCACTACATCACTAGGTTACTGCGATCAAAACAAAAACAACAGGGTTGTTTTTTGATTTGTTTTGATCGCTGTAACCTAGTAATGTAGTGAATGTGGATACTGGAGTGAACTCCTAAAGGGTTTATAGCCGATACACGGGTTGAAGCATTCTGATGTGGATGCTCCGTCTTACGAAATTTAAAATTTTCAAATAGAATATTTTTCCATTGTAATCGCTCTTGAAAAAACGCTGCAAATTCACCGGGGTTTATTATTCAATGATTCATGATTTGAATTTCTACTAAGCTTTGGAGTGTGCGTGTTTCACAGGTGATAGAGCGGTTATTGAATTTCAGGGGGCACACAAATATGATCAAGTGATCAAAAAAAAAATCAAAAAAATGTCTAATACCCCCTGAAAATTTCATGGTTTACGTTTCAAAGGGTGTAGAATCCAAATCTGCAATAAAAATTTTTCCCTCCCCTCCTCCGTACGCTGTATGCAATTTTCTTTGTCCGACAACGCCCCAATTCTTTAGCCAGATCTCTCACTTAATTTAAAGTGCCCTTTAAGGGTTGACAAAGTTTTGTAAAATCCCTAAAAACCTCAAAAAAATCAAGGCGGCCTAAATATGGACTTTTTTTGAAGAACTTTCCATGAGGAATCGAATGAGCCCCTCCCCAGGTCTGTAGCTCAAACCATTCCCGATGTATGGCATGATCTTAATAAGATATATGTGCTGCCAACATTCGCATTCACATTCACTACATCACTAGGTTACTGCGATCAAAACCAGAGCATAAGCGCTTTTTTTCCAGTAACCTTGTGATGTAGTGAATGTGGATACTGGAGTGAACTCCTAAAAGGGTTTATAGCCGATACACGGGTTGAAGCATTCTGATATGCATGAAATGCTGCAAATTCTTTCACTGGGATTTATTATTCAATTTAATTCATTTGGCTTGCGTTCATAATTCGAATTTCTACTAAGCTTTGGTGTATTATTGAATTTCAGGAGGCACACAGATATGATGAACCGATCAATCTAAATAGGTATTTTAGTTGAGAACCGATGTACGTGCTCTATGCATATCTCCTGAAATTGGCTACTCAGGAACTTAGGCTATGCGTGAATGATGTTGCCGAGATGGAAACTGAATAATGTTGCGGAGGAAAATGGAAATCGGAAAAGCGAGTCGCTGGGAAATGAGGAGGGTCACCGACCTCATGAACTCCTATCCCATCTCACCCCACCCAGCTCGTCGAACTTACGCTGAATGTGGGAGACGCGACGAGGGAAGTTCCCATGAAAATTGGATCCGGACGAAGAGGTAGTTCCGAATTAATTCAGGATGTTACCTTTGGTTTCACAGTTGCACTCGAGGGCATTGGGACAGATGCCAGTAGTCGTGATTATGGCCTTTTATTCGAGTAGGGAAAAGGACGAACCCAGATTGGGCGGGATTGTGAAATACCAGCGGGAAATACCGGGGCAAGGTCAGATATTGATTCGGCAGAGGAAGGGCGGTCTTCATTGTACGTCGCTCCGCCGACCACAATCTACCTATTTATCTGATAAACATCTAATTTATTGATACGATCAAAAGCTGACGTACCCGATGTCATTCCCTTCCAGCAGGTTGTTCAGAATACAGACGAGGCCTTGATTTATGTGGAACGACCTGAGCCGTAAGATTCGTCCTACAGATATGATAGATGAATTGAGGGGTTTCTCACAAGAACCGAATAAGTCCAAAATTTGAGAAAACCCGGTGAAGCCGTCATTTTGCCTAGGATGATATTGTTGAAGTGGTGGAAAGTTTGTCTTGGCAAAACTGAAAAGGTCCCGTCCACGGAAAGCTTCAATAGTGCTTTGTTTAGCAAGAAAAAAACATGTCAATTCGATTCCTACAAGAACAAATCAAGTCCATTGCGTGGCAGCGCTGAGGACGAACAGCAAGGCGTTTATCTCGTGCAGTTCAGCTGTTATTATTATCAATATTTTTCCGTGCTGCAATTCATCGACTGTTTTTGTTCGGAAGTGGTTATAAAGAATCAAAACGAGTTTACCTTACCCGATAACATTAAAACGGAAGTTAAAATAAAAGTCAAACGTTAACTTCATTCCTATTGTACCTAATAAACTAAGACCTAACATATACATCACTATACCGAATAAACCTATACCTAATAATAATGCAATAAATACACAAACATGTAATATTGAGCTTCAATGGAAAATTCATGCAGGCACTTGAACTTCAAAAAAATGCCAGCAAGAACAAAACAAGTCACATTTTGGAGCCCGTGCAGCTTTCCGTCTGAGAAGAGCATTTTACAAAATGCTTGTTTCTGGCGTTTGCCAGTTTTGGACTTATTCGGTTTTTGCGGGGAACCCCTCAATTATAAACAGAGGATGTTATCATTTTGTCGAAGGAAACCCGACTGTATTCCAAACTCCTATGCCCTCAAAATACTAATTTCACTACTTATCGGAGAGCTAAGAACTGGAGACATACACTTATATCAAGGAATTTGGCCGATTGCTACGAAATTCCCGGGAATTGAGCGAGTTAGGTACTCAAATAGGATTCCTCAACTTGGATTGCAACAAATTAACATCAATGTACAGTACTGGTGCGGTGTACATAATCCGTTCACACTGCGGATCTGAATAATCCCACTAACCCGTTCTCTCGTCCCCACACCCACCCATTTCAATGTTTGTTTGTACAATATTATCTTCGGGTGTTCTTTAGTACTGCCCCCCACTTTCAAAACACCGTAGCTTTGCTAAAACATTGCATTTCCCCAAGTTGGTGGGGGTTTTTAGAAACGTTGGAAATCGAACTTTAATCACCTTGGATCATGCTTCGGTAAAAGTTAAGCGAAAATGGGGTTTATTGAATCCAAAAAAAGTGGGGGGCCGTTCTAAAGAATTTCCCCAGTCAAAAACTTTAGTACTGCCCCCCACAATGGGTATTTGGTTTAATTGAAAGAGGGACGAAGGAGTTTCGTTTTGAACTATGTCCTGACAACAAAAGGGACGCACAGACTCTTTTACCAATCATACTCAAGTACGTGAAACCTGGGTCCACAATAATCTCCGACCAGTGGAAAGCGTATAGCAGGTTGTGCAAATTAAACTATTCTCATCTGACCGTCAACCACTCAGTAAATTTTGTTGATCCTGATACCCTGGCGCACACACAGAACATCGAATCAACGTGGAGGTCGATGAAAAGGAAGATACATGGCGGAGGAGTTCAAAACCTTCATTCATATTTGTGTGAGTTTCTATGGAGGAAAGACGTTCGACTTAAGGGGAAAGATCCATTCATGGAATTCTTGCAAAATATAAAAAATCTGTACAACCCCTGCATGTAGTACATGAACTTGATTTATTAAATCTCTTCTCTCGTTACTGAGTGTTGTTTTCGATCATTTTTCTTGATAAATGCCTTGGGGGGCAGTACTAAAGTTTTTGACTGGGAAAATTCTTTAGTACTGCCCCCAATTTTTTCGAAACGATTTTATTTGGGTATGATTGCACTGAACACAGTTTTGAATCACAAGGAATAAAAGAGGAGATCCTGAAGTTTCTAAAAACCACCCAGAATATAGGAAACTAAGTTATTATAGTGAAATTGTGTCTTTCTGAAAGTGGGGGGCAGTACTAAAGATCACCCTTATCTTCAAATAATGACAACTAAAGTGTAAATACATTATTATTAGGAAGAATATAAACAAATAACGAAAAAATGAGGCAATAAACAAATAAATTAATGCATAAACCATGGCTGCAGAAGCTGCAGCAACAGTAATGGTTGAGGGGACAGCAGTCACAACTCCTCAACCTTTTTATACCAATAGGAAAAGGGTACAGTAATTTACATTTGATGAAAATAACAAATTTGAAGAAATAATAAATTGATAAAGAAGGAATGAGGCAAAACAGTAAATAAATAAATAGCATTGACAATTACCAACAAAGTATTTATATGAAGAGCGATAATACCGAGTTTTAAGAGAGATAATAACAAAGATCACTTAAATACAAAACGATTTATACGCGGGCGAGAATGTTTTGGGCACAGGTACGAAACGATGGGTTCATTGGAACTGAGACAAAGGCATGTTGGCGTGGGTTTGCGGCAATGTTAGTACGCATGCGCCAAAATCCGCCCAAGAACCATTTTTTTTCCACGAGTCAAATTCAAAATTCGTAAAAAATATGTTCGCCCTAACTTTGTTCGTTCTCCGGAAAAATGTTCATTATGCGGATAAAATTGTCAAGAGTACGACTGTACGTTAATCGAAATGTACGTAGTCCGAATTAACGTTAAGCGGGGTATTGCAGTACTGACATTCCTCATATCATCCGGATCCGAATGAATATCGCACTTTCATTGAAAGTTACGTTCAGTTACGTTTTGAATAACGTGAAATTCATTGGCGATTATCTTCTCATCGCCTAAGCGACCAATTTTGACATTTTACCTTCATGTTAATTTACTGTGTCCCCGGACCATAGAAACCAGTTTTGGTATTTTTCAAGGTTATACATTATATCCAGAAATTCATGCACTACACCCAACATGGCAGGTATTTTGAAATTATTTCTAAATTCTGTACGAATTTCATGTAAGGGGTATTTGTCACTCGTATCGATCTGTTTATAACTAGCGAAGAGGGTTACGACATCCTTGACCGACATTGGAAAATTCCTATTTCTGGGTTGGGGTTCCTAAACACACATGCTAAAAACTGAAGGACTAGCTCATAATCTCCATTCGGCTCCGTAAAGATGGAAACAAAACCCAAAAGGAGGAAACATTAACTTTTTTAGTCACGTACTTCTATTTGTCGTAGATACTATTTCTAGGTTGGACCTAGAAAACCCCTCTGTCCTATGATTGTGTTCTGGTCAAGGCAAGTTATTGAATTTGATTTGGAAGGTCTAACGACGCCTTTAACCCTATGTTTAAACAATTGAAACGAACGAACTACATTGGAATTTACAGCAGAATTATTACTGTAATTAAAACAATACGGATTTGACGGAAATGACAGATACTCTACCATTTTATGGAATATCTCACTCCAAGGGAATCTCCAACTTGCCTGAAACAAAATAAAAGGCACTATCAATAAAATGCTGTAAATTTAGTACATAAATCATTAGACTTTCTTTGAAATGTTTTCTCGAAATAGTAATTCCATTACCATTATATCAGCAGGTTGAAAATCGTAGTTAACACGATTTCTCTCAACCTTGATCCCATTCAAGAGGGGGGAAACTTTATCTCGTCCGATAACACAGGGACTTGGTCAGTGGCGGATCCAGGATATATGTAAGGGGGGGGGGCAACCTACCGGGGGGTCTGGGGGTATGGAAAAAACCCCACAGTAAATTTTTAAGAAAAGTAAAGGTAGAATGATGCGTTTTAGACCTATATTGATTTTTTATTCAATAATAAACCATTGTGATCGCTCTTTAAAAAAAATTCTAACTCCCCCTGACAATTTCATGGTTTACGTTTCAAAGGGTGTAGAATCCAAATCTGCAATATCAATTTTTCCGTCCGTCCGCCGTACGCCGTACGCACGATTTCTCCCTAACGGCTGGAGCAAAAAATCTGAAATTTTCAGGAAAAATCTCTAATACATATTAAAATATTTCTATTATATCTAGTGTATTTTTGATCCGCCTGGAGGGGGAACGTGCCCCTGTGCCCCACCCCTGAATCCGCGCCTGGACTTGGTCGAATAAATCAAAAGTACCACCCAAAAAGTCAAAAGTTCCACAGGTGATCCACTGCAAATCCACATCAATGTTTTTGGATCTTGGGATGTTAAGGGTAACTAAAAAAAAACGCTGCAAATTCTTCCACTGGGGTTTATTATTCAATGATTCATGATTTGAATTTCTACTAAGCTTTGGAGTGTTGTTTCACAGGTGATAGAGCGATTATTGAATTTCAGGAGATATTCATAGAACACTTAAAATACCTATTTGGATAGATCAGTTGATCATATTTGTGTGCCTCCTTTTTTTTTTTTTTTTTCTTCAAGATTACAATGGAAAAAATTTTTCTATTCGAAAATTTCAAATTTCGTGAGAAGGAGCATGCATATCAGAATGCTTCAACCCGTGTATCGGCTATAAACCCTTTTAGGAGTTCACTCCAGTATACTGTGATGTGATTCTGGATAACCACGCTGTTTCATCAAGGCTCCAAGGCCTTAACAAGGATTTCTGTGAATCAATTTAAATTAATTGTATAATTTATATGCAATTCAATTTTTAATTTTTTGAGGGCAAATTTTGCAGAATTCGTTTGATTTTTGTTCGCGTAAGCTCAAAAATCTGGGAGTACTGTCTAATGGTCAGAGAGGAAAAGGTCATGTCTAGCACAGGGTCATGATTCGGAAGCTGAGAGGTCAACGATCTCTAACCCTAACCATCCCCCTCGAAGAGGTTAGGACAGAAATCGATTCGACCCCACGATGACGGCTTTTTTTTCGTTGGGAAAATAAAATATTTTGCAACCCCTTTATCTCCCACCCTCTCACGACAGCGTTGGAAAGGAAGTCAACATCTCATAAAAGTCTAACGGCGAGATATCGAAGATCCCAAAGAGGGGGTGACACAGGAGGATTATGTCGCCCTCCCACGCCGGCGATCGCTGAAATATTTATAGTAATGTGAATACAGCATATGAAACCTTAACCATCTTCAATGGCACTTTGAATGTAATATCAGCCTCGTCGATATTCAATCAAAATGCGCCAAAAGGTGTGGAAGTTGATTCACCCGATCCCATGTACATAATACATATACCTACAAATACATAAGGGGAGTACCTAGGGCCGCGCAGGTGGTGGACAAAAACTCGCAAAAACGGTTAGACGAGATGAAAAACAGGCGATTTCAAGATTTTGACAAAACTGCCATTTCGCGCGGCAATTGCACATCTTTAATGTAACTAAAAAAATGTTTTCTGACATTAAATACATAGACAATTTAATGCTCTTTCCAACGGTGTCATAAAATTTGAGCTATCGCCAAAATTGAGGGAGTTATGACAGTTTTAATGACATGAGATCGAAAACACGCAAAAAATCTTAAATCGCGAATAACTCGGAAACGAGACCTCTAAAAAAAAAATTGCTATGAGGCACTTTTGGTCGGAAATGAGTTGTAGAATTCGTAGGAGCCGGATCGTGCATAAATCCTGGGACACCCTGTATAAAGGATAATAAATCGATGCCACTACCATGTATTATGGAATGATTTTCACGACCGTTATAGCGATAAAAGTATTTTTAATACGCAGGGACACAAGTGTTAACACATTCTGATCTATTTGTCCAACTGATCTCTACTTTACTAGAAGGATTGATGTAGGATATTTTTTTGTTTTTGAGATGCGAGCGAAGCGACAGAACAAGACACAAACTAAGAACACATTTCTGCCTATATCGACAAAAGACATCTGGTCTGATAAAGGAGGGGATACCTATTCTCGACTTCTACCTAAAGCTTTGGGTAGAATTCGACAACAATAAACAAACACATTCTAGAAATTTTATTTTGGTTGCTAGGCAACTGAAATTGGCTTGGCTCCATTCCCCTTACGGTCAGCAAAAGCCACGGTTGCCAAGTTGGGGTTTTCCCCCCTAAATTTAGGGGGTTTTTTAGGGGGGAGAAATGTTTAGGGTTTTTTTAGGGTCTTTTTTGCTAGTCAGGGGGAATTAAGGGATTTTATCTGACCAATGTTTTCATCTCAGTTGGCCATCAGCCGATGATACAAAGACAATGGTCGTTGAAAGTGCATCCCAAACTCCGACATCGAGAGTTGAAAGCGCCAACAACCCCCGATTCAGACATACATCGTCATTTGCACTTTCCCTCATGTACTTACCAATTTCCAATGCGTTCGTTGAGAGATGTTTTTCCATTTATAACAACGTCAAAAACAATTTAAGGAACAAGCTCTCAGTTGATGTTATACAGAGCATTCTGATGGTGGGATATTTTCTCCGAAATGAGGGCATCTCTTGCGTTAATTTTGTACCCACGGAGGAGATGATCTCGTTGTTCAATGAACAGTTGTACGATCACATCAATAGCGAAATGGATAGCGCGATAGCGGACGCATTGGACCTGGACTGTGATTTAGATTTTGCTTCCGAGTCTACCAAGGTAGCGGAAGCATTGTTTTGACTTTGGGAATGTGAAAATTTTCTTGTCTCCAAAATCAAAAATTCCACTCGCATTTTGCGTTTTAGACTTTTCTGAACAATTTTGGTTCCGTGTCTGTCTGTCAACAAATCCATGTTACGGGCAAAACTACACGGAGTTATAGTCCGATTTCGATGAAATTTTCAGGGATTGTTCTGTTTGATGTGTAGATGATCCCCTATAAGTTTCATGACCCCTGGATCAATAGTAGCCTCTGCGCATCCGCAAGCGTGAAATCCTTGTTACACGCATAACTCCTGGAGTTCATGACTGATTTCGATGAAATTTTCAGGGATTGTTCGGAATGATGTAAAGATGGTCCTCGTGAGTAATAAAGAGAAAATAAAGTTTTAGCCTCGAGCTTGATTGAACGAAGTTCTTTAGTCAATAATAATTTTCAATGATATATACAGCCATGTTATGGATACGAGGAAGCTATGTGCCACACCCACTTGGCAGACGTTTTTGAATTTGTTTTATTTTTTGGACTGCTGGTTTAAAATAGATATTTAACTTTTTAGTTGAAGGTAGGTGAAGGTAATAGTATTTTAGATTTGAAGTAGGTTGGTTGTAGTACGGAGTTGACACCTAGCTATATCTGTAGTTTTTGCTCTTGAAACCATATACCTTAGCATGATCTCATTCTTCAAATAATGATCTCGTTGTACTACTATTTTAGATTAGGGACTACTATTTTGGATTAGAAGTAGGCAGTAGTATGGAGTGGATACCTGGTTTTATCTGTAGTTTTTGATCATTAAACAATATACGTTCAACATGATGTAATGTAGTGCATTAATTCTGCTGTTCTGATATTCCGCCAAATTCGCACTGCTCCTCAATCCAGGCTATGATGATACAAAGAGGTACGTATGCCTTCGGGGTTTTCTAGGGATATTCAAAACAGATTTAGGGTTTTTTTAGGGATTTTTATTTCTCGCTCAGGGGGTTTTCTGAAAAAAAGTTAGCAACCATGGCAAAAGCACATTCTTCTAGAAAATCGGACTAAAATTGGGACTGAACAAAATTGGAATCACGGCGGTCGGTTGAGAATTATAATCTAAGTAGCGTCGAAAAACGCTGCAAATTTTTTCACTGGGGTCTATTATTCAATTGGCTTGCGTTCATGATTTGAATTTCTACTAAGCTTTGGAGTGTGCGTGTTTCACAGGATCGAGCGATTATTGAATTTCAGGAGGCACACAAATATGATCAACTGATCAATCCAAATAGGTATTTTGGTTGAGAACAGATTTACGTGCTCCATGCGCATCTCCTGAATTCAATAATCGCTCTATCCTGTGAAACACGCACACTCCAAAGCTTAGTAGAAATTCAAATCATGAACGCAAGCCAATTCAATAATAAACCCCAGTGAAAGAATTTGCAGCGTTTTTACCCCAGTAATAATATTGAATGATATTTACCTGTATATTATCAGCGTTTCATGCATATCAGAATGCTTCAACCCGTGTATCGGCTATAAACTACAAGTATCCACATCGGCTATCACTCCAATATCCACATTCACTACAACTCGACGCTATTGGCCGGACATCACTAAGTTACAAACAAACAATAATAAACCAAAAAACGTAAATGTTGGCACCATAAATCGGGCCATACATCGAGAATGGTTTGACCTACGGACGTGTGGAGGGTCTCATTCGATTCCTCATGGTCTGTTCTTCAAAAAAAAAAAAGTACAAATTTAGGCCGCTTCGACTTGTTTTGAGGTTTTTAGGGATTTTACAAAACTTTGACATCCCTTAAAGGGCACTTTAAATTGAGTGAGAGAGCTGGCTCAAGAATTGGGGCGTCGTCGGACCAAGATGGATTTTTATTGTAAATTTCAGATCTTTTGCTCCGGCCGTTTGGGAGAAATCGTGCGTACGGGACGGAAAAATTTTTATTGCAGATTCGGATTCTACACCCTTTGAAACGTAAACCATGAAATTTTCAGGGGGGTTAGAATTTTTTTTTCCAGAGCGATTACAATGGTTTATTATTGAATAATAAACCAAAACACTAAGAATTACTAAGAGAGAACCAAGACAATTTTAATAATAAAGGCTCCTTGCGATGATGGTTTGAAGATTGTTGAAAGAACACGTTCCTTTCACGTAAAAATTAATTGTCACAGGCCACACCCACTTCTGGCCAACATAAAAATTTTGTACCGATATTAAGCGCATTTCTCACGCACATTTTCATACACTAAGGTAGACTAATTAATTAGGAATTCTTGAGAAAACCCCGGGTCTATTTAGGAGCTCAACGAGGCGGTACTTCCTGCCTAACCTTAGGCTGACAGGAGACGAAACCGCAGAGAACTGATGGAAAACGGGGGGATTTCCCTTCCCGGCCCAAAACGCTTCCCGGCGTTCCATCAGAAAACAAATCCCGACCTCAAACAAGCCCCCACCTCCCGACGAGTAATTCAGCTTCCACCACTCTCTCTTTCACCAACGTCGAAGTATGTCCCTATATAACATGACAGCGAGCTGCCAAAGGTCTGAAAGGATATTGTACACACACTGAGGAGAAGCTGACAGGTAAATATGAGATTTTATATACCCGCGTGGATTACATAACACTCAGATAGTGTGTCGGAAGAAGGGGAGATGGTTGGAAGATCTGCACGATATCGAATGGAGGACGAGTTTATTTATTCAAGTACGCATCTACGGTTACCGCAAACAGCAAAGGTATGTTTGCATGGTAAAAAATCCGTGTGAAAATATCCGCTTTTCACCGAAGTGTATGCAACAGAATGAACCGAAATGTGGGCCAACTAGTTGGTCTTAAAGATTAAACTTAGCAAACTCTCTTTTAAATAAGTGTTGACGCCGATTAGAAGTGCCTGAGTTATTTTTATCTTTTCCTGATTTATCCGGTGACGTAATGTGATTTATGAACTCTGCACCCTCCAGGTCCCGCCATCCCTCACATCAAACTACATCAAGGATTGTCCATCCGCTTGCTCTGAGCTACACCAGTTCAATCACGCAGGCGCACTAACTAGGAAGCAAGACGACGCGTATTCCAATTGCCAACAGTGCAAGTTCGGGGCATCTTGCACTGAATTCCAACCGGCCAGAGAACTAGCTTGGGACTGCCCTGGGCTTCTCCGGAGCAACTTGCACCGAGCAGGATACCTGGGGGTTTCCAAAATACATTTTTACATTCATCTGTCTAGCACAGTGGTTCCCAAACTGGGCGATGAGAGGTCTCTGGGGGGCGATGGGAGATCAATGGGCAGTAGGGGGGCGATGAGTCGAAAAGTGGGCGATAAGGGGGCGATGATCAATTTGCTGAATTTGAAGATAACTCTGACTGAAAGTATTCACAAAATTCCTTGAATTACCAAATAGGAAATTAACAAAATCTTCAAACAAAGTGATGAAACATTCCCGGAACCGATTCGATCATCGATGTTTTGCTTTCGATGTACAACAACACCCGTAGCTCAACAATATCCAGGTCCAGCAATCGCGTTCCCGACATCCTATCTTGTAAAGCACGGATTCAGCATAGTTTCCGACTTAATTTCTAAAAAGAGGAACCGTCTGCAGATCTCATCGAGAGGAGACTTGAGGCTGAAGTTGACCAAAATTGAACCCAAGGTAGAACAGCTGATTCACGCTCATCAAGTTCACCCATCTCACTAGCCTCCGTTTCAAGTTTGAAACAGTTTTTCTAAAAATGCTTTCCCAAATATGGAAGTTTTTTTCGAATGTCAGCGTTTTTTGTCCTTTCTCACATTTGAGTTTTTCAAATTGTTTTCAAACTAGTTCATGTTTCTAGCGGTGAATTTGTGTGTAAAAAAACGAATTTCTTAATATGTATGTGAGTGTGTTGATATATGTATGTTGTATGTAATTAAGTAAATATATAATTTTTTTTAACATGTGTTTTCTGCAATGTTTTCATTGTTCGGAGTTTGGACTGATTGGGTACATTTTAGTTTAGGTATAGTCAGTCTTCAGTTGAAGAAATCTTTGCGGTGTGTATGGGGGGAGGGGGGGGGATATGACGTAACTCGGGTGGGCAAAGTGGGCGATGGTCAAATATAGTTTGGGAACCACTGTTTAGGATTTATCAAAAAAATTTAACAATTCGTATGAATCGCTTACCTTGGAAGGCCCAACTGTTGGCAACTTATTTCCTTCTTATACGTAATAAATAGCTGCCCTGGATTCCATATCAATTTATTTGGTGACCTACTTTTACCTATTCTTACAGCAATCATGTTTTTCAGAAACACCACATGATCTGGGAGAAGTAGCTGATTCTAGCCATGAAGAGAGAAACCCACTGGATAAAGATGAAAATGATGATTTTGGCTTTAGAGGTTTGGAGGTGTGACATCGATTTTTATCCCATTATTTAAAATGGTTGTGATGATATTGTCTGATTTTCACAGGGCTGTGATCGGTGGCCAATGGTGGTCAAGAGGAAAAAACAGATGTATGTCTCTCGACAGACTTGTACATGCTCATTATCACTGCTCTCCCTCATAAAATGTGCTAATTGGTAGATTCTACAGCAAATCAAACTAAACCAAGGTTTTGCCCATTAAAAAACCTGCATAAAAACGTAAGATTTATCAACAAATTTATTGCAATAAGCGCTGTAGACGTTTTGATCAGCTAGATTTGACTTCTAGACCACAATGCAACAGCTTGGTTGTACGTGAATGTCCACAGAGAATCAGAGAGATGCTTTTTCGTGAGATAAAGTCGAGACACTTTTGGTCAGTTAAGACATGGCTAATTCCTGTTCGTTACTAAAAATGGAGATTTAAAAGTCGGAGAGTTAGTAAGTAATGAGTTAATTTGGTTAGGTTGTTGTAAAAAAATGTCGGAACTACTTGAGAAGTTGTCGAGTGCATTAATATTTTTGTCGATTACCATGAATGGCCCAAAAAACCTTAAGACGACATTGACGTGAAAAAAACAAGCTTAAAGAATTTTACATGTGAGCATGGACAGACTGAAGTATTGATTTATAAGTAATGACACTTATAGAGGAGCATATACAGCTTAACTGGCACATTCCCTCAAATTTTTATCAAAATTTGATGAAAACTGTTGAAGCTTGTTGGAATGATTGAGAGCTCGGGATAGATTGCCAAGAAACGGAATTGTAGGCATCACAAGCCTGTCCATTCGATATGAGTTGAAATATGAGAGCTTAAGAGCCCCTCCGATTATCATCCCTCCTACAGCGGTCCAAAACCCTCCGTCCCTGACAAGATTTGTCCATGAACGCTGGCCTGAAGCTGTCCACAACTACACTGATGGTTCCTTGATTGATGGCAAAGTGGGATCGGCGTACTTCGATGCAAGCCCGCTGCATGTTACCGCCCGATTTATATTGGCAGACTTTACATCAATTTATACAACCGAACTATACGCTATACACGAAGCTATGAAATATGTGCACATCAGCTCGGCGCAGGTGGGCAAAGGCATATCATTATTATGACTGATTCACTGAGTGCACTTTCAAAACTGTGACATATTAGCATATTAACTCAAACATGAATTTTCTCGAGATAGAGTTAGTTAAAACATGTGACAGATTTAGGACATCAGGGTGGCAATTCAGGCTAATATGGGTGAAGAGTCACTCGGGAGTAGTTGGCAATGAATTGGCCGACACATATGCCAGGGAGGCCACAAAACGTACTATAGTGGACGTTCAAGCAGCGGTATACTCCCCAACGGACCTGTACAAAACATGTAAAGAGGCAATGAATCAAAATTGGTTAACATTCTATGACCGGGGTACAACTGGGGCAACATATAAATCGATGTTTATCAAAGTCCGTGGTACCTAAAATCCCCTGGAAAAGACAGGAGGTTCTATAAAACCATGACCAGAATGCGAACAGGGCACCGTGTCACCAAATCATACCTCCATAAGATCGGAAGAAGTGACACAGAGCTATGTGATACCCGCCTAATACAAGAGACATTGTCCCACATAATCCTGGACTGCTCCAAATTCGAAGCAGAGAGAGCAACCATGATCGATAACCTTCCAGACAGCATCCTCCGACCGTTTAACCTACCTACCTTGCTTAAATCAAATAGTGTTATTGTGTATGAGTTGTTATACAATTACTTATGCAGTACGAACATTAACATATAATCTGACAATATTAACATATACCATGTATTAACATATAACTGTATGGTAAAACCAATGCCAATAATAGTTAAAAAGCCTGTCCGTTGAGTACATAGATTTTTTTACTACAGTTTATTTTTGAGTTTTCAATTTTCATAACACCTGTTGACAACGTGAAGTGACTCAATCAGTGTGTGTGAAAAGTAGCAAACAGGAGAAAAAGCTTAAAAATATAATTTGAAATTTGAACCAGAAATCTTTGAAATTAATTATTATTGGAGTCAGATAGCGATATACCCCCCCCCCCCCCCCCAATAGAATTATTCAGAATAGTCTAAAACGTAAAAGGCGAGTAGGAATTCTGATTTCGCAAAATTAAATTCTTTATACCCTCGAAACTGAAAACAATGCAATAGGTAGACTCGGAAGCAGAAGGGCGTACACATGTTCATTAATGAAAATTACGAACCAAAATTATTGTTTAATTGTGATTGAATAAAGTGCCCCAAACGTTTAAATAAAACATGATCAAAGTAACTAGGTACAATGATTTTTGGTTCTACTCAGTTCAACATGCAGTTCCCAAGGAAATTTTTCAATTCACGATTCAATGAGAATAAACAAGGAAAATATTTCAGTGTTTAATGTAACCTCAGGGGTAGCCGGCATTGCCGTTTGTCATAGCTGCAAGCAAAGTAATTCTCTCAAGAACCACTCTCGCTAATGGAACGTCTTCCAACACCTGCCTGAGAAAAGGATCTGTTGGGGCTTGAAACGTTGAAATTACCTGTAAAGACATTGAGCAAAAGACCGTCGACGCAATAAAATGGAGCGTCTATCTAACAACTGGTTAGAAGAAAAAAAAATGGTTTGTAATTAAATTATTTCAGTTCAGTGTGTACTGTTTACGGAACTTATACGGGTGTCCCAGGAGTTATGCACAATCCGACTCCTACGTGTTCTATAACTCATTTCCAACCAAAAATGCCACTTAGCAATTTTTTTCCAGAGGCCTCGTTTCCGAGCTATTCGCGATTTAAGATTTTTTCGTGTTTTCGATCTTATGTCATTAAAACTGTCATAAC
This sequence comes from Creontiades dilutus, assembly GCA_031894815.1. Classification (NCBI taxonomy): domain Eukaryota; kingdom Metazoa; phylum Arthropoda; class Insecta; order Hemiptera; family Miridae; genus Creontiades; species Creontiades dilutus. The sequence goes on along the minus strand of JAVIWC010007073.1, from coordinate 86,566 downwards.
TTCCTCAATTGTGGAGATACCTCAAATTTGATGACACCGTTGGAAAGGGCGTTAAATTTTCCATCTATTCGATGTCGGAAACTTTTTTAAAATTGCATTGAAGATGTGCGATTGCCACGCGAAATGGCAGTTTTGTCAAAATCGTAAAATCGCCTTTTCTTCATCTCGCCTAGAAACGTCCTGAATGCTTGACGCAGAGCTGTGCAGGCATGGTAAAACGTGTGCGAAAATGTCAGCTTTCCAACGGTGTAGTCGTTTTGGTTTTTAAAAATGTTTTTAGCTAAGGAAATGGTGTTTAACTGCAGAAGAACGTGTGTTTTCTGTTAAAATTGAGGTTTTTCCAAAAGTCTCGAAGATGAATGCAACTCATCGCAGTCGGAAATGAGTTGTAGAACACGTAGGAGTCGGATTGTGCATAAGTCCTGGGACACCCTGAATCACCAAAAAAGACCTAATGTTTGGAAATTGGGAAAGCTATGGAGGAGGCATTGTCTTGGTCAGGGGCAAGGATATGCAATGACCAGCACGACCCCCCGGTCTTGCAAGAGGGGTTGCTTTGTGCGCCGTGTATTATCAAAACCAATCTGATTTGGGCTATCTCCAAAATTGAGGGAGTTATGACAGTTTTAATGACTTAAGATCGAAAACACGAAAAAATCTTAAACCGCGAATAGCTCGGAAACGAGGCCTCTGGCAAAAAATTGCTGAATGGCATTTTTGGTTGGAAATGAGTTGTAGAACACGTAGGAGTGGGATCGTGCGTAACTCCTGAGACACCCTGTAGAATAATAATAACAATAATAAATGAAGGGATGTTGGGGGATAATTCTCAAGTTTCAACTCGATCATGAGTATTTGAGAAATCAAGAATCGACAACTGGATTGCCTACTGATTTCGTTCATTTCTCCTTCATCAAAAAATAAATAAAAAATGTACCTCTCATATCTGAACTCCGATTTGCATTGCTAATAACGCGGAAATAGAGTTTATTGGTAATAATTACATGTTTACACTGACTTATAAATCTATGTAACTTGTGCGTTGATTACCAAAAACAATCCGTCATGTTCCTTTCAACTCATTATGTGCAAAACTAGCACCACTCCGCAGTACAATTTCCGTGTTATGTTCCCAACCATGCTGCTTTGGATATACAGGGAGGAAGCGGATAAGTGACGAAATTTTTTTTTCTCGTTAATCTGCATCAAAAATGTAGTAAAACCCAGCCAACTGCACTTTTCTATATCAACCCGTTTGGTAGATATCAATTTGGTTTATTATTCAATATTAAACCATTTTTTTTAAGAAACCAATCTAACCTGCTATCTCCAAAATGTTATGGTTCACGTTTCAAAGGGTGTAGAATCCGAATCTGCAATAAGTTTTTCCCCACTTGAAAAAAGTCAACCGTTTTGGACTCTTTTTGAAGAACTCCCACGAGGAATCGAATGAGCCCCTCCACAGGTCCGTATGTCAAGCCATTCCCGATGTATTGCCCGATTTATGGTGCAACATTTGCGTTATATTGGTGTACTATTGTTTTTATTTTTATATCAGTAACCTAGTGATGTAGTGATGTGGATACTGGAGTGAACTCTCGGCTTTGTAGCCGATCTGGGTTTCTGATATGCAAAACGCAAAACTCTTTCCTGTGGTTTATTATTCAATTTTCAAAAAAATTAATTTGAATTTCTACCAAAAGTTTGCGTGTTTCAAAGTGATAGAGCGATTATTGAAAGTTCAGGAGGCACACAAATTGATCAACTGATCAAAATCCAAATGGTATTTTGGTTGAGAACAAATTTACGATCCGTATGCATATCTCCTGAAATTTAATAATCGCTCTATTCAAAACACGCACACTCCAAAGCTTAGTAGAAATTCAAATCATGAACGCAAGCAATTGAATAATAAACCTCAGTGAAAAAATTTGCAGCTTTTTTTTAAAGTTTTGAGTTGAATCAGAAACCCCAGTTTTTTTGACATAAAAACCCACAATTCCCCACTTTAAAACAACTTTTCTAACCACATTTTCGGATTCAGCGTGAAATTTCCTTCAAGACCAATGCACATTCATAATCGTAAACGAACCTCTAAAGACCGCAATTGCAGTTCAAACATTGAACCTTTTTTTAAAAAAATTGCTAGTTTTTGAATTACTTGTTTTTTTACTGCACTTCCGAAAAACATGCTAGCAACTTGTCAAACCTCAGGAAAACTTGCAAATTCAATCAGCTTTCCAGTAGTATGGTCAACTTTGCGGTACCGCGTCGATCTCATGGAGAAATTTCAGTTTGAAGTCGAAAAAACGTTAGGCACCTTCCGTTCTTAAAAGGAGGATATTCATGGTTTCTCTTGACATGAGTCTGTAGGTAAACTACCATTCGTTAGCCAATGTTTCAGGACTAGTTCAAGCGTGGAAGCGAGTTGAATCGACATAACGCCATAAAAGTGTTCAGTTATATTAAAATCATGAGAGGCATCACAAATGAGGAGCTTACTTTCAAAAAGGCACATATCCAAATCTGGGAGAAAACGCTTTTTTCTCAATTTTATGTTATGAGTTGAATCAGATCAGATCCCCCTATCATTTCCGAACAAATCAGAACACATCTACGTCAATTCAGGGACTAAAGTTATGTGTTTACATCACAAGGTAACAAATCCGTCCCCCACATTTTTTTCAGTGCCTTGCAATCGAAAAGTGGCAAAACCATATCGCCTCCGAATTTTTCGAGACTCAGGGCATTTGCTGAATTCTAATATGTCAAGTTTCAGTCAGTGAGTTTTCAAAAAGGCACAAATCCATGAGTTTTGATCTAAAAGGCACATTTCCAAAGTGAAAATGGATATACAGCCTCTAGTTTTGGAGAAAATGTTATCCTATTCTGAGGCATCTTCATCTGTGCCTTCTCACACATTACTCCGATGAGAAACTGCAGAAAAACATTTCCACTAATTTGCAAATCGTTTTTTTTTTTCACTTCCTGAATATTTTGTCAGAATGGATATGTGCCTGTTTGAAAGTAAGCTCCTCAAATGAGGAATACGCGGACATTTTCTAAGGGCGAGGATCACAGAGGCAGCCGCAACATTCCGAGATAGTCTAAAGGCGCGTCCACACAATGCCGCAGAATGCCGGCGGCACAAGTCCACATCTGCGTTGGCATTCAGTCGCACCAATGTCTGCCGAGGAGGATTTACTTGTTGCTACGGCTGCGTTCATAATCATAAATCTTGAAAATAATTGCGAAAAACTACGCAAACTGCGCAAACGAAGGTTTTGGGTCGTCCAAGCCTTGAAAGTAGAGCGCAATACGGAACTAGTCATTTAATAAAGGATTTATTATTGGATGACGTAGACGATTTAAATCTCGAGTACAGAAGTGGATGTGGTTTCAAAAACTTTTTTCATATGAAAAGTAGTGAATTTAAACTTCTTTTGAATAAGATAGCTCTCATCATCCAGAAGAAAGACACACCTTTCAGAAAACCCATTCCTCCACATGAACGTCTTGCAGTCTTTGTAATCTCTTTGACGACAGTCCCACAGAATAGGACGATCTTGGTACAAATTAATTAAATTACACACTTTATCGTTTGTCCAATCCATGACGAAACACGGTGCTGTCCAAAACAAAACTGATTAGTTGAAGCCGCTTGCAGCGCGGCACGTCTACACTTCCCCTTCCCATTGGCTTTCTTTGAAGTAGACCGACACTCGAGCGATTTCCAGCGGCATGCCGCAAAATGCCGACGTTCATGTCTACATTGTAGCGGCTTTGCCGGCGGCAAGGCCGCCGTCTGTGCCGCCGGCATTCTGCGGAATAGTGTGGACGCGCCTTAACGCACGACATAACGGTTGGAGCCTGAGACCCTGCATAACAAACAATGATGGTCAGACGGTGGTGGTACTCACGTACTACAATGCTTTCGAATATGCAGCTCTCAAACTTGATAGTGAATGTGCAAAGAATAATTCTTATCATCAGGTATTGCGATTCCTCTTTGCCGGTAAAATTGACCCTGATGATTATGGGAGCTTTAAGAAGATTTTGATTAAAAATAAAGAACTTACTAAATGAATGTATTTAAATCTTTTATGTAGCTTCTGTATAGGTGAGTGTTTGGTGATATTTAGTCGTTTTTTTTCAATGGGAATAGCTCCACCGGCCCACAGTGGGCTGAATCACTAATTTAGGTGGACAAAATTCTGAAACTTGTCCATATGCAACCTTTGGGTTCCCAGATCACGGAAAAAATTATTTAAAAAATCAAATTAATTTTTTGACATGATTGGCGAGCACACAGTGGTCAAAAATCAAATTGATTTGCTAAAATATAAAACTTTCAAATTCAACGATTGAAGTCTCAGAATACGGGAAAAATTATATTTAAAAATCTAATTAATTTTTTGACACGATTCGCGAACACAAAGTGGTCTATTATCAAATTTATTTGCCAAAATTGTACTGAAAAAAAATTATGCATCACCCAAAACGCAAAAAATTGCAAAAATTCTTTGCAACATTTAAAAACTAGAAGGATTGATGAAACAAATCCTGCAAACGAATCCGTGGAATAGCTTGGCGTTAATATAGTTTTTCGTTATTGAATAGGGGCATACATTAACAAGTTGCTAAGTTAAATCCACAGGTAGACCGCAATGTATATTCTATAACGAATGCAGAAATTTAATGTCTTACCTGTCTCAGCAATGTCCATTGTTGAATAAAAGCAATAGAACTTCGCGCTACACACACCTTTAACATAATGAATGGCCATCGAATAAAGATAATCCCACTGCCGATTATCAGGAACTTGCGTAAACAAGTTCGTAAGAAGAACTTAGTAGGTTGGTGGTCAGAAGAAAGAATTCTTATGAGATTATTGTCATTTCTGTGATTTATTTTTACTTTCTACCAATAAATTGCTATTCTATTCTATTCTTTCGCAGAAATCCGAAATGTTTTGAAAACTTTGATCACTTGAATACACGCATACGCTAACTTACCTACTGTTTGAGAGAAATAATTCAATTTCCGTTTCCTTCGATTATGTGATAATTAGCCAAGTTGAGGACCGGCGGGCAGAGAATTGTAGGCCTCTGAGCGCTTATTTATAATGCAAAAGAAGACATTTGGAGACATCCACAGGCCGAGCACGTACCTAATCGCCTTACCGGGAATCTCAAGCGCTGGCTGCACGGCCTAACAACGTTGATTTAAAGGGCTCACAATCACCAGCCGCCCCAGTAGCTTTTATAACTCTCACAATAAGTAATTCCTATTCTCGAAATCATCTTTCATAATAGATTGTCATTTATGGGATATTATTTGGGAAACGGAGCTTTGCTTAACAACAGGTCCGTCAAAGACCATGTGAGTCAAGTCATGTGAGCCGAAATAAAAAACGCTGCAAATTCTTTCACTGGGGTTTATCATTCAATTTCATTCATTTGGCTTGCATTCACGATTTGAATTTCTACTAAGCTTTGGACTGTGCGGTTTCACAAGTGATAGAGCGATTATTGAATTTCAGGAGGCACACAAATATGATCAACTGATCAATCCAAATAGGTATTTTGGTTGAGAACCGATTTTCGTGCTCTATGCATATCTCCTGAAATACGCGTAGCTCCAAAAAAACCAAGGCGGCCTAAATAAGGACTTTTATGAAGAACTTTCCATGAGGATTCGAATGAGCCCCTCCCCAGGTCTGTAGCTCAAACCATTTCCGATGTAAGGCATGATCTTATGCTGCCATCATTTGCATCCACATTCACTACATCACTAGGTTACCGCGATCAAAACAAACAAAAAACAGTGTTTTTTGTTGTTTTTGTTTTGACCGCAGTAACCTGGTGATGTAGTGAATGTGGATACTGGAGTGAACTCCTAAAAGGGTTTATAGCCGACACACGGGTTGAAGCATTCTGATATGCATGACACGCTGCAAATTCTTTCTTTCAAATTTTCAGGAAAAATCAATATTTGGTCCGACAACGCCCCAATTCTTTAGCCACGATTTCTCCCAAACGGCCGAAGCAAATAAGCTGAAATTTTCAGGAAAAATCCAAGTTGGTCCGGCGACGCCCCAATTCTTGAGCAAGCTCTCTCACTTAATTTAAAGTGCCCTTTAAGGGTTGACAAAGTTTTGTAAAATCCCTAAAAACCTCAAAAAAAGTCAAGGCGTCCTAAATTTGGACTCTTTTTGAAGAACACTCTACGAGGAATCGAATGAGCCCCTCCCCAGGTCCGTAGGTCAAACCATTCCCGATCTATGGCCCGATTTATGGTGCCAACATTCGCGTTATTTTGGTTCATTATTGTTTTTGTGTTGATATCAGTAACCTAGTGACGTAGCGATGTAGTAATGTGGATGCTGGAGTGAACTCCTAAAAGGCTTTGTAGCCTATAAACGGGTTGAAGCATTCTGATACGCATGAAACGCTGCAAATTCTTTCACTGGGGTTTATTATTCAATTGGCTTGCGTTCATGATTTGAATTTCTACTAAGCTTTGGAGTGTGCGTGTTTCACGGGTGATAGAGCGATTATTGAATTTCAGGAGATATGCATAGAGCACGTAAATCGGCTCTGAACCAAAATACCTATTCGGATTGATCAGTAGATCATATTTGTGTGCCTCCTGAAATGCAATAATCGCTCTGTCACCTGTGAAACACGCACACTCCAAAGTTTAGTAGAAATTCAAATCATGAATGCAAGCCAAATGAATGAAATTGAATAATAAAAACCTAGTGAATGAATTTGCAGAGTTTTTCCTGTCGCTTTTCGGCGGGGGTCCCATCGCAAAAACCTTTTCAAGGTTGAAATGTTAAGGGTGAACAACCCCTATCACTTAGCGATGTTAGCCGATTCTCAGACCTACTGAATGCGCATAAAAAATTTGGTAAAAATCGGTAAAACCGTTTCGGAGAGTACGGTGACTGACATTGTGACACGGAAATTTTATACAGTAGATAACAAGAAAAATTTGTGATTTTTACTGTACATATTACGGAGGGGGCAGCATTTTAAAAAACATGACTTTCTCTAATATAAATCTCTCATATTTATATATAACAAGAAGAATATGTTATTTCAGGTATAAACAGCACTAAAGGCGGAAAAAAATATAATTGAAAACAACTTGAAAAAACTTATGATTTTTTAGAAAATTACAAACAAACCAAAAATAGTAAGTTTTTAAAAAAAATACAACAAAAATGTGATTTTCGGACAAAACTCAAGAAATTTGTGAATTCCGATAAAATTTTATGCAATTTGTTAAATGATCGTAATCATGTTCATAATCATAATATGAATATAATGAAAACATTGGGTATTTACTTTTATTAGCCAACCCTCAAGAACCAGAATGCCTTGTTTACAACCATCTCCGTAACTTTCATATTCTAGTTCAGATCAATCATACTGGTGCATACGAAGGTGAACGCCGCCATCTGTATAGCCTACAGCAACGAAACTGAGATTGTGGATTGAGCTCATATTGCCTCAGGCCCCGCAGCATCTGGACTGAAAAATAGGGGTCGTGATTCGCCGACCGGGGAAGTGAATATTATTTTTCCAAACATGTCTAGTGTCAACGACAGAACTTTTTTCAAAGTATATTCCGCGCGAGTGTTCCGGACACGTCAGTGACGTATTCTATGAACGATCGCGCTGATGAAGTCTCCTCTACTCCGACAGCAAACGGCTTTGCTCGCCCGGCAAGCGTGGCCTCCTTCTAAATGGCTGTCAAGAGACAAGCGCAGATTTACAAACTACACCAACGACAAAGAAAAAAGTTCCAGTCACGCAGTACCATCTCATTACATTTATGATAAATTCAGTTAAAATTTGACCAATTTGTGTGCAAAGTAACGGTTAAAAAACGCTGCACATTCTTTCACTGGGGTTTATTATTCAATTGGCTTGCGTTCATGATTTGAATTTCTACTAAACTTTGGAGTGTGCGTGTTTCACAGGATAGAACGATTATTGAATTTCAGGAGATATACATGAAGCACGTAAATCTGTTCTCCACCAAAATACCTATTTGGATTGATCAGTTGATCATATTTGTATGCCTCCTGAAATTCAATAAACGCCCTATCCTGTGAAACACGCACACTCCAAAGCTTAGTAGAAATTCAAATCATGAACGCAAGCCAATTGAATAATAAACCCCAGTGAAAGAATACTTTTGACCCCAGTAATAATATTGAATAATAAACCCCAGTAATAATATTGAATAATATTTACCTATATATTATCAGAATGCTTCAACCCGTGTATCGGCTACTAACTACACTACAAGTATTCATATCGGCTATCACTCCAGTATCCACATTCACTACAACTCGACGCTATCGGCCGGACATCACTAGGTTACAAACAAACAATAATAAACGAAAAAACGCAAATGTTGGCACCATAAATCGGGCCATACATCGGGAATGGTTTGACCTACGGACCTGGGGAGGGCTCATTCGATTCCTGACGGTATGTTCTTAAAATAAGTTTACATTCATGCCGCTTGGACTTGTTTTGAGGTTTCTAGGGATTTTACAAAACTTTGACAGCCCTTAAAGGGCACTTTAAATTGAGTGAGAGAGCTGACTCAAGAATTGGGGCGTCGTCGGACCAAGATGAATTTTTCCTGAAAATTTCAGATTTTTTGCTCCAGCCGTTTCGGAGATATCGTGCGTACGGCGGACGGACGGAAAATTTTTTATTGCAGATTCGGATTCTACACCGTTTGAAACGTAAACCATGAAATTTTCAGGGGGGGGGGTTAGAATTTTTTTTCCCGAGCGATTACAATGGTTTATTATTGAATAATAATAAACCAAAAGTTCCAGTCAAGTACCATCTCATTACATTTATGATACATTCAGTTAAAATTAGACCAATTTGTGTGCAAAGTAATGGTTAAAAAAATTGCACATTTTTTGTGAGTTTTTCTCACAATTGACTTTTTTTAAATCTTATGAATTTGATGTTTAGATTTTTCGTATTTTTATCCATTTTTTAGCCCATTTTACTGACTGTGATGTACAATTTTCAGTATAAAGTTTTTGAAGGCCCAGTTTATGCTCTTTTATTGAAGTAAGTAACATTCTGCTTAAAAACATAGATAATAAACATAGTTTGTAGTCATTTTACACTTTTGAACACTTTTACAAAATTGAACAATTTACCATCTTGAAAGAGTATTTTCCAACGGACCCATTCTTTCTTTTGAAATTTAAGGAGTTTGTTTCCGAAACCTGATGTACTAGAAATGGTTTCCCACAGCTAAGCAAAGCGTTTTCAGTCCGAAACCTGTCATCCCTCCGTAAACTAATAACGAAAGTCAGGATCGCCAAAACCAGATATAATCATTTGAAGTTTACTGTCAAAAACTGAATTCCAGCTTCGGCCAATCCGAGGGCGTTTTTTGTCAAAAACCTGTACGCGATGAAAAAAAAAATGAATTAAGATTCGAATTCAACGTGCAAAAACACATCAGAAACACATCATTTATTCGAGATCGCTGGAAAAAAATGTAAAACATAAGAATGTTACAATGATTAGCGGGACGGATATTCCGAGAGACATGTTTCCGAGAACATCAGCGCCTTCAAATGTGAGTCGACATGTGTTGCTGTTCTATAAAGAATATAATAAAGACACGATCGAGTTGAAATTATCTTTTTATGAAGTTTCTGTTTGATTTCTTTCTGATTTTCGATTATATGGTACAATATTTGTTCTGATTTATATCTTTTTCAAATGATTGAAAAAAGGTTTCTTCCATTTTGCGGCTTTTAATGCATTAAAATAGTTGGAACATACGATTTATCAGTAGTAGAAAGTCATCAGATGGAACTAGTATTTCATGCTTCTGAGAGAGAATCCACTAGAAACCAAAAAGGAAGAGGGTGTTTACATAACCGAATTGACAATTTTTTAAGGCAATCCAAGACTTTTGTTAAAATTCTTGCATACAAGTCTGCAACGCATTAGGACATTTCATGTCTTTCCCCTCCCTCCTTCTTCCCTCTCATCTTCTAGCAATCTTGTCTTCCTCTGTGAATTACATTTTTTTCAATATAAAAAAAACAAAAATTAAACTCATATTTTTAGCTTCAGTAGCCACTCTGCTGATCAAGACCCTGTACACCTTATTGTTCATGTCCTAAGGAGGCTACCAGCCAAATTTCAGCTTTCCACAGTTGATAGGAAAGAAGTTAGCTTCAGGAGCCACTCAGTTGATCAAAACCCTCTGCACCTTATTGTTCACGTCCTAAGGAGGCTACCAGCCAAATCATAATAATCATATAGCCAAATTTCAGCTATAATCATATAGGTACCTACCTACCTCACTTCTACGAATCATAATAATCATTGAGCATATTTCGTTACGTAACGTAACGTGACATAACGACAATTTGGTTGTGTGCCATAGCAAAGACATGAAATGTCAAAATTGAAAAGCGGCATTGTGTAATCAAGATCAACTTCAGACGGAACTAACGCTTTCAAGTCACAATAAGGTGATTCGGAGGGAGTCGATCCAAGTTGGATGAACACCCGGGAGTTTACCTCGTTGAGGGGCAGAAAGAGCCCTTTAAAAGACGACGGGAAAAGGGCAAGGCGCCCCAAAGGGCAACGCTTTTCAGGGCGGGACCTTTTCCACCTCTCGAGGAAAATTCGACGGTTCAACAAGTTGTGATCATCACGCTTCAGTCGTCGGAAAACTATCGTGCGAGTCCAACGAACTCGCCTGAGTAACTGCGTGTTTGAGGCAAAAATAGGGGATAACTCGCCGTGAAAGAAAACAAATAATGGGGATGACACTGTAAACATGTCGATCATTCAGAAATACACCAGGTTGTAGGGAAATTTTAACCACTTTTAGAGCACACGTATAAGGTCATTCCACGAAATTGTGCCCTTTTTCTGTAACAAGCTGTTTTCTTGGCTTTTTGTGGGTATTTTTTACAAACTACAAAATTTCAGTTGTACAGGTCAACATGCTCTACCAATACCACGAGCTTTGATTGAAAATCAATCACGTTATAGCATGTTAATTTGAGCCAAAAGGTCAATTTCTCATTATCCCGGCCTGTCACAAGGTATAAGTCATCACTTTGAGCTTAAAAAAGTGTTGGATGGAAAACTAGCAGAATCATTTTTTTAGAGGGATCCATACCCTAGCTCAGGGGTCTCCCAACTAGTTGACCCAACGCCGTCTCATAATGCGGAGGCGGTGGGGCGGGCTAACAGGGGGGTCCAGGGGAAAATTTTGAAAATTACACACTTGAAAACAGTGTTTTTAAACACTCCTAGACGAGTTTGAAAAACTCAAAATTAGGCCTAATATAAGTACAAAAAGTTAGTTTTTAGCGAGTTTTTTTTTAAATCCCATAATTTCTTTTTCGTTGTTCAATAAACAATTTTAACAATTGAATTTCCAGGAATGGAAAATTTTGGAAGTCAGACACTTGAAAACACGGTTTCAAGCAAGCACTCTTAGACGAATTTGACAAATTCAAAATTAGGCCTAATACAGAAACCAAAACTCAATTTTTAGTGATTACATATTAGCGTTAGTTCCGTCTGAAGTTGATCTTGATTACACAATGCCGCTTTTCAATTTTGGTTTATTATTCAATAATAAACCATTGTAATCGCTCTTGAAAAAAAAAATCCTTAACCCCCCTGAAAATTTCATAGTTTACGTTTCAAAGGGTGTAGAACCCGAATCTGCAATAAAAAATTTTCCGTCCGTCCGCCGTACGCACGATTTCTCCCAAACGGCTGAAGCAAAAAAGCTGAAATTTTCAGAAAAAATCCATTTTGGTCCGGCGACGACCCAATTCTTGAACCAGCTCTTTCACATAATTTAAAGTGCCCTTTAAGGGTTGTCAAAGTTTTGCAAAATCCCTAAAAACCTCAAAAAAAAAGTCAAGGCGGCCTAAATTTGGACTTTTTTTCAAGAACTTTCCATGAGGAATCGAATGAGCAACTCCCCAGGTCCGTAGGTCAAACCATTGCCGATGTATGGCCCGATTATGGTGCCAACATTCGCGTTATTTTGGTTTATTATTGTTTTCGTTTTGATTACAGTAACCTAGTGATGTAGTGAACGTGGATATTGGAGTTAACTCCTAAAAGGGTTTATAGCCGATACACGGGTTGAAGTATTCTGATAACCATAAAAAACGCTGCAAATTGTTTCACTGAGGTTTATTATTCAATTGGCTTGCGTTCATGATTTGAATTTATACTAAGCTTTGGAGTGTGCGTGTTTCACAGGTGATAGAAAGATTATTGAATTTCAGGAGGCACACAAATATGATCAACTGATCAATCCAAGTAGGTATTTTGGTTGAGAACAGATTCAAGTGCTCTATGCATATCTCCTGAAATTCAATAATCGCTCTATCACCTCATGCTCCAAAGCTTAGTAGAAATTCAAATCATGAATCATTGAATAATAAACCCCAGTGAAAGAATTTGCAGCGTTTTTTATGGTTATCAGAATGCAGAAGGCCGCCTTGACCAAAACTTTGACAACCCACGTAAAAGTATTTCAAACCATCAATGCAAGTCAATTGAATAATAAGCCTCAGTGAAAGAATTTGCAGCGTTTCTTAATTTCATGATAGTTGATTTTTCAGTGTTCAACAAGAAATTATAACAATTTCATTTTCAGGAATATAAAAAAAGCATTAAAGAGAAATTTATTTTGTATCTATTTATTCAAAATTATTACATTGTAAAAAGTATTTTCGGAAAAACAATCTAATGTGGTGTATGCAATTATTTTTTGCTTGCAACATTTTTTATTTAGGATCAAAGCTAGTTGTTCCAATCATAAGTAAATTTTTCAAGAGTTCTTCTGAAAGCATCGCTCGACATTTGGATTTGACATGTGTCATTTTTGAAAAGGTTGGTTTCATTCATTTCATCTAGCAATTTTACATAGCAATATAGGTACACTCCAAGAGGGTAGGTTTACAGCAAAACCTAGCCTTTTATTATATAGCTCGATTAAAGAGCACTGAGTTCGATTGCACTTCCATTCACGCAGCACAACTAAATCCAGTGGTTTGTTTCGCTTGAGACGTCGGATTTCACCTTCGTTGTCCAAAACGTAGAGCATCTCCGGGTTTGTTTGCGGAGGCGATGTTCATGCTTCCTTGCGTATTTTGCAATAATTTCATATACTGCCTCCATCCTCAAATCTCGATGAATATCATCGTTTCGCATGTAACAAGGGGCTCCAACTGTACTTCTCAATATTTTATTCTGAAAGGTTTGGATTTTCTTAATATTTGATTTCTTGGCATAGCCCCAGTATCTGTATCCCATAGGTCCGAATAGGGCGAAGGATCTGCTTATATATAAGCAGTTTGTTGTGAAGAGAGAGATGGGAATTCCTTCCCATTAGCCAATACATCCTTCTGTACTTGATTTTAAGTTCTTCTTTCTTCTTTTCTATGTGTTTATTCCAGTTTAATTTGGAGTCGAGTGTCAAACCCAAGTATTTAACTGCTTCAGTATGCGGTATTTTATTCGAATTGATCTCAACATCCAAGATTGGGACTTGTCGGTTAGTGAAGTTGATGTGGGCTGATTTTGATTCGTTCAACTTCATTCTCCACATCTTGGTTCACTTAGAAACCTCAGTAGTAGACGTCTGTGGTTTGCGTGTTGCAGCTTCTATATCATCTCCAACAGAGAGGATAGCCGTATCATCTGCACAGGTGGCAACAGTTGTGCCTTCTTGTTGGATTTGTAGTCGTGTTCATATTTTCCGATTTATGAATTTCATTCGCATCGCTAAGCATAAATATGAATGAGCGCATCTCTGGACAAAATTATAGAAACCTCCTTCCCTTGGTTGCACCGGACCACCAACATCGAACGAATCAACTTCGCCCCTGGAGCCGGAGTTTTCTTGCCATTGACCTTCGCGGGGCTTATTGCCGACGGTGACCTCAGCCAACACCTCCGCATTATCTCACGATCGAACAAGATTGATTTTCTTCCTAATAGATGCAGCCAATATTGTGTAGCCTTCTGATTTGAAACTTGCAGGAAAAACGTTACCTGCAGTTGGGCGGACAGTATTGTTCGATCAATCATCGCTTAGCGTGATCATCGCCCGTATCAGTTGACGTGATCCGTGTTCGCCAGGCTAGCATTCCTTGTGTCCATTTTCCCATTTCAATTACCCAACCGGCAGATTTTGGATAGATATTGATATGTCCGTCAAAAACGAATGGCAATTTGGCGAATTGACTAAGTTTGGTAGAAAGTACTTCTACATTCAAAATACTGTTTGAAAATAGTTGTTAACGCACTCCTTGTGTCCATTTTCCCATTTCAATTACCCAACCGGCAGATTTAGGATAGATATTGATATGTCCGTCAAAAAAGAATGACAATTTTGCAAATTGACTAAGTTTGGTAGAAAGTACTTCTACATTCAAAATACTGTTTGAAAATAGTTGTTAACGCACTCCTTGTGTCCATTTTCCCATTTCAATTACCCAACCGGCAGATTTTGGATAGATATTGATATTTCCGTCAAAAACGAATGACAATTTCGCAAATTGACTAAGTTTGGTAGAAAGTACTTCTACATTCAAAATACTGTTTGAAAATAGTTGTTAACGCACTCCTTGTGTCCATTTTCCCATTTCAATTACCCAACCGGCAGATTTTGGATAGATATTGATATGTCCGTCAAAAACGAATGGCAATGTGAATTACTAAGTTCGGTAATTTTTCCTGTTTGAAAATTACATACGTCCACATCTTCGCACTAAATCAAATGCTTACCTATAATTACCTAACTTCAATTTAAATTAGAAAATCAAAACCACAATTGTAGTTGAAGAACCTAAACCCACAAACATTTAGCAAAGTTTAATCCGTAAAATGTTACGTACAGTAAAAGATAATTGGGTGATTTCAAAATTTCACTTCAATTTCAATTTCGGTCTCATTTGTGTCACTGATCAGTTTTGCCGTCAAATCTCAACTATATACAATTTTGTGGGTGTTCCAAAATTGTCTCCTATGTACATGTACATGTTCCATGAAAAAGTATGTGAAAGTTGTTCCTACAGGACCCAAGAGAAAAAACGCTGCAAATTCTTTCACTCGGGTTTAATATTCAATTGGCTTGCGTTCATGATTTGAATTTCTACTAAGCTTTGGAGTGTGCGTGTTTCACAAGATAGAGCGATTATTGAATTTCAAGAAGCACAAAAATATGATCAACTGATCAATCCAAATAGGTATTTTGGTTGAGAACAGATTACGTGCTCTATGCATATCTCCTGAAATTCAATAATCGCTCTATTCTGTGAAACACGCACTCTCCAAAGCTTAGTAGAAATTCAAATCATGAACGCAAGAACAATTAATAATACCCCAGTGAAAGAATTTGCAATCCATTTTTTTGTGAGCGATTCACAATGGTTTATTATTGAATAATAAACCAAAACCAAAGTCCGTATATCTCACTCCCTACAGCTGTCAATAACCAGAGGAACACAACTTCCATCGTCACTGCTGGGCGAAATATTTATTGGGGCTGTTTTATCCACTTACTTTTATCCACTATGAAAGAACATACTATCTACAATGGATAGATATCCGCCTCACTAAAAAAATTGGATCAAATCAAGTAGCCTTATCAGCCCATTATTTCAGTGTCACACCGTTTTTCCTCACTCCCTACAATGTTTTGAAAAGTAGCCCCCAACAGGCAGGAAAGGGTGTTAACGAAGTTGCTTTGTTTTGTTGACATCACTTATTCAAGATGGTCCCAACGCTGGTGGTTGGATTTTGCCTAGACTTTCCCAGTCAGTTCTACTGGGAAAACCATCCCTGGAGGCAGCAGTGTAGGTTTTTTGACTCTCACTCCGTACTTCAATAACATTCTGACTGTGGCAAGTGAAACTTGATCGCAATTGTTGGCAAGTTGTTGGAAGTTCGTTGACAACATTTTGGTTCGACCAGTTTCAATTGATTCGTGGCCTGTAAAGGCGGTGAAAGGCTATAACCTCACTCCCTATTATTCTACAATCTACAATCATTACGAAAACGAAAGCTTTTCATGGGGAGTGCCGATCGGAGAGGCCATCGTGGTGTCAATGTTGCTCTTGAATCTGAGTTCCACCAGTCAGCCTGTCGAGGGCTCACTTCCCCTTGCATTAACGCCAAGGGCGCGTACTGGGGGGTCGGTACTCGAAG
Source organism: Creontiades dilutus (assembly GCA_031894815.1). Classification (NCBI taxonomy): domain Eukaryota; kingdom Metazoa; phylum Arthropoda; class Insecta; order Hemiptera; family Miridae; genus Creontiades; species Creontiades dilutus. Next base: position 70,298 of record JAVIWC010007073.1, on the reverse strand, counting down.
GATCACGCCAAAACTATTATCGACGAAGGTGATCTTTAGATGAGTCATTCAGATGATAATCACTCTTCCACAAAAAGTAGGACGACAAACTGCTCGCTCGTAGGCAGAGAGCCAGGCGGAGTTTAGCTCGAAGAGCGACGGGGCTAAGCGATTTCTAACCACCGCGAACTTACATCGTGATCATTCTTAAGTGAACGAAAATGCGTAATCATCGGTGTGACTCCAGTATAAACATAGCCACGGCTTACGCCATTCAAATTTTATAAATAAACTAATGTGATCGAATCTGCACAGAGATACAGAACGTGCGTCAAGTTTGGACAATAACGACAATCGGACGATGCCCAGCGTATTACGACTTTACCAGTATAAACGATGATGAAGTTAAGGAACGCTGCAAATTAATACACAAGGGTTTATTATTTTTGAATTAAATAACCCTATAATACAGGGTGTTTCATTTCGTGACGGTCACCATTGCTTTTTTTTCTAAATACAGATGAACCGAAACCCGCATTGTGATTAACAGATACACGACACAGCATTCACGTAAGCATCATACTTTAGGTACCTGAGGAAATACCCTTTTATTGGGAACCCGCCTGTTAGGGAATCGCCGTTGATATTCCCTCACAGCTTCACGGGCATTTACATTTGTGTACCCATACAAGTATTACACGTTGGTGAATGTCACAGGCATTGTACTGATGCGAACAACGAAAAGCAATCAATTATCACAAAGGTTTTTTTGGAACAGCCCGGCGGACTCTGACTCTTTTGTGTACAAATCTGCGTCGCACATTGATAGAAGGGGGTCATAGATTCAATGGTGGGAATTTTGAACAGTATCTACAGAAAAAATGTACAATTTACTACAATGCTTCATTAATGATTTTATACTTTTTACCAGACGAATCAACGCACGATGAAAAACCGGAGTATCCAGTCAAAAACCACGTTTTTCTTACTTGAAAAGCATTTTTCTCCCAGAAAACTACACGGAATTTCAAATCTGGTTATATCGCTGGAAAACCTAGATTTTGGCGCATCTTTTAGCACTACAGGCTAAAATTCACGTGGCTTATTACAGGGACTCATTAGCGTTTGAAGAAAGTCGAGATCTCTACGATTTGACAACCTGTCCTTTTCATGCCGATTTTTTCACCCGTTTCGCCAGCTTAAAACGGTTTGTTCTCCATTAGGGCGATAGGAAATTCAACGCTCTTTCCAATAGTGGGTTCAGATTTGAAATCGAACGGAAAATGTGGGAGATATGGCCGTTTTAATGCAGTAAGGTAACGGTACCGGTAGTGGCCACAGTTAAGAATTTTTTCTTTAGTTTTGACAATTGTGGGCCAACAGTAGTACTGACTTTCTTCCGCACTCATTTAGAATATAGCCCGACTCTTCCCTAACATATCCATTGCCTAAAACTATCAAAAGAACATTTTTTTCTATTTTTTATTAATTTTTTCTCACACCTTTATTTTGATCTAGTAGTGGCCACATCAAATTACGAAATTTCCAGTAGTGGCCACGTGCATGTCTCAGTGGGCCACTTGACATTTTGCCCTCCTTACGTGTTTAATATCATTAAATTCAATACCAGAGGAACAAAATTGATTCTATCCAGTAGAAGCTCAAGGATACAGCCCAACAAACGAGGAAACTAGGGACGGTCATATTGAGAAGTTTACCACAATTTCCACTGATGCTCTGCGCACTCCTAGTTCAACCTCTGACTACAAGATGACATGAGCTGTACCTCCTGCAAGTTTGAAGCCACTAGGAGACCGGGAATCCTTATTTCTCAAATATAAACTTTAAAATGGCCACTACTGGAGCAGTGGCCACTACCGGTGCCGTTACCTTAAGTAGAAAAAACGAGAAAAATCTGAAAATTGAAAAAAATCGCATTTCTAAGGGTGTAAAAAAAAATTGCTAGGAGGCATTTTCGATCAGAAATTTTCAGTAGATTCTTCTCCGTTGTTGGAAAATTGTAATGTGTGATTTCGTCAGACCGAATCAACAATTTTAGTTGTCGTTAATAAGCTTCAAAATGCTCCGTGATCAATTGAGAATCCAAAAGTGCCTTCTTATCTTACCATTACTGGTGACTTCGCCCTCCTGAAAACTAACTCCTTCTCTTCGACAAGCAGGAAAATCTCAGCAGACGCATGATGTTGCTGTCATGTCTCGAAGAAATTTCGTTTGACGGGCCCTGAGCGGAAAGTGGAGTACTAGGAAATTCTGAAGAACGTGACGAGAAACCCGTCTGTGGGGCGGGGAGTCGCTCTATGAATGCAAATCCGAGACGCCGGTGGGTACAGGCTGTCTTGTCTGCTGAAAATCACATCACGACTTCGGATCAAGTTGACGTCATCATTAGCCAGGATCCGTTCCGTGAGGAAACAATTCAATTTTCGTGCTTTGTTTCCCCTCCTGAGACGAATAGCTGATGCGGCCTGATCACAACTGAAGATAACTTTCAGGAGGAAGTGAATGAACTACGGGATCAAGAACCGAGCTTGCTTTACTAGTAACTGAAACGAGGTAGCACACAGCTTCGTAATACTCAACTCTCAACTACATGGGTGTGAATGGTGACTGCATCCGCCAAATTCACTCAACAAATTGTCTTTCTAATTTATTTATTTATTAATTTAATACACGGCAATCGCCAATTACAAAAAGAAAGTATACACTACATAACAATGCAGATAGAAATAAATACAGTTCATGAGATAAATATTGAAGGGAAAAAAGAACAGATTTAATGTGTGAGAGAAAAAATAAGAGATAGTTGGTAAAGGATGTTTAGTCACTTTTGCTGGTGAAGGAATGATGTGAGACACCTTTTGAGATGCGGAAGGCGATCACAAGAAAAAATCGATGCCTGTGGATTCCATGAGCGCATTAGCTTGACGTGGCATTCGAAACATAGGCCGATGAAGGAGGTAGTTGTATGCAGCAAATGGCATAACAAACAATGAGTTGGATCGAGTTGCGTGGCTTGGAACCTGGAAGTCCACTCTTGACAGCAGGGATGGGCAGTGAATTGCACCATTGACCAATTTATGGTAAAATGCTATGTCCGCCATAAAATGACGATCAATCAAGTTGGGCAGGTTGAATTTTGCTGCAAGAACAGCCAACTGATCATGGCTAGCCGGGACTCTCATTTCGAAGCAGAGATACCGCAAAAACCTACGCTGAACACTCTCCAGACGATCCTTATACTCCCCGTAGAATGGCGACCATATGGGGCTCCCATACTCCATGATTGGGCGAACGAGGGCCCTATACAGTACCACAATTGCTTCGGCTGATTTGAAATCACGAGTGCATCTCTTGAGGAAACCCAAGGATCTCAAAGCTTTTGATGCTACAGAATTCACGTGATCGTTGAAGGAAAGCTTCGAGTCAAGGAGTATGCCCAGGTCCCGAGGCATGGCTAATCATGTGTGTATTATAATTGGCGACGTTTTGAAATAACGAATTCTGCAATTCCTTCCTCTGGGTGTAGATAAAGGAAGAATTGGCTTTTGACTTATAACAAGAATAAAACGCTGCAAATCAACACAAAGAGGTTCATTATTGAAAATAATGAACCAATATCGAAAGTACTTACTAGATGTCTAAGAAGAGAAATGTGGACAAAATCACGTTTTACCTAGCATTTACCTATTTACCTAGCATTTGACAATACATTATATTGCACCTGGTAAATCAAAGAAATGTATGTAGTTCGATATGGGTCCTCACTTGCAAATACCTACCAGTCGTCTAAATTTTGGTGTTTTTCAAAAGTTGATTAGGGATTTGGAAAGTTATGCAAGTTCTTAAGGATTTTTTCTAGCCATTCATATCCATTTGAAGAGCTCTACAAAACGTACAAAACTTACTTGTGGATTATTGTTTTGATAAGTAGAAGTAAACATTTTAAAAGTTTTTTTGTCTTCTTTGACAGAAATGGAATTCATCTTGCTAGTTCCATATTGTATTTCCACAATCCTTGACTCTTGGATTCCCATGTTTCGGTTCGTTGACACAGATATGCATTTGAATCGGAAGTTGAGAGGTTGAGAAGCGGTTACACGCGTGCTGATCGATTATTACATCAAGGTCGCATCTAAACCTTTTACCTTCTACCAAAGTATTAGAGTACACAGCAGAGTGACTGTTACATCTACGTCGTACAATGTAGTCATTTCGTGCCGTCCGTGTCTCTACAATAACCAACGTGGCTGTTATCGCCAGTAGTATCGACAGGGTTATCGCTGTAGTCGTGGGACGGTGGATACCTTTTGCTTTTCCTGAGGGGATAAAAATGGGAACCATTATCTTGAAGTGCAGTTGTGTCCACGAACGCACGGTGGCCGCATTCTACGTCATGATAAGGTGTCCAAGCGGAGAACGAGTGCTTTGCCATTCAGCTGCCTGGATGTGGAAATTGAAGAACTGTACCATACAACGAGTCACCAGGGCAACAAGACAGAGATCGTTGCCATTAAGCCCGATGGCCCTGCCACGATCCTGAATGTCCAAGTTGCCAGCAGCAGCGTGGACAAGGAGGAGATCTGGAGAGGTAAAATAAATAAACACGACAGGAATGCCGCATCTCAAGCGATATCTGAACTGAAAGGAGTGGCATCCTATAGCATCAAGGCCATAGCCCCGACGTGTGTCAAGGCGCGGCGTGTGGTGTGGGGCAAGTGCCACGTAGCTTCTCGAATTGGGATTCTCGCCCAACAGACATAAATTGTACCCCTACATGAAGTTTTGACATTTTCATGTCATTGCTATGGCACATAAACAAAAAATCGTCACGAAAATGGTCCACAAAAATTGTCTCAGTTGTGAGTTACGGTTCGGCCAAGATACAAAAACACAAGAGCCAATGGATACTGAGTCAATTCATTAATGTTCGTTTGTTTCATATATTTAAAATAAATAACTTTCTTGGTTAAAATTTGAGCTTCCATTATAATTATTCCTTGTCTCTGTGTCCAAGTTTTGCAAATCGGTGGGTGGGTGCTTTTTAAGCACCAAAAATGTGTCACGAAAATGTCTCAATGTGTAGCGGACTCGTACGCAATCGTTCAATTTTATATGAGTTCTAACCAATAGTTCGAGTTTAATTGGAATTTACTATAATGATGTAATTTTAATTTTCGTTTTAGTTTAATAATGTGCCCCTCCGCCTTTAAGGAGAGTTTATTTAAAAATATAAATTAAATTGAAACGTGAAAATTCGTTTTACCTATCGATAACTTGAAAAATGTCAAAATGTAGGAGATTGGTAGGGGTTAGAAAGTGGGAACCTATACGTAACTATACCCCTAAGAAATTACTGCAATTTCAAAAGTTGACTGTCCATTATGGTGTCGAATACAATGCATTATTATGTATTATAGGCATTAGCTTCATAATGATTAATGACATCTTTCACACGTGGAGCGGAATACATAAATCGGCAAGACGTATCCCAATAATACGGATTTAGTTGAACCCACATTGCCCTAGGGGGGGTTGTTTGAGTCCCAATACAACGAATTCAAGCTTTACGATGAGAGGACCTCGTCCTTTGTGGTTGGGAGCCCCTTTGTTCCGCGGGCAAAGGATTTGATTAGCTCGAAAAAAAAGTCCCTCGGGGGGCTTCGGCGAGGAGAAAGCTCTCGGTGCGAAGGCCCCCACGCCTCGCCTGGGAGGCTGTAAAGTCTCGGAGAAGGATCATTAGGACGATTTTAATAAGACGCGCGGTACGGGCTGGTGTGAATCAGGAAACCGACAGTTAACAAGAGGGAAAGGGAGTGAAAAACTTCGAGATTTCTCTCGCTGGGAAATTTCTGACTATCGAACTACTGCACTTCTGTCAGAGCGGCGTCGTACCGGGGAAACGTGAGAAGCGACGAGTTTCTTCAACAATTTAGTTCTCAAGCCGCAACAAAAACGATATATTATCATAATGATGTAATATTCAGCGGTTTTTTAAATTTACCTAATCCTCCTCTAAATTTATAGATTAATTACATAAACGGAGCTCCACTATCAACGTACCAGTAAAACTACATAAGACCGTAAGATAATTTGCTAAAAGTAAAATAAAATATCTTCCTACACCAGGCGAGTTCGCCCAGCTTCCCATGTGTTACATCATACGACTAATTACGATCGTTACGTTTTTACAATTCCTGTTCGTGGATGATTAAATTTTTGGTTTATTATTCAATAATAAACCATTGTAATCGCTCTGGAAAAAAAATTCTAACCCCCCTGAAAATTTCATGGTTTACGTTTCAAAGGGTGTAGAATCCGAATCTGCAATAAATTTTTCAAGTCCGTCCGCCGTGCGCACGATTTCTCCCAAACGGCTGGAGCAAAAAATCTGAAATTTTCAGGAAAAATCCATCTTGGTCCGACGACGCCACAATTCTTGAGCCAGCTCTCTCACTTAATTTAAAATGCCCTTTAAGGGCTGTCAAAGTTTTGTAAAATCCCTAAAAACCTCAAAACAAGTCAAGGCAGCCTATATAGGCAGGAATCGAATGAGCCCTCCCCAGGTCCGTAGGTCAAACCATTCCCGATGTATGGCCCGATTTATGGTGCCAACATTTGGTTTTTTTGGGTTACTATTGTTTGTTTGTAACCTAGTGATGCCGATAGCGTCGAGTTGTAGTGAATGTGGATACTGGAGTGATAGCCGATGTGGATACTTGTAGTTTATAGCCGATACACGGGTTGAAGCATTCTGATATGCATGAAACGCTGATAATATATAGGTAAATATTATTCAATATTATTACTGGGGTTTATTATTATTATAGCGCGTAAATCGGTTCTTAACCAAAATACCTACTTGGATTGATCAGTTGATCATATTTGTGTGCCTCCTGAAATTCAATAATTGCTCTATCACCTGTGAAACACGCACACTCCAAAGCTTAGTAGAAATTCAAATCATGAACGCAAGCCAATTGAATAATAAACCCCAGAGACAGAATTTGCAGCGTTTTTGAGTAGTTTCTGGTCAAAAAATATTAGTTCATCGATTTTTATCCAGTTTGTGATGGAAATGGTTAGTTGGCCCTTCACGATTTTAGAATCCGTCGCCTTGGGAGATGAATCAGACGTTTCAAGCGTCTGGGTCGTTCTCTGAGCTTGGCGGTGGATTATAACTGCATTCAGGTCATTGGAAGGGGCAACTATACAATTCCTTCACCTCACATGGTAGCAGATCGTGGTTACGATCACTGGCCCTTTTTTACCAACAGTCCTGCCAACCCCATTCACTCGCATTTCCCCTATGGCTGTTTGCCATCAATTATGATCAATTTGTTAATTGACCTGCCTCTGAGCGTGGCGGAGCATTATAACGGCATTCAGATCATTGGAAGGGGCAACTATACCATTCCTTCACCTCACAGGTTCTTGCCATTTAGTGATTTTTTGTACATTTTTTCGAAATTTTATCAGTTTACTGAGCTAAAAAAGTGCTATCTAATGAACTGATATTCCTTTCAACTGTTAATTTTGTTTGGCTAAAGGTTTTGAGGACTAAAAAGATTGATTGATTGATTGTACGCCTTTTTATTTACAGCAACAGGAAAAGAATTAGTACCGGAATGGTCCTCTCTTACAATCCCTCTGCACAAATTAGTTTACGTGCGTGTTCATTTGGTTTGTACGACCGCATAGGTTACTCAATTTTTGATACGAACGTATAGGTTCTTAAATTTTTGATAAGAACATTAAATGGATGATTGAATGATAGTAAACCTTTGATATTTTCTTTTATCTAAAGCATTGAAAAAATAATTAAATTAAATAATCATATTAATGAATGACAAAATTACTTCTCATACAGGTTCTTCATAGCGCAATGTAATTAGCAAAGTACGTTTAATTTGTATAAGTTTCTATTAACATTATATTAACTATGCATCTTTCTAAAACTGAAAAAGGATGTTGTCAAATCAAACAGGTATACATTCTCATTATATAATTTGACAGATTGTGGAACAAATGATATGCTGAACAAAATCGTTTCAGTATGTCTCAAAACGGAAGACAATTTTGGAAAATTTGAATTTTTAAAGTTACTGAGGCAGGCAACAGCTTCATTTCTGTAAAACACGGCAAATTAGGAAACAACGTTTATTACTTTTGAATTAGATGGTCCTTCTAAGCAGATCAGGGGTTTATAATGATTAAACATATCCATGGAACATTATCTTAATATGACTACATAGCCGTACATTCCTTACGAAAGAAATTTTATAAAATATCCACAGTTGACAAGTACCATTGTAAGTCATACGAACTGTTTTTTAAGTACAGTGTTCTATCAGAATCCAAATACATCAACTAGACCACGGATATTAGAAGAGATCTCTTCTAGAATCCGTGAACAAGACCAAGGCACAACCGAGTGAAAATTGACGAAATTGTGGGAAATTGTCTACGGCAGAGTTGGCAAAGCTTAAAAGCGGATGATATATTTTGGTAATTTTTTTATACAAAATTTGTTTCACAAGTTTTTCAACGACAAAAACACACGGACCAAACTAACACATATGGCAGTCGTTAGGGATGAATATAAATATCCACTGGATCGGATTTCTACACCCCCCCTCAAAAATTCGTCTCCAAGAAAATTTTGGTTCCAGTTCCAGCGTTACGATTTATGATAGTGAATGCTAGGAGTTTGGGTGAAACCCTCAGCCATCAATCGCGCTTTTCGGCGTTCAACTTGTCCGTCAGCTTTGAGTTTGGTTTTCAATACCCATTTGGATCCAACCACAGTTTTGTCATCTTCTGACTTTGCAACGGACCAATAATTCTTATTAACTTTGTCTTATCACTTGCTTGCTGGGCCCATAACCTGTAGGAAATTGTCTACGGCAGAGTTGGTAAAGCTTAAAAGCGGATGATGTATTTTTAATAATATTTTTATACAAAATTTGTTTCACAAGTTTTAACAGACAAACACACAAGGACTGAACTAACACATAATATGTGTTAGTCATATATGATAGTGTTATCATATTATGGTAGTTATTGAGGAAAATATAAATATCCACTGGATCGGATTTCTACAGAAATGTGATAAAACACCTTCCTAGGTTTCATTACTTCATCTGATGATGACAGAAATTCTAATCAGTTGGACTTCTTGAAGAGAGAATTCCACTGGAATTGTATCGGCTGACGTGATCGGAGTATATTACAAGGCGATTTTCACTACGCTCACAACCGGTTCATATTCATAGTTGATGACCATTTTTTCCAGCGGAATAACGTGGGATCCGGGTGAGCTCATTTCGTTCTTGAAGCGATTTCTATTAATAACAAACGATAAATTATTAAACAAGGTTTATTATATCCGTGTCAGAGAGCCATTATACTCAGATCACTGATCTACATATAATTATTAAACAGATGGAAGCGGGTGCAACCAGAATCAAAGCTTCTGCTATGTACTGGTGCGCTCGGAAAGAAAATCGACGGTGCTCAAATTTGAAAACCATTTAACTAAATATACGAAGGTTAAGTAAAAATTATTTCCTACTGTGGTATGAAAACGACTGGAAACGCAAGTTCCTTCATGGGTGTAGGGGGGGGGGGGGGGGGGGTACCCTTTTACTTTCATAAAACCCAGGAGTTGTTTAGATGATATACTGTGATGATCCTTTGGACATCACATGAATAGTAAACAAAACCGCGAGATCGTGGGGCGGGGAGGTCATCGCGTTCTTCATATCCAACATTCATCTAAAAAATAAAAACCTCTCGAATTAATCAACTCTTGACTAGAAGATCACGAATTCCCCAGAATTATCACTTCACAAATTATTGTTATAAATTTAAATTATCTTCCTGTTAAATACCATCAGGCCATACATTAGGATTGTTTCCTTAACAGAGTTTTCCTTTTCAACAATTAAATAATTTTGAAATAGAATCATATCTGCACCATTTATTCATCTGAACCTTTCAGCTCCGGATAGGCAAGTGTGCCCCCACGCTCTGACTCTTTTTTGTTGCTCATTTCTATTAAATTTTAATTTAATTTATAGAGAAGAAATAAGTGAATATCACAATACATCTGAATGTCTGACCCGCAATGACAGCGACAGAATACAGGAGGAGGCTCCGAGAAGACGCTCGGGAAACGAGCAACCGGTTGCGCTCGGGACAGGTGCGAAGTTTTTGGCGATGCGGACGGGACTAGTTCGGCCAGATGTGGGCCGGTCTTCGCAAGTTGACGACAGCCCCACTTCCTGATGTCCCTTCTGCATCATGTGTCTCATGTTTGCCGATTAGACGGTACGGAAAATCGCTCACAAGCCCAATGTACTATATCAATACCAATACCTTGTTCTAAAGGGTTGTCCAAAGGAGGCCCACGGTGTTTTACCAAAATCATACATTTTATCATTTAAATGATTAACAGGAGAACAATCCAGTTCTTAGCGTCCGACCCGACAGTCCCCCCCTGGTCAACACTCCTTCAACTAACCTTCGGGTGGGCTCCTTCCGCCCTTTGTTATCCCGGCATCACCACTTTTCCGTCCGCCAGAGGGGGTCATTCGTGTACCTGCCACCTTGGTAAGCACTAGCCTCTCTGGTGCTCTCATACAGATTTTTCCAGCATAGTTCGCCGATGATTAATTTTTGGGAGTTTGATGATAAGATTTTGACATTTTCTTTTTGAGGTATGGGAGTATTCTTCAACATAATAGGACTCACATGGTAATTTCTTTTATAGGTAAATGTGACGGAGCTCGATTTTTGTATATTCATTGTAGTTCTCCACTTTGGTTTATTATTCAATAATAAACCATTGTAATCGCTCTCGAAAAAAATTCTAACCACCCCTGAAAATTTCATGGTTTACGTTTCAAAGGGTGTAGAATTCGAATCTGCAATAAAAAATTTTTCCGTCCGTACGCACGATTTCTCCCAAACGGCTGAAGCAAAAAAGCTGAAATTTTCAGGGAAAATCCTTGTTGGTCCGGCGACGCCCCAATTCATTAGCCAGCTCTCTCACTTAATTTAAAGTGCCCTAAAATGATTTTTGAAAATCTTTCCACGATAAATCCCTCAAAAAACATTCTCATCATGAAATTTTGCTTTTTTGAGCCCCCCGTATCTCAAAACATTCCCGATGTATGGCCCGATTTATGGTGCCTACATTTGCGTTAGGTTTATTATTGTTTTTGATTACAGTAACCGAGTGATGTTGTGAACGTAGATACTGGAGTGAACTCCTAAACGGGTTTATAGCCGATGCACGGGTTGAAGTATTCTGATAACCATTAGAACGCTGCAAATTCCACATTATTTTGGCTTGCGTTCATGATTTGAATTTCACAGGTTTGGAGTGTGCGTGTTTCACAGGTGGTAGAGCAATTTTTCATCTTCACGGTACATAAATGTGTAAAATTAATCATTTAAATGATCTGGCTGTAGAACCATAGAGGTCTCGCTTTTTTCTTAAAATAATTCAGTGGAAGAATTTGCAGCGTTTTTATTCCAATTTGGAACGAACGTGATTACTGTGAGTGAAAGTTGATACAATGTAAAAATATTTGCTGCCCACTTTTTGGAAATGATTTTCCATTGAAATCCGTCAAGAGCCAACCTTGAGAAACATCAAAGTTTATTACCATAATTCATGATTGACGTAAATCAACACGATAATTTATCCTCCCAGTCAAAAATCTCATCATGAAATTCTTTTTAAAAAACTGTGCAATTATTCGAGCTTTGGTGTATTCCCAAGACCCATTGCCAAGCCGGTCGCATGGATAATTAAGGCTACCGCCTACCTCCTGTTTACGCCCAAACGTATAGATAGCAGCATAAAAATGGATAGGATCACCTGAGTTCCCTCGGAAGGTGATTTTTATTCTAAACCGTATTACGAAGATGAAATCAGATTGGGAATCTCTCTAGGAAATAGTAATAAATCAAGAACGATCATGTCATGATTTCATCCTTTTTCGCCTGTAGAAGTCGTAAAAAGTCAGAAAATCAGAGGGCTAACCTTTGCTAAAACACACAGCCATTTCAGACAAAACCATTTTTTCAACCTAATATCAACTTTGCTTGGTGCTCATTTCCAAAAATTTGAACAGTGATTTTTATGCCGAATTTTTACGGATATTGTCGTCGGTCAGTGTTAAGGTTTAAAGAAATTAATAGCGAAATTAAGATGATTTTAAAGTCAGGCGTCATAATACACAAAATGTTGGATTTACTAACTTATTACTACCTACTCACTGCACACTATCTTCCTTTTCCATCCATGATAGGAATGCCGTCTGCTTTATTCATAATTTACAAAATCGGTTTGCTTATCTGTGTATTTCATTACAATTTCACGATCCCATCATCATAAATACCTAATCACAATAGAATTATCGTTATTAATTGTCTCCTAGTAGTTTAGATAGATCATTCTTATAGATTTAGACTTCTAGCGAACAACGAATCTTGCGGAAATGAGGGGTGGGTAATCTTTCAAGACATCAAATTGGAGCGTATAATATGTTTATTTTTCTTTTTTGGAAACGTTTCGTCCCGCTATGGGGACTTCTTCAGTCCTGCATACAGCATAAAACATACGTCAATATTCACTAAGGCCTATTTTTATCACATGTATCTGCACTTTCACGATCCCATCATAATAAATACCTAATCACAATAGAGTTATCGTTATGAACTGTCTCCTAGTAGTTTAGATAGATCATTCTTATAGATTCTTATAATATGTTTATTTTTATTATTTGGAAACGTTTCGTCCCGCTATGGGGACTTCTTCAGTCCTGCATACAGCATAAAACATACGTCAATATTCAATAGAGGCCTATTTTTATCACATGTATCTGCACTTTCACGATCCCATCATAATAAATACCTAATCACAATAGAGTTATCGTTATGACTGTCTCCTAGTAGTTTAGATAGACATTCTTATAGATTCTTATAATATGTTTATTTTTATTATTTGGAAACGTTTCGTCCCGCTATGGGGACTTCTTCAGTCCTGCATACAGCATAAAACATACGTCAATATTCCCTAAGGCCTATTTTTATCACATGTATCTGCACTTTCACGATCCCATCATAATAAATACCTAATCACAATAGAGTTATCGTTATGAACTGTCTCCTAGTAGTTTAGATAGATCATTCTTATAGATTCTTATAATATGTTTATTTTTATTATTTGGAAACGTTTCGTCCCGCTATGGGGACTTCTTCAGTCCTGCATACAGCATAAAACATACGTCAATATTCACTAAGGCCTATTTTTATCACACGTATCTCTATCATGATTGTCATTCTTAATAAAATTAAATATTTCTCACCTGTCATGGGGTTTTATGCTGTATGCAGGACTGAAGAAGTCCCCATAGCGGGACGAAACGTTTCCAAAAAAGAAAAATAAACATATTTTACGCTCTAATTTGATGTCTAGAATGAAAGTGGTCACACCACAACCAACAACCATGACTGTAATCTTTCAATTTCTTCACAGCTTGAAAAGGATCATAACAATGAATACTTACCTAGTAGTGCAGACTGTCAAGTGCAAAATTTCGTACTGAACAAATGGTTCAACCATGTTCTGTGAGTTTTCTAATGGCATAAATTGGTTAAAGCTGATGCTATCAATGCTTACTGTGTTGTTTACTGTATAAGAGCGAAAGATCTACATGAAATAAAGAATTTTGTTCACAGGTAACAACTGATAGTGACAATGGAAAGCGCGGGTCAATAATTTTATTAGACCCATATGACCAAAATAAAGTTTTTTTAGTACTTTTTAGGGAGACAGCTTTGGTCCGTAGTTTCTTTAAAACTGTTTATTCCGTTGAAGCTTTCTACAATCTTCTAATTGTCATCGTCAGCTATATCTAAACAAAATTGAAAATGACGAGGTTTTACTTATCAGATTACAGACTAAACTAAATGAGAGGTGACTAGCGTGGAAGGTTCTTTAAAACTGAAGGAAGGTCCTCACCTAAGAAGTTTGAAATCAAATTAAAGTTGTTAGGTGTAGTGGGTGTTCTAGGGAGGTATAGATTTGCTTGATTACTCCGACACCTGAGTATTTTTGTGTCAACAGAATCAACGAAAAATACATCATTAAAAGGCCATTTTGTGTCGGCAAGACAGAAAATAACATTGATCCATTCTTATAAAATAGAGTTGCACGTTCTGTTAATTAATGTGGTGAACAATACAACATTAAAAAGTAAAATTATGCTTACCTAGTCAAAAGTAGAATCGTAGAAAAGGCGAGAATGAAAAAAAACTTCGTAGGACGCAGCCACAAATCACTTGTAATCACTGAACTAACACAAAAATGTGCACAGTCGCGGAGGATGAACGATTTGTTTATATCCGAGGGCTTGCAGGAGAGCACTATCTGAGGTGAACAACAAGAGGGTTTATTTAGGAAAAATAAAACTAGCCCTGCGTAAGGGCTGCGAAGCTAGCGGACGACGCGAACCGATGGTTGCCACTGCATTGCTGGGCCGAACAAAGGGAGGGTGGGTGGTCAGTGACGTCACGGGGTCAAGGGAGGGAGCTGCCTGTCTGCCATGCGCTAGGGGAAGGAGGACGTGGGGCGATCTAGCGGCGGTGGCACGTACTAACGGGGCAGCCGGCCTGGAGGGACCAGAAATCTCACCTTCATCAACATGCATCACTCGAACACTGCCACTAACATGGGGTCCAGTGAATCCATACTTACTATCTTGTCTTTCAAACGATTTCCAAAGTCCCATAACTGAACAAATATTTTGATAGAAGAAGAAGACGACTTTATTGTGGTAAACAATATGTTTTTCACAAGAGTTTGCATTCAGAAATGTGCAGTGTGACCAGCAATCAAGCAGGGTTCAGATCCATCCGGATCATTTGAAAATACGGATAGTGGAAGCTAGTAAAAATCAGTGGAGATGATGGAGGGGAATCGGCTGAACACAAGCCAACAACTCGTTTCCCACGCTTCCCCCAACAGCTGTTTCGGTTCCCGACGCCATTCCGTATGCGCAGTAGTAAATTGCACCATCCGGAACGAAAAATATTTGAAAAATCTGATGCGTACAGTTTGTTCCAAAACTGCCTGTCCGGAAAAAATATTCCCTCACCCCAGCCGGTGTCCAATCAATCAGCTGCTTGTAATCACTTTCCAGATAGCTTGTCGGATGGATGTGAATCCAGCTTCACCCCTAATTTTGGGAATGACCGCTGCGAGGTGTTTTGCAATTAGTTCTGGAACCTGCCAAAGGCGACCGCCACAAACCAGCCAAAGAACAATCCGTACCAGGTTTCTGGATCAGCAGATTAGGATCTGAATATGACTGGCCAGACATTCGTATAGGCAGCAATACCCTTATTCAACGCCTTGTGGGCTTGCTGAAAGAAGACGCCAGATCTGGAGAACAGAACCCCCAAGTCAGTCTACGAATACACCTGTTCCAACTCCTCCAATCCATACCAAAACTTGGTGCACGCCTGTCTCCTTTTTCTCTGGAAAACCATAACCTTAGATTTAGCCGTGTTTACAGAGAGCTTATTCTGAATGCAATATTCATTCAAGGCGGCCAAAGAGTGGTTCATGTTCCGGGGCGTGTCAGCCAACAGCACTTGGTCATCAGCGTAAAATAGTGAGGACAATGAAGCACCTCCACCAATGCTTGCACCCTCAATGCCTCTTGATGACAGAAATGAGTCAATGTCTGAAACGAACTATGCAAATAATAGTGGGGACAAGATGTCACCCTGCAGTATGCCTGTTGTTATGTCATACAATTTTGATGACTCGGTTCCAAGTTTGATGGAGAACACTGCCTGCTCATACCAGTTTTGAATGATGTTGTCAAAACGAGCACTTATTCCCAAAGAGAGCAACTTTAACCACAGCAGAACGTGTGGTATGCTATCAAACGGACGTTTATAGTCGATAAAGGCCCAGTAGAGCTTCCTTCTTCCAGTCTCGTAGAAATATGGACAACACTGGCCAGAGTGAAGATAGAGTCAACAGCCCCTAATATTTTGATAAAACACTTTAAAGTTACACACTAAACTTGACTTTCAGTCCATTTTGGTATCTTGTCAACATTCTTTTTCAATATGTATTGTATTCTAACATCCTAGTTTATTATCTACCAGAAGCGGTGGCATGTACTATAGGCCACCAGCGTGAAGGGACCAGCAATCTTAACCCACCGTCACTAACATGTAGGTATCCCTAAAACACTGGTACTAACACAGGCGTGCCCACAGGGGGGTCTATGACAAAGACTTCATTTTCTTGGGGGGGGG
The DNA here is from genome assembly GCA_031894815.1 of Creontiades dilutus. Classification (NCBI taxonomy): domain Eukaryota; kingdom Metazoa; phylum Arthropoda; class Insecta; order Hemiptera; family Miridae; genus Creontiades; species Creontiades dilutus. Next base: position 53,951 of record JAVIWC010007073.1, on the reverse strand, counting down.
GGGGGGGGGGGGGGGCTCGAAAAACTTTTGGGTTATAAAGTTGATTGAAAGTGTTTAACGTGACGACATTCCAAAATATGTTACATCACTAGATGGAACGAAAATAATAATGAACTAGTAATTAATTTAAATATAGTTTTTTTTTTTTTAATCTAAAAATGTATAAATGACAATGACAGTGCTCTAATATTGCCTGTGATTTTGGCGCTGGTGCGCCAATATAAATCTTATTTTAGTCTTAGATAAAATAAGGGGTGCTTACCAGTATTTTTAACATTTTTCTTTTGGGAAGGGGCTACCAACTTACAAGGGGAGGGGGCTAGTTCTAAGCTTGGGGGGGGGACCCCTGTCTATAAGACATAGTTAACCATTCAAACATTAAACTAAATATAATGAAAAACTAAATTCCAATTGAAAGTAAAGTCAAAACACTAAACCTAAAACACTAATATTAAACTAAATATTATGAAAAAATAAATTCCAATTGAAAGTAAAGTTTAAAACACTTCAATGAAGAGAAAATTCACTATAAAATTGCTCTATGAATCGCTATTTTAAGACAGAATAGTTCACATATTCTATATAACATCATCATTAGTGTTTTCTGTCAACTTCGTCGTGCATTCGCTGCACAACAAGCACAGTAGTCTACTGCATTCAACACAGGAATATTTTAATTGTCACAATGTTCCTATAGGTCCTATATAGGTTGTCAGCTCATATGGTGGCTAAATCGTTTCCAGGAATGAAATTTCTTTCTTCATTGTCAATGTGTTGAAATTTGAAAGATTTTTCCAACTTGCCAACTTCTTGAATCTCGAATTTGCCGTCCGAATCGTCTACATTTATCAGAACACAATTCCCCATCACACTGCACTCACTGTTCAAATCTGTCATTTCTTCATCTTCTTAAGTGTTCTGCCGCTCCAATTCTTTTCTGATTGCTTTCTCCAATGAAGAGAGACATTTCTGGGCATCAGAAAAACATACAATTCAATCAGATTTTGTGTAATACTACTACTAATATGAGGTTTGGGCTGAATAAATGATGAATGAGAACAACATCATCTACATACAACAGATGGGGGTCAGTAGACGCTCCAGCCTCCACCACAGCAAAAACGTCAATGTTGTGTTCCTTTACATGAAGCTGGAGCTCAGTGAATTTGGCTTTGGTTAGTCCACCAGCGTTCCAGAACAGTGTTTTAAGAGAGACGTTGGATTGTTGTCGGGTTCTTCGTAGTTGGCCTGGTTCCTTCCTTCTCAAGAGCACAAAGTACCAGATATAATAGCTCAAGAGCTTCAGCGACACTAGAAGGAAAGGTAAACTGCGGCCCACCTAAGAAGAAGCGAAATTCCTTGTTACATAAACATAAAGTTACAGATTCACAAGGTCTCAGGCACCAGTGTTAGACGGAGGGTTAAGATGAAAATTGGGTCTGTGGATGTGCTGTTCATACACCTAACCCAGTGTAGAACTTGAGAAATACTCTACTCACCCAGATAGACATTTAGTTTGTTGGAGTTGCCTAGTATAGCCAAGGGTAAAGTGTTCGAGAAAATTAAATTACTTCAATACTGCCAACTCTGCACAGGTTATCCAACGATTTTAATTTTTGGAAGTCGGAAATTTCTCACCTGTCTACTCACTGCACTTTAAGAAATGAGTGTTATGAGCCCACAGTAAAGTAGGGATAACCTTCATACATCGTTCTTCTGTGGCTCTACCCTCATTCTACGGTAGGTCCATGCTTAACACCACAAAAGTGTCCATACACAAATGTGTGGACATGACGTTGATTCGAGTATCCACTGGATACTATCCAGCTAGTTATCACGTCAATTCCTTCATTTACTTCCCTAGTCTGTGTTCTTTTCATAATCGTATTTTATTTGAGGTAGGTGAGTGACCATGCTAATCTGTGGTAAAGATATTTCACTGAATGAATAATGTCACTGAATAAAACGGGGCGAAGATAGGGTGGCGTATTTAGATACCCGCATGGTTAACGCTGACGCCTCCTACAGCCCTCAAACGTGGACATCAGTTTCCCAAAATGCTGTCAGTGCAAAGCATAGAAAATATGACAGGGCAGCCGAGGATATAAGAGGCTCGTTAATAACCTTAGTGATATCCTGCGAGGAATCACGGACGAAAAATCCCCGTGTGAAAAATGACAGAAATATCCTATCGTCTAGTTTGCCAGTCTGGAAACAATATCCTATATCAATCCTTTTAGTAAAGTATAGATCAGTTGGAAAAATAGATGCGTTACCTATATAGTTTGCTGGTCTGGATGCTCGCATCTCAAAAACAAAAAAATATCCTATATCAATCCTTTTAGTAAAGTATAGATCAGTTGGAAAAATAGATGCGTTACCTATATAGTTTGCTGGTCTGGATGCTCGCATCTCAACAACAAAAAAATATCCTATATCAATCCTTTTAGTAAAGTATAGATCAGTTGGAAAAATAGATGCGTTACCTATATAGTTTGCTGGTCTGGATGCTCGCATCTCAAAAACAAAAAAATATCCTATATCAATCCTTTTAGTAAAGTATAGATCAGTTGGAAAAATAGATGCGTTACCTATATAGTTTGCTGGTCTGGATGCTCGCAAAAAAATCTCAATCCTTTTAAAAGTATAGATCAAAAAATAGATGCGTTACCTATCCTATGCTCGCATCTCATCAATCCTTTTAGTAAAGTATAGATCAGTTGGAAAAATAGATGCGTTACCTATATAGTTTGCTGGTCTGGATGCTCGCATCTCAAAAACAAAAAAATATCCTATATCAATCCTTTTAGTAAAGTATAGATCAGTTGGAAAAATAGATGCGTTACCTATATAGTTTGCTGGTCTGGATGCTCGCATCTCAAAAACAAAAAAATATCCTATATCAATCCTTTTAGTAAAGTATAGATCAGTTGGAAAAATAGATGCGTTACCTATATAGTTTGCTGGTCTGGATGCTCGCATCTCAGAAACAAAAAATATCCTATTTCAATCCTTTTAGTAAAGTATAGATCAGTTGGAAAAATAGATGCATTACCTATATAGTTTGCTGGTCTGGATGCTCGCATCTCAAAACAAAAAAATATCATATCAATCCTTTTAGTAAAGTATAGATCAGTTGGGAAAATGCGATGCGTTAAACCAATAGATGCGTTACCTATATAGTTTGCTGGTCTGGATGCTCGCATCTCAAAAACAAAAAAATATCCTATATCAATCCTTTTAGTAAAGTATAGATCAGTTGGAAAAATAGATGCGTTACCTATATAGTTTGCTGGTCTGGATGCTCGCATCTCAAAAACAAAAAATATCCTATATCAATCCTTTTAGTAAAGTATAGATCAGTTGGAAAAATAGATGCGTTACCTATATAGTTTGCTGGTCTGGATGCTCGCATCTCAAAAACAAAAAAATATCCTATATCAATCCTTTTAGTAAAGTATAGATCAGTTGGAAAAATAGATGCGTTACCTATATAGTTTGCTGGTCTGGATGCTCGCATCTCAAAAACAAAAAAATATCCTATATCAATCCTTTTAGTAAAGTATAGATCAGTTGGAAAAATAGATGCGTTACCTATATAGTTTGCTGGTCTGGATGCTCGCATCTCAAAAACAAAAAAATATCCTATATCAATCCTTTTAGTAAAGTATAGATCAGTTGGAAAAATAGATGCGTTACCTATATAGTTTGCTGGTCTGGATGCTCGCATCTCAAAACAAAAAAATATCCTATATCAATCCTTTTAGTAAAGTATAGATCAGTTGGAAAAATAGATGCGTTACCTATATAGTTTGCTGGTCTGGATGCTCGCATCTCAAAAACAAAAAATATCCTATATCAATCCTTTTAGTCAAGTATAGATCAGTTGGAAAAATAGATGCGTTACCTATATAGTTTGCTGGTCTGGATGCTCGCATCATATCAATCCTTTTAGTAAAGTATAGATCAGTTGGAAAAATAGATGCGTTACCTATATAGTTTGCTGGTCTGGATGCTCGCATCTCAAAAACAAAAAATATCCTATATCAATCCTTCTAGTAAAGTATATATCAGTTGGATAAATAGATGCGTTACCTAAAGGTATAGCTTGCTGGTCTGGATGCTCGCATCTCAAGAACAAAAAATATCCTATTTCAATCCTTTTAGTAAAGTATAGATCAGTTGGAAAAATAGATGCGTTACCTATATAGTATGCTGGTCTGGATGCTCACTACACTCGCATCTCAAAAACAAAAAAATATCCTATATCAATCCTTTTAGTAAAGTATAGATCAGTTGGAAAAATAGATGCGTTACCTATATAGTTTGCTGGTCTGGATGCTCGCATCTCAAAAACAAAAAAATATCCTATATCAATCCTTTTAGTAAAGTATAGATCAGTTGGAAAAATAGATGCGTTACCTATATAGTTTGCTGGTCTGGATGCTCGCATCTCAAAAACAAAAAAATATCCTATATCAATCCTTTTAGTAAAATATAGATCAGATGGAAAAATAGATGCGTTACCTTGCTATGCTCCCATCTCAAAAACAAATAAATATCCTATATCAATCCTTTTAGTAAAGTATGGATCAGTTGGAAAAATAGATGCATTACCTATATAGTTTGCTGGTCTGGAATAACATATCATTTACTCATCTTTTTTATAATTTCAAAAAAATAATTTTGATCTTATATCAATCCTTTTAGTAAAGTATAGATCAGTGGAAAAATAGATGGTGTTTTTGAACTGTTGATTTTCAGTTGTTCATCAGTGATTATCTTTGGAACAGGTAGTTGGAGGATTGCTGAATTGAATAGTAACGTTGTATTTGCTGATTTTTACATTATGATGTATTCCAAAAAAATAATTATCATTTATAAGGGTGATTTTCAATATGAGCACAATTTCCCATTCTGAAATTGTAAGACAGTAAAACATCTCCCAAGTTTCGTCCAAAATTGCATTTGGCTTCCAGGGGTCATGAAGAACAATGTGATGCTCAAATCTAAATTCCAAATTTAATTGATTCAATGATTTGATGGTGGTAATTAGAAGGATTGATGGGTGGTGATGAGAATATATGAGCTGCCCTTTTGTTCTTAAGAAATGGCAGGTTTCTCAAACACTTTGGGTTAGTTTCAAAAGCCATTTTAACACTTTCGGTGCAGGAGTTGTCATATGACAACATGATGAGTTCAGGTCGTGGCTGGTGTTGCCATATGACAGCATGGCCTTCTCTCAGCAAAGGCAAACTCTTTTGTTGTGTGAGAGGAACTGTGACCTTTTTGGCTCTCTGTGTGATTTTTCTACAACTAAGCAGGATCGTACCTACTCCCTAGAATGCCGTTTTCGCCTCGGAGTTGGAGGCGCAAGTCCAGGCACTTAAATATCTCCCGCCACAGGGAGTAGTCAGCTTTTTGGCTCCCGCACTGAGAGTGTTAAGGTTAACCAAACACATAAATTGAAAACATGCATACATTTTAGTATTGAAAATTGGTGGAGTTGTGGAAATGAGACCTACAAATGAACAACTCTCTTCATGCTTATTAGAAATTAACTGGAGAGAGGTTAGTTGGGAAGCCCTCCCCACTCTGTATCAGTGTTGCCACCCACTTCCAAAACCATCACTCTTGCAAAATTCCCTAGTTAGCTTCCCTTAGGAGGACAAAAACCATTGGTAGGCAGTAATGATGATTTTTGTAGTTACAAACTTTCAAATGAGTTTATATGCATTACATTCACATTAGAAGACAAGTGCTTTCATTTCTGTTAAGGTTCAACTATGTTTTTCAAGTTTTAAAAGATTTTACTACAAAAAATACACTCCCCTCATTTTTAGAGAGGATGTAATGAATTGAAATGAGTTCATTACTTGTCATGGCACTGATAATGGGCTTTTCACGTCAAATAAAAAATGATTTATGAATAGAAACATACCTGATTGACCATGATTATTGTGCACATTGGTATTTGAACAAAACAGGGTCTCATATATCTAAAGGAATCCTAAAATAACATACCATTTGCACTTTTTTTTAGAATCACCCATAAATGTAGTTGAATTTACTCCAATCTACTCAATTCAATGGTTCGTTCATGCTATGATTATATGGAATGGAATGACCTATGAATATGATCATTAATTTTTCCAAAAAAAGAAAAGAAAAGTTATGTGAACAATTAGAGTGCCAGTTGGTGGTTGCTTATAACTACAACTTAGATGTAATAATGAAACAACATTTACTTAATATTTGATTACTCTCAAAAACATTGATTTATATTGTTCAATCAATTCGACTACATTTTGTTTTAGCACGCCTAGGTTACCAATGCGACTGTTGATGTAGTTGTTGATTTTCTATTTACGTTCACCTCCTTGTCTCTTCAATTTTGCATTATTTTAAATTTTATGTGGACATGAATTTCGATTATGCGTGATATTTGCCTTCATCCAAACATCAATATGTTTGTACAAGTGACTGAAAAAAATTACTGGTGGATTTATTCTTGTATTATGACGCCGGCTGCTATAGTACTACCTTCAACATTGAGCTACAGACGTTGATTGTAAGGTTCCTGTAGCCTGTTGTACGATATGTGGTTCCCTACCTGACATTTGAGGGACCCAGTCACGATCCTGCGGCAAGAACTGGGGAGCGCAACGAAGTTCTCCTTCTTTACTCATTAATTTCAAGGAGACCATGGGTTAATGAGTAAATCCTTTTTGGACGTTCTTTAGGGTAAAGTTAAATCATAATCAAAGAACATCCGCAAATTGGTTTTTGATGCATTAAAATCAAAATGTAAACAAAAAAGCACGTTTTTGCACAAACACGAGTTTCAGGGCCTCCAGTCAATTCCTCCCAAATGACATAACCCTGATGTCTAGGGGTAGGGACTAGTTGCATATGAACCGTGAAAAATAGGTAGGTACTATGAAAATGGCACTCCACTTGCCCTTAAGAAATTAGTTTTTCCCAATTTTCTCGACTGGAATTGAGTAAATTTCTCACAAGTTACACGTCATGTAAATCTGGGACCAGTAGCATTCGACTCATCATGAACAAATACTTTGAAAATGACACTTCACATACCCTTGTTAATAAAAAATATTAATTTGTCCAATTTTTACGGTAAAATGTTTCCTTTTTTGCTTGATTATATACGCCACCTCGTTTGCTAGACGTTGGGGTCAATATACACTGAATACATCAATTTTATAACCTATATTGATAAGGGTTGTATGAGTAGAGGTGAGGTGATATATTTATTTGCCCTTGGATGTGATAAGAACATTAAAGGTCGTCCTGCTCCACAAACGCTCAAACCTTGCTGGTTGATAGGGTTTGGGAAGCCATACAGGTTAGTCTGATGGGAAGTCCATCCAACAAGCTCTGTAGGACACCTGCAGCAGGATGGCCTCCACACATCCTTCACCGCCCATGCGCAAAGAGAGGGAACTTGTTGGTTCCCCCCACTCCGTGCTGCAGGATCGTGAATGGGCAGCTTTACGTTTACACACCCGTCATTTTAGACTGGCTTCTGTGTTCTAGACACTCCTCGCATAAATGCTCTATTTGAGTTGGTGAGTCATGGATTGACCATTTTTCTTATCGAACGGGTTGTTGGAGCTCTACAAAAAAGTTTCACTGTCATGGAAATCTATATTTGGAAGTTTCGCCCAGACAACGTGGGCTTCTTCAGCAAGTATTTTCTTACATTAGTTTTGATATTCCTCGGATTCATTAGAATCGTCGTCCACATCATCGAGATTATCTTTTACTGCATGCTGAGGATGCAATTGAAATAAATCTCATCTGGATCCTCTCTCAAAAAAAAAAACGTTGTTCACCTCCCATTGATTTTCTTTTTTTCAAAATTGACATTCAAGGCAAGCATCATAGAGCTGAACATACCCAACCAATAGGATATGCAAAGCCTTCAGCATGCAGTAAAAGATAATCTCGATGATGTAGATGACGATTCTAATGAATCCGAGGAATATCAAAACTAATGTAAGAAAATACATGCTGAAGAAGCCCACGTTATCTGGGCGAAACGTCCAAATACAGATTTCCATGACAGTGAAAAGTTTTTGAAGAGCTCCAACAACCCATTCGATAATAAATGCTCTAGGTAGCTATGCCTTGAAATTTCCACTTTCATTTATTCAACGCTTGAATTCACAAATTTGCTCAGTTTTGTCTACTTCAAACATTGAGGCTAGATAAAGTGAATCTGACTGAAAAAAATATTTTATGCACTATTCGTATTGCAAATTTTAGCTGATTCCAGTTATACCCCTGTTCCAGTTTCCCAACTTATATATTTTCTTAAAAAAATGTCTCCCTCTACTGTCGTTGACAAATATATTTGTATGAAAGCAAAGGCGTGAAATATGGAAATTTGCCCAATTGGTCAAAAGAAAAATGGGCAAAACGTAGATGGTTCAAAAGAAAGTGTTGTGGATACAGATAGTAGGTACCGTTTTTCGAATACTGGAGGTTAAAGTCGATTCACAGATACGAGTTACATATTCAAGCAAAGTTGAAAGTGAAATAGGTTCTGTATTCTAGATCAATTGTGAAAATATTGAAAACAATAAACCAAAACAATGCGATCCATGCTTACATTACAATCCTTGCTCGAAGTTGACTTCGGAAAAAATGCTTCTAAAATGGACTGGTGCTCAATTCTTCTAACAGTCAGGTGATTCACCAACGTTTTGTTAGGTTACCAGAAGAGTCTTAACTTATTGTTGATTGTTATTCAAACGTTGACTGTTTGTTTTGTTTTGTTTGTGCAGAAATATTTTGATTTTTTGAGTTCTTTTCATCAGGTATTCCTAACCTTTTTGGTTACTAGCGTTGATGCTCCAAAGCGAAGTGTGAGCTCTCGTCGTAAAGCCAGACCAATGACTGCAACACGTGTCCCAGAAATAGATTTGGAGAATTGGATGGGGAATCTCCCTCAGGAGATCAAGGACAAGTCTCTCACTTGGCTCAGTATACCTGGTTGGTACCTACTTTCTTATTTTATGGCAAGGGGATGGACTACTGAAATGTAATAATGTAGTAGTGTGGGACAAGTGTTGTTCCTGGCCCAGAACTCACTACGGTAGAATCACAGAGTAGGTAACGCACCTCTTACCACACCGTCGCCATATTGAAAAACCAGATGTCTCCTATCGATATAGGTCCACGCTTTCGATGTGTGTTCGAATATGTTCTGTCTAGTTCTTTGGTCTGGATGCTCGCTACGCTCGCATCTCAAAAACAGAAAAATATCCTACATCAATCCTTCTAGTAAAGTATAGATCAGTTGGAAAAATAGATCAGAATGTGTTAACACTGTGCACTACGCCACAAATATATCACTGGTATCGATATATTGATATCATGTATATCGATGAAAGCACACATCGATACATCCTGATAAGAGGTGTGCGTTACCTATTCTGTGATTCAGCCCTTACTACAACCTAGGACTCAACTCCAACCAGCTTTAGTTCCATAACTGTTATTGTACAATGTAACAGGTAAATCAGCTTTTCATATTGAATCTGAAGAAGTAGCTGTCACTCCTGGAAAAAAAACATTAAGGATACGTTAATGCTTTTGAGTACATTTTCCATAAATTAATGTCCTTGCCCCGTAGGAAAAATAAAAAAATTACGTTTGAGTTACCTACTTGATTGATAGTTTAGTTAACTATTTGCTACACAGCATGAAGCTGTGCATTCGAACTAAGTCTGGAGCTCTACTGTGTTGAGTTCTAGGAGAATAACCCACAGTCAAAGACGTTTGATTAAATCATACAGTTCCGCAGCTAAAGGGAAATTCCCCCTTAGTGGTCAGGACATTTTGAATTTGGGTATGTTCTAGTTTGTCCCTTAAGCAGTTGCAGGTACGTCCATATCGATATAATCCACGCTTTCGATGTGTGTTCGAATGTGTTCTGTCTAGTTTGCTGGGCCATATCCTACATCAATCCTTTTAGTAAAGTATGGATCAAATAGATCAGAATGGATCACAAACAAATCGATTGCACACTTATTTTTGAGTCTCTATTCTAGCCTTCTCATTGGTTCGTTTACAAAACTACCGATATATTTTTCGATATGTGTGGGAGGTTGCTTGCGGGGACAGACTAGAACAGTACCTGAATTTGTTCATTCATGAATCCCAGGGTTGATTTGTAAGGAAGCACACTACGTAATCATACCATCCTTGCAAGCATGTAGGAAAATCCGTGGTAGGAATCTATGGAAGACTGTTACACCCACAGTCGAGGATATTACATCAGAGACACAAGTACCTGTTTGCTCGAGGCAGTAAGGTGGAGCTGGGCATTCTAGCTCACCCTACCTGCTTAGGCTTCCAGCCTGGGCAATCAACCACTGCCACCACGAAGCAAACTGCTTTAGTGGGCGGCAGGCTTGCTTGGCACTTTGCCAAGGTATTGAGTTGGTTGCCTGGGGCTCCCTTGCCCATATTACCAATTTTGTGTATGAAACTCACCAGCGAACCCGCCATCCCAAACACCAGAGGCCAGATTGGTCGCAATCACGCTATAGGAAATGGGACCCTGTAACTACCCATTAATCCTCAACCCCCCTGTATTGAGATCCAATCACTTTAGATGATAGAGTAGCAGTAAGGACACAAGTTCGAACTCAGAGGTATCAATATTTTTGGGCCATAACAACTGCATGTTCAGAAGAAAACAGAGTGTACCGCCAGAAGGGAATGCCAGTCTTACCCCCACTGCGTTAATTCCCGAATCACAGCCTCCTTCATCACAGATGAAAAAATCTATATTAAAATAAATATAGATTTTTATAATGAATAAATACTAAAATAAATTTATCTGTGCTCAAGGAGGCTGTTGTGAATTCCATTCACTTTTGGCAGTACACCCATCTTGTCTTACCTCCCTTTCGTGGAAGACTTTATTGGTGAAGATAATTTTTGTGATACAACGAATAGAATTCAAGCTACTTTCCTACTACTGATCGATATTTTTGCAGGAAGTCATAATTCAGGAACTTGTGATTTGTCCAGTGAGGCTGGAAATGATGCTTTCTGCCTCAACATTCCAATATTTGCCAGACCTTGGGCCACTTGCCAGCGCTTCCCCATCATCTACCAGCTCGAGCATGGGATCAGGCAAGTGAACACCTCCATATTTGTTCAATGTATAAACTCATTACATACCCGTTATATTCCTCATTATATAAACCCATGAGGAAGTTACCAACATCATGATGATGAGGCTCAAATCTAGCATAAAATGTATACGAAAATGTGTTCTTACATCTCCCTAAATTGTAAATGAAGGAATATACTTAAGGTGACTAGAAAAGCTGCTAAAGAGTTCGATTATCAAGAAGTACTGAAAATTAAGAAAGCAAACCCTCCTGGTCATTAATGTCCTGGAAGTATTTCCAGGAAAATATGTATCGTGTATGTTCCCCCAATTATAAATTCCTAACCAGGAATTAATTTTGACCTCAGTCGTACTTGCCGAATGCATCTGTCAAGGCGGCAATTATATGTTCTCAGTATATATATTTTCATGCAACAAAATAGTCCTTTCTTTTATTTTATGGGATCTAAAAGATATCCATATCTTTTCCTACCCTACAAAGTTACATGCACACTATGCTCCGATGAAAGTAGGAAGAAAACAGGAGTGACTAGTTCCACGGTTCTAGCAACAGAAACAGGAGTGATCAGAAGAAGAAAAGAACGACTTGAACAGGACTGAGGAAGAATGGCAGACAGCACAGTGCCATGTAGTCAATCATTGATCAAGTACAAAGCAAGCGAGTGGTATGGGCGAAGCCTTTTCTTGGACATGTCTGAAAACTGATTTTATGAATCCAATCATGCCAATTGATTAGTCGGCGGGATTGATTTTGGAGGGGTCCGATCCTTAATGAAGTGCCTAACCAACTGACGCTCGAAGAATCTTGGAAAATTACTTGCAGATGTTTGGGAAAATTCTCCATTTCTGCGTGCGAAAAGATTTGATCCTGAGAACCAACTGAGAAGTTTTCTCTCCTGCACTGTCCCCTGAGTCGAGCAGGATGTTGAGAATCCAAGATCAGAATTGAAATCTGAAATCAAGTGAGACTTTTTCGTCATTATCAGCTGCAGCTATTGCATCTTTGTTCTTGTAAGTTAATCCAGCCCTGCTAGTCTAGTCTAGTACCTCCTCAGGAAACAGCAATGGAACTTCCTACCTGTAAGCCTTGAAGTTGTCACGAAAACAGGCCAACACTTTCGAGAGTGGAAACAATTCCCCCAAATCAAGCATTATTTCCCTGTATAAATGTATGGAAATTAGACCAGCTGCCATAACTGGTGTTAGTCACCTTCAATTTTGCTTACATCTCTGGGTTTCTTAATGATGTAATATTACACATTTCAAACAATTTGTTTCATTGCACCTTATATTATCAACATGTTTTCAGGTATTTGGACTTCAGACTTGACTTTGATTCATCAAAAGATCGAATTTTTATTACCCACTTCCTCAGATCCAAATCCTCGCCGAAAACGTGTTTGGAGAGCGTCAAGGTTTTCTTGGAGGAACATCCTAAAGAAGTTGTCATAATCGATTTTCAACATTTCTACCAGTAGGTTTTCAAATTATACATTTTTTGGTTTATTATTCAATAATAAACCAGTGTAATCGCTCTTGAAAAAAAAAAAATGCTAACACCCCCTGAAAATTTCATGGATACGTTTCAAAGGGTGTAGGATCCGAATCTGCAATAGCAATTTTTCCGTCCGTCCGCCGTACGCCGTACGCACGATTTCTCCCTAACGGCTGAAGCAAAAAAGCTGAAACTTTCAGGAAAAATCCATGTTGGTCCGGCGACGCCCCAATTCTTGAGCCAGCTCTCTCACTTAATTTAAAGTGCCCTTTAAGGGTTGTCAAAGTTTTGTAAAATCCCTAAAAACCTTTAAAAAAAAGTCAAGGCGGCCTAAATTTGTACTCTTTTTGAAGAACACTCCACGAGGACTCGAATGAGCCCCTCCCCAGGTCCGTAGGTCAAACTATTCTCGATCTATGGCCCGATTTATGGTGCCAACATTCGCGATATTTTGGTTTATTATTGTTTCTGTGTTGATATCAGTAACCTAGGGACGTAGTGAACTCCTAAAAGGCTTTGTAGCCGATACACGGGTTGAAGCATTCTGATAACCATACAAAAACGCTGCAAATTCTTTCACTGGGGTTTATTATTCAATTGGCTTGCGTTCATGATTTGCATTTATACTAAGCTTTGGAGTGTGCATGTTTCACAGGTGATAGAGCGATTATTGAATTTCAGGAGGCACACGAATATGATCAACTGATCAATCCAAATAGGTATTTTGGTTGAGAACAGATTTACGTGCTCTATGCACATCTCCTGAAATTCAATAATCGCTCTATCACCTGTGAAACACGCACACTCCAAAGCTTATTAGAAATTCAAATCATGAACGCAAGCCAATTGAATAATAAACCCCAGTGGAAGAATTTGCAGCGTTTTTGTCTATTAATCAAGTAGCTGCATTTCTGCTCTCACATTAGTAATGAAGTAACTTTCTTCCTGATGCATCTTTTGGGAAGCAAACTGATTCAGCGAAATAAAATCTGTTTACTACCCTGTCATCAATATTAAAATGCTTTTAAATGTTGATATTTTTTTAAATGGATGAGCTACCTCTTTGGATGTACCTAGGTATTACCCGAAAATGGAGAATTTAAAAAAACGTTAACAGCGTTTGGAAGAGCTGTAGATAGAACTCGGTGATTCGAAAAACAGTGGCCACAGCGATCCTGAACGACTGTGAACGTCAAATCACAATTCTTGTTTCTTTAATTTGTTGTAGTGCGTAAACAATAGCAGTAACGTTTGCTTTTAAGACGACGAACCATTGGTGGGTGGATCTGTTTCACTCTTGCTAGTCAGTGTTATCTTGAGCACACGCTGTTGTTATTGTCGTTGGGGAACGTTAAGCGAAACTTCAAACTTATGTGCTGATACGCTATATGATCGCTGCCAACTTGTTGCTGACAGTCTCCTGAATGTATTGTTGAGTCTGGTTCATGTTACTTACTACTTGTGGTTGTTCGCTTCTCAGATCAACCACACTGATCAGTTCATAAGATGTAATTTTTTTAGTTTTAGTGATTGCCTAAAAGACGAGTTCCTGGCAGGTGTTCTCGATCTATTTGGCCCAATGGTTTGTCCTGTTCCCAATGAGAATCAGCCGCTCACTCTGGCCGTGATGCAAGAAAATGGATTCCAGGTTGGTACTTTTGTCTCTTAGCGTCCCTGTAATATGACTAGTACCCCTCAATAGAACTCCTTATTTAATTTGTTTTCTGTCTGGACCAACATAGTGAAGAGGGTTATAATGTTTGAAAATAGAATTGATTGATTTCCCTCGTGGTAATAAATTATATTGTATAAAACAACCTCATTTGATTATGACTTACCTTTGCAAAAAATGGATTGAATTGATGAATTTTAGTATTTCCAAACTGATAACCCAATGCCAATGCCAATTTCTGAACAATTTTGGTTCCGTGTCTGTCTGTCTGTCAGCAAATCCTTGTTACGGGCAAAACTACACGAAGTTATAGTCCGATTTTGATGAAATTTTCAGGGATTGTTCGGTTTGATGTGTAAATGGTCCCCTGTGAGTTTCATAACCCCCCGGATCAATAGTAGCCTCTGCGCATGCGCAATCGAGAAATCCTTGATACGCGCATAACTCCGGGAGTTCATGACTGATTTCGATGACATGTTCTGGGATTGTTCGGACTGATGTAAAGATGGTCCTCGTGAGTAATAAAGAGAAAATAAAGTTTTAGCCTCGAGCTTGCGTAATAATAATTTACGTCAAAGTCAATTTTTATTATTAGGTATATTTTATAGTTTGTTCAATAGTTGAACATGCCTACCTTCATTTTCTCAAGTTATGCTCCCGCATAACAATAAATTTACCCTAATTCAATATTTACTTCGCCTAATTGAACGAAGTTCTTTAGTCAATAATAATTTTCTATGATCTATACAGTCATGCTATGGATACGAGGAAGCTATGTGCCACACCTACTTGGCAGACGTTTTTTTCTTCAGATTTGCGCACTTATACTACGAACTGGAAGTAGAAAAACCATTTTTTAAATTATTTCTTTATTCAAAACGATTGAATGGTTATAGCTACACGAATTAATCGTTTTCTGTGTTCCAATGGTTATCGTTTAGATGTATGCAAGACTCCTGCAACTTGCTATAGAAAAAGTACTAGTGCTTTGATCTGTGCCATCTCGTATTGTTTTTGATCGTGTTTTCACATTCAGTAGAGCCTTCTCAGTAAGTATTATTTTGAAGGCTGTTCGCGCTTCTATGGACAATTGAGGAGCTTACTTTCAAAAAGGCACATATCCAAATCTGGGAGAAAACGTTTTTTTTCTCAATTTTATATCTCTGAATATGAGTTGAATCAGATCTCCCTATCATTTCTGAACAAAACAGAACACATCTACTTCAAATCCGGGGCTAAAGTTATGTGTTTGCATCAAAAGGTAACAAATCCGTCCCCTACATTTTTTTTCAGTGCCTTGCAATCGAAATGGCACATATCCTCCGAATTTCGTCAGGCGATAAGTCGTGAGTTTTCAAAAAGGCACATATCCAAAAAGAAGCATTGCGCCTTCGTCTTGACGTTGAATATTTACATGAGATGGCAGGCATGACAAATGGAAATATGGAGTCAGGTAGTTTCCAATAAAACCTACAGAATGGAGAATGAATTCTTTCTTTTTCAAAAAGGCACAAATCTATGAGTTTTGATCAAAAGGGCACATTTCCAAAGTGAAAATGGATATACAGCCTCGCGTTTTGGAGAAAATTGATTCACATTCTGAGGCATCTTTATCTGTGCCTTCTCACACATTACTCCGATGAGAAACTGCAGAAAAATATCTCCACTAATCTGCAAATCGTTTTTTTCACTTCCTGAACATTTTGTCGGAATGGATATGTGCCTGTTTGAAAGTAAGCTCCTCAATTAGAGTTCAGCTGTCATTAATAATGAAGCGACGGATTTTTTTCTTGCCTGTGCAGTTTTACCGACCATTAAAATGATCTCGAACGCCATCTTGACACGCAAACAGATCCTGGTAAAATCGTAGGAAGTGGCGAGATTCTTATTCTCCCAAAGAAAAAATAATGCCGCCCTGGTTCTTCCTCCGCAGCGGGTTTTCAAAGGTGTCTGTAAAGCAGTGTTTCGTTGAGCCTGTGCCGGACTCTGTGTGAATTAAATTGAAGTTATAATAAAAAGGGTCTCTCCAGGGTCAATTATATACTCAGAGAGGGAAGCAATCAACACAAGATCTTGAAGCTTCTGGATACATTCAATATGGAAGATTGGGCAGGGTGTCTAGCAATTATTCAAACATAAATTCAAGACTTTTTCCACAAATTTCCAGACTTTTATGCGGTAATATATTTATCTTATATTAAAATAAAAGGAACTTTTATTTCAGGTGAACATGCGAGAATATGAAAAAATATCATTAGAATTAAAAATACCAAGTGGACATACCTTACTGAATGGAAGTAAAATGTTTTGAATCACTTAAAAAAATCACATTTAATTATATTTACAGTTTATGGAAGTAAAATGTCTTGAATCACTTCAAGGCCATCAATGTAGGCCTATTTTAAATTATGTTTTCTTTATTTGACCCTGTTTCAAGATTATGCCTTATCGCACAAAAATTATTCCTTTTTCAAGACAAACCTAGAAAATTTTATCGTGTTCAGATTATTTACTTTTATTACTATTATTTAATTCGTACTTATACACACTCGTGAAAGGTACAGAAAATGTACAATTAATTATCTGAATAAGAACGTTTACTTACCTTTATTCAAGTTAAAGTTGAGTTCATAAAATAAAATTTAACCTTGACGAAATAAAATGCAAGGCACTTATTGAATCTTAGTAAATTCCAACCGATATTGTTTTGGTAACAAATTTCAGACTTTAATATGAATTTCTCTGCTAATTCCCGACTTTTCAAGACCGTTTTTAAATTCATTACTAATTCCCGACTTTCCCGACCGCTAGACACCCTGATTGGGGCAGTTAGCACTGCTAACTTAGCAGGGAGGCATACTCCTTGCATATGTGTAAAGGATGAGTACCTCTAAATTCCTTCTTGTTCTGGAGGACCAATTTATCATTTTTGAAGCAGGCAAGGAAAGCAAAATATATGTTGATTTTAGCTAGGTCGACTTCAGGTTTTGACAAAGTTGTGGTTTCCAACAGATTATTGGGAAAACCCTGTTTGCTTTGACAGTCGCATTAAAAATTTAGTACAAAAGAACTTATACCAACTTTTCTCTTCAGTATTCAAATTCATTACTGTCTTGACGTCTTCAAGCCGAATGGTAAACCCATTCCGATGGAGCTTTCTGTATTACCGACCATAAATATTACCTTTTTTTCTATATTACGAGTACTTTTAAGATGTAATTGCATGATTGTACTGTCCTCCGATCATAAGTTGACCTCTTTTTCAGGTGGTCTTAATCAACAGATACGATTCCTGCAAGTCGAGTCAGAAAACGAAAAACCTGTTTTTTACTCCACAGGACTTCCCAACTTATTGGCCAGACACTGACAACGCCACGGAAGTCATTGACAAAGCTAAGATGGCCTGTCGGATCCAACACAGCTTTGGGTACATCACTCAGGTGGGCTACGTCTTGATTTTCTGGTGAATAATCCCGCATTTGAAAATGCAAAATACAGCTAAACAAGTTGGCGTAGTTGATCTTATTATTGTGTGACCACCTTTTGAAAGCATGCAAGACCAGTATCTTATAATATGCTTTGGCTTTATTGTTGTGAACCCAACATATTGTACATAATACAACGAGCTCGGAAACCAAGCGTGCGGAAGCGACGCCTTTACAAACAGGCTATGACATGGCGTCACTCCCCCAGGCTGTATATAAGCCCTTGGGCCGCAGGCTTGAAAGTCCACTCCTTCACACTCATTCAACGTGTTCACGTCTCTCTTCAAACCTACAAACTTTCCCAACAACTCTCTCTTTCCTTACCCAAGATACTCAAAAGTCACGGTTGTTTCATTACTTACTGGCTGGAGGATATCTTTCCTTCTTGCCCACAGGTGCTTGCAAAAGTTTCCAGACCAAGAACACTCCTACCTAACCGATTAAGAACTCACGGTTGTTTCATTACTTTAACGGGTTAATATTATTCCTGCTACTGTTGCTACGGGTTTCTTTGTATAAAGTTTTCCGGCTCTAGCAGTACAACCTTCTCCTTCACTTTCATCTCACGCCAACCTTTTCCTAAATCTAAATTCCAAATTCTTTTTCGTTTATGAACTTTTCCAATTTCATTATAAACTCAGTTCATAACATTTATGTATTATGGCTGCATCGCGATATACATGTGTTATGTATACAATATTTAATTCCTACCTAACCATCAAATGTCATTTCAACATCCGTCTCCATGTTATTTATTCTTCACATTAATTTTTGTATTCAGTTGGTATTGACACTTCAGGGAGCAAAGAACTTTGTTTACCTTGATCTGCGGAACTTCTATAAATCACGGATGTACGGGAAAGCCATGTCTTGGCTTAACAATATTGTTGGTGGCTGTCAGCCTAACATAATCATCACGGACTTCATAGACTTCCAAGTAAGTTCACAAGTACCTACGTTTGAAATCCGAATCTATGTAGGAGTAGTCTATTGTCTATGTATTAAAAGATAGACAATTTTGGTTTATTATTCTCAATAGTGAACCGTTATAATCCACCAAGAAAATACAATTTAATCATCCTCAAAATTTGTAGATTTAGGTTTCAAAATACGAAGAACCCAAAATGCTGCAAATTATTGCTCAAATATTTATTATTTCAGTATTTTTCCTTAAATCCCTCATCTTTTTTAATTTGATGCAGTCTGTGATACTTTTATATCTTTTACTTGTCAATTTATATTAAATCCCTGTAGATCGATTAGGAAAGAAATGAAGCATAAGGGGTCTTCAGCTGATCAGTGTGCCTCTATATCTTGTAATTGATTTATATATGTCCCTAAGTTGATAGGATGACTGCATCCTTAAGATAACTCCGAAAACTATAATACTTTACTAGTGCATGAGTACCTAATGTCTAAATAACTACAATTGTTCAGCACACTGCATAATGACCCGGACAAAAAACCCGATTTTCGAAAATTTTGAAAGTATTTAATACTTTACTAACCCAAAAAAGAGAGTTGAACACTTGTAGACACTACAAAATGAGGGAGATTTGAGTGGACATGGTCCTTTTACAGGGTGTTCCAAATTAATGGTACAAACCTCAGGAGTCAAATCTGCAACTATTGTGCAACAAAAACTTGGAATTTGGTTTTTAGAGGCTTCGTTTTAGAGTTATTTCAGTTTTAAAAATTGTTTTCTTGTGCTTTCAACAATTCAAATCACTAAAAAGGGCGCTAACTCACTTAGTTAGCCAATTAAATTCAAATATGAGAATACCGTTGGGAAGAGCGTAAACATTTTATTATTTTTTCTCAATGCATAATCAACATTTTTTAAAGGAGCTGAGGAGGTGAAAAATCGCTCCTGAGTGGAAACTATGTCAGTTACAACTGTTTGGTTGAACTTGGTGGTATTTTTGAAAGCCATTTTTGCTCACACCTCTCTTCCTAAAAAACGTCTGCAGTCCAATAGCATTCCAACGGTATAACAAGCAAGTATTTTACTCTGGAGGTTAAGTTGTTTCTCTGGTCGCATCACAAAACAGATAGTATGGACCAAAAGCCGTTGAAAACCGTGGCTTTTTCGGAATTTTACTGACACAGGCTTGTGGGGTCTAATTTCCTAGTAATTTTGTGGGAAAAATCGACTGGGATGGGTTTAAGATCTGTTTTTCCACATTCAAACGTAAATTTCTCCACTAACTTCCAGTGTAAAATATTCGTTGATTAAAAATATTGATGCCGTTTAAAAATACCATCAACTTCTACTAAAAAGTTGACTACTACTTGACTCGTTTATACAATTTCGATCATGTATTGAGGAGAAAGAAACTCTTATTTAGCGAATTAGGAGAGTTATGACCATTCTAGCGAAGTTGAGTCGAAAAACCAATTTGTGGATTTCACAAACCCTCGTTTTCAGCGTTCAAACGTCAATTTTCCTTCTAACATCCGGCATAACATTTTTTGTTATACTTTGGGGACATCTTAAACTGTAGATGTTTTGTCCGAAGAGAGGAACGGTGGGGTATGGGCAAAAATGGCATTTATAGATATTGTGAAGTTATAGCAAATTATTTGCCAAATAGTTGCACCTCACACAATTTCGCTTTAGGACGTTTTTCCACGTACTCAGCTCGGATATAAAATTTTAATTATGCATCGAGAAGAACGAAAATTTAATGACCTTTAAAACGGTACCCTAAGATTTGACATTTTTTGGCAAAATCAAGGGGGTTATACCCATTTTAGTGAAGTAAGTTGAAAACTGAAATAACTCGGAAACGAAGCCTATAAAAACAAAAGTCCAAGTTTCTTTCACAAATTAGTTGTACAAAAAACTGCTGAAGTTTGTACCATTCATTCTGGGACACCCTTTATACAGACAAAAAGTGAAAGTTGCCCTCTTTTGAGATCAAGATGGCAATTCCTTTGAGACACACTGATCGACTGTAGAACCCTAGATAGCTATAGGTACCAATTTCTTTCCTAATGGAACTAAGATACTGAAATATTATATCGGTCTTTTTAGGACATCTACACCTTAGGGATTCTGTAGGGATTCTACAGTACGAATAAAAATCTTGGTCCATCACAAAAGTTCATTATTGAAAATGAATATCCAAAATGGAAGCGGCGAGTTTATATAAACCTCAGACTGATAAACTTAGATTAGTGATTTACATTGAATGGTTACCTAATACGGAAATAATAAGCCTTTGTGTGATAATTTTTGCGTAAGCCTTTGCATTTTTTAATAGTAGGCCAATCTGCACGCTATTTTCTGCTTGGAAAAACAGTACCTATTTCGAATTTTTTTGCTTTATTTAATAATATTTAAGTATGTGCTAGGTAAGTATGTACTAGCGTTCGTTCTTTCGTTATTTCAGAACTTCTCCTTCCCAATGGCTGTGATACGACTGAACTACTTGAAAGAAGGGGAGACCCTCACGCAACTTGAGCAGCTTCAAGAAAATGTCGAGTCGTAAGTCTTATCACGCAAAGTGTATTGGTTTTAATGTTCGTGTTAGATGACGAATGTAATCTCCTTGCTGTTTACGTAACACGTTTATCCATTTCGAAAGCCATTCTCAAGGAGAGTAAACTAGGTAAGTACCAAACCAAGTAGATGTGATCCCATTCTGAAGTTGAAACCGCTGTGAGCAGTAGTTCTACAATCTTAAATCCCAGGATTGTCAATTGCTTATCTCAAAGGAAGTGTTTTTAACGCTTTTCAATCTTTCATCTTATCCACCCCTCCCCTCCACCTGCATTTTATCTTATGTTGAAGCATAGAAAATGTGTCCTAATAGCTGGTTAGGGATGACCTCTAAGGGGACCTTAGAGTAGATTATGAACTGCACGAAGCGATCCATAGAATTCTTCCTCCTGTTTCTAACCAAAATTTAGCAGAAGTTATGGCGGATTTAGTTGAGGGGATCATCTAGAAGCTAATTAAATTCCTTGATGATTCCATGACCACCATTCCTCTAGTTTCAGTGTTTCGCTTGTGTCAAACTATCATAGTTTTGCGCATGCACGGTAGTTATTAATGAACCAATAGCGATGTAATTCATAAGGCACAGAAATAAACGTGTACCCAAATGCTCCCATAGTTTAAACCATCCAATAGGTTGACGAAAATCGAAGTCACGAGATATTCACCTTTGAGCATGCACTTGTATTGAGTCTACAGGGAACCATCTAGGAGCTAACCCACGCAATCATTGAAAATGTCATTACAATCGGACCAGTATGGTTCTGGGTGCAACAAGCATTTACCATAGAGAGTCATCAGACTGACAGACGGAGTCCAAATCACAGACGAAAATTGACCAACTAGCTCTGAATTGCATCAGTCGAGTGAACATTTTGATTTTGGTGGACAACTTTTTTTTTTTTTTTTTTTTTTTTTCAACTTGCACGAAGTCAAAGGTTTCTTTACTTCCAGTAATGAGGGAAAATAAGAGTGATTCTCAAAAACAATGCAATTTTCAATGCTGAAAGGGTACAACAGTGAAACGTCTCCAAATTTCTTCCAAAATTGCATATGGCTTCCAGGGATCACAAAGAGCAAAACGAAGAACAAAACGATGCTCAAATCCAAAATTCCAAATGTAATCAGTTCAATGATTTGATGGCGGTAATGAGAATATGTAGTTTGGAGCCTGCCTTTTCCTAAGAAATCACAGGTTTCTCAAAAACCATGGTTTATTTTCAAAAGCCTTTTTAAGGTTAACCAATCTCATAAATTAAAAATATGCGTACATTTCAATATTGAAAATTGATAGACTTGTGGCAATGAGGCCTACAAATGTGCACAACTGAATGGGATCATCTCCAACTCTGCCAACTAACTGGAGAGAGGTTAGTTGGGATGCCTGCACCACCATTTGACAGTGTTGCCAACCACTTCCGAAAACGTCAGTCATGCGAAATTCCCTTGTTTGCCTTGTTTAGAGGGGGATGATTTTTGTTGTTACAAATTTACAAATGAGTTTCTCAGCGTTACATTCACATTAGAAGACAAGTGATTCCATTTCTATAAAGGTTGAACCACGTTTTTCAAGTTTTAAAAGGTTTAAAAAAAAAAAAAAAAAAAAATACAGACGCCACATTCTAAGAGAGGATGTAATGAATGAAAATGACATCATTACAGGTGGTGATAATGATAAATTGGGCTCTTAACGTCAAATAAAAAACGGTTTATGAATAGAAACATACTTGATTGACCAGGATTATTGTACACATTGGTATTTAAAGTATTTAACAAGTATTAAGGAAATGCAACACAAGATCTCACATATCTGAAGGAATCCTCAAATAACATACTATTATAACATAACATTTATTTTTGAATCACCCAAAATCGTAATCATTACAAAAACCTGGTCTTACTACCATTTGTCAAGATCGGATGTTTTAAATTAATTTTCTGTTTGCCGCTTGATGGACCCTAATAATCATTGCCCTTGGAATGATGAGAGTATGCTCTATCTTGAGTTCCATTGAACATTCATTTCTTAAAATCTACTACCTTAAAATCCACTCAAACTTCGAGAAGGGTACTTGAAAGGTGGATCAGTTATCTTTGTTAAGTTTTGATAGGAAACTGAAAAAATGGATCGGGTTTTATATGATTGAATCAAACTCAGTATAATGCGGTTGAAATTTGTTCCAGAAAATCAATCAGTCCGTTCTGTTTGGATGAACCTAAGATCAGGTGGATTAGAATGAGGCCTTAGAAAAGGTAAATGGAAACTAGAGCCACGCTGTCGTTTTACTATTCAATCCTTCTGCAAGATAGATTTAATCAAATCGTTTAATTTAGAAGAACGAGAGCTATTACAGTTGTGCGGCTGGATTTTTTCAAGGTGGAAAATGAGTTTATCCCTTGAATAAAAGTTTGTGCTGTAGGTCAAATAGTATAGTAGCAACCATTCAAGGTTGGGTCCAATTGCCACAATGGGATCAGATGTTCTCCAAAAGAAGGATTAGAATTAATTCTGTTGATTTTTCTTAAAGCAGCAAAGTGCCTTGCTCCTTACCTCAGCGGTCTCCTACCTGTAATCATGAAGCTAGGGTGTTTATTTTGCTAATCATACTGCAAACTGTTGATTGCAACGCCTCAACATCTCAACGCGTACTGTTACCTACTGGGTTACTACCCCAGCAGTACTGTCACATATTAGAATCCTACCTGTCTAGTAGGTACTTCAGAATTAAAATTGAAGATGACTTTTCTGACCTTAGAAAAATCGAAGCAGGAGTACCGCAGGGTAGCGTGCTTGGACCATTACTCTACCTAATGTACACGCATGATGTGCCGAGCACAGAAGAAACTACGTTAGCTACATTTGCTGACGATACAGCTATTCTAGCCGTAGCAGAAACGGTGGAAGAATCAACTCAGAAGTTGCAGGAAGCTACAAATGCAGTAAATGAATGGACTCAGAAATGGCGTCTTAAATTGAATGAAGCGAAGTCCACTCACGTGAACTTTACCTACAAAAAGATACCCCATGTACCATTGTTCTTAAACCAGTGCATCATCCCACATGCCAACTCTGCCAAATATTTGGGTATGACCCTGGACGCAAAGTTGAAATGGAAGGAACACATTAAGAAAAAAAGCAAGAGCTGCAAATCAAATTTCGCAAGCTTTATTGGATTATGGGGTGATACTCGCAACTCAACGTCTACAACAAACTTCTTCTGTATAAGACATTGATAATGCCTATTTGGACTTATGGCATCCAACTATGGGGCTGCACAGCAAAATCTAACATGCAAATGATTCAAACTTTCCAAAATAAAGTACTGAGGTGTGCAGTAAACGCTCCCTGGTACATCAGAAATGACGACCTCCATAAAGATCTCAGAGTGGAAACCGTAAGAGATACTGCGAAAAAATTAGCTCGAAGATATGAACAGCGGCTTCACGCTCATACTAATTTGGAAGCTATTCAGCTTCTTGACAATTCCAGTACTATTCGGCGCCTGAAGGGGACCAAACCCTTGGACTTGGGATGCTGATACCGATGTGATAGTGTAGTGTGGTGCTAGTTAGTGAACTCTCACCATAAAAATTGCGTAATTATGTTAAAGCTAAATAACTTGATAGTTACTTACTGTATACATGTATTGTTGAGAATCCATGTTTCACTATTGGTGTACTGTAATTCGGACTGGGAAATACTAATGGCTCTTTAGGGATCTTCATTGTCCTACATTGGTACATTAATATGGATAGTCGGGAACTAGAGATAGTTGAATGCCATGATAGGGGTGGATCATGTTCCCAGTTTTGAAATATAATAGGTTCCCAGGAAACCCTACGCTGGTAGTGGCACAGTTTTCTTAGGCAAAGTAAATTTGATCTGTGTAAACTTTCCATGTTAATAAAGGGAATTCCTCATTTCTGTTCACAGCATGAAGAAGTCTTCGGTAAATAAACGAGAGAAGCGTTCTAAAATCGTCTCATGCTGCTCTTAATCTTCCTATGTGATGTAGCAAATAACGCTTAAAGGTAGCTAGGTACTATTATTAGTTATTAGAGAGTTCCTAAAGAGATAACGGATAATTCATCATGAATCGAATGTTCAACTGCGCAAGAGCTATAGTTAGGTGTCCTCATTGACAAGAGGGTCCTACGCACTAGGCATATTTCGGTTAGCCCTGACATTCTTAATTATTCGATGTTTATTAGAGACTATTCCGTCCACATGTAAGTTTTTCTCAACCCATCATGTGGCAGTTTCATTTTTGGAGTATCGAGGTATGAATGAATCTGTTGTTTACTATATGGAAGGGTCTATTGATTGTGTTTTAATGTCACAGTTCCCAAGTATCTAATGTTAGCTTATATTATCTTTACCAAAGCCTGCGTATTTAAATACCTAGCATTTCCAACCCAAATGAAATCTTTTCCTTATTAAATGAAAACTTTTCCAGACCAAATGAAACATTTTCCAAACCAAATGAAATATTTCCCAAATCAAATGAAATCTATTGAGAAAATGAGTGAAATAAGGTACCTAGATACGTGGGTATCTTGCAAATTGCAGGTAAATGCAGTAGTAAGGTAACGGTACCGGTAGTGGCCACAGTTAAGAATTTTTTTCTTTAGTTTTGACAATTGTGGGCCAACAGTAGTACTGACTTTCTTCAGGACTCATTTAGAATATAGCCCGACTCTTCCCTAACATATCCATTGCCTAAAACTATCAAAAGAACAATTTTTTCTATTTTTTATTAATTTTTTTTTCACACCTTTATTTTGATCTAGTAGTGGCCACATCAAATTACGAAATTTCCAGTAGTGGCCACGTGCATGTCTCAGTAGTGGCCACTTGACATTTTGCCCTCCTTAGTGTTTAATATCATTAAATTCAATACCAGATGAACAAAATTGATTCTATCCAGTAGAAGCTCTAGGATACAGCCCAACAAACGAGGAAACTAGGGACGGTCATATTGAGAAGTTTACCACAATTTCCAATGATGCTCTGCGCACTCCTAGTTCAACCTCTGACTACAAGATGACATGAGCTGTACCTCCTGCAAGTTTGAAGCCACTAGGAGACCGGGAATCCTTATTTCTCAAATATAAACTTTAAAATGGCCACTACTGGAGCAGTGGCCACTACCGGTGCCGTTACCTTACCTATCGTAGAAATAAGTTGCCAAAATGGAAATTCTATGAGTTTTTGGCATAGGATTATCGAAGTAGATTCCTTTCTTAGTAGAACAGGAAACAGGGAGGTAGAAAGTTTTGTTTCATTTGGTATGGAAAAGTTTTCATTTGACGTGGAAATACTATAAGTGCAAGACCTAGGATAAACCTCAAGCTCCTGGTACGTGTGGTTCTTTCAGGCTCCGTCACAAGAAGACTGATCACTCTACCCAACTTCCTCCTAATATTCCAAATACTCCCCTTCCATATCCCTGGCTACCATACCAGGATTCCAAATAGTTCAATACCGTCCGCAGAAATAGAATACAACATATAAATAGCACAGAAATCATCGATTCCCGTATTAACTACCTTATCTTTTAGGAACTCCATGTTGGTAACGCTTATTCATTGTGGCTTTAATTAAGTGCAATTAGTGTTTTTGTACCTAGTTAATTAGGATTATGGACGAGATTTTCATGTCTTTAATATAAATAGTTTTCATCACTGCTGCATACAACAGTAATATGCACATATATGTACACCTAACTACACTAAGCACTGCTTTAATAACAATAGCGTGATATTTGCTGATGCAGTGCCACTATCGCAGCACGCTAGTCATTGAATAATATAAGGACTAGTCATTGTATAGTTACCCAACTAAATGGCACAAGTTGACTCGAATTTATTCTTTTAATATTGTGCCTTGCAGATGTTTCTCTAATTATATCTTAGTTCTTAGGTTGCTAATAAGTATCAAATTTTAATCGCAGCCTGATTTAAGCACGTGATTTGACATAGTTGGACTTTATTCAGGCTAGCAAATGTGATTGATAATCCACCTGTGATTGATGTTGGTTTGTTATGCGATTTGTAGATAATAATATTATTTTCCAATTGAATTAGGATTAGTCAATATGATATACATTGTCCTTTGGAACATACCATGTTCCATTGTGATCTTGATGGAATACACCAATCATTTTAACATAAATTTGATGATTTACGTTTCAAGATAGAATCCAGGAAACGGACGCAAATATTTACAAACTTCAAGCAATTTATTGTGTAAATCTTTTTGGTAGCGTACGATATACATGTACACGAACGAATCACACAATAATTACGCCAAAAATAAAAATGTGGATTTATTCTGGCTTCTACCTCGTTCAACTCATTTAAATTTCATAATTTTCAAAAACCAGTCGTTCATTACCCAGCTGTGTGAAAAATGCAATAGAAATCTTGAATGAGCAGGCAGTACGTATACGTCCTTGTTTTTACGTCACTTAGACTCAGAAAATTGTAGCTTGTAATAGATGGACTGCTTTCTCCCATGAAAACTGACATGAAACATCAATGTGAAATTATGCAAGGAATAGAATAGTATTGAAGGACTGCAGTATTAAGGTACTAGCTTCGTTTATATTGCTTCCTAGTTATAGGTAACTATTTTCAATATGATGCGCATTTTATCAACAATAAACTCTTATTGCAATTATATTCGTTTGAAACTTTTTGGTTTCAGTTGTTCTGATGAATTTTTTGAATTAAAATTGTGCTACGTTATTTGCATTACATGAACTTCCTAAATCGAACGATCTATTGGACCTGAACCCCAACTAGGGGTTACCAAGAGTTATATAACTCAACAGGTTCAGAAATGGGAGGACAAAACACGTACAGAATACTGGTACAACACTCCTAAGCAGAGGCAAGCCAAGCGGTTCCCCTCTATTTCAAGGAAACGCGCAAAAGCCCTTCTATCATTGAGGCGCAAAGACCTTCGCAAACTAGTGGGTCTTCTTACTGGCCACTGCCCCCTAAGGTACCACCTAAACAAAATGGCTAAGGCCAGGACAGTAGAATGCCGGCTCTGCTGCGAAGAGGCGGAAACAGCAGAACACATCCTCTGTAATTGTCCTGCTGTTGCATCAACTAGATTCCGGCATTTCGGGAAGGGTGCCCTAACACCCTCTGATATTGCCGTGGAAACGCCTGAAAACCTCCTACACTTTGTGAACGAAGAGGTTATTAATAAGGTTTTGAATTAAAAATGGGGACAGCGTCACAATAGATCCTAGCGGTCTCAGTGACCAGGGGCTCCTCCCATCCCTTATCGGAAAAAAAAATCGAACGATCCCCAAACAGAACTCGAACGCTGTGATATTCGGTTAGCGTTTCTCGAAAGGTCATTCGTCAATCATCAAATGGTGAAATGATTCAGAAATGCATCATTCAAGTATACAGGTAGAAAACCAGAAATTTCAAGTGCATGCCCCTTGTTTTTATTTTTATCATTTAGTTTTGACAAGTCCAGGCTAATTCTTTTGCTCTTTCAACCTACGATGTTGAATTTTGGAAGAGTCTCTCTGGTAGATAATGGAATTCTAACTTTCGTTTGAGCAATTGTGAGGTAAATGGGAGGAGAATGACGATCTTCACTGACGACTGATTTATATACTCAAAAATAACACCCAACACTCATTTCGATTGTACAAGATAATATTTTTCTTAGTCTAAATATAACAAACATTTGGATATTTGCTTTTAGTTCATTCGCTGCAACTAATCCATTGTTAGGTGGAGTGCTGTGGTCTTCTTTGTCCAAATTAATGTAATCTGGAAGCCTTGCAGTAGTTTTATTATCAACACTATAACGTGAGAGCTTTCTGGTTCTTACTGACTACTTTTGGGGCAGATTCCTTCATTTATTGGTGCGGTGTGAAGGACGGTGTACATTGTCTACTCCGTTACATGCTTAAACTCCTATTAAGCCTGGAAGTTTTCACTTTGGAAACGTAGTCCAGCTGATTGATAATTGGAGAGTTGTGCAAATCAGATAGGACATGTTCAGCAAACATAGCTCAGGTTAAAATAGAGTACAAGAATGAAGGAAGAGTCGTGAGTTAAAAGGTTTCGGGAGTGTAAAGTTTACATACACTGTAAACTGAAGGAGCAACTATTTCTAAATGACTTTACCAAGCTGCAGACTCTTTGAAGAATTGACGGACTCGACATACCAGCAGTAGGTACGTTCAAGTGAGATTAGCAGAACAAGAAGGTAGAAGAGGTATGAAACGTTAGTGGTGCAGTCCAATATAAGAACAGATGTTGACCATATGAGCACAATATGTTGTTGAATGCATTAATGGAGGCTTGGATGAGCTGCAATTGGGAAGAAGCGGAAAGATCTACTTCCCAACAAAGAGCAATAAGACCTTGTTAACACTGCCTGGCTGGGGCATTTTGAATCTATGGATACCATCAACAGATGTCAACGTACAAATCATGGATCCCGCTTGCTAATGCTGCCCCAGCTTTTCTTCCCTATGAAGTTTGGACAGTGTATGACGTTCTTTAGATTCTCTTTTGTTTAGGGTCTGGGCAATGATGACCAGCTTTTTCAAAACGGTTGCTTATACACCATACACACACCCGGTCCCAGGCAGCTCCTGACTGAATACTGCCCCAGCTTTTCTTCCCTATGAAGTTTGGACAGTGTCTGACGTTCTTTAGACTCTCTTTTGTTTAGGGTCTGGGCAATGATGACCAGCTTTTTCAAAACGGTTGCTTATACACCATACACACACCCGGTCCCAGGCAGCTCCTGACGATGGGTGCAAGTGCCGTTCACTGGGCATTCAGTGCTCAGGTCGGGTAGACAAATGTGCCTGGGAATGAGTTGGAGGTCACGACCTCCTCCTCCAGCCACAATAGGTCCACCAAAAGGGCCTCAGTGGTATTTAAGGAAAAAAAACACACCCGTGCATCACATTGGCATTCCACTGTATAAAGATAACACATGTTGCTAGCTTTCCACGAATGTTCTATTCTATCGCACAGGACTTCTTTATGAGGTGGAGTTATGATCCATTGTGCTCTTGCAGTCTTTTCTAATGAGAATTCCGAGTATTCGTAGCTTATTCATAGTATATCTCATTTGATATAAGAAATCGGAACGTCCAAGAAGTTTTACGTCTTAAGGGGGAACTAAAGTTCTTTGAAAATGCCTCCTCTACAATGTAAAATATAATTAATTATGGAAAATTGCAGTTTTATTTACTTTTTCGGACCAAGTAGATAAAAGACTTTACAAAAATTAAATTACTACTATGTAAAAGAAAACGAAAAACTTTATTTCAACGTTGTGCTCGGATTGTATCGATAGTTTGATTGTACAACACTTTCAGAAGAACACAAACATTTAAAGCGACCAAGCTAACCTACAAGAACTGAATGTCTGCTTGTAACATTAAAATATAGGAACCTAATGTACAAACAAGGGAAATTAAAGGGTTAAAACGCGAAGAAACTTCAGGTCTTTGTAGAAAACTAGATCAAGATGGGTTGGCATGTGTTTTCATGTGGTTCTTCAGATGACAAGACTGGGCAGCTCTAAAAACAAACAAAAAAATGTGGCATTTACAACAAGCAATACTCAACAGTGCTTAAAATGTTGCCTTAGATATATGTCATGATGTAACCAATTTGAGTGGGCCTTCACTTTGACAAAAAAATTTGTCTGGATTTCAGCGATACTTAATTACACATTAAAGTACACAGCTGTCGTGAAAGGAACTGTTAATTTGAAGGAGAAGAATCTAGTGAAAAATATGTGATTGGGAGAGCAAGTTAGTATCTTAAGAATCAGGGCTGATCTTCCAATGCTAATATAGTTCTTACTTAATGTGGATACGTGCAACACTAACTTGTAATCACAAATGGGGCAGCTGAAGGGTCTCTCCCCAGTATGGATTTTCATGTGATCTTTGAGATTGCCAGCTCTTGTAGTCTTGTAACCACATTCCGAACAAACATACGGCTTGAAGCCAGTGTGGATTCTCATGTGAGTTTTGAGGTTAGAGGCCTGGGTGCATCTATATCCGCACTCTCCACACTGGTGAGGCTTCTCTCCAGAGTGAACCATTATATGGTCCCTCAAATTGCATGCTTCCCTGCACCTGAAACATATTTGTCATTAGGGACATAACCAAAGCAACATAGGTTAGGTTATTCTCTACCATGTACAAAATAAGAATCCCATAATGAATTACATCGGAATACTGGATAACACAACAAAAACAACGCTAAGAAAAGGCCACCAGCCTGGAAATTACAACGATAGCCACACCACCTAGGCTCACTAAAACGTAAGAAGCTATAGTGGTATTGGACTTTTCAATCAAACCATTGCATAGATTAACAATAATTAACTCTATTGGTAGAGAATTTGAGTAAAAATCAACCAAGTCTCTCACATTGTACCTAATAAAGGTGTGTGATTAGTCTACCTCAACGCAAAGTATATCTCACCTGTATCCACAAATTTCACATTCATATTTCTTCTCTCCAGTGTGCGAGCGTATGTGGCGTTTCAAGTTTCCAGCTAATGTGCAACTGTAGTCACACAAGTTACAAGAGTATGGTTTAATTCCTGCAACAGATATAAAATAATAAGTTAAATATTTTTTTTTTTTTTTTTTTTTTGAACAGAGAGAAAAACATTTATTGATCATTATACGGGGTGGAATGTTGGATTAGTTGGGTTTGTGAAAAGTATAAATTGATATGCCAAAAGCTCGAAGTGGTATGCCAGAAGTTGAAATTGAGTCGCCGAAAGTTTAACTTGAGATGGCAAAAGATATTAAAATTGATTTGTGCCAAAGGTTCAAATTAATTTGCCAAAATTTTCAATTTGATAATTTGCCAAAAATTCAAATTTATGTTGCCAAAATAATCTGATTTCCTTTTTTTCTTAACTATATATATATTGGTTGTAGCACATGGCTTCCTCGTTTTGGTGACATGAATGTATGGATTATTAAACTGTTTCAGATAATTGCAATCGATCTAGAATATAAGCTTCTTACAACGATTAAATTGTTATGAGTTATTAGACCGTGTCATGTATTGGAACGATTAAAAGGTTATTTGTCAAGGAAAAATACTCGAAAAACGTTAATTGTTAACTTGAACGTAACTAAGGTCAAAATTAAGGTAAATTTGTTCCAAATTAATTTAAATCAAGCTCGAAATTGATTAAAATTCTAAATTTTGATTTTCATTTCAAACTAAAAAATAAAACTGCAACCTTAACTTTGGAATGAGCATGTATTGGGGATCTGTCGTTCGAATTCCTAAAATTTGTCCATACAATCGGCGAGTATGGCTGGAACTCATTCGAGAAGTTGAGGCGTTCGAAAAAATCCGACCTTGAATTTGAATTCAGACCTCGAAAAAACCACGATACTGTACGAAAAGATTCGTTAGGATAAAAATAAATTCAGTTTATTGTTTATTTGTTTTGAGTTATTCGGATGAAAGGGAATGAATCATCGAGATCGGGCGTATTGACCTCAGAAAGGTCTCGAACATTCTAGAAACGCCGAGATGGGCCGACCCCAACGAAGGGGGCGGGTCCCGGCTCAGCCAATAGAAGAGAGCGGATTGTTCTCGAACGTCCCAGAATCGCCCGCCACCGTATAAAAGCGACGGCTCTCCCGCTAGGACTTCAGTTTCTCACAAGAAAGCTAAACTTACAA
This sequence comes from Creontiades dilutus, assembly GCA_031894815.1. Taxonomy (NCBI): domain Eukaryota; kingdom Metazoa; phylum Arthropoda; class Insecta; order Hemiptera; family Miridae; genus Creontiades; species Creontiades dilutus. The sequence goes on along the minus strand of JAVIWC010007073.1, from coordinate 20,898 downwards.
GTGCGAAGTGTACTGCGAAAAGTTTTTTGACGCGAGTCAAGTGAACAGTTTATCAGTGAATTTTAAAGTTGTCATCGAGTCTACTGAATATCATATCGACATGTCTGCTATTGGAATCGATCTTGGAACGACCTATTCCTGCGTCGGTGTCTGGCAAAACGGTAAAGTCGAGATCATCGCCAACGATCAAGGTAACAGAACTACTCCTAGTTATGTTGCTTTCACCGACACCGAACGTCTGATCGGCGACCCTGCCAAAAACCAAGTCGCCATGAACCCTCAAAACTCCGTTTTCGACGCCAAACGGTTGATCGGAAGGAAGTACGACGACCCCAAAATCGTTGAAGACATGAAGCACTGGCCTTTCAAAGTTGTCAACGATTGTTCCAAACCCAAGATCCAAGTTGAGTTCAAGGGGGAAAAGAAAACGTTTTCCCCGGAAGAAATCAGTTCTATGGTGTTAACGAAAATGAAGGAGACGGCCGAGGCGTATCTTGGAAAGAAGATCAAGGATGCTGTTATAACTGTGCCTGCTTATTTCAACGATTCACAGAGACAGGCGACCAAAGATGCTGGTGTGATTGCAGGCCTCAACGTTATGAGGATCATCAATGAACCTACAGCTGCAGCTTTGGCATATGGTTTGGACAAAAATCTGAAAGGCGAGAGAAATGTGCTCATTTTTGATCTGGGAGGCGGAACTTTCGACGTTTCCATCCTCACGATTGACGAGGGATCGTTATTTGAAGTGAAAGCAACAGCTGGTGATACCCATCTGGGCGGTGAAGATTTTGATAACCGATTGGTGAACCATTTGGCAGAGGAATTCAAACGAAAATTCAGAAAAGATATCAAAGGCAACGCAAGGGCATTGAGAAGATTGAGGACCGCAGCTGAGAGAGCCAAACGCACATTGTCATCATCCACTGAAGCCAATATTGAAATTGATGCTCTACATGAAGGTGTGGACTTCTACACTAAAATTTCTAGAGCAAGATTCGAAGAGTTGTGCGCCGATTTATTCAGAAGCACTTTGCAACCAGTAGAAAAATGCTTGAATGACGCAAAAATGGACAAGAGTTCTATTCATGATGTGGTTTTGGTGGGTGGATCAACAAGGATTCCCAAAGTTCAAACTTTATTGCAGAACTTCTTCAACGGGAAGGCCCTAAATATGTCCATCAACCCAGATGAAGCAGTAGCCTATGGAGCAGCCGTGCAAGCGGCTGTATTGAGCGGAGATCAGAGCTCACAAATTCAAGATGTTCTCCTCGTCGATGTGACACCTCTATCCATGGGTATTGAGACAGCTGGAGGGGTCATGACTAAGATTATCGAAAGGAACGCCAGGATTCCATGTAAACAATCTCAGACATTCTCTACCTACTCTGACAATCAACCTGCCGTCACAATTCAGGTGTTTGAAGGAGAGAGAGCTATGACGAAAGATAATAACCTTTTGGGTACGTTTGATCTCACTGGAATACCTCCAGCTCCCAGAGGAGTACCTAAAATAGAAGTCACCTTCGACTTGGACGCAAATGGAATTTTGAATGTTTCGGCCAAAGATAGCAGCTCAGGCAGATCCAAAAACATTGTCATCAAGAACGACAAAGGCCGTTTGTCCAAGGAGGAAATCGACAGAATGGTCAACGATGCTGAACGGTACAAAGTTGAAGACGACATGCAAAGAGAGAGAATTGCTGCCAAAAACCAACTGGAAGCCTTCATCTTCTCGATTAAACAGGCTGTGGATGAGGCTGGAGACAAGCTGTCAGCCTCTGATAAGGATGCTGCACGATCCAAATGCGATGAGGCCCTACGATGGCTGGACTCAAACTCTCTTGCTGATAAAGAGGAGTATCAGCATAAACTCCAGGAATTGCAGAAGGAATGCGCTCAATTCATGGCGAAGGTACATCAAGGCGGACAAGGACCTCAGACCTGTGGACAGCAGAGCTCCTATGGATCAAGGTCTCAAGGACCCACTGTAGAAGAAGTTGATTAAATTTGCTATGATTTAATGTAAAATTTTTGTAAATATTTGTACATAATTGATTTTTCTTCAGACTCAATTCGAGTGAGATGTCTAAAGCATATCATTTCTAGATAATATCCACGCCATAATAGTCGATGTATCATTGTATATAGTTAAATCTAATTCGAATCCAATGAGATATTGGATACTGTAAACTACATTCATTTCACAATTATTGTTATTTTACGAGTATGTTAAACATAAGACTGAGTTTCTGTTTATCTTTGTGTTATAGCATTTATAATTTTTTTTATTTATTCTTTTAATAAAATGATTTAATTTAATCGTATTTTTTGTGGTTTTAATTTCAGTCCCTTGCCTATTGACTTAAGAATAAGATAGGTATAATAGAAAGGTATTCAATACAGCGGTAATACACCACCATTCTCAAGTAGACAATTTAGAAAATAGCCTGAAGTTGATAACTCTAATGCAATGAAAACTGGAAGGAAAGAGTATTATAATAATACACTGTCAATTAAGTGTACTGTCGGAAAAAATAGTACTAAGTCTATGCAATAATTCATAAATTGTGTACCTATTACCCCTTACAAACATATTTGGAATTTATGAGGATAATTACGTCTCATGCGACCTAAAACAGTTACTTCGTTGATTTTACGTTTGCGCATGAGCAGAATGAGGTACCTACCTACTGATTTATGAGCAATGAAACTCACGGGGGAACCGCACAATCCCTGGATATATCATCAAAATAGAATGAAAACTGTAGGTATAAAGCTTGTTATAAGGATCTGACAATCACGAAACTAAATTTGTTCAGAAGACCGAAAAAACTAAATATGAGTGAAAATGTTAATTTTGGTTAACAAATTTGGTCATTTTTCGAAAATGAAAACAGTGCTTCCACTAGGTACCAATGACTAGGTACAATCAATTAAAAATATATTGGTAAGTGATGCATCCAATACAGCGACGTCCCTACGTCCGGTTTTTTAAGATCAAACTTTTAAACTAATCCTAACTCGAACGAAAAAATTGACCAAGAATTAGATAGGTATGAACAACGTTTGTTAAGACCGGTCATTAGCACCTCCATCCCATTTACTTCAACATAATCAAAAATTCTGAAGTTTATAGCTCGAGGCAGGTTCACCCATTCGCTCCCTTTCCATAATTTAATTGTATGAAATTACTGTTTCAAAACTAGACCAAAATCTTTAATCGAGAAAAGAAGCAGTAACAACTGTGCGAGCAGCGCTTGATTGGATTGTACATAACCACTTCAAGACGGATAATTAAAAATTCAATGGTTTGTTGCGCAACTAGACAACAATTGGGATCAAACAAAAAGAAATTAGATGAAAATATAGGTGATAAAACGACTTATAACAATTACCCCTTTCCATAATGAAAATGTGATGTTCTGAAATATGTTTGAATATGAATCGGTCTGGGATTCTTGCTCGAGCAGCGATTGAAAGGATTGGTTTACCCCCTTTTGACATCAAAAGAAAAATTTCAGATGTTAGTTGCACAAATATATTGAAATTGGGAACGAACAAAATAAGAATCACGAAATTCCGTCGATAATTAAGGCTGCAATGCTGGATACTGCAAATTCTTCCACTGGGGTTTATTATTCAATCTCATTCATTTGGCTTGCATTCATGATTTGAATTTCTACTAAGCTTTGGAGTGTGCGTGTTTCACAGGTGATAGAGCACTTAAATCAGTTCTCAACCAAAATACCTATTTGGATTGATCAGTTGATCATATTTGTGTGCCTCCTGAAATTCAATAATCGCTCTATCACCTGTGAAACACATACACTCCAAAGCTTAGTAGAAATTCAAATCATGAATGCAAGCCAAATGAATGAAATTGAATAATAAACCCCAGTGAAATAATTTGCAGCATTTTGTGATAAATCACATATTTCGTTAGCCAAGTAAACAGTGTTCATTTAAATGATATATGATATGAAACCTTGGAACTAATTATATATGTAATTTAAACACTATTTGATGAGGCATGAATGAAATCAAGATGAGATTACATTTGGAAGCTTACGATTACTAAGCCAGAAAAGCTTCAAGTTACACCAACGGGCTTATACTGTTTAAAAAACTGAATAAATTGTTCAATCAATATTGAAGAATCACCTTGATGGATCATCATGTGAGTTTTCATATGGCCGTTTTCACTGCACTTGTAACCGCAAATCCCACATTCGAACGGTTTTACTCCTGTGTGAATTTTCTCGTGCCTCAGGAGATTTCCCTTTTGAACACAGCTGAAACGAGAAATAATCAGGACTTTTATACACGTATACATATAAAAATTTAAACTTCTTGTATTCATCGACACATCACACACACATCGACACACTGTGGAGGCCGTGGACCATTTCAGGTACTTGGGCTCTGTTGTGGACGCTCCAGGCTCTTGTGAGGCGGATGTAGAGCGGCGTATGCAGCTGTCTAGGGCTGCAGTGCGATCCCTCAATGGTGTTTTGTGGAGCAGGGAGGTCCACCTTCGCACCAAGAGGCTTATTCTGAACACTGTCGTGGAGAGCATACTGTTGTACGGGTCGGAGGGTTGGTCGTTGACCCAGCGGAATCGGCAGAGGCTCTGTGCTGTGGAACCACAGGTTGGACAGAGTTGGACAGAGTCCGAAATGAAACCACTCGAGAGATAATTGCTCAACCAGAACCTGTCGTCGATCGAGTGGACAAAAGAGCTCTCAAATGGTATGGTCATCTCAGGCAAATGCCTGACACCCGTTGGCCGAAAAAGTTTTTGAACTGGTCGCCTGAGGGTCGTAGGAGAAGAGGTAGCCCACGCTTGACATGGAGAGGAGGGATCGTCAGCGCTATGCAAAGACGCAACTTACAAGATGGGCTATGGCAAGACCGCAGATCCTGGCGTCAGGCTGTTAGAGGCAACCCCTGACAAGGAGACACACCTTCAAAAGCGAAAAAGCGAGTATTCATCGAGACCCAAAGTTCAGTTAATTAGAGTATTCCCATTGCTAATATTGTTTCAGCAACGGCAAACATTTTGAAATGAGTTTGCACATGAATGGTAGAGCCTTATGTCAGATGTATGTTTGACAAAAGCACACAACAAGATCAGACAGCTCAAAGTAGTGATTTTGATAGTAAAATATTGCAAATAATATAATTCTTACCTGTAATCGCAGTAGGAACATTCATAAGGCTTGGTCCCCGAGTGAACTAACATGTGCTTATTGTAGGAAGTTTTATTTCGTGTTGCATAGTTGCAGAGGGGACAGCAGTAGTTCTTTGGTTTTTCTGCACCAGTCTTTGGGATCATTTCTAAAACCTACAGGAAAAACAGAACACTTTGAAAGAACACGAATACGTAACAATACAATACGAATTTGGGGATCAAAGATTCGAATCCTGAAAACATGCTGTTTTAGTGGATAGGGTAAAAAAAGTTAATTGGGAAGATTGTGGTAAAGATGGGACAACTCTTTCATGCATTCAAGAGAGTCAATTTTCTCACGGGCGATGGTAGATTTTCAGCCGGCTGTTGAATATGACTTGCTTCTTGTGTCGTTTTTTCAGGGTTGACATCCTTGCGGATTTCACAGGAAATCTCAGCATTGTTAATTAACCCTAGAAGACCTGGGTGGAGCACTGCAGGTTCCGAGGGCGGTGTACCGCATTTTTGTGTTGGAGTCGTGGGCTTTCAAAGAACAGAAAACAATAAGTAAAATTCAAGCTTTGCCACAAGGATCAAATCACAGTTTTTGGAGGAATGCAGTTAAATGCATTTGAACGGCATGCATTTACAAACCTGTTTAAGATCAATGAAATGGTTGATGCACCTCAACACTTGTATTACTAAAGTACACATGGCATTCGTTGATTTTGGTTTTCTATTCAATAATAAACCATTGTAATCGCTCTTGAAAAAAAATTTTAACCCCCCTGAAAATTCATGGTTTACGTTTCAAAGGGTGTAGAATCCAAATCTGCAATAAAAATTTTCCCGTCCCTACGCCGTACGCCGTACGCACGATTTCTCCCAAAAAAGGCTGGAGCAAAAAATCTGAAATTTTCAGATAAAAAGAGATTTTCTGAGATTTTCAGGAAAAATCAATATTGTTCCGACAACGCCCCAATTCTTTAGCCAGCCACTCTCACTTAATTTAAAGTGCCCTTTAAGGGTTGTCAAAGTTTTTTAAAATCCCTAAAAACCTCAAAAAAGTCAAGGCAAGGACTAAACTTGGACTTTTTATGGCCCGATTTATGATGCCAACATTTGCGTTATTTTGGTTTATTATTGTTTTCGTTTTGTTTGCAGTAACCTAGTGATGTAGTGAACGTGGATACTAGAGTGAACTCCTAAAAGGGTTTATAGCCGATACACGGGTTGAAGTTTTCTGATAACCATTAAAAAAAAAAAAAAAAACGGTGCAAATTCCTTCCCTGGACCTCTCTCTGCACCTAGTAGCTTACACACCAGCTTGTGTATCTACCATCCGAAGGGATACAGTCCTAGAGGAAAACATCTTGTGTTAAACTAGAACAAAGTCCCATACTCTGACACTGTGAAATATCTGGATGTGACTCTCGATTCAAAATTGGTGTGGAATCGTCACATCGAGAAGAAAAAGGAGGAACTGAAGATTAAATACAGGAAAATGTATTGGCTGCTGAGAGCGGATTCCCGTCTTTCACTTCACAATAAACTACTTATTTACAAACAGATTTTACGCCCTATTTGGACATACGGGATTCAACTGTGGGGCTGTGCCAAAAATACTAACATAAAGAAATTACGAACTCGTCAGAACAAAATCCTGAGAAGTATATGTGCCCCCTGGTATATGTGAAATGATGACATTCATCGTGACCTCAAAACAGCCTCATGAAATACGCCGAGGAGCACGAAAAACGCCTCCATCAGCACAAGAACCCGGAGATGCTCAACGTTCTGGACAACGAAGGAGAACTCCGGCGCCTCAAGCGTAACAAGCCACTGGAAATGATTGTGCTGTGCAAGTTACAGTAAAGTGTGTTCCAGTTAACAGTGTGTTACTCTGAAGGGTTGGTTCGTTGAAATCTCACCCTGTACATCGTGTCCATTTATGAGATAAAATATTGCTAGATGATGTATCCTACAATCAGTTGCAATAAATAAAATCACGAAAAAAATATAAAAAATAATCATAAAAGTAATACGATCATTGGGAAAAGTCGACCATACGAAACGATTACGCACCATCGGGCATTTTCAAATAAATCCAAAACCTGTATAGGGGCATAGAATAGATAACCTATTATAATACAGTTCAACTGTCAATTTGTAAGTATCATTAGAGACTGTTGAAACGGCATATTCTGCTTTGCGCTGGGTGAAGAACAATTCACCACAAATTTTCAGACCGATTCGTCGCATTCTCGCCTATCCAGAGGTCGTTAAAGTTCACAAAATCGGCAGGTTTGGGTCTACCTGGTCGGCCGCTATCCCGTATTTTCTTCTCCAAAAACGAAAGTGTTTCCGACAGAAAAAGTCCTATTTTCAATCAAACACAAGGTACCGTTAACATGGAGAACCCAACATGTCTATCTTTAGAACTTCAAAATCGGTGAGAATAGGACGATTCGGTCTGGAATTTCAGGGAAAATTGTTTCTCACCCACCGGCAAATACCCAAAACGCTGCAAGTTCTTTCACTGGGGTTTATTATTCAATTGGCTTGCGTTCATGATTTGAATTTCTACTAAGCTTTGGAGTGTACCAGGTGATAGAGCGATTATTGAATCTCAGGAGATATGCATAGAGGACGTAAATCTGTTCTCAACCAAAATATGTATTTGGATTGTTCAGTTGATCATATGTGTGCGCCTCCTGAAATTCAATAATCACTCTATCACCTGTGAAACATGCACACTCCAAAGCTTAGTAGAAATTCAAATCAATAATAAACCCCAGTGAAAGAATTTGCAGCGTTTCATGGTATCAGACTTCAACACTTGTATCGGCTACAGAGCCTGTTAGGAGTTCACTCCAGTATCCACATCACTACATCACTACATCACTAGGTACTAGGTTATGCAAAAACAAAAACAATAATAAACCAAAATCTCTCATTTGGAGCTACGAACCTGGGGAAGGGCTCATTTGATTCCTCGGAAAGTTCTTCAAAAAGAGTCCAAATTTAGGCCGCTTCGACGTTTTTTGAGGTTTTTAGGGATTTTACAAAACTTTGACAACCCTTAAAGGGCACTTTAAAATAAGTGAGAGAGCTGGCTAAAGAATTGGGGCGTTGTCAGACCAATATTGATTTTTCCTGAAAATTTCAGATATTTTGCTCCAGCCGTTGGGAGAAATCGTGCGTACGGCGGACGGATGGAAAAACCGTCATCCTTCCATCACCCTTTGAAACGTGAACCACGAAATTTTCAGGGGGGTTAGATTTTTTTTTCAAGAGCGATTACAATGGTTTATTATTGAATAATAAACCAAAATGGGCGATTTTTATTTTTCTTAGTTCAACCTTTCACGGGGACTGTCCCAAATAGACGTGAAAAACCATGTTTTCTGTAGGTCCCATAGAATTAATAATGAACTCACTTCTACAGCTTGGATGGGAGGAGCAGACATGATCCATTCCAGAGGTTTCGGTTTGCATCTGGCCCTGCAGTATTTTTCATGGGTTTTCTGCATTGGTTTGCAAGTGAAAGTTAGGTTACAGTGCTCACAAGGGTACACTCCGCCTGAAATCAAAAGTTCAAAATTGATAAATTAAGAGAAGGAATGGACAGATTACTATTTCCAAATAGAGTTTTCCCAAAAGGTGCAATTTAATGGATGTTTGATGAACAGAACTGGTATAAATGGATCTTGTAAAATCAGATATGTGGATGTCCCATTTCCATCACGTCTTGGCCAAATGAGAATCTTAACTGAACACAATAATTTAACTACGTACCCATCCTTTGGTTTTACACGAAACTGGCTCAAATATTTTAGTAAAATAAAAATGGAGAAAGAGTCCAACATCATTTCAATTGAAACAATTCGCAAGCCAGGAAGTCGAGAACTTTGGTGATGAGTCAGCGTAAGGTTTCTCACATATTTCAATATTTTTTTAGGAGTCATGGGAAAATCAGAGGAGAGCTATTGATTTTAAAGGAAAAGTTACTCTCTAAGGTCCTAAAACTGTAATAGCTCATCTGAAGTTAATTACAATACAGAGCGACGGTGAGTCCCATCTTAGGAAAGCACAGAAGAACTAGCGTAGTATTATCTCAAACGCATAATTTTCTAGATGTGATGGCGCATGTTAGGCAGTATAAATGATTATAAAAAACCAAAAAGTGTATAACATTTATAAAGGATAAATAATTCACTGGTAGCCATATCCATAACCATACCTAATCACCCCATACACGGAAATTGGCTTTCAGATATTAATAACAAAATAATAACTGACTAAAAGAAAATAAATTATACGTTCACTAAGACGGCCGAGTTTAAAACATCTATGCTGAAAATAATCGCACATCAGAATAAGTAGCATTTCAGAAACTTTCAAGAGGTAATGAGCTCGAGAATGGATTCCAGAAGTTGGTAAGAATTTTAGTGTGTTGAAATTACCTATTTAAGACTTAAATCCACGTAATTCATACGTGCAAATTAAGAGCAAAATTAATTCTTTCACTGGTGTTTATTATTCAATTTCATTCATTTGGCTTGCATTCATGAGGAATCGAATGAGCCCGTCCCCAGGTCTGTAGCTCAAACCATTCGGGATGTATGGCCCGATTTATGCTGCCAACATTGCATCCACATTCAGTAAATCAATAGGTTACTGCATCAAAACAAAAACAACAGGGGTTTTTTTTTATCGCAGTAACCTAGTGATGTAGTGAATGCGGATGCTGGAGTGAACTCCTAAAAGAGTTATAGCCAATACATGGGTTGAAGCATTGTGATGTGCACGCTCCGTCTTACGAAATTCAAAATTTTCAAATAGAATATTTTCCCATTGTAATCGCTCTTGAAAAAAACGCTGCAAATTCTTTCAATGGGGTTTATTATTCAATGATTCATGATTTGAATTTCTACTAAGCTTTGGAGTGTGCGTGTTCACAGGTGATAGAGCGATTATTGAATCTCAGGAGATATGCATAGTGCACTTAAATCAGTTCTCAACCAAAATACCTATTTGGATTGATCAGTTGATCATATTTGTGTGCCTCCTGAAATTTAATAATCGCTCTATCACCTTGAAACACGCACACTCCAAAGCTAGCACACTCCAAACACGCACTATGAATGCAAGCCAAATGAATGAAATTGAATAATAAAACCCAGTGAAAGAGCGTTTATTCACACTTAGAGTGCGCTATCTATATAAATATCTAGATGAATAGATGAGGTCGATAAATTACCTTTGTAGACCTAGTTTAATATGAAGAAGGTAAGAAAGAACCAACTCTCGACAAAATTACAGAATTAGATACAAACCCGAATCATTGTCGTTGAATATGGTAGGGACAGCATCATTGATGAGTTTATCGTCCCTGCCAGGTGCCAACATGGATTGCTCAAAGTGCAGACTACAGACCTTGTACCGCTCGCGCACCTCTTCCGGGTTGAGCAGCGCCAAGTCATGTCGCTTCGCGTTAGTGCACCAAAGTTTGAACCTGTTGAATACAGAAAACTCATATTAATTTGTTCACATCAAGAAATAGATGTATTTACCTGGTTGATTATATAACAGAAGCAAGTGGGACTTGATGAAAATTGGGATTTTAGATAAAAAATGCAAAAATTCATTACACAAAGAGTTATTACGTGTCTGTTAGATGCCTTCTGCGCATACCAGTAGTTGGTTGACTAAAATGGTAAATTGAGGCCTATGGAACCTAGATCATTATCTATATATTCTATAATAAAAATGAATCGCAAAATGTGTTGGTAAGCGCATAACTCAACAACGCCTGGACCAATTTGGCCAAATCTTTTTTTAAAATGTTCGTTGAAGTTCAAGGATGGTTTTTACGGCGAGAAAAATTAGAATTATTGCTGGAAAAACCCTAAAAATAGCCCTTTTCTTTTTCCCATACAAATGATTTGTAACTAAAACGTAGTCAATTTGAGCTTTATTGCTATGGTATAAAGTAGTATAAAGAGATTGACTGCTATTAGTCAATGTACGTGGCCCAACATCATTCCGACAGTTACGAACCGTTGATGGTGAATTATGTGGATCCTACAGAGAAGCCTGTCAACGTTTGCAATTGCTTGAAAATGACGCTCATTGGGATCAAACTCTCAATGATGCTGTAATATCATCACACGCTCATCAAATGATAATAATAATAATTATGATTCACATGATTTACAATAAAGCGATTACTTACTTTTAAATCCTTATATATGTTCTATTTAATTATTTTTTATTGACAACGCCCTATCACCAGGGTGACGGTTCTGTTCAGGAGAATTTTTAAAAATACGTAGGCACAAAAACTGCCACATTACAAATCTTTTTGACAGGACGAAGTCTGTCGGGTCAGCTAGTATAATTATAAATTCAACATTAAAGTACCGAAAGAACAATATTGAAGTGAAATAAAATAACTGCCCACGACCTATCCACTTTTCACTAGACCTCTACAGGTAAAAGATGCAGTAATACATCATGGGAAATATGGGCATCATAATTTAAGAGTAGATCATACGTAAGCATTATTATTGATCCTTACCTAATCAAATACTTTATTTATTTATCTAATAAACATTTGTATGTACACATCTCAGCACAGTGATCTAACTGTAATAGGTAACTCAAGTACTAAAGATGTCAATATCTCGTCACAGGAAGATACTAAACGGAATATCAAAGAAAAAGGAAATAATAACACCGAGTACCTATACATAAACTAAAAGAAGCAAGTCCACTGATAAATTCCGAAACACGATTGTTTCATTTGTCATTAGCAAGCAGCCATAGCCATGAAGAATTTGTTCAAAATATAGTGGATTTTCCAGATGACGACCAACTGAAGTCAGCATGTGGTTATAAACACAATTGTTTATAACGTTCCATTATAATTATGACTAATTACCTAATTACAGGGAATGCTATGGTTGCTCAACTCCGCACCATCTAGAGACGTTTTGCGATGTCTTTCATATACTGAAACTAACAATAAGATCATCTGCTTGCCCCTGGCAGCAGAAAATAAGTTACGCTGTTGGAAAATGTCCCGAAATAGAACATACGACTTAGAATGGTTGCATGAAAATTGGCCACGAGGCACACTGTGATACCTTCCTTGGATCCTGCGTTTCTAATTCTATTTAGGATTAACCAGAATGCCTAAAAATCGAACCAGTTGCGAATCAGGACAGTCAAGAGTCCTGAGCCCAAGAATCAGAGTGATTGACAACAGGCTCACTACTGTTCATGATCGGTAAAACAAGATCGAGAGATTCAGGATGGAAAGGGGCAAATCATTTGTAAGCACGATAAAAAAAGCGGTCTCAAAACTGACCATTCAACGTTTAAAACAACAGTTAATGAGACAGTTAATTTTGACGAAAAAATGCCCTCATTCCACAAGATGAGGCTTACTGCAGTTTCATAAAAGGATATTTTCCAATTTCCTTGAAAGCAGAGCTAGGCACAGAATCAAATGCTATCGCTACGTCCATAAAGATTGCGAATGCGTAACTACCACACTCTAAACAATTTGAAACGAAATTCGAAAAATTGGATATCGCATCTGTAGTTGACAATCTAGACCTAAAGTCATATTGAAGATAAAAAAACTGCGATTCTATTGGATTTTCACCATTTTGGAATTTACTGGTAGTTTAGAGATAGGCCGGCGGTTTTATAAAAGGGCACGGTCACTCTTCTTAAACAGAGGGTTAATCAATTTCAAGGCAACAGGCAACTTTCAATAGAAATCAACCCCAATTCAAAGTACCAGAAAATCCCATGTACGCAACATTCGACTATCTCTGAAAATTTCAGAAAAATCAACCGAAGAGAGTTTTGTTCGTTCAGAGAAGAGAGTTTGTTGAACAAAGTTTTGTTTGGATATCGCGATGGATATAAGTTATATCTTGTATAGATTGGCAACAATAACATTTATACAGCAAGGACAGTTGGTCGCACATTGGTTAGGGTTGCCTCGGTTTTAGGTGAATTTTACTTCTCGTATGTGCAGACTGAGTTATTGATTTATGAGTAAAAAATCGTAAGGGATTCCACAGCATCATCCACAGCCTACCACGCAAGATCCCTGAAAATCTCATTCAAATCGTTGAAAAACTGTCCAGAAAACTGGAAATTTTTACGCTTATATGTATTTCCTACGTAAGTCGCCGATAAGTTAGAAGACGTATGAATCTGCGATTCATTTTACAGGGTGACCCAGGAGTTATGCACAATCCGACTCCTACGTGTTCTGCAACTCATTTCCGACCAAAAGTGCCTCCTAGCAATTTTTTTAGAGGCTTCGTTTTCGAGTTATTCGCGATTTAAAAATTTTTTCGTTTACACATACAATGATAGCTAGGCCACAAATTGGGAGATACGAAATGAGAATCGTTTAAAATAGTCTAAAACGCAAAATGCAACCTGATATGTTGACTTTGGGGGTACTTAACAATTTGTCTTTCGTCTCCCGAAAGTGAAGATAAAGTACAAACTTACCGTTCAGGATCCGCAGGAAACTTGAAGAAATTGATCAAAGTGCTTCCTCCGATTTTGCTCCTGCAGCCAGGCGCAACGCAGTTCACGCCGACCACTGGTTTCCTTTTGCGACCCCGCACAGGCATAGCGATGAACGGTTGGGTCGAAAACGAACCAATCCAGAGAACAAAACAAAAAAACCAGGACGAAAATTAAGAATTTGAATGGTTATTCACATTAAATTATTAGTATTCAAGAGACGTATGAAAAATGACTTTCATCGGATTTGGACGCAAGGCTCACTACACTTTTCTTTTTTACAAATGGACGGAGTCACGTTTGTATGTGTGAGTTTCAAGTACGTATTCACGATCGTGTTTTATTGAACAGCTGTTTGTTTAAAACTCGAATGACAAAGTAATGAGAAATATAACCGCATACACGTGGCATTTCGTCGTCAAGGAAATTCGCTTCCGTGTTTCAAGTGAAGCAAGTGGACCGGTAGGTAGGCTACCTCTTCGAAAGTACCGGTAGGTACCTTAACAACTACAATAAAGTTGATTATTGTGTTCCTTACGTTCGTCTACAGAAAAAACAATCATGCAGCAAGATTTCAAGAGCAAGCTTTCTCAAATTAGAGACAAATTAGTCTTTTGTTGTAACGACTGTTTTGTTTTCCAAGTAAATATTTTGGATTTATATGATTTTTTTTTAAGAACATTCTAATGAAATTGGTATTCATGTAATTCTGGCAAAATATTCTTCAATTGCCAGGAGAGCCCGACGTTTCTATCTCAATTCTAAGGAGTGTTAGCGTTTGAAATGACATAATATAGTATTATATTTAATATATTAAAAAGCATTATAGGTTTATTATTCAATAATAAACCATTGTGATCGCTCTTGAAAAAAAAATTCTGACCCCCCCTGAAAATTTCATGGTTTACGTTTCAAAGGGTGTACAATCCGAATCTGCAATAAAAATTTTCCGTCCATCCGCCGTAAGCACGATTTCTCCCAAACGGCTGGAGCAAAAGATCTGAAATTTTCAGGAAAAAATCCATGTTGGTCCGACGACGCGCCAATTCTTGAGCCAGCTCTCTCACTTAATTTAAAGTGCCCTTTAAGGGTTGTCAAAGTTTTGTAAAATCCTTAAAAACCTCAAAAAAAGTCAAGGCGGCCTAAATTTGTACACTTTTTGAAGAACTTTCCACGAGTAGCCTAGTGATGTAGTGATGTGGATATTGGAGTGCACTCCTAAGAGGCTTTGTAGCCGATACACGGGTTGAAGCATTCTGATATGCATGAAACGCCGCAAATTCTTTCACTGGGGTTTATTATTCAATTGGCTTGCGTTCATGATTTGAATTTCTACTAAGCTTTGGAGTGTCCGTGTTTCACAGGTGATCGAGCGATTATTCAATTTCAGGAGATATGAATAGAGCACGTAAATATGTTCTCAACCAAAATACCTATTTGGATTGATCAGTTGATCATATTCGTGTGCCTCCTGAAATTCAATAATCGCTCTATCACCTGTGAAACACGCACACTCCAAAGCTTAGTATAAATTCAAATCATGAACGCAAGCCAATTGAATAAACCCTAGTGAAAGAATTTGCAGCGTTTTTATTAAGTACGCAGCCTCAAAGATTTTTCAATACAATTTTTTTTTTTTTCTACTTGAAAATCGGTTTCTAGTCATTTCTAAATTATTACTGGATTTTAACGGTTTTGAACGTGTGAATGTCCTGATAGGATTGAAATGAAAGCTACGCACTTTCACCAATAAATCAAGCATTCGACATAACACTGCAAATGCTTCCACTGTGTTTATTATTCAATAATTCATGATTTGAATTTCTACTAAGCTTTGGAGTGTGGGTGTTTCACAGGTGATAGAGCGATTATTGAATTTCAGGATATATGTATGGAGCACTTGAATCGGTTTTCAACCAAAATACCTATTTGGATTGATCAGTTGATCATATTTGTCGTAAGACGGAGCATGCATATCAGTATGCTTCAACCCGTGTATCGGCTATAAACCCTTTTAGGAGTTCACTGCAGTATCCACATTCACTTCATCACTAGGTTACTGCGATCAAAACAAAAACAATAATAAACCAAAATAACGCGAATGTTGGCACCATAAATCGGGCCATAGATCGAGAATGATTTGACCTACGGACCTGGGGAGGGGCTCATTCGATTCCTCGTGGAGTGTTCTTCAAAAAGAGTACAAATTTAGGCCGCCTTTTTTTTTTTTTGAGGTTTTTAGAGATTTTACAAAACTTTGACAACCCTTAAAGGGCACTTTAAATTACGTGAGAGAGCTGGCTCAAGAATTGGGGCGTTGTCGGACCAACATGGATTTTTCCTGAAAATTTCAGATCTTTTGCTCCAGCCGTTTGGGAGAAATCTTGCGTACGACGTACGGACGGAAAATTTTTTATTGCAGATTCGGATTCTACACCCTTTGAAACGTGAACCATGAAATTTTCAGGGGGGTTAGAATTTTTTTTTTTCCAGAGCGATTACAATGGTTTTTTATTGAATAATAAACCAAAATGACAAAGAACGGTTGAAAATCATTTAATTTATATTTTTGACCAGAATATTACTCGATAAAAGTTTATCAACAATGAAATAGTACATTTAAAAATTAAAGCTCAAATTTATGATGAAAATGGTACCTAATTAAATCCCATTAAAATGCAATACTACCATTCATGGAAGAATATTATTTAAAACAAGTTTTTCTCAATAATATTGATAGTAAACAATTTATTACTATCAAATGTCAACTTAATTTAACACAAAAGCAAAATTTGTTTTTAATGGATGGTCTAAAATCCTCAAATCAAAATTTTTTGAAGAATTTCTTCATTGAAATTCGTTGTGAAGCATTCTAATACCAATTCCTGGATTGTGAAGCCTTTTCGTGCATGTGTGTATGTATGGGTGATTGCAGACGATAACTCTCGATAGGATAGAGATAAAAACTTAATTTCTTTCGCCAAAGAATCAAGCGTTCCAAAATAGAGATGCGTTCGTTGGACAACACTTTTTGAGCAGATTGTATTGGTTCAATTTCCACATTGTATCAACTTTTTAAGAAAATCAATAAATTTAAGTTTTTTCAACAAAAGTGCATCAATATTTGAACTCCATTAAAATGCAATATTACCATTAACAGAAGAGTGTTATTTAGAACAAGTTTTTCCAATAACATTGATCCTAACAAATTTTTTGAACACGCATTGCTCAAACGTCAACTTAATTGAACATAAAAGCAAATGGGTCTGTTGCCAGTTATTAACAAATCTCAACCTAACGAAGTGCAATAATGTAGTATAATGTTATATACATTAATATCCAGGAATCGTTCCAGAAATTTGCATTTTAAACTATTGGAGCCATGTTTGTATTTCCTAGGGAACTAAGGTAAAAGGTAGGTGGGTATTTTCATTGACATGGTATTTAAGGAAATCAGTGCATCTCCGGTTGCACTACGATGAAATAAATAATGATTGGGGAGAGTGAAACAGTGACAAAAAGCTTTTATTAATTATCATCGGAGGGCTAGATATGGGTTGTGGGCAAAGATAAATCGACAGATAACAGTGGAGCCATGACGGCGGCGCAGTAACCCAAGCTGAACAGCTGGCAACACGACCGCGAGTAGCGTTGAGGAAGGTCGAACTCGGTCATGTTTCTGATTTCAGTGGTCGGTTCTCAGTGACAGAAACTGTTACCGGTCGAGGGTTGGAGACAGTGACGATTTGTAGAAGTGAATCCGACGTTTCGATTATTTGTAAAATATTTATCCGGGTATTGTTGACGACTTACGTTGAAGGTAACTGGGATAAAAAGTGGCCGCCGAGAAGTGGGACCCGCGACATGACGGTGAACAACTTGACAACCGAACGGAAACTGGGAGGCTTCAACGCGGATTGCTGTGGAAGGGGGTCGAGGCGGGGAAGAGGGACAGAGCGAACGGGGAGAGTTCGAGAGGGAGGGAGAGGAGGAGAAATCGTCAACACGACGGCGGGTTTATTTTCGTGGAGCGATACCGAGCGGTTGGTGAATAAAAAACCTTTCCATCTCCGTTCAAGCTCTCTTCTTCGTCCCACGCAGGGCATTGTCATGACGACGGGACAAGGACAAAGCGAGTCGACTCGCGTTCATGTTGACAGCTCGAGACCGATCGTTCGGGGGACGACTGTT
The DNA here is from genome assembly GCA_031894815.1 of Creontiades dilutus. Lineage (NCBI taxonomy): Eukaryota > Metazoa > Arthropoda > Insecta > Hemiptera > Miridae > Creontiades > Creontiades dilutus. The sequence goes on along the minus strand of JAVIWC010007073.1, from coordinate 2,972 downwards.
TTCGATAATTCCCGAGAGGGAGTTTTTTCATTTCAAACGCAGGCAGGTGGCGGAGTTATCGAGCGAAATGAACTTTTATAGGTCCCCGCTACGCCTCTCAGAACTGTCGAATCTCCTTCCACATACAGCCGTCAATATTTTCCCCCAAAATAAGCAACTGAGGCCAGGGGCGTAACATACACCCCCGCAACCCCCGCGATGCGGGGGGGCCCGGGAACGGGCCCGCTCTAGCAAAATTCATTTTTTTTTTTTTTTTAAGAATAAAGCGGAACTAACGATACACAGAAAAATTCCATTATGTAACATCAAGTTTATAAACATCAGATCAATTGATCAATCATCTTTTGGTTTTATTTATAACCAGGTGAGGATAGGGGGTAAAGTAGCTATGGTGTCAGAGTCAGAACTTTTGAGATTTTGACTGAAGGAACTGGCGTGTCTCTGGGAAAAAGTTGACTTTTTAACACACAGTCATCCAAAAATTTGCTACGTAGACTAGAAGTCTCGAGTTCGTAAAGGCAGGTTAAATTGTTATATTATGTATTTTTAGTTAGGTTATCGCTTGACCGTTAAAAAATATATATATGGGGAGGGGCCCCGAAAATATTTTGCGGGGGAGCCCCGCTGAAAAACTTTACGCCACTGACTGAGGCGTTGCGACGGGGCCCGACATAGAAGTGCAATTCTCGACTGGGGTGTTCTTCGTTACTCCCCTCCCATTTTCAAACAATCGTCGCTTCATGAAATTCTAACAAAAATTTGATGTTGAGGTGATTTAAATGACGGTTGAGAGAGGAACATAATTCAGTTCTCGGGGTTGGGCGTCACTACAGTGTGGTAAATGCCGCCCAAAGCACTTTATTAACATTCACGGCTGTTTTTCCTTTAAAAATCCTTTTATGTAAGGGAAATGCTCCGATATCGAAAATAGGATAAATTCTAGAGCCATTCGTCCAAGAAAAACATTTTTATGACGTTCTGTCCCTTAACTGTATGGTTCCAAAGTTAAGTGCACGGTATTATCCCTCGTTCCCCTACGTTTCGAAGGGTGTAGAATCCGAATCTGCAATAAAAAATTTTCCGTCCGTCCGCAGTCATGTTGGTCCGGCGACGCCCCAATTCCTGAGCCAGCACTCACTTAATTTAATATGCCCTTTAAGGGTTGTCAAAGTTTTGTAAAACCCTAAAAACCTCAAAAAAAGTCAAGGCGGGTTAAATTTGTACTCTTTTTGAAGAACAATCCACGAGGAATCGAATGAGCCCCTCCCCAGGTCCGTAGGCCAAACCATTCCCGATGTATGGCTCGATTTATGGTGCCAACATTCGCGTTATTTTGGTTTATTTTTGTTTTTGTGTTGATATCAGTAAAATAGAGACGTAGTGATGTAGTAATGTGGATACTGGAGTGAACTCCTAAAACGCTTTGTAGCCGATACACGGGTTGAAGCATTCTGATAACCGTAAAAAACGCTGCAAATTCTCCAATTTTTGGGGTTTATTGTTCAATTGGCTTGCGTTCATGATTTGAATTTCTACTAAGCTTTGGAGTGTGCGTGTTTCACAGGTGATATAGCGATTATTGAATTTCAGGAGATATGTATGGAGCACTTAAATCGGTTTTCAATTCAATAATAAACCAAAATAACACGAATGTTGGCACCATAAATCGGGCCATAGATCGAGAATGGTTTGACCTACGGACCTGGGGAGGGGCTCATTCGATTCCTCGTGGAGTGTTCTTCAAAAAGAATACAAATTTAGGCCGCCTTGACTTTTTTTTTTTTTTTTTGAGGTTTTTAAGGATTTTACAAAACTTTGACAACCCTTGAAGGGCACTTTAAATTAAGTGCACTTTAAATTAAGTGAGAGGACTGGCTCAAGAATTGGGGCGTCGCACAGTGGGCTGAATCACTAATTTAGGTGGACAAAATTCTGAAACTTGTCCATATGCAACCTTTGGGTTCCCAGATCACGGAAAAAATTATTTAAAAAATCAAATTAATTTTTTGACATGATTGGCGAGCACACAGTGGTCTAAAATCAAATTTATTTGCCAAAATTGTACTGAAAAAAAAATTATGTATCACCCAAAACGCAAAAAATCGCAAAAATTCATTGCAACATTTAAAAACTAGAAGGATTGATGAAACAAATCCTGCAAACGAATCCGTGGAATAACTTGGCGTTAATATAGTTTTTCGTTATTGAATAGGGGCATACATTTACAAGTTGCTAAGTTAAATCCACAGGTAGAACGCAATGTATATTCAATAACGAATGCAGAAATTAATGTCTTACCTGTCTCAGCAATGTCCATCGTTGAATAAAAGCAATAGAACTTCGCGCTACACACACCTTTAACATAATGAATGGCCATCGAATAAAGATAATCCCACTGCCGATTATCAGGCACTTTCGTAAACATGACTGATTCAGTCCTTTACTATTTGTTTGTAAACACGGTATGGAGGAAAATATTAGTATTTACAGTCTCACTAACTAATAATAAAAAGCTAAAGCACTCAGAAATTCCAGACTTTTGACTTGACTTTTGTCCACCTAAATTGGTGATTTAGCCCACTGTGCGTCGCCGGACCAACATGAATTTTTCCTGAAAATTTCAGCTATTTTGCTTCAGCCGTTTGGGAGAAATTGTGGCGTACGGCGGACGGACGGAAAAATATTTTGATTCGGATTCACGTAAACCATCAAATTTTCAGGGGGTTAGAATTTTTGTTCAAGAGCGATTACAATGGTTTATTATTGAATCATAAACCAAAAGTGGGGGGAGTATCGAAGTATTTGCCAAGTCAACTTCTTCGGTAGGTACTCCCTCCCATGGTGAAAACAGTATTTTCGACTACTAATATCGCGTCTCAACCTCTTAACTTTCAATCAAAAGACTGGGATGGTCTAGGCAAAATCCAACCACCAGCTTTGGGACCATCTTGAATAAGGGATGTCAATAAAAC